>CM060910.1:543139802-544392302 GCA_030737875.1 Allium sativum
GTCAAGTACAATATCTATCTTGATAAAACAAGTACATAATCCCATTACATGAATAGCCATTAAAAAGAAAGATAACAAGCTGGACTTTACTTCAGCAGTCCAAGCTTTCCAGTAGATAAGCGATCCAACTAGACTCCACTAGAACTTGGCCCAACCTGCGGACCTGAAGGGAGAAAAAGGATGGAAAAGAGGGGGTCAGACATAAAGTCTGGTGAATATGATAATTCTACAATACTATTACCAAAATAACTGGACTAAGGCATAAGCTGGAAAACAAGAAAATGTCTATGATGAGCAGATTAAGGACATAGACAATCGCTAAAGGCAACGTTATAGGCGCTCCTAAATACTAAAGGATAAAAACTATACTACACCACACCAGTCACCTTAAAGATTCATCCCACTTAGCTTCACTTAGAAACTTTCCCAATGGCTTTACGTACCCCTAGCTGACTACATAGGTGCCGCCTGCCCCTATCTCCACTAGGTGTACCCTACTTCCCATTATTCGATCGGCTCCCTAACTCGTAGATACCCGTGCTGGCCCCACAGTGGGGTGTATCACTCCCCTAAAGTGGCAACCTGATACAACGGACATGCACGGCTTATACCTACACGATGCAACAACGTCTTACCTACCAGCCCAGGTCCACACACGCATATGAAACCCGTTGGACTTGCGTTGCCACCGCTCCCTGTTTTGGCCTCTTATAGTCAAACCCAGTATGCGTGTCCCGTCCTCGACTTGGGTCGAGCCCACAAAGATACGTTTTGGGATACTGGTTGAAATGGGCCCCCACTATTTACCACAAGCATTCCACCTAAGCTTGTCCCCATTAGTCCATCCAACTTAACCCACTTAGTCATGTTCATTTACATGTGTGTTTGGTTAAGTCTAATCGTATTTCAAATGCCTCTAAAGGCAACCACCAGATTCCTCATGCCACCCAAGGCACCTACTTAACCCCCATGTCCCACCTTACATGATTATCTGGTTAAGTATTTCTTAGTTCATTAAGGCCATAACCTCATAAAGACCTCTCACATTAGACTGGCATTTATGGCAGCTGGATTTGCCGGGCGGGTCCGGGCAGTCTTACACCATAAAAGAGTCTAACCTCGTGTCTTTACAACTGTTATGCTTTAGTTTGGGCCTAGGACCTCTCACATTGGGCCGACATTTGTGACTACTGGATTTGCCGGGCGGGTCCGGGCGGGTCCGGGCAGGTTTACATCACAAACGGGTCCAACCTCGTGTCCTAAGCATTGATTATTAATAATAATCCACTTTCCCTCAATTTTAATAATTCCCTACTTGAATTATTAATTACTTCCAATTTTTAACAATGTCCATAATTGACTCAATTATGGACATCCATTCATGGTATGCAAAATCTTACAAAATTGCACCCAATTTATTAATTCCTAATATTACCCCTACCCCACGTTTGAACGTTTATTCGCAAAATATATGTTAGACTCGAATAGCCTAACTCATAGCATAAAAGAGATTATCATAATAACAACATGTATATGTGACCAAATGAATCATAATAAGGGGTGAAACTTGCATATGTCCAACTTGCATAGATTATACATGTCATGGACCTAAAGGTGTCAACTTGTTCAAAATTCACCTAATATAATCTCAATCAATTTTCATAAACTTACATATGAACATGTGTGAATCAGCATCATCTAATTTTTTTACAACATGGTTTTATATGGGTACACCTAACTCAATAGGCAAATTCCCATAATCAAGTTTTATTTAATTATAGTTTCAAGTTTATGGGTACACCTAACCTAATAGGCAAATTCCCATAAACAAGATCCATTTAAATTAAGAAAAAAAACATAACTTTAAGCATGTTCCAACAACATCATGATTTTACAACATAATACAGCATGATTTATAACATGGCATAGTATGATAGTATAACATAGCTTGACATGATTTTCAACATAGCACGACATAGCATAAGAGAATTTACAACATAGCATGACATAGCATATATAATTTACATCATACAACAACATAATAACATAATAAGAGATCCACAATATATAGAATTTACAATTACAAATCACATCACTTTCTTGTGATCCATTCATAACTGAGTCAAATTAGTTTGTAATAGTCTTGTGAGAATCATCATACTCACCAACAAAAGAAAAGAATTAGAGAAAGAGAGATCTTTTGATTTGATTTGTGTAGATTTAGTTGTAGATGATTAGGCTTCCTCTTCTTAGTTTGTGACGGCTATGCTGAACTCCATGGCAGCAGCATGACGGTAGCTTCTCTAATTTTACAAGTGATTTAGGTCTAGGGTCTACCCACTTATTTATAGATTTTAGAATTCATTTAGGCCATTAGATTTAACCTAGAAATAACCGCAGCCGTTCAGACAAGATGGGGTTTATCTTGTTGACTCAGCAATGAGTCAGAAGTGACTCAGCAAACACTCAGCATATTAATAAACTTCTATTCATGTCAAAATATATATATATTTTCTACAATGTACATATTAGATACATCCCCCTTTACTTATTATTGTTTTTATATACATATTAGATACATCCCCTCTCTCACACACTTATTAATATTTTTATATTCATATTAGATACATCCCCTCTCTTACACACTTATTAATATTTTTATATTCATATTAGATACATCCCCTCTCTTACACACTTATTAATATTTTTATATTCATATTAGATACATCCCCTCTCTTACATACTTATTAATATTTTTATATTCATAATAGATACATCCCCTCTTCTACACACTTATTATTATTTTAGCAACTTTAGTGTTAATAGAAAATTCGGGGTGTTACATTCTCCCCTCCTTTTAGGATTTCGTCCCCGAAATCTTCAAATCTGGAAGAATGTATATCCTACCATCCAAACGTCCATCTACTCATCCATCATACACAGGCATCCATTGTCCTTACAGACTTCTAATGCTTTATGATCATATGCAAGTGTGTGTACATGTCCTTACCTAATGCGAAATCAGGCGGTCTACTGATTCAGTTGACCTCCTTAATGCAAATTATGTAAGTGTCATGAATCCATTATGTATGCAAAAGATCCTAATTGCTTACATACTATTTCTATATGCGTGCACACCCATTCAACCGAATGCAGCATCCATATGATGGTACAACCATTATACATCCATTATACTAAATACATCCATATATATGCAATATGCAATATGAAGTGACTGAGCCGATCTAGTGCCTAAAGTGTGTGTATATATGCATCCACGAGCAACCACTAGCAAACACTTGCATCCATTTTGCATCCATCATACATAACATGTCTCAAACACATGTTTCAACCATAGGATTATCCTAACTAAAGGTCAAAGATACTAATGAGAGGACATACTAAAGATAAGATAAGATAAGCTAAGCGATAAAGGAGAAATTAAAAGACATACCCTCAAAAAGAAAAGGGTACAACGAACGCATCTTCTCTTCTGTCTCCCAAGTTGCGTTGCTCTCATCATCTCCCCATTGCACTTTAACCAGTCTGACCTCTCGATTCCTCAACTTTTTGATCTCCGACCCAAGAATGCATGTAGGAGCTCGTCTAATTGTTGCATCACGCTCTATTTCCACCTCTTTAAGCAAGCTCGGCTCTACCACCTCCGCGGTCTTGTGCAAACACTTCCTCAAATGTGATACATGGAATACGTCGTGTACTCCACTAAGTTTCTCAGGCAACTCCACCCTATATGCCATCTTCCCAATCCTGTTTTTTTACAGGAAACGGCCCTACAAACCTTGATGCTAATTTCCCCACGGACCCAAAGCGAACAACATTCTGTAACGGAGATACTTTGATAAAAACCATGTCCCCAATGTCAAACTCAAGATCTGTCCTCCTCTTATCAGCATACGATTTTTGCCTATCTTGTGCTGCTTTCATCCTCCTTCGAATCAACTCAATCTTCTCCGAGGTTTCCCTAACCATATCGGGCCCAAGTAGGATTTTATCGGTAGATTCCCACCAACATGTAGGCGAACGGCAAGGCCTTCCATAAAGAGCTTCGAAAGGTGCCATGCCAATACTAGACTGAAAGCTATTGTTATATGCGAATTCTACTAACGGAAGGTGCTCTTCCCATGTACCCCCAAAGTCTAGGATACAAAGCCTTAAAAGATCCTCTAGAATGCGATTCACCCTCTCGGTCTGGCCGTCTGTCTGAGGATGATATGCGGTGCTCAAACATAGCTGAGTCCCTACCGCCTCTTGTAAACTCTTCCAAAATTCGCTAGTAAAGATGGGGTCACGGTCGCTTACTATACTAGAAGGAATACCGTGCAAACGAACTATCTCCTTAATGTATACAGAAGCCAACCACGGAGCAGTCCTCTTACTTTTCACAGGAATAAAATGGGCGCTTTTAGTAAGTCTATCTACTATAACCCAAATCCCCGTGTTACCCTTCCTTGATCTTGGTAATCCATCCACAAAATCCATTGAGATGCTTTCCCATTTCCATAGTGGAACTTCTAATGGGTGAAGCAACCCACCGGGTTTCTTTTGTTCTGCTTTAACTCGTTGGCACACCAAGCATCTAGCGACGTACTCGACCACATCCTTTTTCATACCGGCCCAAAAGAAAACCCGCTTCATATCTTTGTACATCTTATCCCCGCCGGGATGAATGGTCATTTTTGAGCGATGAGCATCATCAAGAATGGCCTTCCTTAAGTCTTCATCTTGTGGTACACAAAGTCTATTATCCCTTCGTAACCAACCCTTATCGTCTAGGGTATACCTACGAAGATGGCTTGACGACTCCCCCCCTTTGAGCTTTTCTACTATCTCAACAAACTGTGGGTCGTCTCGCTGTGCCTCACCAACCCGTCCTAGAAGTGTAGGTCTAACCTCCAAGGATGCTAACAGACCGGGTACTAAGTCAACGGAGGGTCTAAAGTCAAACATAGAGATGAATTCTAAGCTTTGTCGTTCAACAAACAACGGACTCAAGGACAACCTTTTCCTACTTAAGGCGTCTGCCACCACGTTACCCTTGCCCGGGGTATATGCTATTTCAAAATCGTAGGAGGCTAAGAATTCCATCCACCGTTGCTGCCTTAAATTCAAATCCTTCTGAGAGAATAAGTATTTTATTGATTTGTGGTCAGTGAACAGTTCGAATTTCTCACCAAGAAGATAGTGACGCCAAGACTTAAGCGCGAAAACAATTGCGGCTAGCTCTAAGTCATGCGTGGGGTAATTCTTTTCATGAACCCTCAACTGCCTTCCACCATAGGCTATTACTCTTCCCTCTTGCATGAGGACCACGCCAAGTCCCGTCCCACAAGCATCAGTATAGATGGTAAATGGTTTATTCCCGTCTTGCAGCACTAAGACTGGGGCTGAAGTTAAGGCTCTCTTTAAACGTTGGAACGCATCATCGCAATCTTTGTCCCACGTAAAAACCAGGTTCTTCTTCGTTAACCGTGTTAATGGAGCTGATATTTTTGCGAAGTCTTTGATAAACTTCCTATAATAGCCAGCCAACCCCAAGAAACTTCTTACTTCGGTTGCATTTTTAGGGACCTTCCAATCTTGGATGGCCACCACCTTTGCGGGATACACTGCTATCCCTTCTTTGGAAACCACGTGCCCTAAGAACCGTACTTCCTTCCTCCAGAAGTGACACTTAGAAAATTTTGCCTTAAGGTTATGCGCTCGAAGGGTTTCCAACACTTCCCTAAGATGTAGGGAGTGCTCTTCTTTATTCTTAGAAAAGACTAAGATGTCATCCACAAAGACTACCACGAATTTGTTAAGGTATTCCCTAAACACCCTACTCATCAAATCAACAAAATATGCAGGGGCGTTTGTCAAACCAAAGGGCATCACTAGCCATTCATAGAATCCGTCAGGAGTCCTAAAAGCAGTCTTATCTATACTATCCTCAGCCACTCTCAGTTGATGAAAGCCAGTGGCTAAGTCCAACCGCGAAAACACTGAGGCGCCAACTAACTGATCAAAGAGATCGTCAATCCTCGGCAGTGGGTGTCGGTTCTTTTTAGTAAGCTTGTTTAGTTCTCTATAGTCCATACAAAGTCTAAGAGACCCATCCGCCTTTGTGGCAAAAACTACTGGAGCACCCCACTCCGATATACTACGTCTTATGAACCCCTTCTCAAGCAACTCCTTTACTTGCTTATTGAGTTCCCTCCTTTCACGAGGAGCCATGTGGCGCACTGGCAAAGATACGGGTTTAGCATTATCCACAAGATAAATTCGAAAGTCTATCTCCCGCTTTGGAGGTAAGCCCTTCACCTCCTCAAACACATCCGGATATTCCCGGACCACTTCTACCGATCGCAGGTTCTCTACAGACGCGTCAAGCGATTCAAGATAACTTAGCATAACGGAATTTATGGGATTACAAAAGATGTCGAGAGCATTACCTAGGCGAGTCACAAGCCTAACTACTCTCCTTTCACAATCAAGAATGGCCCTATTTCTAGACAACCAATCCATTCCTAAAATAAGCCCATAGCCCGTGAAGCCCAATACATAAGCATCACATCTAAATTCAACGCTAAGTATAGAGATTTTCAAATCCAAACATATCATGGTCAAATGAGCCGAACCCCCAATTAGATTTGAAACGACCAAGGGATCCTCTACTAAACTGGTGTTCAAGTGCAGTGATTCAACTAATGATGCAGAGATAAACGAATGAGATGCGCCAGAATCGAATAAGGTACGGACAGGATGATCAAACAGAAAAACTAAGCTTTCAACAGAAATTGTTCTACCTCTTTCTTGCAGCGGTGGGGCCGCAATAGCCTGAACTTGCCCCCTTGCCTGCCCTGGTGCCATAAGAGCCTGCACCTGTCCTCCCGAGGTAGACCCTGCCCTCTGCCCCTTCTTTGGACAGTCCTTCACTAAATGTCCCGCATCTCCACAATGAAAACAACCAGTCTTCTTTTTCTTTCTACAATCTTTGCTGAGATGGCCAGGCGTCCCACAATTGAAGCATTTCTTCTTCCCTTTGCCATTATTGTTTTTACCACCCTTCTTATTTTGCTGTTGGGGTTTCTTCTGATCCCCTTTCTTTTCAACTGCCTTATCCTCATGCATAAGTGCCATTTCTACTAGCTTTTCAAAGGTGGCTCCCATAGGGATGTGGGTCATAGCCAACCCTTGCAACGGTTCATTCAAGCCTCTAACAAACCTCAAAGCTTTCTTCTCTGGCGTGTTCACCAACTCCAAGCCAAACCTTGCTAACTGATTAAATTTATTGACATATTCCTTTACTGATGAGCTCCCTTGCTTTAGTGCCAGGAATTTTTCCATATTTAAGTTCTCCTCTGCCCTTGAAAGAAACTTTGCCTCAAACCTTCGTCTGAAATCCGCCCATGAATCAACTGGACGTTCCCCGTTAGTGACCTCCCACCAAAACGAGGCCTCTCCCTTCATTAACCAAGCAGCTAAACGGACTTTCCTCCCATCTTCCACTTCAAAGATATCCAACAATTCCTCAGTCTCCTTAAGCCAATCTCTGGCCTCCACAAACGTCTCAGTCCCTTGAAAAGTTTTTTCCTCCCATAGCCTTGAATTCCTTGCACGTCTTTGCAAAAGTGTCAACACAAGGAGGAGGAGGAGGAGGAGGAATGGGTGCAACTAGGGGTGGAGGAGTATCCGCTGGGCCTGCAGTGGTGGCCCTAGCCTCCAAGTATCTCCTAAACCACCCTGGAATCGTCACACCTTCTGGGAGATTAAGATCTTCAGCCATGTTGAAACGAAAAAGGAAAGATTCAAAATGGAGAATTCGAAAGATAAAGATAAGGATGTGGCTATTTGGGATTATGTTTTTCATAAAAACTCTCTTTAAATAACATGTTTTTTTTTTTGAAAGCACTTCTTCCAAAAATACTTTAGAAAAAAAATATTTTTCTAAAAAAAATTTTTATCTGTTCTGGTAACCTTATGCTCTGATACCACGTGTAACACCCCACGTCCATTAATGTCACTCACAAAGGGAATGCATTAACTTCCATGGAGGTTTTAAGTGAATATAGAACAGTAAAATTACAACAAGACAGATATAAAATAGTACTTGGAAATTCAAAAACTTTATTTCATTGTAGCAGAAGTCAAAACATGTTTGATTACATCATAACACCATATTCAATGTCAAGTACAATATCTATCTTGATAAAACAAGTACATAATCCCATTACATGAATAGCCATTAAAAAGAAAGATAACAAGCTGGACTTTACTTCAGCAGTCCAAGCTTTCCAGTAGATAAGCGATCCAACTAGACTCCACTAGAACTTGGCCCAACCTGCGGACCTGAAGGAAGAAAAAGGATGGAAAAGAGGGGGTCAGACATAAAGTCTGGTGAATATGATAATTCTACAATACTATTACCAAAATAACTGGACTAAGGCATAAGCTGGAAAACAAGAAAATGTCTATGATGAGCAGATTAAGGACATAGACAATCGCTAAAGGCAACGTTATAGGCGCTCCTAAATACTAAAGGATAAACACTATACTACACCACACCAGTCACCTTAAAGATTCATCCCACTTAGCTTCACTTAGAAACTTTCCCAATGGCTTTACGTACCCCTAGCTGACTACATAGGTGCCGCCTGCCCCTATCTCCACTAGGTGTACCCTACTTCCCATTATTCGATCGGCTCCCTAACTCGTAGATACCCGTGCTGGCCCCACAGTGGGGTGTATCACTCCCCTAAAGTGGCAACCTGATACAACGGACATGCACGGCTTATACCTACACGATGCAACAACGTCTTACCTACCAGCCCGGGTCCACACACGCATATGAAACCCGTTGGACTTGCGTTGCCACCGCTCCCTGTTTTGGCCTCTTATAGTCAAACCCAGTATGCGTGTCCCGTCCTCGACTTGGGTCGAGCCCACAAAGATACGTTTTGGGATACTGGTTGAAATGGGCCCCCACTATTTACCACAAGCATTCCACCTAAGCTTGTCCCTATTAGTCCATCCAACTTAACCCACTTAGTCATGTTCATTTACATGTGTGTTTGGTTAAGTCTAATCGTATTTCAAATGCCTCTAAAGGCAACCACCAGATTCCTCATGCCACCCAAGGCACCTACTTAACCCCCATGTCCCACCTTACATGATTATCTGGTTAAGTATTTCTTAGTTCATTAAGGCCATAACCTCATAAAGACCTCTCATATTAGACTGGCATTTATGGCAGCTGGATTTGCCGGGCGGGTCCGGGCAGTCTTACACCATAAAAGAGTCTAACCTCGTGTCTTTACAACTGTTATGCTTTAGTTTGGGCCTAGGACCTCTCACATTGGGCTGACATTTGTGACTACTGGATTTGTCGGGCGGGTCCGGGCAGGTTTACATCACAAACGGGTCCAACCTCGTGTCCTAAGCATTGATTATTAATAATAATCCACTTTCCCCCAATTTTAATAATTCCCTACTTGAATTATTAATTACTTCCAATTTTTAACAATGTCCATAATTGACTCAATTATGGACATCCATTCATGGTATGCAAAATCTTACAAAATTGCACCCAATTTATTAATTCCTAATATTACCCCTACCCCACGTTTGAACGTTTATTCGCAAAATATATGTTAGACTCGAACAGCCTAACTCATAGCATAAAAGAGATTATCATAATAACAACATGTATATGTGACCAAATGAATCATAATAAGGGGTGAAACTTGCATATGTCCAACTTGCATAGATTATACATGTCATGGACCTAAAGGTGTCAACTTGTTCAAAATTCACCTAATATAATCTCAATCAATTTTCATAAACTTACATATGAACATGTGTGAATCAGCATCATCTAATTTTTTTACAACATGGTTTTATATGGGTACACCTAACTCAATAGGCAAATTCCCATAATCAAGTTTTATTTAATTATAGTTTCAAGTTTATGGGTACACCTAACCTAATAGGCAAATTCCCATAAACAAGATCCATTTAAATTAAGAAAAAAAACATAACTTTAAGCATGTTCCAACAACATCATGATTTTACAACATAATATAGCATGATTTATAACATGGCATAGTATGATAGTATAACATAGCTTGACATGATTTTCAACATAGCACGACATAGCATAAGAGAATTTACAACATAGCATGACATAGCATATATAATTTACATCATACAACAACATAATAACATAATAAGAGATCCACAATATATAGAATTTACAATTACAAATCACATCACTTTCTTGTGATCCATTCATAACTGAGTCAAATTAGTTTGTAATAGTCTTGTGAGAATCATCATACTCACCAACAAAAGAAAAGAATTAGAGAAAGAGAGATCTTTTGATTTGATTTGTGTAGATTTAGTTGTAGATGATTAGGCTTCCTCTTCTTAGTTTGTGACGGCTATGCTGAACTCCATGGCAGCAGCATGACGGTAGCTTCTCTAATTTTACAAGTGATTTAGGTCTAGGGTCTACCCACTTATTTATAGATTTTAGAATTCATTTAGGCCATTAGATTTAACCTAGAAATAACCGCAGCCGTTCAGACAAGATGGGGTTTATCTTGTTGACTCAGCAATGAGTCAGAAGTGACTCAGCAAACACTCAGCATATTAATAAACTTCTATTCATGTCATAAATATATATATATATTTTCTACAATGTACATATTAGATACATCCCCCTTTACTTATTATTGTTTTTATATACATATTAGATACATCCCCTCTCTCACACACTTATTAATATTTTTATATTCATATTAGATACATCCCCTCTCTTACACACTTATTAATATTTTTATATTCATATTAGATACATCCCCTCTCTTACACACTTATTAATATTTTTATATTCATATTAGATACATCCCCTCTCTTACATACTTATTAATATTTTTATATTCATAATAGATACATCCCCTCTTCTACACACTTATTATTATTTTAGCAACTTTAGTGTTAATAGAAAATTCGGGGTGTTACACTAAAGGTCGAAGATTCGATCAATAGGACATACTTAAATGATAGAAATAAGCATAAATAAAAGCTTTGGAAAGGAAGTTAAGAACATACCCTCGAAAAGAGAAGGGTGTGAAGCGCGAATCTAGTCTTCGGTCTCCTAAGTCGCATCCTCTGGGTTATCTCCCCACTGAACTTTTATCAACTTGACTTCTCTATTGCGTAGCTTCTTTACTTATTATCCAAGAATATGGGAAGGAACTCGTCTGACTGTTGCCTCCCGTTTCACCTCTACTTCCTCCAATATACTCGGCTCAACTACTTCTGCGATATCATGCAAGCACTTCTGCAAATTAGAAACATGGAAAACATCATGAACGCTGGATAGTCTCTCTGGTAGCTTTACCCTATAGGCCATTTGGCCAATCCTTTCTGTTATGGGAAATGGTCCTACAAATCTTGAAGCCAATTTCCCTATAGACGTTACACCAAAAATGCCAATTTGGCAGTACTCATGACCATATCAAAATCGATTTGATACGGTTTTAAGCCGTATCAAAAAATGGTCTCTGTTGCTTTAATACGGTTTTAAGCGTATCAAACTCATAAATTGATACGGCTTAAAACGGTATCAAATGCATGAATTGATACAGCATAAAGCCGTATCAAATTCATGAATTGATACGGCTCAAAGCCGTATCAAATATATGAATTGATAAGGCATAAAGCTATATCAATTCATGAATTTGATACGGTTTGAGCCGCATCAATTCATAAATTTGATACGACTTTGAGCCGTATCAAATTTAAATAAAAAAATAAAAAAAATACATTGCGCTACTAAATCTTGCTGACAACATTGACAAACCAACTAAATCTTGTTCAAAATAACACTGACCATGGTCTGATAAACAATTCAGAAATCTTTAGTTAAACAAATTCAGAAATCTTTAGTTACTACTACAATTCTCGAAGGAAAATAAAATGAACTACAAAGTTAACGGCCATGGCCTCGTCCACGTCCTCGTCCCCTTCCTCTCCCCATAGATTTCCCTGAAATAGAAGAAAGGGCTTATTAAACAAATTAAACCAGACTTTGCCACAAGCCTGAACAACTATAGTATTACCCAAATTTGAAATGAAGGAAACTACAAAAAATGATGCAAACACAAACTTATTCGAATAACAAATGCAAATAAAAGAGCTTGCTGTTTGGAACAGCAAGTGCAGGCTTGCTGTTCGGAACAACAATATCAAGCCCAAGAGCTTGTTGTTCGGACATTAAGCAATTGATCGGCCTGTGTTATCGTTCATATATATGCATATGGGTGTTCATAGCGAAAAAATAGATAATTGCAAAATCAATGGACTCATATCATATTCATTGTATTCACATTTCACTATGATTGTGGGTTTTACACCAATTTATTTATCCTGCTGAGCAATTAACACTTACAGTAAGAAGCCAACGGTTAGAGAGTCCCTTATTTGCAAGTGCATTTATCCGCAATTAAACTATAAGAGCATTAAGCATTCGAAAAATGGTCTAAGCTATGTGTCAACTGAAAAATAAATGCAATCATACCTTGTATGTCGTCCATTGCAAAAGCACTAGATGGATTCCATGTTCCTTATAGTTTTTTTCAGGTCTTCCAATCTATGGGGTTCTTGTTTTATCACCTCCAAATATTTTTGAAGATGCAGCTTCAAGCTTTTCTGCTTTTACATGCAATGAGGATTTTAGTTCATGATCAGAGGTGAAATGGTGCATTTTAGTTCATGATAGCAAAAGTAAAACATAAGAAAATTACAAGAATAATAATGTTCTACTTTAAATAATGATGGAAATTAAGATGAAGGTATAGATCATAACTAGAGTTATTTACATATACATTCATCATATATGTAAAAAAGCAAGCTTAAGCTTGCTGTAAAACAGCAAGCTCGAGCTTGCTGTGAGCTTGAGCTTGCTGTTTCAGCAAGCTCGAGCTTGCTGTTTGACACATGATAGAGATCTTTTTTTAAACAACCTTTTTACATTGTTTTTGTTGTGAAGCTTCCAGATTTGTTTCTTAATATTCCAAAGTTGAAACACAGCATGTAAACTCAATGAAACATAGCAAACATTTACCCATACTCTAGAATTAAGTAACAATGCAACTTGTATAAACTCAGTTCCGGAACGAGTCTGTAAACTCAATTTCGAACTGATTAGGCTCATTTAAGACAATTCGAAATTGCTTTGAATTTAAATGTCGTAATAACGGGCAAAAACATAATTCAATCATACTGATCGCCAAAGTGGAAAAAAGGTATGAAGGATGAACACAAAGGATCGAAGATCACATGATAATAGATGAAAAATTACCCAGATGTGTGATTGAACAGTCTTCCACCCCCTCAACCACCTTGAAGCACTGCAACCCGACTGAACTTGGTTCCGTAACAGTCAGAAATTAGTTATAATATCAAGAGAATAATCCATAGTAGATAATTAATTAAATAAATAATCTGATGTGTGATTGAACAGTCTTGCTCCCTCTCAACAACCTTCAAGCACTCCAACCCGACTGAACTTGATACTGTAACAATAAGATGACATATTGTACATTGTGTTTCAAAATTTGTGCAATATCAAAAAGAACCAACAAAGACTTTTCTATTTTATCAAAAAAATGAAAACTTACAAGATGATATACGTAAGCGGGCCTGTCACATATGTACAACGAGAATAAATAAAAATTTGAGATTGATTTACCAAAAATACATATATAATTGCAGATAAGTCATAATTCTTAGTGCATGTTTGTGTGTTATTATAATAAACTAAATTAAAATTGTTAATAAACATATATAATTGCAGAAAAAGAACTGGAGTACGTTAAAAAAAATCTATAATTTTGTAGGTTGAATTTGATGGTGGGTGGATGAAAGGAAGGAAATGAATTTGTGACTGAATGTGAATATTTAAACATGAACCTAAAGTGGTTGAGCATAAACATTAGAAAGTAGAAACATAATATTTTAACATGAACCTTAGGTGAATGAATGTGAATTGCATGGCTGCTCTTCAATGACTTCATATCATTTTCTAATACCTGAACCCAAAAAAAGGACTCAGGAGCAGGGTATTTAATACCTGGCCAATATGGTAACAATAAAACATCATGAACACAATTTGTTTAAGAAATTATGAAAATGAAAGTGGTAATCATAGATCTTTTTAATACAAGTCTGTGTTAACTCATATAAAATGGAAGGGTGGGGGGATACAATGGCTATACAAACATACTTAAGCTGATACATATAATAAGCGAATGAGATCTATGAGTACTATGCATAAAAAACTAAAAAATCTTGAATTATTTCCTTCATTTTAATCCGCCGTAAAGAAAAGTACTGTTATAAATTATCCAAAGTATAGTTTTGTTCCCAAAAGGGGGTATTAACTATTAAGACATTTTCGTCATGAACCATAAGGAAAAGGTTCTCTAACAAATAAGGCATATAATAAAATTTACATCATAAAAACATAAACCTCTAAAAATCATTATAAGTGTGCAAAACTAAAACGTTGACCTCTATCTTATTAGTAACCATTATGCAGACTTGGGTGTGGAATTTCACTAACTGTGATTCAATCTGCTTTGGTAAAGAGGAAATTGATCATTTATTTTCTTTTTGTTGGACTCCACAATTTTCTCGGAGATAGACTTCAGGCTTGCATCAACAGAGGCTTTAAGTATGTCCTCCTTGATCTGTAGTTGAGTATAGTTACAGTGTAATTAATCCTTAAACTATAGGGATACAAAATCAGTAAGCTATGGGCATTAATACCGCATCACTGGTCGAGTGGAGGAGATTTTCTGACTAACACCTTCCACTGAGTTCAAACACAATAATTGGGTATTTTAGTATGTAAAATGAATGCAGGTACAATGGAAAAGTATAATAAGTAACATAGATACTATATATTAATATCGTATGGATTTTTTATTTGTTTTTGGAAAATGAATATGTTTTGTTGCCTATACTTACTCTGAACTGACACTTCTTTCACAATTCTGTTAACTTGAATCACATCATTTTGGACAGATTCCAATATCATTCCCAGTCTACTTATAGAGCCCTCCATCTTTCTAATACGGTTTTCGATTTGTTCGCTCACTTGAACCAGCAAACATATCAATGTCAAATTCATTAGTGTATTATTAGTTATTGGAAGAGGTGGAAACCATACCTCTTTATAGATTGCAGATGGCAAAAGAATAAAAAGGACAATTGTGATTAAGTTTTTTAAAAAACAATTAACACTATCAAATGGCATAGAAGTATGACCTACATCTGTTATCAGGAACAGACGATGTACCCCATCTTCTAGTAGCATTGTTGGATGTTCTTACCAAGTGCAATTGAGAATCGTCTTTTGTTGGTCCACCAGAGGTTAATGGAAAGATTCCCTTTGATGACTTGTCCTTTTCTTGATAGCCAAATTTCTGCGTCCATTTACAAGAATAATGAACATATGCGTTTGTACATAAAAACAAATTAATATACTGGGTCTCAAGGTGCTTGCAAAATAAGTAAGAGATTATACTACCAAAAACTACTATACCCTTTCAAATTAGTACTACGAGCTGTGCACGTAAATGCAAACCTATTTCTCGTAAATTGAAAACCATATCGCATGAGAATTGGGTACAAATTAGAAGATACCGACTTGAAAGACCTTGTACATGGCTAATATTCACAGAGTTTAATAAGTTAGTGCTAATATGAATTCACATTAATGTAAGTTTCTATCTACGAACAAACTTGCAATGTCTACCTGTGTTTTCTAAGAAAACAGTTAACTGTTGAAATTCATTATCATCCAATTTATCAACTTTACGTTAGCAACAAAAAACTTCAACTGACCAAGCTTTTAATATTTTAATTCACCTTCCTAATATTCAAACTTGCAATATCATGAACACTTGCAGAAAAGAACTTCAACGATAAAAAAATTCTCTTAATTTTTGATATTTCGAAATCTACTGCTTCTTTGTTTCATAGAGTAATAATTACTTAATGTGATTATAAAAATGAAAAAATTATTAGATCAACGAATTCTAAAGAGTGAGTTGGGGATTAATCCTCAAATAAAAATTCATAAGCTATTGTCAACCCAAACTCTCCTAATCAATCAGAAACACACACTGAATTAAGCATGCTTGATGTCACTAATCTACGAAACACAGTAGAAAATCAGGTCAAATATCTCCAAAATCATCAAAATTTTAGGTCATAGCATAAAACCCTAATCTTTCCACGTAGAATGGAACTAACTAGAAGTAAAGTTTTAAAAAAAGATTGAAACGTAGATAAAAGATTTATACCTTTCAGGCTCCCCTATCACTAACAATTCAAATTCCTTAGCTGATTTCTCGAATTAAGATTTCTTAATCAATAGAAAATTGGAAAGAGAAGTAAACGAGAGAAATAGACAAACAATAGAAGGAGAACAGAAACAGGATGTTATGGATGGATGGCCGATGAATGAGAGCGTGCGAGGCAATCAAAATCCACGAAGGAAGGGGAGCTAGTGGATTTAGGGATTGTATAATATTAGGGATTGCGGGAAATGAAAAAACAGCGGGGAGTGAAAATAGGTTTTAGCTGTTGTGGGAGATGAAAATTTTGATACGGGTCAAAACCTTGTCAAAAATGTTGTGGTCCGCGGCTTTAAGATGGAGGGCTAGATTTTAATTGTTGAGGTGGTGCGGATCGCAATCGGTTGTGCCAAGTGAATTTAATATAGGTATGAGCACAATCAAATTTGATACGACTTTAAGCCGTATCAAATCCCCTCATCCCGCTGTGCCAAATTGGCATTTTTGGTGTACTGAGATCCGAAGCAAACCACATTCCTCAAAGGTGACACCTTAATGAAAACCATTTCTCCTACTTCAAATTCAGTGTCAGTCCTCTTGTCAGCGTAGGATTTTTTCCTATCTTGAGCGGTCTTCATTCGCCATCTAATAAGATTAATCTTCTCGGACGTTTCTCTAACCATATCTAGTCCAAATAATAGCCTTTCTTTAGATTCCCACTAACAAGCCGATGATCTACAGGGTCGTCCCTATAATGCTTCGAAGGGTGTCATGCCAATGCTAGCTTGATAGTTGTTGTTGTAGGCGAATTCTACTAAAGGAAGATGCTCTTCCCAAGTCCCTCCGAAGTCTAGGGTACACAGCCTTAAAAGATCCTCAAGAACTCTGTTCGCCCTATTTGTCTGTCCATCGGTCTGTGGGTGATAAGAGGTTCTCAAACGCAACTGTGTACCTTATGCTTCTTGCAAGCTACTCCAAAAATCACTGGTGAAGATGGGGTCACGACCACTTATGATACTGGAAGGTACTCCATGAAGACGGACTATCTCACGAACGTAAATTGCTGCCAACCATGCTGTCATCCTCTTACTCTTAACTGGAATGAAATGAGCGATCTTATTACGTCTATCTACTACAACACAAATACTGGTGTTGCCTTTCTTTGATCTAGGCAAACCATCTACGAAATCCATAGAGACGCTCTCCCACTTCCACTGTGGAACCTCCAAAGGATGAAGTAAACCACCGGGCTTCTTTTGTTCAGCTTCGACTTGCTGACAAACCAAACATTGAGAAAAAAACTCTGCCACATCTTTCTTTATTCCATCCCAAAAGAAAACCCTTTCTCAAGTAGCTCCCCTACTTGCTTACTAAGCTCCCTCCTTTCCCTTGGAGCCATATGGCACACAGGTAATGCAACTGGCTTTGCATTGTCCACCAAATTTATACGAAAATCGATTTCACACCTCGGAGGTAAGCCCTGTACCTCATCAAAAACATCAGGATAATCTCGATCTACTGACATAGATTGCAGTTCATTGATAGATGCATCTAGAGACTCTAGAAAACTAAGCATGACAGACCCTTGCGGGTCACAAGAAATCTCGAGGGTCCTCCCACGGCAAGTCAAAAGTCTAACGACTCTCCTCTCACAATATAGAATGACACCATACATGGTTAGCCAATCCATCCCTAGAATCAAACCATAGCCCATAAAATCGAGCACATACGCGTCGCACTCAAATTCGACACCTAATATAGATATTCTCAAACCCCCACAAATCATGGACAAATGAATCGAATCACCGATGGGGTTTGAGATAACTACGGGATCCACTACCATACTAGTATTTAGGTGCAGTGACTCAACCACAGAACTAGATATAAATGAATGTGAAGCACCATAATCAAAAGGAGTTCTAATAGGATGATTGTAAAGAGAAATCAAACCTTCCATGGAAATTTTCCTACCTCTACCTGGAGCATTGGTCGCGAGAGCATGCACCTGCCCTCCAGAAGCTCCTGTCCTTTGACTTTGTCCCTATTTCTTCAGGCACTCCTTAGAAAAGTGTCTGACCTCTCCACGACTGAAACAATAATTCTTCCTTCTTTTGCAATCCTTGATCAAATGACCCTCTCGCCAGCAATTGTGACACTTCCTCTTATCCTTAGCCTTGTCATTCTTTCCGCCCTTCCTCTATTGTTGTTTTTGTTGTCCTTTCTTGGGCCATCATTTTTCTCATCCTTGGGCTATACTCCTTAGCCCTATTTCCCTTATTCTCCTTTTTACCATCCTTGCATAACAAGTTAACAAGTCTCTCGAAAGCTGCCTCCATTGCATATATATCCTTACAAAACTCGAGAAAATTAGTCGCAGCTGACATTATTGCGGCTACAGGTGGAGTTTAGGCATTTCATTGCCCTTCGACATGTGCCATAGTTTTAACATGTCTACAGAACCATGCCGCAATGGGGAAACCTTTCGGGAAGAATTGGTTCCCAAAAAAAAAGGAAAAGGAATCAAGCAGAGAATCGAGAGATATTACATATGGCTTTGGGGAATATGTTTTTCAAAATAGACTTTTCTTTTGAAAATGATTCCTTTTAAAACCTTTTTGAAAATAATTTTCAAAAACTTTTATCTAATCTGGTAACCTTCAGCTCTGATATCAAGTGTGACACCCCACGTCCATTAAAGTCACTCATTAAGAGAATGGATTAAGTTTCGTGAAGAGTTATAGGTAAATAGAAACAGAAATATTACAAGATAGATATAAAATAGCAGTGGAATTAAAAACTTTATTAATCAGTATCGTGGTTCAAAACATCATATGTCTGAAAATACATAAACCCAGTACATTATTAAAATTTCTGTCTTGCACTTAAAACATCATAGTACAAAAATAAAAGAAGCATAATCTCCAAATAAAAACATAGCCATAGTAGAAAAGATAAGAGCTTAAGCAATACATCTAAGCAGCTCCAGCAAAATGATAGCAGAATCCTGATCAATCTTGAGTATTCCTACCCTGAGAACTTGGAAGGGGGGAGGAAGAAAGAAAAGGGAAAAAAAGGGTCAGACATAAAGTCTGACGATTCCAGTTACTTTTAGCAAATAAATAAGTAAAAGTACCATGACAGACATATAAATAGGATGAGAAAGATAACATCACAAAAGGCAGGTGTGACAAGGTAAACAGGACAAAAATGATAGAGTATACTACGCTTCTCTAAAGGTTTCTCTACTCTTTGCACCAATACTAGTGTCTTATTAACAAGATGATCCCCAACAAGTATAAGATGGTAGACATAGGTGCACTTCCAGTGAGAGGTTTTCACCCCATACAATCAACAAACAGCCCAACTATCGGAGTTACCCCTAAGGGTATTAACGGGCTCCTAACATACTGGAGTCTACGTGTAACCTAATTACTACCTTAATCGATTGGTTTCCTACTCCGTAGATACCCTGTGCTGGCCCCACAGTTGGATGTATCACTTCCTAAAGTGGCAACCCTTCATTTTTATGACGTGCACAACCATATCTGCAGGTGTCACGGTCGTCTTAACCCCCTCTGCCCGGACCATGCACGCACATGACCCCAGTCGGTTTGCGCCGCCCACACTGTCCTCCACGTTTGGATCTCTTACAATCAGCCCAGTAAGCGTGCCTCAACTCCGACCTAGGGAAGAGTACTCGTTTGATACCGTTATATAGGTTACTGACTGAAATGGGTTACACACACAAGATGATGCAAGCTCTCCCCATTATCTTGCATTCCCACTAGGATTTCCACAGGTTATGCTTACCTAACGGTGTCTTTAATTATATAACCCCCAATATTTCCACAGGTTATGCCTGCCTAACGGTGTCTTTAATTACATAACCCCAACCGGCTAAGTTTTGTGGGCTTATATATAAATAATAACCACCCCACCAAGATATACTTAACCCTCCCAATGTTTCAACCAAATTTACTTAACCCCTACTCAAGTTAACATGCGTATACAATCCCTATGGATTCAACTAGGTTAAGTATTACAGATTAACAGGTTATCCCCATTCACATTGACTTTTTTCGATTGCCAAAATTCCATTTGCTTATTAATTTCATATAAATATAACTTAATCCATTTAAGTAAACCCCGTTATATGTTATTCTTTAGATTGTAATTAACGGAAGTAATCTTATAATCTTTCACGCATGGATTATAATTAACGGAAATAATCTTACAATTCCTTTGTATTATTCATTGTCTGATTCCATAGTTACAATAACATGTTTTACTTAATATGTAATTAAGTATACTCTATCTCAGTTTACCTGCTTTCTGTTCAACGTATCACTAGAACTTGGCGTTGTTTGCTCATTAACTTAGTTTTCTTAACTAAGGTTTATAAGCTTTCTTTCCTTTTATTATAACCTATGTTATAATTTCCACTTGTCCCTAGGACAAGACTGCCCATTATATAACATTCTCATTAAAGTAATTAATTATAATAGGTTACTATCATTCCCTGTTTACTCCAATTCATCACCATATATCCATTTATGGTCGTAATGCACTAGACCTCTCACATCAGGCATACAACCTGTGGATGCTGGATATGCCGGGCAGGCCCGGCAGACTTATTCCATAAATCGATCTTAACCTCATATCTTAGCACGTCACATGTTTATGCACTTAGACCCCTCACATTAGATTCACCACTTGTGGTCGCTAGTTATATCAGGCGGTTCTGGGCAGACTTCCACCACAAGTGTAATCCAACCTTGTGTCTAAGCACGATTACAATTTCAGTTATTGTAATTCTAAGCATTTCCATTATTAACCTATGTCATTATAGGTTTTCATGCCCCTTACCCAAGTTATGTTCATAATGAACTATATGCCCAAATCATCATTTTAATTCAAGTTATGCCCAAATTTCCCAATACAAATCATTCCCTACCTTTAACGGATTAAAAAAGCTTCACATATTCTTTATAGTTCCATTATTATGTTTCACTTAATCTTAAATTAGTTATGCCCAAATCTTAAATTAAGCATGTAAGAACATATCCGATGAACAGAAATAGGCATATAAAACATATCTGATGAACATGCGATAATATAACTGATTAGGCATAGTGACATAATCGTAAAAAATGCATGATGAGATCTAATCAATGAATTAAATATACGAATGATGACAGGTCTGACATGATAAATAGGTATAGGTTCAGATCTAGTACAGTAGTCATGTCAGAATAACTTAGATAAATAGGTTATAATAGATCAGATATGATTCACATGGTCACAGGCACAGATCCAAATTACAGTCATGTCAGGTTTTACTTTTTAATTATTTAGAACTAAAATTAACATGAACTCATAGTGTTTGGATCTAGAAAAATAGAGAAGGAATTGCTGGCGTTGAAATCACAGATCTAAGCTTGAATAACTTGCTTATAGAAGAAGAAAAGACTTGATTTGATTTGGGCAGAGGCAGCTTCTAGTTCTCCATTATTTTTTGTGTGCAAAAATATGAGAAATGAGGCCGTATTTATAGCCTTCACCCCAAAACCCTAATCTGCCCAGACTGCCGCAGGGAGTTCGACCCTCCCCCCTTAGGGGGTTGACCCATGGGTTGACACGCCCCTTAAGGGGTCGACACCCCTAGGTGGGATTTTTCCCGCTCACCTTATTTCTACGTGATTTGAACTGTTTTGGCTTAATTTTGAATTCTGGACTATATATGTGTGTGTGTGTGTATATATATATATATATATATATATATATATATTCTTCCTGCGCATATATAAACTTCAAACCTTAATAACTTCTTCATACGGTGTTTGTTTTATGCAAACCAGGTGTCTGTGACCAGAATTCCGAGACGAACGCAATGGCACAGTCTGTTTCCCCTAATTCTGAATATTAAATTAATTATTCTTTAATTTATCATCTTTTAGTGTTGTTAAAATTACAGGGTGTTACACCTTATTTCCTCCATTCTAGGGAAGAAAGTTGAAATGTTGTTCCTATAATTTCATCCACCCTCAGTATGGGACTCCAACCCGATTTGCACCTCCTTTGCTTTCTTGTTGTCATGCATCCCCCTTCCAGAGGTCACCAACCCTGTCGACTTCGAATTCGTACTTTCCCTTTTCCTCTCAACACCTTTCGTTTTGCCTTAATGTTTTTTTGCAAGGTACGCCAATCAATTCTACTACAAAAATGATGTTATTTGTAACAACCTATTTGTTGTTGTATTTCACCAAACAGATCAATAGTCATAGAAACATTTTAGAAAATATTTTTATGACTACAAGCTCCAAACAACCCCAAAAATATTTACTCCAAACAAATTCATCAGATTTGGGCATGAGATCATCATATATTTCGATGATAATGAAAGTTTAGATGTGAAGGTTGAAGGTTTGAAGATGATAATACAAGAGCTGGTTAAGGGTGTGCATGCTTGGGTATGGTTGTTCACACGCATATGAACTTGTTGCCATATGAATAAATGTTTGATGAAAATTGTACAATGTTGGCTGAGTCGAATTAGGTGTAAGCATACTAATATAGATGTTAATATTGCAAGTATAAATATAGCGTGAATATGTAACTAGAATGTGCTGAGAAATAAAATAATTTCAATATTTTATCTCCTGCGTTAACTCTTTCTGATTATTCTTCTACATTAACTCTTTCTGGTTCTTCCTCCTCTTGACCCACTTCTTCCGATCAACTTCTTGTCCTCATTCTGACCATTTTTTCCTCCTCTCTAACCCCTTGTTTTTCTTTCCAATCCTATACATCTACTAATATCCTTTCTCTCTCCATTCTTTCCTTCCTGAACTCATTCCCTATTCACCACAACCATCACCTTTCTTTCACCACTTCACTGCACATCATGGCTTTTAAAGATGGAGCCTTTCAATTGGTATCACAGCAGCAGTCAAGGAATGGATCATGCCTCCAGACAACGATCCTCCAATCAATACTCACCTTCTTTATCTAAGACCAAGAAGATATCAAGCATAAATCTCCACACACGTTGAAAAAGATATAAACAACAACCCAAAATCTAGAAAATAAGATTAATCATACTGCAAAGGAAATGAATACTAAATTTGAAGGATTTATAATGTATTGAATGAATTGGCGTAAAACCTGCAACAAATCAAGAATCAAACTGCCAAGAATCAACGCCTCCATCCTTTTCCATAACCATCTATGCACTATCAAGATCCACATCTTCCAAATGCCTACCCTGTATATCCACAAGCTACAAACCCTACCCTATGCATTTCCTATACCCTCAGTTAGAAACACCACCTCATCCAAGGATAGCAACAAACCCACTAAGAAATTTTCAAGATCCACCTAATCATCCCCCAGAACCTCCAATATAATCATATAACACCTTCTCAATCTTATTACTACCCTGAGCACTGTTTAAGAAATGCATCACTGTCAACCTATAAACTAGACTATCCAATGTTCTCTAATGAAGAAAGAGTGACAGATTGGTTGAGAAAGGTTGAGTAGTATTTCAGCTTTCATCTATTAGATAAAATATTTACGGTGGATTTTTGTTCTTTTTATCTCAAGAACGAGCCAATGCGATGGTATATCTGGTGGACAAAGAATGTACATAATCACAGGTCATGGCAAGTATTCAAAAAAGAAATTATAGTCAAATTTAATCACAGGTAGATGGAAAAGGCCATATAAAGCATTAGAGAGGCAGGAAACTACCACTATAGATAGAGGCACCAAGAACCTCAATTCTAATTACATTTCTCCAATAATTACCACTGAGAATTCTTCTCAGTATCCACAAAACTCTCCTATAATGTAAATCTTATCACAAATCTCGAAGACAACTAAGAAGCTTTGGCCAGAAGTGAACCATTACAGAAAGAAGAATGTTTAAAAATGATGAAGTCCATGATACGTCTGGTTTGAAACTAAAGTTGAGGAAGCTCCATTTTTATCCACTATAAAAGTCAAGAGAAATATTCAAGAGGCATCAAATTGAGAAGTGCTTTCTAGTTTTGAAATGTGTCATGATATAGTGCCTAAACGACAGGGGTATACTGTGCTATTGATCTGCTTTAGTTCCCTTTGAAGAATGTCATATGTTATTGGGAGCTACAAATATGAGGAGCTTAGGTGCATTCACCTTTAACCTGGAAATAATTAAAATCTCAACCTAATAATATGCCTCGTGTATGGCAGAGAGAACCAAAATGAAATGAGGGTAGTTAAGAAAAATAAAATGGCTAAATCATGTGTTCAGAGGCAAGGGGCCATGTGTACATTCTCCATAGTTATTATTACAGGAATGCCTATCTTTCCTACTCCCTCAAAAATTGAAGAAATTATTATCATATTCGATCCTCGTGGAAGCTCGTTTGCCAACGTAGTGAAGTTGACTTGTTTAAATTGAATAGTGTACAAAAAAAAAAAGAACAACATGGAATTGTTGTTTATTACATACCAGCATGGTGTAGAAAAGAAAGAAGTATGGATGTTGTACATTGCACTTTTAAAGATGGCCATAAGTACCCTCCTAAATACTGTGACGAAATTAAAAACACATACTCGGATAGCATAAGGATGGTTTATGCATCAGGGCAAGAAATTTGTTTTTACTGGTTTTATGTTCTGTTTTGGGCTTCGATGTATGAGCTTCTTCATGCTTGTCGACCATTACCAATGATTAACAAAGCTAAACTGAATGGAAAGCATCTAGGAGCTAGTGAAAATAAGGTATTCATATTTGATCTCGGTGATAGCTTATTGATAGATGTAAAGCAGATGAAAATTACTTAGACCCTAGGAGCCAATTATCTTGAGGACAAAATTGTTTTTAATCAGAAGGGATTTGTGAAGGTTGAACGGTTGAAGATGATACTATAAAAGCCGGTTATGGGTGTGCATGCATAGGTATCATTGTTCACGTGCATATGAACCTGCAGCCATGTGAATAAATATTTGATGAAAATTATATAATGTCGGATCAGTCGAATTAGGTGTAAGCAGGCTGATACAGCCGTTACTATTGCAAGTATAAATATAGCATGAATCTGTAACTAGAATATGATGAGAAATAAAGTAATTTCAATATCTTATCTTCTGCATTAAATCTTTCTAATTCTTCTTCTACATTAACTCTTTCTAATTCTTCCTTCTCCCGACCCCCTTCTTCTGATTAACTTTTTGTCCCCTTTCTGACCATCTTTCCCTCCTCCCTAACCCCTTGTTTTTCTTCCCAATCCCCGATAGCCACTAATATCCTTTCTCTCTCCTTTTTTTCCTGCCTAAACTCACTCCTTATTCACCACATTCGTCGCCTTTCTTTCACCACTTCACTGCACATCATGACTTTTAAAGATGGAGCCTTACATCATTTCTCTAGCTAATTTAAATAAACCCAGGCATATAAAATCTTCTAATTCTTGGTGAAATAATTGGTTTTGATTCTTATAGTAGAGTCTTAGATTTTATTGTGTGTTCTATAGATCTGCTTATATTCAAGTTTAATAGACATGTGCATATAAGTAGGTTGAGGACTGAATGGATTATATAAATCAAGTAATTATTGTTTCGATAAAAACATAAGGCTATAAATTTTCTCTAATGTTCCACATGAAGGATGATATGTTGAAGAAAATGTTAATCTTTTTTTGAGAAAAAATGCAATAGAAAATTCATTTGTTTAGATTAACCTCTTAATCCTAAAATGGTTATGTTGATTCCAAAAAGTAATGATACATAATAAAAAAATAATCCTTCAAACAAAGTTCATGATCATTCTATTTTTCGTTCGATCTCTGTTGCGATACTACATGAATAGACATATTGAATTTATCTGGCGGTGGATATCCTTTTTCTTCCTTTAAATTAAAAAAACAGCCTTTATTTTTTATCATGGATGTTTTAGTTTATAATAAATATGGTGTTCCCTTTGCAACATTTTCCAAAGTTAGTTATTTAGGTTATTTTTTATAAAAGGTGGTTTTTATAATTAAAAGAATACCACCTCCATGATCTTAAGCTTCATTGTACAGATTAGTTTGTAAACCATATCACTTTTCTATTTGTTGATGATATTTTCCGTCAACACCCGAAATAAGTTATATAGAGCATATATGTAGGAAAATTGGTGCAGCGGTGATCTAAGGTTACTGAAAAAGCAATCCAGGATAAGTGCTCCTTAGCTAAATCTACGGTTTCTTAGGTATCAAGATCTTCGTTCTGAAGATTAGTTATTCTTCCCTCAGGGGGTGAATATCACACTTACAGGTCTATAGAGTTCAGAAGTGCCTTGAAGAAAGGTTTATTTAGTTTGGCATAACTAAAGCCTTGCGTAATCAGTTACCTTTTAGATCACGGGTAAAATGACATTGTAATAGGAAGAAAAACAGGCTAATGCTTCTCAGTATTCGGATGGTAGGGGTACTGCAACACTTATTAACTCCAATCATCCTTTCGCATCGAGCCTTCCCAAAAGGCTTTGGTTGTGTCAGTGATCAAGTCATAAGTCTGTAGCTAACCTCTTTTCCGGAGTAAAGTAGCATTAGCCTCATTATGAGAAGGTTGATTCACGTTGCCAAACCTCAAGATAAAAGGGGGAAGGCTTCGGGTTTAAATGAAGCCCTTCCTCTTCATGAAGGTGTCGTGAACAACTCTTTTATACGAAAGGTTAGTGTTAACTCCCTATTTCATTATAAATGGCACAACATGATTATCAAATCACAAGATGTTTAAGTCTCAGACTTCTCCATTCATAAATCGTTGATGTATTACAAGAGTTGAAGAAATCCCCAACCAGATTTGGAAATTAGGTTTTCTCCTCAGAGAAGAAGAAACAAAATTGAGAAATGAATAATTTGTGCCCCAAAATGTGACCCTTGGGGTCTTATTTATAGAGAATTCGGGGCCCCTTTTGCTATTGGGCTATTGGGCTTGCAGAAGCCTCTATCGGCCGCTTTTCTCCATGGTCTCAGATGTTTAGCTTCCGACCACCTTTGTCGTGCTGATTATAGCTTTTGGAGTGAGGGTCCTAGTCGATTGAAGCTTCTTCGAGATGAATATGAGCTTGTCGATGTAAATGGCCTTCGGAAGATATTTGTGCTCCCGGTTGGGGCTTTTGGTGTAGGCTTCCGCTTTTCTCATGAGTACTTTGAGAAGCTTGCCTTCGTGATGTATGTAGATAGCTGCCATTTTGGAACCCTTGTCGGTGTCGGCACTAGGCAGATTAGCATGGATATCCAGTGTCCCCTCTAGGGTTTCGATTTGCCTTCCGGTGGAGCTTTCAGATGAATTCTAGCCTTGCGGATGGTAGTTTCCGGTGTTTCGCCTATTGTATAATAGAATGACCTCCGAGTGCTTGAATATTTCGAAGGTTAGTTCCAGATAGCCTCTAGGCGCTTTAGGCTTAGTATCTTTAATGACTTTGTCTCCTGATGTATCGATGTTAAGCAGGTTAATATCGACAGCCCTTCCGTCTTTCTGGGCCTTGATTAGCGGAGCTCTTGCCTCCCTCTTTCTTAGCTTTTGACTTAGATGACCTCTCGTTAAAGAACCACCCTATCGGATACACCCTGCCAGATAGACCCTATCGGATACCCCTTGTCGGATAGACCCTATCGGATACACTCTTCTAGTATTCTATAGAGTTGGAGCTCCTTTCTCCTAAGAACGTGTCGGTTTATGCAGCTCTCGAATTATTCCTTCATGCTTTCGGTCCTTTCTAGTATTTGGCTTTTTCCTTTGAAGACATTTCTTGTCCTGATGACAATCCACCGCCCCTTCACCGTCAGTCTGTTACGGAGTTAATTTTGGTAGTAACACTATTGAATAAAATTTTCAAACTGGTGTTGTGATTGTGATGGACATAAAATCTACTCTTTTATATGAATTACTGATAATTTCAGCTAATTTCCTTTTTGAAAATGTTTAAGAGGATTTCCAACCAAAGAGGGTTAACAACTGGATATCTAATAGTAATTTGTTTTTATGAGTTAGCTATATGGTTTCCACTTTAGGAGTTGCTAAAATATGATTGGCATAAAATGACGGTTGAGATTTATTAGTGCTTTAAGAAGTGTTTGCCTTGCAAGCACCGTCATTTGATATAGGATTCCTTGCATTGTTCTACATTTAAAAAAATATTGAATTTCGACTGTATACTTCGCAACACAAGCACATCTAAATCTTTTGTTGAGCAGTGTTGTTCCTGCAAACTTATATCATGGTTTCTAATTTGGTGAAATTTTGACTTATAGTTTCAACCATATACAAAGATGATAAAAGATATCACAAGAAAGGAGGCAATCGAAAATTTAGAGCTGAGAAAATATGTAAAGATTCAATTATTTGGACTGTGATAATAGATTGCCTTTCTATGTGTTTCTGTAAATTATCACCTTAGTTATGACACATTTTAGTAAGCAGAGCATCTTATTTCTTTGAATGACTCAAGCTTTGCAGTATTTGCATGTAAGTTCATTTGTATTGGGCTTTTTTTTGTTTTCTAAGACATGTTTGGAATACTGCTGAAAGTAGTTATCACTTGAATGTTCTCTTTTTTCACTAAACATTGTGCAATACAACAAATCACTTATTTATTGCTTTTTAAACATGTATTTAAATCTCTTTACATTTGTCATAAACATGCTTAATTAAAATTTATATAATAACTTCTTATCTCAAAAGAATTGCAAGGTCAATTTGATATTCCTTATTTAAGTTTGTAGTAAATTCAAAATCAATAAACTAGTGTATAATAAGGCATAAAATAACAAATACATTACCTGATGGAATTTCTCTTGAATGTAGTAGATGCAAGCGTTTCTAGATAAAATTAGATACATACCCTAAGTTTTATAAATTATATTATTCATCAGCTTATATGCGTTCACGTCATAGGAACATCTATCAGAATAGTAGTATCTAATTGATTTGGGTATCTATACATATGAAGGAAACATGATGTGGTTAGTTTCCTTAATTCATTTCAATTGATTGTTTATTTCTTTTTCTTGCTTATTCCTTATTTTGGGTATTGTAATTTGTGATAAAGGTAACATTGTTGGCAATAACTTTGGGTATATTATGATTGTTGATGTCAAAAGTTGGTTTAGTGACAGTTAACCCCCAAAGTGTATAATCCACACATAATTACAGTCATAGAATGCAAGAGAAACAAGTAAACATAGGGAACACACGACAATTTTATTGTGGTCTGACTTCAATCAAGCCTACGTCCACTTCTTAATCTCTGTTTATACTGCTTATTACAAGTTACAGTTGTTTTGATTGGAAGAAAGTAGAGAAAGAAGTGATTTACACACAAAATCCTTGTGTTATAATGTTGTTTGATCAAAGTGCACGGTAGGCTATTTTTAGAAGGCTAACTGTGAACTTTTTAGAAAAGAAGATCCTCATTTTCCATTTCTGGAAAGGTGCATTTATAGGTAGAAATGTGGATCGATCAGTATGCTACGTGGCAATCATTTGATCCTGGGTCAGCCACGTGTTGCTCGGTCCAAAATATTAGCCACAAGCGATGGGACCTGGTCCCCTGTTTGGTAATAGTTCTTCTCGATAATCAAGGTACACATGGCTCAGGGAATTTGGAGTAAAGAAGTTGAATAGGCCCAGTTTGACCAATAAAGCAGGCTTGAAAATCGGGTTTTGTAGTGTAATGTAGGGGATAGATTGGCATAGCTGGGGACGATGTGTTGGATCGATCGACCAGATCCTTGAACTTCGAACCATACTTGAAGAAGGGCACTTTCTAGTTGGAAAACGGTCGACTTGAGTCAAACCAAATTTCGATCGATCAGGATACGGAGCGATCCGGAATAAGAGGTAGTCCAATCTCCGGTAAGAATTTAGGTTGTGGTCGCTTTTACCAAAAGGCTAGTCAACACTTTACCCTCTAAAACACATCTTTCTTGGTAAAGAAAGGTGTGTTCTGGATTTTCCAGAAGGTGATGCATAGAGATCGAATACATAGAAATAGAGAAAGTCATGGTTACGCAAAACCATATTATAGGATGGCCAGAAAACCGACGATCGTTAACGATCATATTAAGGCCGAAAGAGGAACAAGATTACCAGGAGACCAATGATCATGCTAGATCGTATTTAGAGAAAGTCAGAAGGACCAAGGTCTAGCCGAGCCAACCCAATTGTGAGGGTAATCCGAACCTGCAAAGTGTTTTAATAAGACAGACGTGTCAAATCCTAGCAACATTGTTCAATTCCTCCAAACATAGGCCATGCTTGGATATTTATTAGGAGTATAAACCATACTTAGACGTCGATCAAGCATTCTTCTCAAATCCAAACAAGACGACTCAGTTCTTCAGGTATAAGCCATACGTGGAAATCTAAAGAAAGGTATAAACCATACCAAGAAGTTAAGTATAAACCGTACTAAGTAGTTGAGTATAAACCATACCGAGAAGTTGAGTATAAATCATACTCGAAATTTATTGATATTTACTTGCCAAATCCTGACAAGGTAGTTTAATTTGTCCAAGTATAGTTCATAGTCATATTGAAAAAGAGTTTGTCACATCCTGACAAATAGAGTTTAAGCATTAATATTAACTATACCTTAGGTAAGGGAATGAGTATAGACCATACTTTGATTTTGTTTGAGAATCTTGACAAATCCTGACAAGATACTTACATTGATCAAACATAATCCATGCTTGAGAAAATAGGTTCTATTTATTCCAAAGATTATTACATAACAAAAAAAAAATCATGATTGGTTTACGGTTGAACCCAGAAAACGCCTTGGGATTGCATCCTAGTCCCATACATGTGTACTTCAACCTAACCATTTTGTTCATAGAGTAGATGTACTGTAGAGAATGCGGTATGCCTGAGAGTTAAAGCCTAAGCCCCTTGCATACATGAATCAACATAACTATTTGAAAATTTAAAAAGTGGTACATTTCTTATATCCTAAGAAATGTAGTATATTCGAAATGTTCTAATTTATTGATAATGATGTCGCAATTGTTAGGCTCGGGGTCCTTCCTATTCCAAGGATCATGGGAACCATTCTGAGGGGCATGAGAGGGTAGCAGTGGCGGTGCAGATGCTGTGGATTTCTTAACATACTTGGGTAGCTCTCCACGTCTAACCCATTCTTTGATGAGATCACGCAAGTGCCTACAGTCATCGGTGCCATGACCTGCTTTATCATGAAACATGCAGTGCTTTCTTGATTCACATTCTATTTGAGTTGGCTCCCTCCTGGGAGGCTTAGGAAAAGGAAGAGTTCCTCGCACATCGAGGTGTATATATCCAACAATGAGGAATTAAGCTTGGTATATTTATCATACTTGGGTTATCTCCGGGACCGCATATTCCTGTCATTCTTTTCCGGGGCTTTCCCCTTTCCTTTGTTTTGGACAACGGTGGATGGTCCTCTATCCTTCCTAGAAAGTACGCTGAAATTCTCCATCTCGATATTAGCATCCTCTTGCCTGAGGAACTTGTTTGCCTTAGAGTATAAATCTCCAATGTCTCCGGGACGGTCCCTTTGAAGGGAGATTATGAAGTATGTTCTATCCAAATCAACAACCACAACCGTCATGAGCACCATCAATGGGTCAGGTCAATCGATCGATGCTATAACCGCATTGAATCTTTCCAAGAAAGAGTGTAGGATCTCACCGGACCGTTGCTTAATAGATGTGAGAACATGACACTATTAGGACAAGATATGTGAACTCAGAATTGCTCGATGAAACGGGTGACCAACATATTTCAGTCGTTGATCGATTCAGTTGTTAGATGTCTAAACCACATGGCGGCGATGTCGGCTAGATAAAGAGGTGTAACACCCCGCATTTTATGATAATTTAATAATTAAATAATGCATATATATGCACAGACATAAAAGTATATATGAAGAATAAAATAAAGATAATGCATGCATTAAAATAAAGAAGGGATTGGTTGCATGCGGGGTAAATAAGTTGTATGCACTGATTATGCATTAACAATAAAAGAGAAATTAAAGAAAAAGATTCATACAATGGTTTAAATGAGACATTGTAACAAATATGAAAAAAAGAGGAATAAGAAGAGAACAATAACTACCATTGTTCTAAGCCTTATTAATAATAACCTTAATAGTCCAGTTGGTTAGAGCATGTGACTTGCATACAAGAGGTACAGAGTTCGACTCCAGCTGCCGTCATATTTTTATTTTAAGGGAACGGCTGAAATAACACATGTTCATGAGAGGAAATATACATAAACGCACATATAAGAAAAAAATATACATATAAGGAAGTAAAGAATATATATATAGGAATATATATGTATATATGTGCATGCATATATATATATATACACACACAAGAGATAAAGTTCAAGATAAGGCTATAATCAATGAAATACGGCAAGAATCAAATAATGGTGCAACACCGTTTAAATTTTGAAAATGAAACGAAAGTTGTGCATATATATATACGCGTAAAATGATCGTTAGAAGATTTGTATATGTATAAGAAAATTACATGTGAATATAACAATTACATAAATTCCAGAAATTCAAACATTTGAAATTCAAACTTCTATGCCATAACACCTTGCGGGACCCATAGGGGGGTTGGCACCGGGGTCAACACCCCCCAGATCCAGCCAGATTCATCGATGAATCCGGACTATTTTCTTAACTAGGTTCAATGCTGACTCGGCGCCGTGTGCACGATAAGATCAAACACATATAAATAGGCTAGCAGTGCCTAGCCTAAATCTCACATTCTCTGAGACAACGTCTAAGCTTTTCCATTCTTCCTCCTCCTCCTCAAATCTCTTTAGAAAAATAAGATAATTAGTTTAGGAAAATTCTGAATCAACATCTAGAAGAAAAGAATGAATCTTAATAGGAAGGTATACAGAATCATATGTGAAATAAGGTAAATTCTTAGATCTGGTTTATTCAATTTTCTTCCTCTTTCTTTTCTTTTTCTTTAAGTAAAAATTATGGACCCGTGGTTGTTAGGTTCTAAATCCAGTTAGGGGAAACCATGGAATGCTAGATATATACGAGATCCAGGAATTGGAAAGCAAATAAGGTGAGTGAATTTAAGTTATATCATTTTTATAATGGTATATGATCGTTTAACATTCCCCATTAACATGTCATGTAAATCTGATATAATGATTAAAAGTGTTGAAATGATATTATGACATGTTGAAATATTAATATGATAAAATATTAATATGTTAGAAATTCATATGTTGAAATGTTTAATGTGATGAAATGTTCACTTATTGACATGTAAACTTGTTAAAAATACGTGTAGCGATTACTGTTGTTATAATTACATGTTAGCTTGTGACAATTATGTACTTGAACCCTTAATTGTAGAAATGGAAATAATTACATGTTAAATTAGAATAATTACATGATTTGGCAATCACATGTTATTTTGAGATAAAAACTAATTACATGTTAGAAAGGACATGCGATGTAAATGGGATTAATATGATGACATGTAAAATATAGATTACAGTGAAAATTTGAAAGAATGGACAAGCCTAAATTATATCGAAAATTTATAGTAAATAGAAAACTGTAACTGCACTTAGCATGAGGTTATATTCAACTTGTTGTAGAAGTCTGTCCGGAACCACCCGACAAACCCAACATCCACAAGTTGTTAATTTAATGTGAGAGATCTAGTGCGTAAATAAACATGTAACGGTGCTAGGACACGAGGTTAAGTCAACTTGTGGAAGAAGTCTGCCTGGATTCGCCTAGCAAATCCATCATCCACAAGTGTTGGCTTAATGTGAGAGGTCTAGTGCATAAACACACACACACACACACACACACACACATATATATATAGTAGGATTGATAAATAGCATTAATTGTAATTAATGGAAATAAATGGGAATTGAATGAAAGTTACAACAGTATTAGAAATGGAATGAATGGGGAATGATAATAACCTATTATAAATTAAATACATTAATGAGAATGTTATATAATAGGTAGACTTGTCCTAGGGACAAGTGGAGATTATAACTTAAGTTATAATAAACGATTAAAAAAATGAGATAACTTATGTAATGAAATGAGTGGTACTTAATTGTAAATTAAGTAATCAGTAAATGGGGAAAACTGAAACGAAATGTTTGTAATAAGTAGAGAAAAGGGAAAATTTATGAAATGTAAGAAGTTGTACTTAATTATAAATTAATTAAACAATAAACTTGCAAATCTGAAATCTGCAGATAAGAATAACATGTTGAGGCTTGTCCTAGGGACAAGAGGAAATTATAACATAGGTTATATAATAAATGGAAAGGAGACTTATTAGTGAACTGTAGTTAAGAGAATTAAATTAATAAGTAAACAACGATACATTGTAGTGACAATGTAAGATGGAATTATGATTAAGTAGGAAAGAGTGAGGCAAACTTATGAAATGAAATAAGTAACATTTAATCATAAATAATGATTGACATGTTAAACAGAAAACAGAAACATGTGAATTGTGATATACATAATTACGTATTAAGTAGAACATGTTATGGTAACTATGAAATCAAACAAGAATATAAAGGGATTGTGGATTACATACCTTGGATCACAATCTAGAGAGTAACATGTTGTGGTCTTATTAATAGGCTTAAATGGGTTAAGTTATAAGATCAAAATTAATATGCAAGAGGAACTTGGTAACTTGAATAAGAAGTCAATGTGAATGTGAATAACCAAGTTAAATGGAAACCTGGTGAGGTAAAGTAAGTTTATAAATGAATGTTTAGACATAGGGTCTAATAACATATTAAAGTGAGGTGCATGGACCAGTCCGCACGTTTGAGGGTGAATAACCCAACGGGGTAGATCATCGTGGTGTCATAAGTCACAAGGGGAGCGCACATTCATCTGATTATTCTATCGGCTCTGAAGGACTGGAAGGGGAAGCACACAACTTCCTGAGATACGTAAGGTGCTCTTAGTAGCCCTCTGTGCAGTGGGAGATGTTTAGGCTATGCTCGCAGAGGTTGGATCTGCGCGTTACTACCAGGTGGGTGGGCCTTGACTACAAAAGTAGCTCTGCAGTAAGAATGTCGTGACGAGGTGACACTAGGGTGATTCGGCGATCGCCTCAATGGGAGGCGAGCTCAGGACCAACAAGGATAGTAGATCGCTGGGTACCCGTCATCGCCAGCCAGTGGGATACGAAAAGACTAGAGCTAAACCCAAGATATCATTAACCTTTCACTATCAAGCCACGGTGGTTGAGGGGAGATTCCAACTAGATGTTTAGATTATTTGTTAGGGGCTACTCGCTTAGCTCTTGTAGTCTTTACTAGTTGAGGGAGGGGCTGAGGTGGGGCCATAACCACCATGAAAAACAGACCCGAGGGATATCTGTATTTTGAGGCTCTTAAAGGCGGGCCTGTACAGATATGGAAAATCCCCTGACTGAGTTCTGTGTTTCTTGTATAGCCCTACCACAGAACTCAGTGCACATTAGAGGACATGTGAGGTTAAGGCATCGAGCTTCGATTTACAATATTTACGTAGGAAAGTCTAGGTACATGCATGTCTGCTCTGGGTGGCGTATAGGGCATTACACCGTGATGGAATCTGATTCGTTCGAAGTTGGCAGTCCGTACGCTTACGTAGCGTTGTAATGGCAGATATATGTGGAACGTAACATTGTTATATACGGATCCATACGTCACTCCGGTGTAGGATGAGGAATTGCGTACATTTCTGTCGCATTACGATGGAGACCGTGCGAGTGGGGTACCATGGGGTGTACCTTAATATTTGGGCTAGCTATATATATATATATATATATATTGTATTTGGTTAATCCACTGGGAAGTAAATGAGTACGATGTGTGTGTAAGCCTCGAGTGTTGTTAACCCAGGTAACCTAGTAAATAAGAAAATGTGATTGAATGGTATATGTAGGGTTATCCAAAATGTATAGTTTAAATCCAGTCACCAGAACTTGTGTTCTGACCCCCTTTCTCATAACATACTCGTAGGTTAGATTTATGGAAGAGATATGATATCTTTGGATACTGGCTAGGCTATACTTTGATTATATTATACTTTATCCATTCCTTTATGAGATATTTTCTGAGCTTTGAAATATTTTATGTCTCTATCTTTCTGCAGGATACCAGAGCAACCAACATGGGTTTCGATGGATTAGAAATTAAAAAAAATAGTCTGTCAAAATTCGGGTTGTTACATCTGGTATCAGAGCCTGGGTTTTGGATTCCTGTATAAATAGTGAGTGAATGTATTTGTAATTTTTTTTTAAATATAAATATATTAAATAAATATATATACCTAGATCCATAGAGGAACCCACTAAATAGAATGAATATAATGTGGTAAGAAATATGATGTTTGTTTTGTGCACTAAAGGAATGAATATGGAAATCTGAAACCCTTAGATAACTTGGGTGGAAAGTGTACAATGTACTTTGTATGGAAGGAAGATGAATCCCATATGATTAGTATTCTGGGTTAGTGGGTTTGGAAGTAAAACCTTATAAGTTGGAAAAGGTTAAAAGGAGAAAAAAATGAGTTGAGTGGATTAACCTTGTGGGAGTGTCTAGGAAAGCCTAGAAAAATTGGAAACCCGCTTTGATTCTAACCCCATCATTAACTTTTAAGAACTTGAAATTGTAAAAGTTTTGGGAAAATGGTTAATGGTGTTTTCAAGTTTTAATCTTAAAAGTTATAGTTTTAAAATATGTAAAGAAGTACATATTGGGTTTTGAAGTAAAATGGGGTATATATTGTAAATAGTGATTTCTTGCGAAAATTTTATTCAAAATAAAATTCTCTCAGTAAAAGGTGCATATTATAGAGTGTGTATAGCTCGCTAGTTTTCTTGTTATATTTCATGAAAGGATTAAAAAGCAAAAGTTAGAAAATATTGGTTTTTGTTGAAAACTGGAATTTTTAATAAAGAAAGTTTTGAAATCTCTATTCTTTTGACAATCATTTTTAATAAATTGTTTCAAAAGAGAAAATTTTGTTGGGTAGAAAAAATAAGTTGTATAAATTAAGAATAGAGTAGATGTTTGCACCTTGTAGTAAGAGACTGAACTGACCTTATAGGTAAGAACAAGTTATAAACCCGATTGAGAAACAATTGTCCTTATCTACTCCAGTTTTTGTGATTAGAAAAAAAATATGATTTACATTTTTTAAGATGACATGTTTTTATGGTTTGGCAAATGTGAATTTTCGTGAGGACAATAAAATTTTGACACTTCTAATTTTTGAAATAAAATTTAACCGAAAAGGCCAAACCTTGTTTTAAAAGTATGGATTAGGTAAGGATTAGTGCCTAGGAAAGACGGGAAAAGTTTTGAGGCAATGAAGAAAATAGCGGAATTATCTTGGAATAATAGTAAGTTCCCTTATAATGCGTAAGCATTGAAAAGCCTAGGGTGTTGCTTGACAAAATTGTTGGTACATAGCTAGGACTATGGTGACTACTAAATAGTAAAAGGGCAAGTAAGTATTTAGATCATTTTGCTAATTTTCATGTTAGGGGTACAACCCATTGTTGCATTTTTGTTGGGATCGTTCTGTTATTTTTCTTGTTGGGTAGTTAGGGTAACACCTAAACCTGTCACGGATCCCATGGTTTGAACTTTTCTGTCTGAGGGGACATAGTCCTAAGATTCTTGGCCCTTAGTGGCAGCTGTGTAGAGCATCCGTTTTCCTATTTTAGTTGAAAGACTAGAAGGCTTATTTGAAAACTAAACTTAGATCAGATGATCAAATAAGCTAAGAGAAGAGTAAAGGGATAACTAAAAAGGAGACAACAAATCTAGTAAAGCGACAAACTTGACAAATTATGAGAAAAGATGAATAAGAGTAAAAAATTCCAAGATAAGACGAAAAAGAAAAGCTACAACAAAGAAAATATTCTTATGTGGGCTGTGCTTGGATAGGAAAATAGGGAAATCTTCATAAATAGTTTCATAAAATCCAAGGAAAGTTGGAAAAGGTCGAAAAAGAAAAACAGGAGACATGAAGTTTTCTATTTTCTGCCTTTTTGTAACATAAGAAATCGAATTTAGAAAATTAGATGTTTCTGAAATTTGAAAAAATAAAGTTGGTTGGTAGGATTTTGAATGCAACAATTGGATAAAGTGCGCTCTTGCTTTGCAAGAATGTGGGAAATTTGGATGAAAATATATTTTGATTTTCAAAATATCGCATTCATGCAGAACTGCCAATATATATAATATGTGAGCATCATATTTTAAAAATATTTTTGAAAAATTTGCATACACATAGGAGGTACCGCTTAGGTACATGCATTATTATGTTGTATTTCACTTTGCACAAATGCACAATGTTTGCAAAAAATGGATGCACACATGATGGATGTGTATTATGTGAGGAGTTAATTGATTTTTACCTCTATCAAATTTCAGGGACGAAATTTCCTAAGTTTAGGAGAATGTAACACCCCGCATTTTATGACAATTTAATAATTAAATAATGCATATATATGAACATACATAAATGTACGTATGAAGAATAAAACGAAGATAATGCAAATAAAAATATAATGCATGCATTAAAAGAAAGAAGGGATTGGTTGCATGCCATGTAAATATGTTTCATGCACTGATTATGCATTAATAATAAAAGAGAAATAAAAGAAAAAGATTCATGCAATGGTTTAAATGAGACATTGTAACAAATATGAAAAAGGAGGAAGAGAACAATAACTACCATTGTTCTAAGCCTTGTTAACAAAAGCCTTAGTAGCCCAGTTGGTTAGAGCATGCGACTTGCATATAAGAGGTACAAAGTTTGATCCCCGTGGCCGTCATATTTTTGTTTTTAGTGAACGGCTGAAGTAACGCATGTTCATGAGAGGAAATACGTATAAACATATATATAAGGAAAAAGTATACATATAAGGAAGTAAAGAAAATATATGTATATATATATAAGAATATATGCGTGCAAATATATATATATATATATACACACACACAAGAGATAAAGTTCAAGATAAGGCTACAATCAATGAAATATAGAAAGAATCAAATAACGGTGCAAAACCGTTTGAATTTTGGTAACGAAACAAAAGTTGTGCATATATATATTATATATGCGTAAAATGATCGTTAGAAGATTTGTATACGTATAAGAAAATTACATGTGAATATAACAGTTAAATAAATTCTAGAAATTCAAACATTTGAAATTCAAACTTCTATCCCAAAATAGCTCGTGGGACCCATAGGAGGGTCACCGGGATAGAAACCCCTGTAGAGGGGTTGACACCCCCCAGATCCAGCCAGATTCATCGATGAATCTGGACTATTTTCTTAACTAGGTTCATTGCTGACTCAATGTTGCGTGTACGATAAGATCTTGAACATCTATAAATAGGCTAGTGGGGCCTAGCCTAAATCTCACAATCTCTGAGACAACGTCTAATTCTGCCTTTCTTCCTCCTCCTTAAATCTGTTTAGAAAAATAAGATTATTAGTTTAGGAAAATTTTGAACCAAGATCTGGAGGAAAACAATGAATCTTAATAGGAAGGTGTTCAGAATCATATGTGAAGTAAGGTAAATTCGTAGATCTGGTCTATTCAAATTTCTTCCTCTTTCTTCCCTTTTTTCTTTAAGTAAAAATTATGGATCCTTGGTTGTTAGGTTCTAAATCCAGTTAGGGGAAACCATGGAATGCTAGATATGGACAGTTTCAGGAATTGGGAAGCAAATTAGGTGAGTGGATTTAAGTTATATCTTTTTTGATAATGGTATATTATCGCTTAACGTTCCCCGTTAACATGTCATGTAAATATGATATAATGTTTAAAAGTGTTGAAATGCTATTATGACATGTTGAGATATTAATATGATAAAATATTAATATGTTAGAAATTCATATGTTGAAACGTTTAATGTGCTGAAATCTTCACTATTGACATGTAAACTTGTTAAAAATACGTGTAGCGATTACTGTTGTTATAATTACATGTTAGCTTGTGAAAAATATGTACTTGAACCCTTAATTGTAGAAATAGGAATAATTATATGTCAAATTAGAATAATTACATGATTTGGCGATCACATGTTATTTTGAGATAAAAACTAATTACATGTTAGAAAGGACCCTCGATCAATATGGAAATGAAATACTACATAACTTCTTTCTTCTTCAAAAAAGACAATTGTAAATAAAATAAGAAAATACCTGTCTAGGTCGGTGCATTTTCAAAAAGAACATCTTTAGTTTCTTATAAAAAAAAGATGACAAATAATCCAACAGCCCTTGGCGTTTTCCCAAAAATTTTCCTTTGTAAATAAATTCCTTGAAACCCTGAATTTAAGAGGTTGTTTAATTCTACGTATTGAAACCAAGAAATATAGGCCTGCCTACCATCCACACTGTATACAAGATATCTCTTTTCCTATTGGACTGGATTCGGATCAGTATTTTATACGTATTTAAAAAGAAAAGGTTTGAGATTTACAATAACGGTTTTTTTCTAGGTGAATTCAAAACTTTTTTCCAATCAAAAAAGTGATTCGATTGATGGAATTTGGTAGAGAGCCAATCTTAAACCTATCTTTGAAGCAACTAGTATACCTGGCCTAATGCTGCTATAACTAACAAGGTAATATATTGGTGCTTAGTGGATGCATTTCACCATTTGTCAAAATTATGTATTATTCTAAATTCATTCAAATTCTCATGCATATACTTTTACTAAAATTATTAAATTTAATAATAAACAATTATAGTCCCTCTAGGGTGTAAAATATATCTTTTTCTCGCCATTTTTTTTAATAATTTTATAAAAAAAGAAAAAAAAATCTTTAAAATGAAAATTACGACGTAAAATGGGTTTAATATGATGACATGTACAATATATATTACAGTTTTAATTTGAAAGAATGGACATACCTATATTATATTGAAAATTTACAGTAAATAGAAAATTGTAACTGCACTTAGACACGAGGTTAAATTCAACTTATGGTAGAAGTCTGCCCGGAACCGCCTGGCAAATCCAGCATCCACAAGTTGTTAATTTAATGTGAGAGGTCTAGTGTATAAATAAACATGTAACAATGCTAAGATACGAGGTTAAGTCAACTTGTGGAAGAAGTCTACCCGGAACCGCCCGAAAAATCCAACATCTACAAGTGTAGGCTTAATGTGAGAGGTCTAGTGCATAAACACACACACATACATATATATATATATATATATATATATATATATATATATATATATAGCAGGATTGATAAATAACATTAATTGTAATTAATGGAAATGAATGGGAATTGAATGAAAGTTACAACCGTAAAAGAAATGGAATGAACGGGGAATGATAATAACCTATTATAAATTAATTACATTAATGAGAATGTTATATAATAGGTAGACTTATCCTAGGGACATGTGGAGATTATAACTTAGGTTATAATGAACGATTAAGAAAATGAGACAACTTATGTAATGAGATGAGTGGTACGTAATTGTAAATTAAGTAATCAGTAAATGGGGAAAACTGAAACCAATTCTTTGTAATAACTAGAGAAAAGGGGGAAATTTATGAAACGTAAGAAGTTATACTTAATTATAAATTAATAATCAGTAAACTTGGAAATCTGAAATCTGTTGATAAGAATAACATGTTAAGGCTTGTCCTAGGGACAAAAGGAAATTATAACTTAGGTTATAATAAATGGAAAGGAGACTTATTAGTGAACGTTAGTTAAGACAACTAAGTTAATAAGTAAACATTGATAAGTTGCAGTAACAATGCAAGATGGAATTATGATTAAATTGGAAAGGGTGAGGCAAACTTATGAAATGAAATAAGTTATATTTAATCATAAATAATGACTGACATGTTAAAAAGAAAACATATGAATTGTGATATACTTAATTACATATTAAGTAGAACATGTTATGGTAACAATGAAATCAAACAAAAATATAAAGGGATTGTGGATTACAGACCTTGGATCACAATCTAGAGAGTAACATGTTGTGGGCTTATTAATGGGCTTAAGTGGGTTAAGTTATAAGACCGAAATTAATATTCAAGGGAAACTTGGTAACTTGAATAAGAAGTCAATGTGAATGGGAATAACCAAGTTAAATGGAAACCTGGTGAGGTAAAGTAAGCGCATAAAAGAATATTTAGACATAAGGTCTAATAACATATTAAAGTGAGGCGCTTGGACCAGTCCGCACGTTTGAGGGTGAATAACCCAATAGGTTAGATCGTCGTGGTGTCATAAGGCGCAAGGGGAGCGCACGTTCATATGATTATTCTGTCGGCTTCGAAGGACCAAAAGGGGAAGCACGCGGCTTCCTGAGATACGTAAGGTGCTCTTGGTAGTCCTCTGTGCGGTGGCAGATGTTTAGGCTGTGCTCGCAGAGGGGGTCCGCGTGTTACTACCAAGTGGGTGGGCCTTGACTGCAAAAGTAGCTATGCAGTTAGAATGCTGTGACGAGGTGATACTAGGGTGATTCGGCAATCGCCTCAGCGAGAGGCGAGGTCAGGACCAACAAAGATAGTAGAACGTCGGGTACCCGTCACCGGCAGCCAGTGGGATGCGAAAAGACTAGAGCAAAATCCAAGATACCATTAACCTTTCACTATCGAAGCACGGTGGTTGAGGGGAGATGCCAACTGTATGTTTAAATTGTTTGTTAGAGGAAAGTGGCTTAGCTCTTGTAGTCTTTACTAGTTAAGGGAGGGGCTGAGGTGGGGCCATAGCCACCTTGAATAACAGACCAGAGGGATATTTGTATTTTAAGGCCCTTAAAGGCGGGCCTATACAGATATGGAAAAGCTCCCGATCGAGTTTCATGTTTCTTGTATAGCCCAGCCATGAAACTCGGTGCACATTAGAGGACATGTGTGGTTAAGGCATCGAGCTACGATTTATGATACATACGTAGGAAAATTAAGATACATGCATATCTGCTCTGGGTGGTGTATGGTAGACTTGAGGGCATTACTCTGTGATGGAATTTGATTCAATCGATGGTGGTAGTCTGTGCACTTACGTAGCATAGTAATGGCAGATATATGTGGAATGTAACATTGTTATATAAAGATCCGTACGTCACTTCGGCATAGGATGAGGGATTGCGTGCATTTCTATGGCATTACGGTTGAGACCGTGTGAGTGGGGTACCATGGGGTGTACCTTAATATTGGGGGTACCTATATATGTATATATACTGTATTAGGTTAATCCACTGGGAAGTAAATGGGTACGACGTGCGCGAAAGCCTCGAGTGTTGTTAACCCAAGTAACCTAATAAATAAGAAAATGTGATTGAATGGAATATGTAGGGTTATCCCAAATGTATAGTTTAAATCCAGTCATCAAAACTTGTGTTCTGACCCCCTCTTCATAATATACTCGCAGGTTAGATTTGTGGCAGAGATATGATAGCCTTTGGATACTGGCTAGGCAGTATTATTAATTCATTAAGGCTATACTTTGATTATATTATACTTTATCCATTCCGCTGTGAGATATTTTCTGAGCTCTGATATATTTTATATCTCTGTCTTTTCTGCAGGATATCATAGCAACCAACACGGGATATGATGGATTAGAATAAAAAAACAGTTTGCTGAAATTTGGGTTTTTACATCAGGGAAGCACTTGTCCATGACATTGACCGATGTAGATAGTACTTCCATAAGGCGCATGTAGCACATAAGATGTATAGTGGGATCCATCCTATCGCTATAGGATTCCATGGCTGGAAGCTTGAAGTCTGGTGGGTTGCGAGAGTTTCTGATTTCATACGTAAAAGAACTATGATGGATGTTATCCACGTCTTACTGAGAAGTAGCGCCTCTGGTGAAGCGCTTAATGATGCTGGCGATTTGATTCCCATCCCCAAGGTGGCATTGTTGCAAATTCAATTCTGCACCAGTGGCTTCAGCGAGAGTCTCAGTACGTGGTGGAAGCATGTCTCGAGTTCTTAGGGCTAGTTCGGTGCAGCCCACGAGTGTTGGGTGATGGTGGTCCACAGCCTAGGGTGTTGGTTCCAAATTGTCCGGGACCCCTTGGTTGGCATGCATATTGGGTCAAACCATATCCACGTCGGTAGGATTGGACCGACTTTGGTAAGCGTTATTAGCTTGAGGTTCGGCATTTCCCATGCCTAGGGAAATATTAGTGCAGTTCATGGTAGTGTTTCCCTCCGTCGCATGGGGAGCTGATGTGGTATTGAGGTCTTGGAGAAACGAAGGATTGCTTCCCCCAGCTTGGCTTGGATCGCCGTGCTAGCAAGGTCAAGTGGGAGGCGGCATAAGTCCAATTTGCAGTAAGCTGACAGACCGAACCAAAGGTTGCATCGAACTAGGCTCTGGTCGATCCCGAGGTTGCATCGATCAATATGATCCAAGATTCGGTCGATCGGGAAGTTGAGTCGAACCAGGACCTGGTCGACCATAAAGCTCGGTCGATCCAGATGGTGGTAGTGTGGTAGAGGTAGACCGATCTAGGGCTTGGATTTCATCGACCCGAGCGTTAGCTGTTGCCCCCGCTTCTCCTACTGCAGGAAATGATTCTTGGTTTCCCGACCTTCCTTCTATCCGAGCGAAGAAGTCATTCATCATCTCCAGCTGTTTTTTGAGAAGTTCACCTGATGTGCCATCTACACTTTAAGTTCAGTTAGAACTCCATTCATTTCTCCCTAGTCAACTACTGGGACGGTTTTTCATGAGAGGAAGCCTTCAGGCTTGCCTCCGCTGTTGCGTCTGTTGGGCCAGCAGTTTGGGCATGGGAAGATGTTCTGTCCTTCTTCCTCTTTACCATTGCTTCTTCTTCAACAAATTGCTATTCAAATCCTTCCAATCTTTGCAATTGCGGAAGGTGGTCGAAGGTTTGCTATGCCGCCCCTACTTGGCGCACCAAAGTATTGACATCAAAAATTGGTCTAGTGACAGTCAACCCCTAAAGTGTATAATCCACGCACAATTACGATCACAAAATGCAAGAAAAACCAGTAAACACACGGAACACACGACAATTTTACAGTGGATTGGCTTCAACCAGGCCTACGTTCACTTCATAATCTTTGTTTATACTGCCGATTCAAGTTACAGTTGTTTTGATTGGAAGAAGGTAGAAAAAGAAGTGGTTTATACATAAAATCTTTGTGTTACAATGATGTTCGATCGAAGTGAACGGTGGGCTATTTTTAGAAGGACAAAAAATGAACTTTTCAAAAAAAAAGATCCACATTTTTCATTTTTGGAAAGGAGCATTTTGGTAGAAATGTGGATCGATCGATGTACCACGTAGCATCCGATCCTGGGTTGGCCATGTGTCGCTCGTTCCAGAATATTAGCTGTAAGCGGTTGGAACTGGTCTCATGTTCAGGAATTGTTCTGTTCGATAATCAAGGCACACATTGCTCTGGGAATTTGGAGTAAGGAAACTGAATGGGCCCGGTTGGACCAATGAAGCAGTCTTGAGAATCGGGCTCTGTAGTGTAGCGTAGGGGGGATTGGCATAGCTGGGGTCGATCTGTTGGATCAATCAACCCAATCCCTGAACTTAGAACCATACTTGAAGAAGGGCACTTTCCGCTTGGAAAATGGTTGACTCGAGTCTAACCAAATTTCGATCAACCGAGATATGGAGTGATCCGGAAGAGAGAGTTAGTCCAATCTCTAGTAAGAATTTAGGTTGTGACGGTTTTTACCAAAAAGTTGGTCGATAATGATAAAGGTATCTTTCTTATAATTATTCTGATACTGTAATTTGGGTATTTCAATTTATAGTTGTAATTTTAGAGAAATTTTTTATGCTCTAATTTAAATTAAAGAATTTTACTTCTTGAATTCACGGTTCAAAAGTATGGCACAATAGACATATGAGATTTATTTAATGAACATATACAGAACAAATGCAATCAAAAATTCATTTATCAAATATGTTTCTTATTCCACCTTATTAATATATGTAGTTATCCTTTTCTTTGAGTTGTTGGAAAAAAAAGTTTTTCAAACTTATGCATTATTCTCATATATTTACCACTAGCTTAAAGATTAATTCATATATATAAATATAATTTATTTTAGCTTTGTTACTGTAACAAATATTTTTAGATTAACATGTAATACTGAATATTTTAGCTATATGATAGAATGGCATGTTTATATGATTTTCTAAATAGATGTGCTAACAAGCACTCATTTGTGTTGTTATAGTAATTTTATACTAAACATGTGTTGTATTTGACTACTGCATCAATGATTCTAAAATAGATATATTTAGGGATTGATTCCCATAATACAATAAGATGCAGTGTCAAATGTGTGGTTAAAATCATAGTTATGGTAATAATGAATTCATCCAACTCTTTAATTATGTGTAGCACACAATTTTTTCATAAATTAAACATAGTTAACAAAAAGTCATATCTAGTGCTTTGCATATTCTGTTATTTTGTGCTTTCTGTAATATGTAAGTTAATATTGCCATTTATGTAATGTAAAACGACGTTGCCATACATAAAAAATAAAAGCTAAACTTGAATGTTTAAGAGTTAAGCATTTCTATAAAAAAAATATTAATTAGAATTTTCGTACATATATATATTTATTATAACCATCATTCCAAATGCATAATATTTCAAAATGTAAATATGACACATTCCGTATATGTTTTCGCATTAAACTATAGCTATATGTACAGTTCCTTTGTTCAAAAAAAAAGTGTAGGTAAGATGCTAAATAATAGGCCATGTTTATGGCAAAAGCAAACTGTGGAGTTTTTAAGGCAAACATAGAAACATGCAATAAATGTGCTATAAGGGTAAGCTATAAGTTGCTATCAGAATAATAAATCTGAAATTTGCATATGCTATGTTTTCTCGAAATTTGTCAATGGATCCTTTGCATGCTTTCATGTATCCTGCTGATTTTGAGTAACAGCAGTTGATGCCTGTATAGTTTGCGTGGATATGTCTTCTTATGCAGATTCTGAATATTGTCTTGGTTTTGCAATTCTGGATATGTAAACGAGGGATGTCCTTATCTGAATTACTTATCTTTCTAAAGTATGAAAAGAAGATATATCAACAATTTTATGTTCTTTTCCGATGAGGCTAGGGATTATTTAAAGAGACTTTTTATCATCTGCTTAAGCTTATAGAATCTTTTTCATGTACCTGCTTTGTTTGACCGTGATGGTTTATTTTTTTCCTAAAGTTTGCGCTATTATTTGCACTTTGACCTGCCTTTCGACTTTTCCTCGATGTGCCTTGTAAATATTTTCTGCTAGGCTTTTTTTTAACCATTTTTGCTTAACTATCCAAATTTCATTCAAAAATAGTACATTTTGTTTTCCTTGCCATTATTTTTTTCCCTTTTGCTGCAGTTTTAAGAAATCCAAGTTTTTTATAGTTTGATCATACCTCAATTTCTGTCAATGGAACAAGACAATAATTGTTTAGACACTTTTTTTTAGCATCCGAACCTTATAGCTAAGAAGTTGGTCTGTTGCTTGTAGAACATTTAGTCCTACCATTGAATTATAAGCAGTTTTATGTGTTGATAGTAAAGAAATATATGTTTATTTAGAAAAATCTTTCTTAATTTATAATTTGTTGACCGTTACATCTACACCGTTACTTATTATAATTTTTGTAAAACTATGATCCATACTTTTGCACTAGAGGATGTTTTGAATTATGGACGCAGTAATCTGGTTGATATAAACTATAAGCATAATACGAATTTGTCCAGATAAAATTAAGGACCACTTGATGATTACATGCTAATGAGTTCTGTGACAACAGTGATGTTGCCTTATCAAAGTTCAGGTTGATGTCGTGTTTAAAAGAACTTAGATCATGCCCTGGAAGTTAAAGAACTTGAAGAGCAATGATCGTGTTGAACAAAAACAATTTGATTAGCGAAGTATTATGATTGCTCATGCAATGGATAGGCTGAGAATGTTAGAATTTTTTCGGCACCCCAAAGCATCTTCATATGCATGCATTTCGTCCGGCGCAGAGGCATAACAAACCGTTGAACGATGCCTTCTTGGCGCTAGGGTCATGACTGGATATCCCTACATCTTCCTAGAGCACACATATGTTCATTGCAGCAATTAATTGTAACAAAAGGAATTCCTTGTTGTCACACCGACTGTCATATAATGCGAGCCACACCTAATTGATCTCCTCCTTGGGGAACATTTCTCAAATAAACTTGAAGTTATACAGAGTTCTCAAACACTTAAAAATATCGCTAACACCTCTGACGGTTCGGCTTAGGCCGCTACCACCTCTAAGCAGTTTCGCCAAGCTGTTTTCTACAAAGAGTCTCTTTTCTATGGTTGGTCAGGACACAATCTAATATATAACTCCAGCTTAATGAGAATCTGGTGCTTAAACTACATACTGGAGAAAAATTAATCCAATGCTGCATGATATCCTCTCGAATCATCAACTTGAATACCATGTTGAAATTTTTCGACATCCCAAAGCATCTTCATATGCGCACACTTCGTCCGGCATAAACACACTAAAAACCGCTGAACGAACCCCTCTTGGTGCCAGTGCCATGATTGGATATCCCTACACCCCTTAGGGCTCACATATGTTCAAGGCAGTAATTAACTGTAATAAAAGGAATTCCTTGTTGTTACATGCCTCCAATCCTATATATACCCGTCTTCTTTAAATATCCTGTGATGTGGGACTAATTTCAAATCCAATTTACGCACCCACACTCATACAATGCGAGCCACACCTTACAGTGAAGCATTGGATATTATTCTCAACTATTTGCGTTAATATTTTAAATTGATTGCTTGCGAGTTTTCAGCATAATTACATGTTTCTTTTGAATATTGTGCCCTTACGAGGTATAAAGAGAGGAGGGAGATAGAGTGTATGTATGTGTCAGTTATATGAATAGTTTTATGTACCGTACTAGCTATGAGTTACTATCTCACTAATGAACATGGCAGACTGTCTTTACCCAGTTACTTTTGTTTGCATGTTTTATGGATATTTCAAATTTACACAATGAGCATATTTGATATATGAATGCAGAGCAATTATAAATTAAAGAAAATAATTGGCGGTCATAATATGATCAAAATGAATTTGCAATGAATACATAAATTCAACAATAAAGAGGCATATGCCTTGGTTAGGCATAACTAGTCATAGAATTAGAAGACATTCAAAGAGATTTGCCTTATCGGCATACGCATCTTATTTTTTTTTAACATTTTAAAAACAACCATACATGAAAAGAATCATAGTTAGTTTTGATTATGTATTATCATTTATGTTTTCTTAGCACATGTTCACTACTTTATGAGTTATTTCAAACTTTAATAAATGCTTATGTAGTGGTAGAGAATTGCGAAGTAGGATCTCATCGTGGTGCTTAATAAATATATTCCTTCCTATTCACAAATGTAGAAAAATAATAAAATAAACGAGAGAGAATACTTAAAATATAAAAAGTATATTGTTAGCGTTATAGCTATTAATCATTTACAGGCAATATTATATATATTTCTAAGTTTTTAAACAAAAAGTTATGAATTTTAAATGAAATAAAACATAATTATAACCTTTATTGCATATAGCTAACAAATAGTTTGATTATAAATATAGTATTCTGATGAAATTTCATACGTATATATAAAAAATACTATGAGCATTTCTCAACCGTGGATAAGGTGATACTCCAAAGTAAATTTACATGCATTGATTGAAGATGTCTCAGGAAAAGATTCACAATAAATTTGTATACCACATTATCATGTGATGGCTAAGAATAAGTAAAGGTTAATTACATGATAAATATAGTGTATAGGTGATGAATAATTAAAAAAGAGGTTGAACTGAAATGAAGATTACTAATGGACATATTGAAAAATTTTCTTCAGTTTTATAAGGCATAATCTATCATCGAGCAAGCTATAGTTTCCATGTTAGAATTTTCTTTATAATTCGATCTTTCATGATTAATGATGTACAATTCAATTGAATAGCCCTAGGATCATCAATACCGAATATTTCACAGACAAAAGGGAGAAACTTATTACGATTTATTGTCTAAGATGACGTGCATTGATTAGCAGTGGAAGATGTAATGGTCGTCATCTTCTTTCTTTAACTTCTAATGTTTACTCTTCTTCTCAGAATTCGGCTTCACTCTCTTACCCTCTTTCCTTATGTGTTTCTAGATGGAGAAGAATACAACTCTTTTTTTTTGTTGGGAGAGAAAGGACCCAATCCTTTATATAACATTTAACTCTAAATCTGGTGCGTCCATCATATACCAATTCAACGCTTAAAATTAATCACAGACCTAACGTTCTAAATATGAATGGTCTATTTATGTCCTAATTAATCGGGTCACATTAAGAGTAGAAATTGCATAGTGGAAAATGAAACATTCTATTTATGATCAAATTAATAGGGTCACATTAAGATTAGAAACCGCATAACGTTAAAGGTAAACGAAACGTTTTATTGCAGTTTCTAACAACAGATTTCTAACATTATCCCACTTGACCCGATTATTCATAATATAAAGCATTGAACATCATAATATGAAAAATTGCGGAGAGTTATGGCGGTTGTGCATTATTAATTCAATTCATTCCCTTCCATATACTACAATACCATCAATCCATTAATTTACACTCATAATTTATATAAAACAACAAAATGGTCTGTATAATGTCTTATATCATAATGATTAACCATAATATCTTTATAAGACTCTTTCTTGTTTAAAATTATATAAAATACGTACTACCACATTAAAACAAGAGACACATAAGTGTATATCAGAATTGCATAAAAGAGCTCAGAATGTCACACATCAACCATTATTAATACAACCAAGACCCATTCTTTGAACATGTTCTTTAAATTGTGTTGGCTGTAACCCTTTCGTCAAAGGGTCTGCAAATCATAAGTTATGTCTGATGTGCATGATTGACACTCTTTGTATCTGAATCTCATTTTTCACAACAAGATACTTTAGTTCCATATGTTTGTCACCTTTAGAGTACCTGTCATTCTTTGAGAAAAACACTGTTGTAGAGTTATCACAATAAATTTTCAGCAGCATGCTAATAGTGTCGATAAGTGCAAGTCCTGAAATAAGATTTTACAACCATAATGCATGAATTCTAATTTCATAACATGCCAAAATTTTGCCTACATAGTAAATGAAGCAACGATAGTTTGTTTCACACTTTTCTATGATATGGCACCTTGAGCAAACATAAAAAAGTAACCAAAAGTCGATTTTCTAGTATCGACGCATGTAGCAAAATCTGAATCGCTATATCCAATCACGTTCAATTCATTGAATCCACCATACATGAGCACTTAATCTTTTGTGCCTTGTATGTATCTCAAAACTTTCATTGCAGCTTGCTAATGTTCCCTTCCTGGATTATTTGATACCTCCCTAACACACCGACCGCAAAACTGATATCCGATCTAGTACAGTTTGAGCACACATTAGGCTACTGACTACATAAGCATATGGAATTGATTCCATTTCCATTCATTCAACATCATTCTTAGGACATTGCATGAGATTGAATTTATCACCTTTCTGTACAAGAACTTTCCTAGGTGAACATTTACTCATTCTAAATCTCTCTACAATCCTTTCGATATATCCTTACTAAGACAATCCCAGTATTATTTATGATCGATCATGAATTATATCTATTCCAATCATATATGATGCCTCTCCCATATCTTTCATTTCAAAGTTCAATGAGAGAAATTTCTTCACCTCATGCAATATGCTTAAATTAATTGTAGTAAGCAAGATGTAACATCCCGTATTTTTACGGCATAATAATTAATTTATTTAATTATTTAAATTGTGATTTAGAGATTTAAATGGTTGTTTAATTAAATAATATTGAATATTTAATTAATATAAATAATAGAATAATATATTTAATTCCGAAATAGTCGGAATTAGCTGAATTCAAAATATTTTGTGAATTGGATTATTTATAAGATATAATTCAGTTTAGAATTGAATTAATATAAAGGATATATTTAATAAATGATGGTTGAATGTATTAATTACAATATAATTATAATCAAGCCCGTAATGGTGCGGTAGTTCATAATATTGAGTTTGGAACTTCAATTGAATATACAAAATCTGTTGTAAGTCGGGTTTCTGTGAAACAAGAAACGTTCGGATTTGGTGAAGTATATTTTTCTAATGGAAGAGAAAAATCGAGATTTCATCATGTAGATTTTGAGTTAGGTCCAAATCAAATTTTCAAATAGTCGCTATGAAATTCATTTATAATTTATAATGATTTATTTATATAATAATAGGATTTATATTATAAATTGAATGCCGATACAATCTGGAATTCTAAAATATCGAGTTATAAATCCAGATATATTTATTCTGGAGCTAAATGATATATTATGGGAATATATATATATACGATTGTATACAAACTTGTATAAGGCATAACTTATTTATATGTTTCCCAAATTCAGTGAAACAAGATGTGCTTATATCGTATGGACGAAAGCTACACAATGGAATTGATTTGGAGTGAATTAAAGCTCATAACAAATTATGGCAAAATATAACGTCTGTCTGAATCAACAACAGTTTATCGTTAATGATAAACATCCAATGTGAGTAAATATCACTAACTCTTCTCATTTTATATTTTTATAACTTATTTTTCCAATTGATAAGTATCGGTTGATTGCATGTGTTGACTGTTTGGATGAACTACTAGTTAATTGGTTAAATATATATATATATATATATATATATATATCTCATTAATTAAACATTGATTCTGTTTATCAGAATATTTCACATTGAAATGAAATTGACGTTAATTATATTGTTTAACATCTGTGGATGCAGAGAAATAAGTTGGAGGGATTCAACTGGATTCCTCAATATTTATAATACTGTTTTTTCATATATTGTGATATATGATGTGATATATAATCTGTGATTGATTATGATGACACTGGTCTTGTTATTTGGTATTTTAAATACCATAAGAAATACTGGAATGTAAAAAGGGAATTTTCAAAGTGTATATTAAAAATAAATAAAAAATATTTGGGAAATAAATAGAATTATAAAAGAAATTATTTGGGAAATAAATATAATTATAAAAGAAATTATTTGGGAAATAAATAGAATTATAAAAAAGAAAATAACAAGATATAAAAGAACTATAAGATGATGGATTTAAAGAAGATTTTTAATAGAATTTGTTTTAATAGATAGATTGAAAAGATTAATTTATAAATAATGTTTTATAAATTAAATAAAATATTTATCATTTGATAAATGGAATATATAAGTCTGAATTTATATAGAGAAGTAAAATCGGTTTCAACACCGATATTTGAAATCGAATGTGAACGTAGTAGTTGTAAAGGGAGTTATAAATAAGATTTTTACGAATAGTCTACGAAATAAAATATAAATAGAATTTGGGTTTGAGATGTTGTTTTTAAAATATGAAATCAAACTGTTTTGATTATTTAAAGAAATATTATTCACATTCTATGTGGAAAATAGATTAAAGTAAATATTTTGAAAATAAAATATTTATAAAGGAAACTGGGTTTTGAAATAGGAACTTAAAATGGAGTCAAAGGAATTAGAAATTGACTGGAGATTAGTTAAGTTGAATGGCTTTCAGAGTATCGATCTGATGTTGGTTTCCGCCTTGGGGGTTTATACTTGGGAAGTAGTTCTCTTAACATGTTTACAGTTAGAGACTGATAGATGCAGAGGAGTAATGTGATCTGTATGTTATGACCTCAAGCCTCATAACCGAGGAATGGTAAAAAAATCGGGTAGGTCGCATGGCTAAGTGGGTAGCTCCCAATTACGGTGTATTGTCACCTGATCTAAAGAAATTCCAGTTTACTTCTTTAATCTATTTCGATGCTGTCCCTTTCGGGAAACAGTTGTTAATCCCAACCGTTGGTGATTATACATTCGGTTCACTGAAGCGAAATGAGTGACAGGTTATGTTTAGCCTAGGTTGCAAGATGTTCTTGTTGAACCCAGTGTATTCCTCTCTAGAGATTCACTGTCGGAAGGTTCTCCCATACCTTGCTAGTTGGAATCCATTACTCAATAAGCGCCTGCGGTTTTTGATTATATATTATATATATGTGGAATGTGAGATGAAAGCATTCCACTAGATTGCTATTTATTTGATTTAGACATTATTATAATATCAGAAGTTTGTGGATTTTAAAGGAATGTTTTGGATTATCATAAGGTAAAAACCATCCGTGTTTATGTGCAGATTAGTCCTATGATTATTCTTTCGTTTAAAAGGATTTTAAAAGTTAAACAAATGGTTGGAGTTTACTCATACTAGTCACATAACTGGCCCAGATTTTGTTTTGTTTTGTTTTCCCTAAACTCTTGGGTGCCCAGTTTTGTATGGGCAGACAAGTAGTCGGGATTTTTCAGACATATTTGGAGAGCTTGGAGCAGAAGGCTTCAGGATTATATAGCTATTGTTATTTCAGTTGTGTTGCAAGTTTTATACTTTGATAATAGTATTGTATACAGATACTGGTTTTATTCCAAAGTTATGTTATATAATATATTTTATTCGTTTAGCTGTGAGATTCGTATTAAGTCTGTTCTGTTGTGTTCTTCTTCCCCTTCTATTCTAATTTTCTATTTCATCTCACCCTCTAACTTCTTTCTATTAATGACCTAGAATGTTCGATGCCTGAATAATTGACATGGGTTTTATGTTGATTTTCTAGGTCGAAAATTTCTGGGTCGTTACAATGATATTAGAGCTGAAGGTAAAGTGATAACCTTGGCTTTGTTGCGTAACTCCATAGAGATGAGGTTAGTAATACCCTAGATTGAGTTGAGTGTATGTATACGAGAGAGCATATTTGTAGATTTTATAAAAAATGTTTTATATTATGGTGATTTATTGGTTGAATCGTTTATGAGTAATGGCCAATCAGTTTGATCCACTATATCGGTAGGAGTTTCTAAACACTCAAATACGATGAACTGACGTGGTATGTCTTGAAAGGAGGGTAAATGAAATAATTTTACCCAATTATATTTTGATATAAAATAATGTTTCATATTGGTATTATTATAGTATATTGGATGTGTTGGGTGTTATAGTCGAGTAAGATTATAATTGGAATGGTTATATATATAACTAACCAGGACTCATATAAGTGTAATATATGAAATTAGATGAATTAAATCTGAAATTAAAATCAGAATTGGAATTAAAATTCCTAAACTCTGGAAAAGTGTTTGTAAATGGATTTGGATTAAATATATAATAATTTTAAAATCCTGGGAGATTTTAAATTGTTTTACAAGCATTGTGAAGAATATTTTGAAATAATTTCAAAATGGAAATGTTTAAGAAATGAGTTTGAAAGGGGATATAATGTTGAACTCACTTTAGTCACTGGGAAATAATTATGATGATGCTGGCCACATCATCAGTGTTCATTTTCGAGTTTTAAGTGACAGATTACTACCAAAGATAATGGTTTTGAATTATTTTGGGGAAATGAGTTGTTTTGGATCATAAAAAGGAAAGTTCATTTTTGATATGGTAAATAGTTTAAAATTCCCAGGAAAAATTATTTGAATTAAAACAAATTTAAATAGAAATTTTTGAAAGCAAGCTGGAATTGAATTGAAATAGAACGATTTTGATTAAAATCGGATTGTTGAAATAAGATTCTGAAATGGTATTGGATTGGTGAGTTAAGGGTTCGGAATCGAGAATGACTCTCGAGTTTGAAATTGAATTTGGTTTGGATATAAGCAATTAGTTGAATAGAGGATAAATTGATTGGAGATTGATTGGGATGACATTGGTGAATGCAGAATTGGTAACAGGTGGAAAGGATATAATGATATGCCCGATCAAAAGGTACAAGTTTACATTTTATATTGGGTATGATTTTTTATGAGCCGAATTGGCAAGCTGCTTGACTGTTTTCTTTTCTTTTGGATTGCAGAGGCCTAGAGAGGCGAGTTTTAGTTGTATCGATTGAGCCGTACAAAGGAGACTCTGGCGAAATTTTCCAAAAATTTAAGGTGTTAGAAAAATTTCAGAATTTCTAGAAATTTTAGTTAGTCGGAATGAATTAATATTTTAATGGATATAAATTGGTTCAGTTGAAACTGAAGTTAAAAAGTAAAATGGATAATTTTTACCCAGTCAATATGGTTTGTTTTCTACCATAGCAATTTCGAGGATAAAATTATTTTAGGGGGGAGAATGTAACGTCCCATATTTTTACGGTATGATTATTAATTATTTAAATAGTTATTTAGAGATTTAAATGGTTGTTTAATTAAATAATATTGAATATGTAATTAATATAAATAATAGAATGATATATTTAATTCCGAAATAGTCGGAATGAGCTGAATTCAAAATATTGTGTGAATTGGATTATTTATAAGATATAATTCAGTTTAGAATTGAATTATAATAATGAATATATTTAATAAACGATGGTTGAACGTATTAATTATAATATAATTATAATCGAGCCTGTAATGGCACGGTAGTTCGTAATATTGAGTTTTGAACGTCAATTGAATATACAGAATCCGTTTTAAGGTGGATTTATGTCAAACAAGAAATATTCAGATCTGATGAACTATATTTTTATAATGGAAGAGAAAAATCGAGATTTCGTCGTGTAGATTTTGAGTAATGTCCAAATCAAATTTTCAAATAGTCGCCATGGAATTCGTTTATAATTTATAATGATTTATTTATATAATAAAAGGATTTTTGTTATAAATTGAATATCGGTATAATCTGGAATTTTTAAATATCGAGTTATAAATCCAGATATATTTATTCTGGAGCTAGATGATATATTATGGGAATATATATACAATAATATTAATTTATTAATATTTAATTTAATTTTTTTAAATAAATTAATTTTTAAATGGGTTTATTTAGACCTTAGAAAATAACCATTTTTGCAAACGACCTTCAATTTCGATGAAATTAATTTTTTGGATCCGGAATATTAAATTATTGTTAGATTTCAATTTTCGTGATTTTTGAAGTTAGTATGTGGCTGTACGGGATTTTAGTGTGAAAAACAATCTATAGTTCGACTTTAAAAATATGTTGTGTGAGCAAACGGACTCGGAATTCGATGAACAAGTTTCGTTGGGTCCGTAATGTCGAACTGTAGTTGTCTGTCCAATTTCGTCAAATTTGCGTATCATATGTGATCATAGGGATTTTTTAAAAGACGAATACAAATAGCGTTGTGAATATAAATTAATATAAAATATATATGAAGCTTCTTATACAAGCTAACCTATTCTATAAATACATTAAAATTTTCCCAAACCCTAAGATTTATTTTTTTAGTGGTCAACAAAATACTGCTGCTCTCTTTCTTAAAAAACATAAAATTTTCGATCTTCATAAATCAAGAAGAATTCATGTAAACTCCTATAAATAATAGAACCGTTATATTTGAATTCTTGTGGTGTTCTCCTTCAATCTCGTAACCATTTTAGTTGGTTCGACTCATTTTTTTTCGCTAGGAAAAACCATGCGTGAGGCTAGGGTTCGCTATTGCTTGGATTTGTTGCATCGGTTGGAGAAGTTGAGTTTGTAATTGTGTTTGTGGTTGGATTTGGCTTCGATTGTGGAACTTTTGGGAATTTTTGTGATTAAAATTTGTCGAAGCTTCTCCTGTAGGATGTGTGGTGCTGGGTGGAAACTGCAAGGAAGAGGAGGCCGACGATTTGGGGAATGAGGTAATGGTGGTGGAGCGCTTGTAGAGGGGAGGTCAATGGTGATGGTGATGGAGGAATTTAGTGGATGACGAGATGGTGGTGGGCGGTCAAAATTGTCGAACTATGATGGAAAAGATTTCGCAGGTGAATCAAGGAAGGAGGGACGAGTTGCTTACTGGCATAATGAGGTCGGAGCACTCGGAAAGGAGATGATGCCAGTGATCTCGATTCATGCTTTTGTGAAAAATTGGAGAAGAGATTGTGAAGAAAGGAAGGGAAATGGTGCTGTAAAGGGTGCATGCGAACTAAAGGGGAAGTAGGATATATTGGATGCGGTCTAGGTGTTTGTAAACATGGGTGGGCCGATTTTCATACATAAAGCCTGTTTTAATAACCAATTTAGTTTTTGTTTAATTAAAGTTGTATACAAACTGTATAAGGTATAACTTATTCATACGATACCCAAATTCAGCGAAACAAGATCTGTTTGGACCGTATGGTTGAAAGCTACAGAATGGAACTGATTCAGAGTGAATTAGAGATCATTACAAATTATGGCAGAATATAACGTCTATTTGAATCAATGATTGTTTATCGTTATTTAACGATAAACGTCCAATGTGAGTAATCTCACTAACCCTTCTCATTTTATATTTTTATAACGTATTTTTAGAAATAATAAATATTGGTTGATTGCTGTGTGTTGACTTTTTGGATGAACTGCTAGTTAATTGATTAAAAATATAGATATATATCATTAATTAAATATTGATTCTGTTTAGCAGAATATTTCATACTGAAATGAAATTGATGTTAATTGTATTGTTTAACATCTGTGGATGCAGGGAAACAGGTTGGAGGATTCCAACTGGATTCCTCAATATTTATACTACTGATTTTTCATATATTGTGATATATGATGTGATATATAATCTGTGATTGATTATGATGACACTGATCTTGTTATTTGGTATTTTAAATACCATAAGAAATACTGGAATGTAAAAAGGGAATTTTCAAAGTGTATATTGAAAATAAAAGAAATTATTTAGGAAATAAATAGAATTATATAAGAAATTATTTAGGAAATAAATAATTATAAAGAAATTATTTGGGAAATAAACAGAATTATAAAAAAGGAAATAGCGAGATATAAAAGAACTATAAGATGATGGATGTAAAGGAGATATTTAATAGAATTTGTTTAACAGATAGATTGAAAAGATTAATTTATAAATAATGTTTTATAAATTAAATAAAATATTTATCATTTGATAAACGGTATATATAAGTCTGAATTTATATCGAGAAGTTAAATCGGTTTCAACACCGATATTTGAAATCGAATGTGAATGTAGCAGTTGGGTAACGACCCAGGGATTTCCGGGCTCGAAAATCGAGATAAATACCTTTACCGTATCTCATGCCGACCTTCCAAACACCGAAAACACTGGACATTATTAGAAAGAAATTAAAGGGTGAGATAAGAAAGAAAGAAATATAAGAATAGAAGAAGAAGAAACACCAAAACACAGAATCAGAGTCTCACCTCGCAGTGGAACAAAGTATAGTACAGAAATAACTTTATTGAGAGCTTTATAAATACTTACAATGTCAGAGTACAGCATACAACTGGACAGTTATAAAAACCTGTCCTCACATACATCACACAGCGGAATAAATACTAGATACAATACGTCTGAACTCTTCCAGCTCGTTTCCGCACAGCATTCGATAACCTGAACCTGTACACCCCGGGCTAACCCGAGAATTTACAAAACACCGGGTCAGTCTGGTAAACAAGAGTGAGATAAACTCGCACAGTATTTAGATTTCACACAACTTGATTTTAAAATTAAAATCTTTTCAAAGAAAAAGATAATCTTAAGACCAAATCCACACATTAACACGGACAGTTTTTAACTTACGATAATCCAAAACATTTTTGAAATCAATATCTTTTCCGATATTATGATAATGTCTAATTACAAATAAATAGCAATCTAGATGAACGCTTGCATCTCACGCTCCACATATATAGTATACAATCAAAACCGCGGGCGCTTATTGGAGATTGGATTCCAACTTTGACAAGGTATGGGACCACCTGCCGATAGTGTATCTCTAGAGGCGAATACACTGGGTTCAACAAGAACGTCTTGCAACCCGGCCCACACATGACCGACCACTCATTTCGCTTGAGTGTATCGAATGTATATCACCAACGGTTGGGAGCTACCCACCGTCTTCCCGAAAAGGGACAGCATCGAAATAGATTTAAGAAACAAAAGGATTTTCTCTAGATAGGTGATTGTACACCCTAATGGGAACGACCCACATAGCCATGCTGCCTGCCCGATTTTTGTAATTTACCGGTTGTGAGGCTTGAGGCCATAATTTACTTTGAAACATTTGATCGCCATTCACTTTGAATGCCACATCATCAAATCCATCAGATATCACTAATTGACGTCCACAAAAATACTCTGCGGTTTAGCTAAGAGAAGGTGTACGGCCTTCTCCGCCAACACAGAAATACGTTTGAAGAAATCAACGTACGTAATTCCTTTGGAAATACTCTGTCAGACATCCGTCCATACAAGTCATCCAGGAACAGGATGAACCGAAGGCACTCTCCTACTGCATCTCATATAGGAATCACCCCATGGATCAGTAGCGAGAAGTCCTTGCAACCCGTAGATTCCAACCATGACAGAACCACAGTTTATCTCCGGGAGCTAATCAGAGATTATTAGTAATACTTCCCTTATGGAGATCTACGGTCTTCAATGCTCCACCTCGACCGTCTTCTAATATCTTCACGTATTTGTTGGTCGGAATGGTTTTCGAATATAAATTCGATCCTGGTCTTTCCGTACCAACAATCGTATTAGACAGATTTGATAGTCGGTGATTTAACTATCAAAATAATCAGTGTTCAATCATGACAATTCAATAAGTTCACTGGTTCAGTATTCGGCACCACTTGGCCCTTAAATTAAAACAAATATAAATTCAAAACTATTAAATCTCTAGATACTAAAAATATAGGTTTCTTGCTTCTTATTCAACATAAGATTATCCTCAAACAAATTCACCCTTATATCCAGTTTCCTACTTTCACTTTCAAAACATTAGTTACGTTATTGCTCAATATTGGAAATCGATTTAACTTATTATACGTAAAACAACATTTCGAAATATCGTTATTAAAAACAATAACCTATACTTATTCTTATAGAAAAGAATTCAACTTTACGTCTTCTTTTCTAACTCGCAGTATCATTATAATTCCATGTAACCCATTTATTTCCCTTTTCACTTTGGAATCCTTATCATATACATGCTCGCCAAGTTTTTACCAATGGTTCGCGTTATTATTTCCCTACTGAAATAATAAATTACTACTAACCTCTTTTACCATTACAACTCATACCACCCTCAGATAATTCTGATGTCGTTCAAGTTGGGGTATTTTAATTACCTCTTAGACCTTGATCAACAACGTTCATATCTAAAGACAGTACAAGTTGTAATACAAACACCAGTATTCCACTCTAATAATACAAATTCCATTTAACTATCTTATCCAAAATACGATTTCAAAACCCTTCTTATTATTTGAAATTCCCTTTCTCGGATATAACCATCTTTCTTTCAATCATTAGCACTTCTTTATAAAACAACACTTTTAACCTTTTCCCTTTTTAAACCATTTCATTTAAAAGCCAGATTTGGTGATATAACCTTATGGCCCCCTTCTTATTCAAATTCGCTTCTTTTCAAATTTCTTTTCAATTTTTATTTCCATCCTTTCCTGCTTGAAATCCTTGGTTCACTTCCAATTGTAATTAATCTCATCTTCTTAAGTATCATTAATTTAGAATTAACGATATAATACCTCAAACCCCTTTAAATTAATTTGTAATTGATTTAAAATCCCATTTAAATGTTTTCCAACAAAACCATTATTCACTTTTTAACCGTTGGGTTAATTACCTTAATCTCACATCTACAAATCTGATTAACATCAGACTTGCCTTTATAAAAATCAATTTACAATTTATTATAAAAATAAATATTTATTTCCCTTTAAAATATATTTCTATTCAAAATCTATTTTCAAAATCTATTTCCAAAATCTATATTTCAAAATCTATTTTCAAAATCTATTTTCAGTTATAAAATAAATTTTATAACCTCAGTCCTATCGGTTTACCTGACGGTAACTCGATATACATAAAACGATTTACTTTTAGGCCATTTACTACCGATTACTCAACCAATATAGCCCATTGGTTAAAACCAAACACAAGGCGTATTTCCAATCAATGATCAATGTCAAATCAATCACCCAAACATGACAGTTCATACGATAATATGAAAATAAATAATATATTTGAGGAATCCGGTGGGATCCCTCCAACCTGTTCTTCCCTGTGTATAAATGGTTATCTCCACACAGTTTAAAACAATTCAAACAGATCAACCAATTCAAACAGATCAAGCAATCCAAACCATTAAACACGTTTATAAATAAACGTGACCAATAAGGTAAGTTACCTTTATTGGAACTAATCGTTAAAATAATGATTTGGTATTTTACTGAAATTAAACGACGGTCTAATTCCATCCGTTAAATCAGCAAAAATTATAACACTAGAAAACGGTCAATCATAGCAAACAGAGCACATAGAATAGAAACCTAATTTATATAAACTATAAATGGGAAAAATACTGAGTGAGTTTAACTCACTTTGATTTGAGTCTCCGTTAAAACGTTCGTTTCAGTTGGTTCCAATGCGTCCAATCAGCTCCGAACTACTACGTTCATCGATATGGTTTCGTTGTCTCCTTGTTTGGTATGATTCTGTTAGCATATAAGAATGTCACACAAATTATACTTTTACGGTTTTTAATTTAACAATAAAACTTAAATCAAATTTTTAATTAACGCTAATTATGCCATTAAATAGATTACGTCCGTTTGTAATCAGATTAGGTACCCTAAACTTAAATATTCTTAACTATATGGGCAGGCGATGTATAAAACGTGATTTCATGTTTAAACAAGTCGGCCTATTGCATTTTTAATTCATAAAAACTGATTTATATATATATTAACGTAATAATTGATCCATATTAATGAAGATTAGTTCATGTATTAATAACTAATTAGAAACTTTAAATTTTCATCTTCGTATACCTGTTATTTGCTCCGTGGAACCTTCTTCATCATTCATTGCCATGTCATACGGCTTGCATGTTATGTCTTCATCATACCTGGCTTCCTTAGTAACTCATATTCCCATCCATGTTGATGTTGTTTACTTCCAAATACCACTTTGACAATCAACATCTTGATTCCGACTCCACCGCTGTACAGATGGAACTGTTGTTCCTTGTCACACCCAACACCCCAAAATGGAGCCGGGCTCACCTAGTAAATGAAGCATCGATCTCCGACAACCTGGCCTTCGATCAACGCTCCCTTCATTCAAATCTCCACTATGCCACTATTACCCACAACCGCACTCACCCGAACCCACTGCTGTTCATCACGTTGCTTTCTTCTTTCCACGTTAAGCTGCCCAACGTTTTCTTCCTCCTTTCACGTGATCAAACAGCATCTTTTTCATACTTGACACCTCTTCTCCTACTACATAGTGCCCATTCACTCTACTGTACAAAAAGTCCACGTATTTCGCAAATATCCTTCCATATACTTCACTGTCCACCACTCCAGTCCACTGTACTTCACCTTCGAATTCAGTTGCCTTACTTTCTTGTCCCAGCTTACGCCATAATGAAGCCGACCCACCTACCTGACCCTTCCGCATGAAAACTGCATCTATTTCAGATAGCCAAAGCACCACAAGCTCATCCTCCATCATCGAACTGTGCCTCCCCCGAGACCACAGACACCACCGCCAGTAAATCTCCCTTCGACCCACTTTAACGCCAGCTACAACCGCCAGTCTACGATGTAGAGACGTCGAACTCTAGAAAGGAAATGAACGCGCCAAGGCCAGGTTAAGAACTAGCGTTTGAGGAAAAGAAATCGGTTGAAACAAGGTGGAGGCGTTATGCTTTTGTTATTCGATGATGAAGAGAGTTCATCACCATGTGGAGACCAAATACCATGAAGCACGTTTGATTTTATTTCATCGGGAAGATGTTTTCCCACAGGAAGGAAATGACGAGTGCATCTCATACTTATAGAACCGGAAGGGATACTGATAAGAACAAGGTAACTTCATTTACGTATAGCATGCTTAGGCTCAGCGATGGTTCACATCTATAGGGTGGCGAAAAAAAATACAGGACATTTAATCGAAGGAGACAGCTTGGGTGATATAGGTCTGCTGATGGATTTACTATTCGCTTGACATACGTATAGTAGCAGAAGGATGTAGACTGTTGAAATGAAATACAAGGCAGCGCTTGAAATTGTTATTTCAGACTGTAGGTGGGCATAGGTGCGCTTGTATTGTCTTGTTAATTAGAGTAGCTGGTTTGAAAAGGGAAGCATAGCTAAAGAGAAAATATAGGGTAGGTGCCAGTTTTTTTTCTCTCTTTTCATAGTAGTGCAGTGTCATTCATCTTTAAACGTCAGTGTGTAGTGCATGGTTTATTGAGTAGTGAAAAGAAAATACATGAAAAGGACTGTGGCAGTGTATTGCCTTTCCTGAAAGGGACGTGTACTTCATTGAAGATGGCATGGCATGTGTTTTCAATCCTTTCATTCCTTATCATAGAGAGCTAGGTCTGGTTACAGCTGCTGATGGGTGAAACAGAAGCAATTAGCGATTTTCGAATGTTGTTCATTACAATGATATCTATAGCGGCAAAATCACTACAAATTATTCCTGTCTACTGATAAAAAGGCTAATCTTAGTGTAAAAAGGTATTTCGAACCCAATGGGACAAGTTTCGTCGAAATCCGAGGTCGTATGAAAAAATTTCCTTTACAAAACCAGAAATGAACACGCGTTTAATTTTTTCACGATCACCAGATAAATCAAATCCACTTGAAACCTTGATATCCTAAAATAATTCTTCAATACGAACCCAACAGCACCAGTTTCGTCGCATTCTGAGACTGTTTCCCCGGTAGGTTGTTTTTACGTGTACCGCAATGCCCTTTTGGACACCAAATTACACGGTCTCCAAAAATAACAAACTATATATCTTTCCTGACTCTAATCGACGATGTGAACTCAACGGAATTGGTTTCGCGGCCTAATTCGATCGTCTATTCAAGTTATACCCAAATAACCCTTTATTAAATTAATTACGTGCTATAGAAATTGAACGGGCATTTATGGCTACCGTGGTCACATACGACATCGGTTTGCCACGCCATTCAACACCGTACAATAATTTAACAATACGGTTCTAATGAAACTAGTTTCGTCGAAATCTGAGTTCGTTTGAAAAATGGTCATTTTCAAGGTCGATATTTAAATAACGATTTTCACAGCGACAATTTCAAATTTTGATTTAGCCATAACTTACAATCTATAACACGAAATCTGAATTTTTCCCTTTCATATGAAAATTATAATCGATATGGTTCCAACGTTTCTTATTTCACAGGAATCCGACTTATATCGGCTCATGTATTCTCAGTTGAAGTTCAAAATCTAATATTACGAACTACCGTGCGATTTCGAGCTCGTTTTATATTATATAAATATATAACGTTCAACTTCGTTTTAAATAGTCCATAAATATTCCAATTATAATATTTAAAATAATAAATTAAATTAAATATTTGACGGCCAAATTACGGGTCGTTACATTCTTCCCCCCTTAAAATAATTTCGTCCTCGAAATTGCTAAGGTAAGAAAGAACGTTATAACTCATTGTCTTTATAATAATTATTAAATCAAAACTCCTTTTTATTTTCAAAACAAATCTAATTGGTTTTAAAACCAATTTATTCCAAATAAAAGAATTTTCCAAAAATCTTCAAAAAAATTCTAACACCCTAAATTCTGGAAAAAATTTGGTAGAGTCTCCCCTGTACGGAGGACATCTGCAATATCGCAGGTTCAAGAAATATATATACATCGACCAACAAGGTCGGAAAAATTCAAAAACCAAACTCAAAACCCAAATAAAAACCAAAATATCATATTTTCCATAGACGTACCTTTTTGCGAGCGTTATTATGCGGTAAGCGATAAATTTATTTTTGTGCTTGCTCAATTAGCAGGCCAAACTGGATTTAATTTACTCTAGAATTCTCTTGGACAGGTTTTCAAAATTGAAATATCTCGTCTTCACCTGTTCTCAACTCCAGTGAAATTCATCAGGTTTCAAAATAATGATAGTTAGATTCAAACATCAACATCATCCAATTTCTACACACAATTCAATCAAATTCAACACCCCATTTATTTTTACATGTGTTTCACTTGAATTTATTGTGTTTGAATTCATTTTTCATATGCTCAACTTAATCATACCAGATGAGTTTCAAATCAAGTTTATTTAACTTCAAATCTATAATTATCCCAATTCCAATTTTATCTATTTCAATTCCATTAAATTACACTTAACGAGGTTAAGTTTCAACTCAAATTTTCAATACGATTTGAATTCCATTCAAATCGATCAAACACACTAATATCTCAATAATTTGATAAAATTATTTCCTTTCTATATAAAAATATAATTTGGGCAAAATTATTTCATTTGCCCTCTTTACAAAACAATACTGTATCGATTGCCAGTTCAACGCTTCTCAACAATTGAACCGATCAACAAACACAATACAAAACATTTGTATATAAAATTTACAAATACACTCTCATATACACACACACAATCACGATCTAGGGTGTTACTAACCCAATCTCTATCGAGTTACACCACAGAGCCAAGGTTATTACTAAACCAATAGCTCTGATACCACTGTAACGACGCAGGGATTTCTGGGCTCGAAAATTGACATAAATACCTTTACCGTATCTCATGCCGACCTTCCAAACACCGAAAACACTGGACGTTATTAGAAAGAAATTAGAGGGTGAGATAAGAAAGAAAGAAATATAAGAATAGAAGAAGAAGAAGAAACACCACAACACAGAATCAGAGTCTCACCTCGCAGTGGAACAAAGTATAGTACAGAAATAACTTTATTGAGAGCTTTATAAATACTTACAGTGTCAGAGTACAGCACACAACTGGACAGTTATAAAAACCTGTCCTCACATACATCACACAGCGGAATAAATACTAGATAAAATACGTCTGAACTCTTCCAGCACGTCTCCGCACAGCATTCGATAACCTGAACCTGTACACCCTGGGCTAACCCAAGAATTTACAAAACACCAGGTAAGTCTGGTGAACCAGAGTGAGATAAACTCGCACAATATTTAGATTTCACACAACTTGATTTTAAAATTAAAATCTTTTCAAAGAAAAAGATAATCGTAAGACCAAATCCACACATAAACACGGACGGTTTTTACCTTACGATAACCCAAAACATTTTTGAAATCAATATCTTTTCTGATATTATGATAATGTCTAATTACAAATAAATAGCAATCTAGAGGAACGCTTGCATCTCACGCTCCACATATATAGTATACAATCAAAACCGCGGGCGCTTATTGGAGATTGGATTCCAACTCTGACAAGGTATGGGACCACCTGCCGATAGTGTATCTCTAGAGGCGAATACACTGGGTTCAACAAGAACGTCTTGCAACCCTGTCCTCACATGACCGACCACTCATTTCGCTTGAGTGTATCGAATGTATATCACCAACGGTTGGGAGCTACCCACCGTCTTCCCGAAAAGGGACAGCATCGAAATAGATTTAAGAAACAAAAGGATTTTCTCTAGATAGGTGATTGTACACCCTAATGGGAGCGACCCACATAGCCATGCTGCTTGCCCGATTTTTGTCATTTACCGGTTGTGAGGCTTGAGGCCATAATTTACTTTGAAATATGTGATCGCCATTCACTTTGAATGCCACATCGTCAAATCCATCAGATATCACTAATTGACGTCCACAAACATACTCTGCGGTTTAGCTAAGAGAAGGTGTACGGCTTTCTCCGCCAACACAGAAATACGTTTGAAGAAATCAACGTACGTAATTCCTTTGGAAATACTCTGTCAGACATCCGTCCATACAAGTCACCCAGGAACAGGATGAACCGAAGGCACTCTCCTACTGCATCTCATATAGGAATCACCCCATGGATCAGTAGTGAGAAGTCCTTGAAACCCGTAGATTCCAACCATGACAGAACCACAGTTTATCTCCGGGAGCTAATCAGAGATTATTAGTAATACTTCCGCTTATGGAGTTCTACGGTCTTCAATGCTCCACCTCGACCGTCTTCTAATATCTTCACGTATCTGTTGGTCAGAATGGTTTTCGAATATAAATTCGATTCCGGTCTTTCCGTACCAATAATCGTGTTAGACAGATTTGATAGTCGGTGATTTAACTATCAAAATAATCGGTGTTCAACCATGACAATTCAATGAGTTCACTGGTTCAGTATTCGGCACCACTTGGCCCTTAAATTAAAACAAATATAAATTCAAAACTATTAAATCTCTAGATATTAAAAATATAGGTTTCTCGCTTCTTATTCAACATAAGATTATCCTCAAACAAATTCACCCTTATATCCAGTTTCCTATTTTCACTTTCAAAACATTAGTTACGTTATTGCTCGATATTGGAAATCGATTAACTTATTATACGTAAACCAACATTTCGAAATATCGTTATTAAAAACAATAACCTATACTTATTCTTATAGAAAAGAATTCAACTTTACGTCTTCTTTTCTAACTCGCAGTATCGTTATAATTCCATGTAACCCTTTTATTTCCCTTTTCACTTTGGAATCCTTATCATATACATGCTCGCCAAGTTTTTACCAATGGTTCGCGTTATTATTTCCCTACTGAAATAATAAATTACTACTAACCTCTTTTACCATTACAACTTATACCACCCTCAGATAATTCTGATGTCGTTCAAGTTGGGGTATTTTAATTACCTCTCAGACCTTGATCAACAACGTTCATATCTAAAGACAGTACAAGTTGTAATACAAACACCAGTATTCCACTCTAATAACACAAATTCCATATAACTATTTTACCCAAAATACGATTTCAAAACCCCTCTTACTATTTGAATTCCCTTTCTCGTATATAACCATCTTTCTTTCAATCATCAGCACTTCTTTATAAAACAACACTTTTAACCTTTTCCCTTTTTAAACCATTTCATTTAAAAGCCAGATTTGGTGATATAACCTTATGGCCCCCTTCTTATTCAAATTCACTTCTTTTCAAATTTCTTTTCAATTTTTATTTCCATCCTTTCCTGCTTGAAATCCTTAGTTCACTTCCAATTGTACTTAATCTCATCTTCTTAAGTATCGTTAATTTAGAATTAACGATATAATACCTCAAACCCCTTTAAATTAATTTATAATTGATTTAAAATCCCATTTAAATGTTTTCCAACAAAACCATTATTCACTTTTTAACCGTTAGGTTAATTACCTTAATCTCACATCTACAAATCTGATTAACATCAGACTTGCCTTTATAAAAATCAATTTATTATAAAAATAAATATTTATTTCCCTTTAAAATATGTTTCTATTCAAAATCTATTTTCAAAATCTATTTCCAAAATCTATATTTCAAAATCTATTTTCTGTTATAAAATAAATTTTATAACCTCAGTCCTATTGGTTTACCTGACGGTAACTCGATATACATAAAACAATTTACTTTTAGGCCATTTACTGCCGATTACTCAACCAATATAGCCCATTGGTTAAAACCAAACACAGGGCGTATTTCCAATCAATGATCAATGTCAAATCAATCACCCAAACATGACAGTTCATACGATAATATGAAAATAAATAATATATTTGAGGAATCCGGTGGGATCCCTCCAACCTGTTCTTCCCTGTGTACAAATAGTTATCTCCACACAGTTTAAAACAATTCAAACAGATCAACCAATTCAAACAGATCAAACAATCCAAACCATTAAACACGTTTATAAATAAATGTGACCAATAAGGTAAGTTACCTTTATTGGAACCAATCGTTAAAATAATGATTTGGCATTTTACTGAAATTAAACGACGGTCTAATTCCATCAGTTAAATCAGCAAAAATTATAACACTAGCAAACAGTCAATCATAGCAAACAGGGCACATAGAATAGAAACCCAATTTATATAAAATATAAATGGGAAAATACTGAGTGAGTTTAACTCACTTTGATTTGAGTCTCCGTTAAAACGTTCGTTTCAGTTGGTTCCAATGCGTCCAATCAGCTCCGAACTACTACGTTCGTCGATATTGTTTCGTTGTCTCCTTGTTTGGTATGATTCTGTTAGCATATAAGAATGTCACACAAATTATACTTTTACGGTTTTTAATTTAACAATAAAACTTAAATCAAATTTTTAATTAACGCTAATTATGTCATTAAATAGATTACGTCCATTTGTAATCAGATTAGGTACCCTAAACTTAAATATTCTTAACTATATGGGCAGGCGATGTATAAAACGTGATTTCATGTTTAAACAAGTCGGCCTATTGCATTTTTAATTCACAAAAACTGATTTATATATATTAATGTAATAATTGTTCCATATTAATGAAGATTAGTTCATGTATTAATAACTAATTAGACACTTTAAATTTTCATCTTCGTATACCTGTTATTTTATCCGTGGAACCTTCTTCATCATTCATTGCCATGTCATACGGCTTGCATGCTATGTCTTCATCATACCTGGCTTCCTTAGTAACTCATCTTCCCATCCATGTTGATGTTGTTTACTTCCAAATACCACTCTGACAATCAACATCTTGATTCCGACTCCACCGCTGTACAGATGGAATTGTTGTTCCTTGTCACACCCACCACCCCAAAATGGAGCCGGGTTCCCCTAGTAAACGAAGCATCGATCTCCGACAACCTGGCCTTCGATCAACGCTCCCTTCATTCAGATCTCCACTATGCCATTGTTAACCACAACCACACTCACCCGAACCCACTGCTGTTCATCACGTTGCTTTCTTCTTTCCACGTTGAGCTGCCCAACGTTTTCTTCCTCCTTTCACTTGATCAAACAACACCTTGTTCATACTTGACACCCCTTCTCCTACTGCATAGTGCCCATTCACTCTACTGTACAAAAAGTCCACGTCTTTCGCAAATATCGTTCCATATACTTCACCGTCCACCACTCCAGTCCATAGTATTTCTCCTCCGAATTCAGTTGCCTTACTTTCTTGTCCCTGCTTACGCCATAATGAAGCCGACCCACCTACCTGACCCTTCCGCATGAATACAGTATCTATTTCAGACAGCCAATGCACCACAAGCTCATCCTCCGTCATCGAACTGTGCCTCCCCCGAGACCACAGACACCACCGCTAGTAAAATTCCCTCCGACCCACTTCAACGCCAGCTACAACCGCCAGTCTACGATGTAGAGACGTCAAACTTTAGAAAGGAAATGAACGCGCCAAGGCCAGGTTAAGAACTAGCGTTTGAGGAAAAGAAATCGTGTGAAACAAGGTGGGGGCGTTATGCTTTTGTTATTCGATGATGAAGAGAGTTCATCACCATGTGGAGACCAAATACCATGAAGCATGTTTGATTTTATTTCATCGGGAAGATGTTTTCCCACAGGAAGGAAATGACGAGTGCATCTCATACTTATAGAACCGGAAGGGATACTGATAAGAACATGGTAACTTCATTTACGTATAGCATAGCATGCTTAGGCTCGGCGATGGTTCACATCTATAGGGTGGCGAAAAAAAATATAGGACATTTAATCGAAGGAGACAGCTTGGGTGATATAGGTCTGCTGATGGATTTTCTATTCGCTTGACATACGTATAGTAGCAGAAGGATGTAGACTGTTGAAATGAAATACAAGGCAGGGCTTGAAATTGTTATTTCAGACTTTAGGTGGGCATAGGTCTGCTTGTATTGTCTTGTTAATTAGAGTAGCTGGTTTGAAAAGGGAAGCATAGCTAAAGAGAAAATATAGGGTATGTGCCAGTTTTTTTTCTCTCTTTTCATAGTAGTGCAGTGTCATTCATCTTTAAACGTCAGTGTGTAGTGTGTGGTTTATTGAGTAGTGAAAAGAAAATACATGAAAAGGACTGTGGCAGTGTATTGTCTTTCCTGAAAGGGACGTGTACTTCATTGAAGATGGCATGGCATGTGTTTTCAATCCTTTCATTCCTTATCATAGAGAGCTAGGTCTAGTTACAGCGGCTGATGGGTGAAACATAAGCAATTAGCGATTTTCGAATGCTGTTCGTTACAATGGTATCTCTAGCGGAAAAATCACTACAAATTATTTCTGTCTATTGATAAAAAGGCTAATCTTAGTGTAAAAAGGTATTCCGAACCCAATGGGACAAGTTTCGTCGAAATCCGAGGTCGTATGAAAAAATTTCCTTTATAAAACCAGAAATGAACACGCGTTTAATTTTTTTCATGATCACCAGATAAATCAAATCCACTTGAAACCTTGATATCCTAAAATAATTCTTCAATACGAACCCAACGACACCAGTTTCGTCGCATTCTGAGACTGTTTCCCTGGTAGGTTGTTTTTACGTGTACCGCAATGCCCTTTTGGACACCAAATTACACGGTCTCCAAAAATAACAAACTATATATCTTTCCTGACTCTAATCAACGATGCAAACTCAACGGAATTGGTTTCGCGGCCTAATTCGATTGTCTGTTCAAGTTATACTCAAATAACCCTTTATTAAATTAATTACGCACTATAGAAATTGAACGGGCATTTATGGCTACCGTGGTCACATACGACATCGGTTTGCCACGCCATTCAACACCGTACAATAATTTAACAATACGGTTCTACTGAAACTAGTTTCGTCGAAATCTGAGTCCATTTGAAAAATGGTCATTTTCAAGGTCGATATTTAAATAACGATTTTCACAGCGACTATTTCAAAATTTGATTTAGCTATAACTTACAATCTATAACACGAAATCTGAATTTTTCCCTTTTATATGAAAATTATAATCGATATGGTTCCAACGTTTCTTATTTCATAGGAATCCGACTTATATCGGCTCCTGTATTCTCAGTTGAAGTTTAAAATCCAATATTACGAACTACTGTGCGATTTCGAGCTCATTTTATATTATATAAATATATAACGTTCAACTTCATTTTAAATAGTCCATAAATATTCCAATTATAATATTTAAAATAATAAATTAAATTAAATATTTGATGGCCAAATTACGGGTCGTTACAAGTTGTAAAGGGAGTTACAAATAAGATTTTTACGAATAGTCTACGAAATAAAATATAAATATAATTTGGGCTAGTGATGTTGTTTTGAAATTACGAAACCAAACTATTTTGATTATTTAAAGAAATATTATTCACATTCTGTGTGTAAAATAGATTAAAGTAAATATTTTGCAAATAAAATATTTATAATGGAAATTCGGTTTTGAAATAGGAATTTAAAATGGAGTTAAAGGAATTAGAAAGACTGGAGATTAGTTGAGCTGAATGGCTTTCATAGTATCGATCTAATGTTGGTTTCGGCCTTCAGGGTTTATACTTGGGACATCTTTCTCTTAACAAGTTTACAGTTAGAGACTGATAGATGTGGGGGAGTAATGATGCGTGAATAAGAAATAGAAACGTTTTCCAATAATTATTGACATATATTTTCTATATTTAAAAAATAAGGATTTATGGATATATGGAAATGGAAAATGGGGAATGAATAAATTAGTGATAAATTAATTTAAAGGAAAAATGTTGATTGATGATTGATCGATAAAATTTCCATTTGGAAATAAGATCTTTGTGCGTATGGATGTGTTCCTTTGATAGTTAAATAATCGACTATCAAAGTTTTAACCATTTTTCCGTTGTCAATATGGAGAGACCGGAATTAGATTTATTATCTGAAAACCACTCCATACGGGCATTAGCATTGTGAATCAAATATGATGAAGATAATTGAAGACAGAGTTTATGCAAGGGCTTTCCTAGCAAATCCTAGGTAGAGATTGCCTAAGATGGGTTTACAAAATAATGCCTTCGGTTTGTCCAGTCCCAGGACAACCTGTATGGAAGAATGTCTGACAAAGTATATTTAATACATCGCGTAAGTTGATCTCTTCAAACGTATTTATGTTTGGTGGCAAAGGAATTCGTTTCTCTAAGCTGTATACCCGTGGTATTTTGGAGAAATCAATTTGTGATTTGGCGGGTATGACGATGTGACATTCAAAGTAAATAAAGGTGTGATCTGTACGTTATGACCTCAAGCCTCACAACCGAGGAATGGTAAAAAAAATCGGGTAGGTCTCATGGCTAAGTGGGTAACTCCCAATTATGGTATATTGTCACCTAATCTAGAGAAATTCAATTTACTTCTTTAATCTATTTCGATGCTGTCCCTTTTGGGAAACGGTTACTGATCCCAACCGTTGGTGATAATACATTTTGTTCACTCAAGTGAAATGAGTGATCGATCATGTTTAGCCAAGGTTGCAAGATGTTCTTGTTGAACCCGGTGTATTTCTCTCTTGAGATACACTATTGGAAGGTGGTCCCATACCTTGCCAGTTGGAATCCATTACCCAATAAGCGCTTTCGGTTTTTGATTATATATTATATATATGTGGAATGAGAGATGAAAGCGTTCCACTAGATTGCTATTTATTTAATTTAGACACTATTATAGTATCAGAAAAGTATGGATTTTAAAAGAATGTTTTTGGTTATCATAAGATAAAAACCATCAGTGTTTATGTATGGATTGGTTTTATGATTATTCTTTCTTTTAAAAGGATTTTAAAAGTTATACAAATGGTTAGAGTTTACTCACACCAGTTACATGACTGACCCAGATTTTATTTGTTTTGTTTTCCCTAAACTCTTGGGTGCCCAATTTTGTACAGGAAGTCAAGTAGTCGGGATTTTTCAAATATATTTGGTGAGCTTGGAGCAGGGGGCTTCAGGATTATATAGCTATTGTTATTTCCATTGTGTTGTAAGTGTTGTACTCTGATAATAGTATTGTATGCAAATACTGGTTTTGTTCCAAAGTTACGTTATATAATATATTTTATTCTTTCGCTGTGAGATTCGTATTTAGTCTGTTCTGTTGTGTTCTTCTTCCTCTTCTATTCTAATTTTCTATCTTATATATTTCTTACCCTCTAACTTCTTTCTGTTATTGATCTTGAATGTTTGATGCCTGAATAATTGACATGGGTTTTATGTTGATTTTCTGGGTCAAAAATTTCTAGGTCGTTACACAAGATGTCATCAAAATAAAGGACTAGATTAATTAACTTGCACCCACTGATATTTTGGTATAAACAGTGATCAACCATATTTTCCTTAAAACCAAAAGACGTAATAATGGTAATGAACTTAATATACCACCACCGGGATGCTTGTTTAAGTCCGTATATTGACTTCTTAAGTTTATACACCAATTTTTATTTACCTTCTACAGAGAAAATACTCAGTTTGATCCATATAAACTTCCTCATCAAGATCTCCGTTTAGAAAGGTTGTTTTCACATCCATTTGACGAAATTACAAATCATAAAGAGCTACTAATGCCATTATAATTCTTAATGAGTCCTCCTTCGAAACTGGAGAAAATGTCTCCTTGTAGTCAACACCATCTTTCTGGGTGTAACCCTTAGCAACAAGTCTAGCTTATACTGTTCGATATTACCACTAGAGTCATGTTTGGTAATAAAAACCAACTTGCATTTGACTTTTATACCCATGTGGTAACTCAGCGAGATCCCAAACTTCATTCTGTTGCATGGATTTTATGGCATTAATCCATTCCTTTGACTCTTTACTTTTTATGACATGTGAAAACGAACTGGGTCCTTATTTGTTCATGTATCATAATCCGATTCTTTCATATAAACCACATAATCATTAGAAATAGCTGACCTATGATCTCTTTGAGATCTTCTTAATGCTACTTGTCATGATTCATGCGTATCAGCATTATGTAAATCATTTCCTTCAGGAAGTACTTCTTCGTTTATATGTTGTTCATCATCATGTTGTTCTTCAACAACTGGAACAACATTTAGAGTAATAGTGTGACACCCTCCGTTCGTTAATGTCACTTACTAGGGGAATGCATTAAGTTTCATGAAGCATTATAAGTAAACAAAACAGAAACATTACAAAACAGATATAAAATAGCAGCGAAATTAAAAACTTTTATCAATCAAAAAGCACAGTTACACCATATGTCTGAAAATACATAAACTCAGTACATCATTAAAACTTTTGTCTTGTACTTTAATATCAGAGTGCACTGACAAAGAAAGCATAATCCCTAAATCATAAGCCATAGTAGCAAAGATAGAAGCTTGAGCAATACATCTAGAAGCTCCAAGCAAGACGATAGCAGAATCCTGATTAAGCCTGAGAATTCTCTCCCTTGAGAACCTAGGGGGAAACAGAAGAAAGAAGGAGAAACAAAAAGGGTTAGACATAAAGTCTGGCGAGTCTAGTTACTTTTAGCTAGTAAATAAATAAAAGTAACATGATAGTCATATAAAGTGGATAAGAGAGATCACTACATAAATGAGAGATCACTACATAAATGGCAGGCGTCTTTAATGCATAACCCCCAATCTTCCAACCGGTTATGTTTACCTATAGGTGTCTTTAATACATAACCCTATCATTTCTACAAGTTATGTTTACCCTAAAAGGTGTCTTTAGTTACATAACTTTATTATTTCCACCAATTATGTATACCACTAGGTGTCTTTAATTGCATAATCTTACTGGGTTAAGTTTGTGGCCCTGTATATACTAATATTACCCACCTACCCAAGATTTACTTAACCCTCCCGCTGATCATTTAACGATTAAGTTTGTGGGTCTATGTGTCCTAATATTACCCACCTACCCAAGATTTACTTAACCTCCCACTGACCCAATCATGTTTGTTTAATGGTTAAGTTGTAGACCTTTATATACTAATATTACCCACCTACCCAAGATTTACTTAACCTCCCACTGGCCCAATCATGTTTGTTTAATGGTTAAGTTGTGGGCCTATATATACTAATATTACCTACCTACCCAAGATTTACTTAACTTCCCACCGATCCAATCAATTTTACTTAACCTTAACTTCAGTTCTATACCATACAATCCCTATGGATTAGATTTAGTTAAGTAGTCCAATTCATTACCATGTCCATTTATGGTTTATAATGGGCTAGACCTCCCATATTAGGCCTACAACTTATGGATGCTGGACATGACGGTCGGGTCCGGGTTGTCTTATTCCACAGTTGGGCCTAACCTCGTGTCTTATCCCGATTCGTATTTTCATACTTAGACCTCCCACGTTAGGTTCAACATTAGTGGCTACTGGATATGCCGGTCGGGTTCGGGCAGACTTCCACCACTAATGCAACTTACGTGTCATAAGTACCATTACAATTCCTAATTGTAATTACTAAACATTCCATTTTTAATTAATTTACCAATTAATTAATCCTTTCCTTTTATAGGTGTTAATACCTATCTTACCCAATAATTTGAATTATATGTCCAAAAATGTTCATATTCAAATTATGCTAATATCAACCCCTTTTCCCCCATTCCGTAACTAGCGCCCTCACAAAATTGTCCGTATGCCTAGGCTAGACAACAGCCTAGTCATAAACGATAATAGGAAAAAAAATAGGAATGTAACAAAAGTGATCATCTTAGCATAAACATAAACTTAGCTTGATAATGTGAACATACATACTGGCATGGACATGTAATTATTATCATAACAAGATGAACATAAAGCTAGTGAACATGACATGATGTCTCAATAAGCACAGTAAGATCTAAATCAGCAGTTTAGATGTCCCATTTGTTAAGATCTAACATAATAACACATGGTGATAGATTGGATCACATGATCTAGATCTAGAGGTTAAAATAGATCTAACATGATAACGCAAGGTGATAAATTAGGTCTGACTAACAGTTTCAATGTCCACATAAATTAGATCTACAAGTTTAGAAATAGATCTACACAAATCCACATCATAGAATGCCGTAGAAGTTACAATTTAGATATAGATTTAGATCCAATCCTGACCAATTCAAGGTGGCATATGTTCATGATTCACTTAAATGATTAGATCTATTCAACAACATAACTATTCAAATTAACAAATTTATATTAACCATAATATAGTTACAAACCAAGATCCACAATAATAACATAGTAGAATAATCACAATTGAATTGGATCTAAAGTAATAGATCTATCATGACATAACAGAATAATCATAACTGAATTGGATCTAAAGAAATAGATCTATCACGACATAGTATCAGATATGATAATAGCACAGATTCATGGTTTACATATATCCAAATCACAGTCTTTCATAATCTACTTTTATTTATCTAAACCTAAAAGCAACTAGAACTCACTGCGTCAGTTTTATAGAATACAGATAATGGATCTTGAATTTCTGGATTTGATTTACAAAGTATGCAGAAAACGGTTCAGTTCGCATTCCAGCAACATATGGCCTCCATGACTCCCAATGAAGAAACTATGAGAAATATCCACATATTTATAGCTGCAGAAACCTCTGGAACCGACTGATCCCTAGGGGTGTCGACACCCGTGTGTGTGGGTCGACCCCTAGGTCGATACCCCTTCAAGGGGGGTCGCCCCCCTAAGACGGGAATTTTGGCGCTTTGAGGAATTATTCGAATTTGAATCTTTCTGGATAAAAATTTGACTCAGCTCTGACTCATGCATATATATATATATATAACTTTTCTGTGCGTATACAAACTTAAAACTCCCATAACTTTCTCACACAGTGTCCGTTTTGCGTAAACCAAATGTCTATCTTGACCAGAATTATGAGACAGACGCAATGGTGCAGTCCGTTTCCTCTAATTCTAAACATCAAGCTAATTATTATTTAATTTATTTTCTTTAATGTCGTTAAAAATATAGGGTGTTACATTCTCTCCTACTCAAAGGATTTCGACCCCGAAATCTCTAAGTTGAGAAGAATGTATATCCTACCATCCATCATCAATCTACTCATCCACCAATCACTGGCATCCACTGTCCTTAAAGATTTCTAATGCTTATATGAACATATGCAAAGGTGTGTGTATATGTCCCAACACTAATGCGAAGTTCAGGCGGTCTACTGATTCAGTTGACCTCCTTAATGCAATGTATGTTAGTGCCATGAATCCAATATATATGCAAATAAACCTATTGTATCATGTAAGTTTTATATATGTGCACACCTATTCGTCCAAATGCGACATCCATATGCCAGTTCATCCATTTCCATCCATAAAAGAAAAGAAAATGCACACACATCCATATGCAGTATGAGAGTGGCTGAGCCGATCTTACTGCCTAATGTGTGTGTTTATGCGTCCACCGGCAACCACTAGCAAACACTTGAATCTGCTTGCATCCATCAAACATAACATGTTTCAAACACATGTTTACATCCATAGGATTCCTATCTAAAGGTCGAAAATACATTGGATAAGATATATTCTATTGACACAAACAAGTACTGATAAATCTTAGGAAAGGAACATACCCTCGAAAAGAAAAGGGTAGGAAGCACGAATCTTGTCTTCGGTCTCCCAAGTTGCATCTTCTGGGTTATCTCCCCATTGAACCTTTAGCAACTTGATTTCCTTATTGCGCATTCTTAACTTCTGACCCAAGAATATAGGTAGGGATTCGTCTGACTGTCGCCTCCCATTCCACTTCGACTTCCTCCAACATACTTGGCTCAACAACTTCCGGGGTGTCATGCAAGCACTTCCTCAAATGAGAGACGTGGAAAACTTCATGAACACTGGATAGATTTTCTGGGAGTTTTACTCGGTAGGCCATTCGGCCAATCCTCTCAGTTATGTGAAATGGTCCCACAAACCTAGGTGCCAGCTTCCCTATTGATCCGAAGCAAACCACATTCCTTAAAGGCGATACTTTGATAAAAACCAAGTCTCCCACTTCGAATTCGATGTCAGTCCTTCTCTTGTCTGCATAGGACTTCTTCTTATCTTGAGCCGTCTTCTTCCGCCGTCGAATAAGGTTAATCTTTTCGAATGTTTTTCTAACCATATCTAGCCCAAGTAATAATCTTTATGTAGATTCCCACCAATAAGTTGGCGATCTACAAGGTCGCCCGTACGATGCTTCGAAGGGTGCCATGCCGATGTTGGCCTGATAGCTGTTATTATAGGCAAACTCTACTAAAGGATGATGCTCTTCCCAAGTCCCTCCAAAGTCTAGGACACACATCCTCAAAGATCTTCAAGAATTCTGTTCATTCTCTCCATCTGTCCATCGGTCTGAGGATGATAAGCGGTGCTCAAACACAACTGTGTACCTAATGCTTCTTACAAGCTCCTCCAAAATTCATTAGTAAAGATGGGGTCACGATCACTCACAATGTTGGAAGGAACTCCATTAAGGCGAACTATCCCTCGGACATAAATTGTTGCCAACCATGATGCCGTCCTCTTACTCTTTACAGGAATAAAGTGAGTGCTCTTAGTGAGTGTATGCACTACCACCCAAATACTGGTGTTACCTTTCTTTGATCTAGGCAACACATCTATGAAATCCATAAAGACGCTCGCCACTTCCACTGCGGGACCTCTAAAGGATGAAGTAAACCACCGAGCTCTCTTTACTCAATTTTGACTTGCTGGCAAATCAAATATGGGGAAACAATGATGCTACATCTTTCTTCATCCTATCCCAAAAGAAAACCCTTTCTCAAGTAGCTCTCGTACTTGCTTACTCAGCTCCCTCCTTTTCCTTAGAGCCATATGGCGCACTGGTAATGCAACTGTCTTTGCATTGTCCACCAGATATATATGAAAATCGATCTCACGCCTCGGAGGTAAGTCCCGTACTTCATCAAAAACGCCATAATAATCTCAAACCACTGAAACAGATTGCAAATCATTGACAGATGCATCAAGAGACTCTAGGAAGCTAAGCATAATACTCCCTTGAGGGTCACAAGAAACTTCGAGGGTCTTCCCATGACAAGTCGGGAGTCTAATAACCCTCCTCTCACAATCACGAATGGCCCCATAAGTGGTAAGCCAATCCATTCCTAGAATCAACCCATAGCCCATAACCCCGAGCACATATGCGTCACATTCAAATTCGATGCCCAACACAAATATTTTCAAACCTCAACAAATCATCGATAAATGAGCCGAACCACCAATGGGGTTTGAAACAACTACGGGATCTACTACCATACTAGTAATTAAGTGCAGAGATTTAACTACCGAACTAGATATAAACGAATGTGAAGCGCTAGAATCAAAAAGAGTTCTTATCGGAAGATTGGAAAGAGAAATCAAACCTTCCATTGAAATTTTCCTACCTCTATCTGGTGCACTAGGCACGAGGGCATTCGCTTGCCCTTCAGAGGTTCCTATCCTTTGACCATGCCCTTGATTCTTTCGGCACTCCCTAGAATAGTGTCTAACCTCTTCACAAACGAAGAAAGCATTCTTCCTTTTCCTGTTGTCCTGGGCCAAGTGACCCTCTCTCCCGCAACTATGGCACTTCCTCTTACCCTTAGCCTTGTCATTCTTTCCGCCCTTCTTCTGTTGTTGTCGCCGTCTTTTCTTGGGCCATACCTTTTTATTTTGTGTTTCCTCAACCTTAACTTCTTCCTTTCAAATTTATTTGAACATTATCTGTGTTCCCTTTCGGCGCCATCATTTTTCTTATCCTTGGGCTGTGCTCCATTGCCCTAACTCCCTTGTTCTCCTTTTTACCATCCTTGTGTAACAACCCAACAAGTCTCTCGAAAGTTGCCTCCATCGCATGGAAATCCTTACAAAGCTCGAGAAAATTAACCGCAGGTGATACTACTATAGCTACAGATGGGGGTTAAGCACTTCATTGCCTTCGACATGTGCCGCAATTTAAACATGCCTATGGCATTATGCTGGAATGGGGACACCTTTCGGGAAGAATCGGTTCCCCAGACAAAAAGGAAAAAGGAATCAAGCGGAGAATCGAAAGATACTTCCTATGGCTTTGGGGAATATGTTTTTCAAAACAGACTTTTCTTTTTGAAAATTCTTTCTTTTAAAACCTTTTTGAAAATAATTTTCAAAAACTTTATCCAATCTGGTGACCTTCAGCTCTGATACCAAGTGTGACACCCCATATTCGTTAATGTCACTCACTAAGGGAATGCATTAAGTTTCATGAAGCGTTATAGGTAAACATAACAGAAACATTACAAGACAGATATAAAATAGCAGCGGAATTAAAATCTTTTATTAATTATAAAGCATGGTTACACCATATGTCTGAAAATACATAAACTCAGTACATCATTAAAACTTCTCTCTTGTACTTTAAATATCAGAGTGCACTAACAAAGAAAGCATAATCCCTAAATCATAAGCCATAGTAGCAAAGATAGAAGCTTGAGCAATACATCTAGAAGCTCCAAGCAAGATGATAGCAGAATCCTGACAAAGCCTGAGAATTTCCTCCCTTGAGAACCTTGGGAAGGAGGAAATGGAAGAAAGAAGGAGAAACTAAAAGGGTCAGAAATAAAGTCTGGCAAGTCTAGTTACTTTTAGCTAGTAAATAAATAAAAGTAACATGATAGGCATATAAATTGGAAAAGAGAGATCACTACATAAATGGAAGGTATGACAAGGTAGATAGGATAAGGTGTATATGCTTCTAATGATTAATCTACACTGTTACTAATATATCCAGAAAGAGACGATTCCTTCCACTATAAGTTGGTAGGCTTAGGTCATACGTCCAAGTATACCCTAACCACTACCATAATCGATCGGCTCCCTACTTCGTAGATATCATGTGCTGGCCCCACAGTAGGAGGTATCACTTCCTAAAGTGGCAACCCATGGTGTGCACAACCAAATCTACAAGTGTCACAGTCATCTTAGCCCCCTCTCCCCGGCCCATGCACGCACATGTCCCCGGTCGGTTTGGCCGCCCACACCATCCGCCTCTTTTGAATCTCTTACAATCAATCAGTAGGCGTGCCCCTTCTCCGCCTAGTACGGAGTTCTTTACTTGATACCAACTCCGGGTTACTGATTGAAATGGGTCCCACACAATATGATACAAGCTCTCCCCTTTATCTTGTATTCCCATTAGGTTTTTCACTGACTATGTATACCCTTAGGTGTCTTTAATTACATAGCCCTATGTCAGTTATGCTTATCCTAAAAGGGTGTCTTTAATTACATAACTTTATTATATTTTTCCCTTAGTTATATATACCACTAGGTTTCTTTAATTACATAACCTTATTTATTTCTACCTGTTATGCTTACCATAAAGGGTGTCTTTAATTACATAATACCAATCTTTCTACCGGTTATGCTTCCCTACATGTGTCTTTAATGCATAACCCCCAATCTTTCAATTTGTTATGCTTACCTATAGGTGTCTTTAATACATAACCCTATCATATCTACAAGTTATGTTTACCCTAAAAGGTGTCTTTAATTACATAACTTTATTATTTCCACCAATTATGTATACCACTAGGTGTCTTTAATTACATAACCTTATCGGGTTAAGTTTGTGGGCCTATATATAATAATATTACCCACCTACCCAAGATTTACTTAACCCTTCCACTGATTCAAGCATGTTTATTTAACGGTTAAGTTTGAGGGCCTATATGTCCTAATATTACCCATCTACCCAAGATTTACTTAATCTCCCGCTGACCCAATCATTCTTGTTTAATGGTTAAGTTATGGGCCTATATATACTAATATTACCCACCTTACTTAACCTCTCATTGACCCAATCATGTTTGTTTAATGGTTAAGTTGTGGGCCTATATATACTAATATTACCCACCTACCCAAGATTTACTTAACCTCCCACTGACACAATCAAATTATTTTTTAAGAGTAATATATTTAAACAAAACAGGAGAAACTAGCCGTTCTCCAAAGGCTCACAAAAACGGTTTCTGAACCTCAGAAACCGTGCACACACACAAACAAAAAACAACGGAATCGAACTATAGAAACAAGGCTTAATCATCATAAACAAAGTAATCAACTCCATGCAACGCCATAGGCCCATCAGGTGAAGCCTCAGCTGACGTAGAAGCGATGAAGAGACAAATGCTCTAAAGAGAAAGACCCGGAGCCTGATCTGAGCACTAGCCTCCAAATAGGTAAAAAGACCAATGCCGGTAGGACATAATGGGTGGTTGGCATCTCTTCGCTCCATAGACAAAGGAAAGTACACAACCAACTACTCAACCAAGAATCCTCAGCAAAAGAAGTTCCAGAGAAAACCAAGAATCCTCCCAGCAAGCTCTGTACAAGCCAACCCAGCAACCTGAAAACCAACATCTGCATAACTAGCAAACAACGTAAGTCCGGGGGGGTATAGGAAAAAGGAAAGCTAAATGAAGAAAACTGCAACAAAACCAAAACCACAGCACTGCTCAAACCAAAACCACTAAATCAGCCGATACCGGACCTTTGGCTAGCCGCCGAAGGTGTAATATCAAAAAAAACTGCAAGACTCCTAGCTCGGTCTCCCAAAACGCCATGGAAAGGACGACCACGAAAGGCGAGAAACACGTCGTTCCTCACCTTGCGGATAATAGAAGGAGGGTCCATAGGCACGTCGTCAAAAACTGCCTTGTTCTTAGAGCACCAAATGTGCCAATAGATCAAGCAGGGAATCCGACGACGGAGGATAGAACAGAAGGATTTAACTGAGTTTATAACCCACCAAAAACTCAGTAATCCTTCCAAAGAGGTGGCATTACCTCGGCCACCCATCAGATTCCCGAAATAGTTCCAAACAGCCCTGGCACAACTACCAGAGATCAACAGATGAAAGGAGGTCTCGGTGCTTCCAGCGTAGCAGCATTTACATCTGGTCACGAGAGGGATTCCAAGACGCTGAAGGTTCTCATCTATGGGTAATCCGTTTTGCAACGTTTTCCACATAAATAAGGACACCTTCGGCGGAATGCGAACATTCCAAATGAGGTTGAAAACAAGGATATGCGGGCCTGGCGAACGAACTGACTCCCATGCCGCCTTAAGGGAGAAAAGGCTGCCACTCCAGATGGTCCCATCCCCATGGGCATCCGTTAAAACCTTTACGGATTGCATACGTTTCCACGTCTCACTGGAGTAGGACGGGACGCCGGTAAAATTCGTGCTAGCAAGAGATCGATACTTGGCATGAAGGAACGACGCCCAAAGAGAGTTGTCCGCTCCAAACCTCGCCCAAAGCTTACAAGCGAAGGCCAAATAAATGTCCTTAGGGTTACGGAGGCCAAGACCTCCCTCATCTTTGGGACGGCAAATAGTGTTCCAAGAAAACCAGTGATGACGAGAAACGTTGTCCTTGTTTCCCCAAAAAAAGGACGAAGCTAAGGACCGGAAGAAGGAAGCAGTGGGAGTCATAACTGCGAAGATGTGAGATCCCATAGACTCAAGGACAGACTTGAGGAGAACAAGTCTTCCATCTTGAGAGATGAGGAAAGCATTCCACTTAATAATCTTACCCCCTCACTTTGTCAGTTAGGGGGTCAAAAATGGCGTTCAGCTTCCTACCACGATAAAGCACAATGCCTAGATAAGGAAGAGGAAGAGAGGTCGCCTTAAAGCCCGTACTGGACTCTATCCAGGAGGATCTAGTCATCGACAGGTCTTTCGCTAGCACAAAACAGCACTTGGCTGTATTCACGAGTTGCCCGGAGCAACTCTCATACTGCCTAATAAGATCAATCAGGCGACGAATAGAGCGATGAGAACCATTCGTGAAAATGATGATGTCGTCAGCGAAAGATAAGGAAGAAATCAGAGGGCAACCCCTCGGGATACCGAACCGATGGATCTGCCCGGCTAGCGTTAGGGAATGCAGTCCACGAACGAAAGCCTCAGTAGCAAGGACGAAAAGGGAGGGGGATAAGGGGTCTCCCTGACGCAGGCCTCTCCCGGACCTAAAATACCCTGTAGCCGATCCGTTAATGAGAACAGAAAACCAGCAGTTGGATATTAGTCTCCAGACCACGTCGATTAGAGGTTCCGGAAAACCGAAGGCCCTCAGAACCTTTATTACGAAGAACCATGACATGCGATCGTAAGCTTTAGCCATATCTAGCTTAACCACCACATTAGATCCACGAACCTTTTTATCAATCTGAGAAATCAGCTCCTGGGCTAATAGAACGTTATCAGTGATAACCGTCCTTTGACAAACCCAGCCTGAGAAGAAGAAATAAGATGCTCAAGAAACGGTGCTAGCCTAGAAGTTAACACCTTGGAAATGACCTTGTTTGAGAAGTTACACAAGCTGATGGGACGGAAGTCTGCACAAGAAGCAGGAATATCACACTTTGGGATAAGAACTAAATTGGTGGAGGTCCATCCCACGGGGAGGTCTCCACCAGAAAAGAAGGATTGGATGGTGAGACAAAAGTCCGCTTGAATGATGGGCCACACACTCCTGTAAAACACTCCGTTAAAACCATCTGGCCCACTAGCACTGTCCATGCTTAGAGCAAATATGCAAGCACGTATTTCATCTGAAGAAGGAGGTGCAGCTAGGTCAGCGTTGTCTGAAGGAAGGATCAGTCTAGGAATGAAAGCAAGGAGGGACGGGTCAGATGCCGGGACCGAAGGGCAATAAAGGAAGGATTGGAAGTGGGATAGGATAGTCTCTTTGACTTCACTCGGGGTAGAAGCCAAAGTAAGATCAGGGCGCTGGATCTGACGAATGGAGAGAAGACCATTCTTCTTCCGAACGGTGGAGTGAAAAATTTTGGAATTCGTATCACCTTCCACAACCCACTTGATTCTGGCTTTCTGGCGCAAGTGGTCGTGTTCGATACAAAGCTCCGAAGAGAAGGCAAGTTGTGCCAGAGCCCAAGCCTCACGGTTAGTGGCATTGGGCTCCTCATCAAAAGCAGCTTCTGCAAGAATGAGAATTTCTTCAGCCGCTCTAACACGGTCAAAAATATTCTTGAAAACCTGCAGATTCCACTCCTTGAGACGGATCTTAAGGCGCTCCAGCTTGTGAGAGAAAACCACACAAGGGGGACCTCTCATAGGGGATTGCCAGGAATCCTCTACTATCCTAAGGAAGGAATGGTAGGAACGCCACATACTTTGGAACCTAAAAGAGGACGGGCCAAAAATGGAAAGAGGAGAACAACTAAGGAGCATCGGAGCATGGTCAGAGAAAGTTTGATGCAGATGAGAGACAGAGAACGAGAAAGGCAGGCTGAACCAACCTTCAGAAGCGAAAATTCTATCTAGCCTAGATAGAATCCGGTTTGGGCCATCTTGGTTGTTACACCATGTGAAGGCCGAACCAACAAACGACACTTCAGAGAGACCAGAAGAGACGATGAAAGCGTTGAAATTCGCAACCGCTAAACGGTTCACTGCGTTTCCACCACGCTTTTCTGCATGGCTGGCGACGACATTGAAGTCGCCACCTAGCACTGATACAGAAAACCCCAGATCGGACAGAGAGTGAATGTCCGCCCAAAGGGATTGCCTCTCAATCCGATCGCACTTGGCATAGACCGCCGAGAAAAGAAAGGAAGAAGAAAGGGAAGGCAAAGAACAGGCCACAGACAAAAGCTGATCCGAATCGAAGACATGGTGGACAACCACACCTTTGGACCATAGGATCCAAAACTTTCCGGACGCGTTTGCTAAGGCACCGCCAAAACCAAGAGATAATACCGAGGAGGAGGTTGCATCATGTCCCACTAAAGGCTCCAGCAACGCAATCAAGCAGATGGAGTGTTTCCGAACAATGCGTTTGAATCGATCTATGGACGCTTCATTCCCGATACCCCGAACGTTTCAGAAAAGAAAGCACGCCATGAAGAGAACCCAAAAAACACAAGAAGCAAGAGCCAGAGGCCGAAAGCACAGGCGGCTCAAATACGGTAAAGAGTATGTCGAGTAGATCTAACGATCCTCTCGGACGCCGCTATAGAGCGTGTGCGAATGGTGCGGGGAGTGCGAGGAGCCGCACGACGACTACGGCGCGATGGGAGGGTAGTCGAATGTGACGTCACCTCACAAGATCTAGCGAAACCTAAAGAGCTCTGCAGACTCGAAGAGTAATGTCTAGAGGCCGATGCCGAAGACCGGGAGAGGCAAGAATTCTTAGTAAGCCGAGATAGGCGATCATTTATGATTGCTATCTCGGCTTTACTAAGAAACGGAGAAGGGAACGAAACAGAGGAAGGAGAAACAGAGGGGAGAGTTAAAGGCGGGGAAGAACACGAAACCAAAAAATAAGAATACGCAGGAAAACCAGCTAAATCAAAACAAATAAAATCAGACAAAAATGTGGTGTTGCTCATCAGAGACAACACATGTTGCTGTGTGAATTTTACCAATGCCGATCTATCATTAGATTGATAGACCAGTGATGTGGGTAAAATTCTAGCAAAGGGACACAAAGGGGCAGCCTTAGGCCCGGACAAACATGGGAGGCCACCTCTCTGGTAACCCGTATAGTGAACCAAATCTGTGTCCACTATACGCCTACAGCGGAGAAGCCATCCGTCCCATGTTTTCGGAGTCGAAAGGAGCCGACGGAAGCAAACAAAGCAACTCAGAGAATCAAACCAGAAAAAGATCGTCACTAACGACCCAGAAGGAGCGTCGTAGTGGCCATCGACAAAGCAACGGCCAAATCCCGCAGAAAATAACGCGGTACCCAACCATAAGGCAAAAGCCCAGCAAAACTAGTCTAAGCTGATAAGCTCGGACCAGTCATAAACTGACCCGAAAAAGGCACTACAACGGTTACTATAAACAAAACCAGCCGCAAAAACCTTGGAGCCCACCCAACTAAACAAAAAACCACCAGAGCATATCAGTGAGGCCCCATCTATGAACCATACCATGGCAAGGGTAGGGCACATAAAACTATAGAAGCTCTGGTCCAACACCAAATGGCTTAGAATGCCAAAAAGAGAAACAAGCAACACACAAGCACCCACCACACATGCAAAAGAGACTACACACCCGTGACAAGTCACGGCTACAGCCGGAGCAGGCTGAACCGTGACAGGGAGCTCACTAACAAGAGTGACATGGCTCAAAGCAATACCGAACACCCCAAACAAAACACAAGAATGCAACGCTTGGTCAATAACAAAGGACATAGAAAAAGTAGCTAGAGGAAAGGAAAGTACCTGACCATCGAATAAGGAAATGTCCCACATAAAAAGATTGCAGTAAGGTAGAAATGGAGAATAGACCTGCTCCTCACATGACACATAAGAAAACACTACTTTACCAACCGCACCACTGTCACGACAGCTAAGAAAAAGAGGTAACGAGGCATCGTTACCAAGTTCAACAACAGAACTGCAAGCATCAGAGGTGGTGAACTCCTCTGACACGCAGTCTGTTGAAGCTCATGTAGCAGAGGTGATGAACTCCTCTGACATGCAGACTGATAAAGCTCGTGTAGCAGAGGTGATGAACTCCTCTGACACGCTGGAGGCTAAGGAAAAGGAAGCTGAAGAATCATCCAATAAGGGACACGCAGCGGGAGCCATCTGAGCTATGAGCGAACTGCGACGACGACGATGGCGAGTTCATCGACGGCGACGAGAGCTCGAGGCTATCACAGCCCTGCCTAAAACAGGTGCAACGAAGCAAGGCTGCTACGAAATTGGCGACGACGAAGGGGCCACTGACGATGTAGTAATCACCTCCACATCACACAGCGGCACCACATCATAAACTTCGCCAAATTCCGGACCAAATAGACCCCCACAGTTTACTGAACCAACAAAAAATTCTGGAACACACATCACCGAAGCCGCCTTGGAGCCTCTAAATCTCAGACGAGGCGCGAAGGAGGTGATCAAATCCTCCTTTGCCGGTCTGCTATTAGTAGGTTTCAAAACCCCGGGAGAAACCATTGACAGCTTAACAGCAGGCAACGACGGAAGGAAAGGCAAGGTTCTGGAGAACCACGACACCAATTCCAGAAAAAGAGCACTCACTAAAACAAAGCTGTGACGAGAGAAGGCGATGAAATCCTTCAGATCTCGTACCAAAATCATCACATCATTCCGACCTGACAGTGCCAGTTCAAAAGAACCCGCGGACAACGCTTCCAGGGAAGCGCTGATGGCTTCCAGAGGAGGGCGACCACACAAGAAGGAATCTTTGAGAACGAAGTCACCAAAAGAACTGGTCATCCCCAATTTGAAGCTAAAGGCCAACCACAAACAAAGACAGGAGACCAGTCAAGAAGCAGCGGAGAACAAAGACGAGGGCTTAAAGAGAGAAACGAGAACGATTAGTGAAGAATCAGAGAGAGACGGAAACGCAAGACGCTTAGGAAAGATCTGCCCTTTTTTTTTACCGTTGAGTTTTTTTTTAGATTGACCCAATCAATTTAACTTAACACTAACTTCAGTTATATATCATACAATCCCTGTGGATTAGATTTGGTTAAGTAGTCCAATTCATTACCATGTCCATTTATGGTTTATAAAGGGTAGACCTCCCACATTAGGCCTACAACTTGTGGATGTTGGATATGCCAGTCGTGTCAGGGCAGTCTTATTCCACAGTTAGGCCTAACCTCGTGTCTTAGCCTGATTCGTATTTGCGTACTTAGACCTCCCACATTAGGTTCAACATTAGTGGCTGTTGGATATGCCGGTCGGGTCCGGGCAGACTTCGACCACTAATGCAACCTAACCTCGTGTCATAAGTATAATTACAATTCCTAATTGTAATTAATAAACATTCCATTTTTAATTAATTTACCGATTAATTAGTCCTTTCCTTTTATAGGTGTAAATACTAGGGCTGTCAATGGGTCGTGTCGGGTCGGGTTCGGGTCGGGTCAAGTCGGGTTCGGGTTGATTTATAAACAGATCGGGTCAACCCGTTTATTAAACGGGTCATTTTTTCCCAACCCTAACCCGATCCATTTATAAATGGGTTGACCCGACCCGATCCGTGTAACCCGTTTAACTAAACGGGTTGGTCGGGTCGGGTTGACCCATTTGACCCGCTACTATTATTTAATAATATAAACATTCAAAGAAACAAAGCCAAAAATCATCAGTATATGTTATAACACGACTGACGTAAACCTACCAATTACCGTATAAAATCACCGAGCAACACAACATATAAGTTTGAAGTTTGAACTTCGCTCTTATCTGCTCTTTTTTAATTTCGTCTGTACCTGATTTCATTCTTAAAATTCGGATATTTCATACTGCACTAAACGAGGGAATATGCTATGTAACGTACATTGTATGCATCCTTTTATAGTTCCTTATGAAATTGGAGCATTTGAGTAACAAAAAAGATCAGTTTATAGTTTGTGCTATCAAATTTTTTTTGTTTGGTACAGTTCTTTTTAGTCATGAATGGAAAAGTTTGCTCTCTTTCGTTTAGCATCAGTGTATTAAAAACAATATGCTACATTTCTCAGATGATGCTAGAGAACTAAAGTTTTATGTTTTATGTAAATGTAATTTCAACGTTTTATGTTTTGTGAATGCATGATTCTGGTATATTTTATGTAAATGTAATTTCAACGGTTACGTGTTAGTTGCTACTTGCTACAAGTACGCAAAATAATTTAACATTTCCCCTTTTTTTAATATGTTAAATGGGTTTAGCGGGTCAACCCTAAACCCACCCATTTATAAACGGGTCAAATTTGGGTTGACCCGGAAATGACCCGCTAACTAAACGGGTCGGGTTGACCTGCTAATTCTGTGCGGGTTTCGGGTCGGGTCACAGGTCGTGTAGGAAATTGACAGCCCCAGTAAATACATTTCTTACCCAAAAATTTGAATTACATGTCCAAAAATGTTAATGTTAATATTCAAATTATACCAATATTAACCCCTTTTCCCCCGTTCCTTAACTAGTGCCCTCACAAAATTGGCAGTATCCCTAGGCTAGAAAATAGCCCAGTCATAAACGATAATAGGGAAAAACAATAGGAATGTAACAAAAGTGATCACCTTGGCATAAGCATAAACTTAGCATGATAATGTGAACATACACACTGGCATGGACATGTAATTATTATCATGACAAGATGAACATAAAGCTAGTGAACATAACATGATGTCTCAACAAGCACAGTAAGATCTAAATCAGCAGTTTAGATGTCCCATTTGTTTAGATCTTACATAATAACACATGGTGATAGATTGGATCACATGATCTAGATCTAGAGTTTAAAATAGATCTATCATGATAACGCAAGGTGACAAATTAGATCTGACTAACAGTTTCAATGTCCACATAAATTAGATCTACTAGTTTAGAAATAGATCTACACAAATCCACATCATAGCATGCCCTAGAAGTTACAATTTAGATATAGATTTAGATCCAATCCTAACCAATTCAAGGTGGCATATGTTCACGATTCACTTAAATGATTAGATCTATTCAACGACATAACTATTCAAATTAACAAATTTATATTAACCACAATATAGTTACAAACCAAGATCCATAATAATAACATAGTAGAATAATCACAACTGAATTGGATCTAAAGTAATAGATCTATCATGACATATCAGAATAATCACATGAATTGGATCTAAAGAAATAGATCTATCATGACATAGTATCAGATATGATAATAGCACAGATTCATTGTTTACACATATCCAAATCACATACTTTCATAATCTACTTTTATTTATCTAAACCTAAAAGAAACTAGAACTCACTGCGTCAATTTTAGAGAATAGAGAGAATGGATCTTGAATTTCTGGATTTGATTTACAAAGTATGTAGAAAATGGTTCAGTTCACATTCCAGCAACATATGGCCTCCATGACTCCCAATGAAGAAATTATAAGAAATATCCACATATTTATAACTGCAGAACCCTCTGGAACCAACTGCCACCTCATCCCTAGGGGCATCGACACCCCTGTGTGTGGGTCGACCCTTAGGTCGACACCCCTTCAACGGGGGTCGACCCCCTAAAGCGGGAATTTTGGCGCTCTGAGGAATTTTTCGAATTTGAATCTTTCTGGATAAAAATCTGACTTAGCTCTAACTCGTCTCTGACTCATGCATATATATATATATATATAATTTTTCTACATGTATACAAACTTAAAACTCTCATAACTTACCTCATACGATGTCCATTTTGCGCAAACCGAATGTCTGTCTTGACCAGAATTTTGAGATGAACGCAATGGTGCAGTCTGTTTCCTCTAATTATAAATATTAAAATAATTATTATTTATTTTATTTTATTTAATATCGTTAAAAATTCGGGGTGTTACAAATTGTAGATGGAGGAACTTTTCTAGGTAGTGTAACATTTACCCCTATTTCCTTTATTTCTACTATTTCTCTTCTAGTACTCCCACTGACTTCACCAATCTCAATGAATCTAGCATTACCAATTTCTATAATTCTTGGACTATGATTAGGACAATAAAACACATACCCTTTAAGTTATTTTTAGGGTAACCTAAGAAGTACCCACTAATCATTCGAGAATCTAATTTCTTTTCACATGGATTATAAATTCTCGCTTCCTCTGGACAACCCCAAACATGCAGGTGTCTTAAGCTAGGTTTCCTGTTAGTCCGTAATACAAAAGGAGTCTTTTGAATAGCTTTACTAGGAACCCTACTCAAAGAATAATTAGTGGCTTTGAGAGCATACGACCGTAAATTCTTAGGTAGTGTAGAATATAAGATTATACCCCTAATCATATCTATTAACGCCCTATTGAGCCTTTCTGCTACACCATTTTGATATGGTGTACTTGGCATTGTGTATTGCACATATATGCCATGGTTTTCGAGGAATTTTGAAAATGGACCTGGACACTGGTCTGATTCATTATGTTTGCGATAATATTCACCACCTCCATCAGACCTTATGTTTTCACCCTTTTATCTAATTGCCTCTCAACTTCCTTTATAAACGTCTCAAGGACATTCACAGATTGAGACTTTCCGTGAAGCAAATAGACATAACCATAACGAGAAAAATCATTAATAAAAGTGATGAAATATTTTTCTCCATTAAAGGTTGGTGTGTCCATAGGTTCGCGAACATTAGTGTGAATTATTTCAAGGAGCTGGCTGCATCTAATGGCTCCTTTCTTATATGTTTGATTTGTTTACGTTTAATACAATCCATACATGATTGTGGATGACAAAAGCCCAAATTTGAAAAAAATTCATTACTTACTAGTCTCATCATTCTTTCCTTAGATATGTGACTTACTCTTTTATGCCATAAGAAAGCAGACTTTTCATTCAAAATGCTACGATTGCATCCAACATTATTTACTACATCTAGCAAGGAATTCACATAATTGTCATTCAGATTGAATTTATATAAACCATCAATTAGAATACTAGAACCAACATTATCGGTATTCTTATATAAATCGAAACAACCAGATTCAAACATACATCTCAAACCAGAAATATCCAATTTACTTACGGAAATAAGGTTTCTAGATAATGAAGGTACATAAAGGATACTATATAAGTCTAATATATATCGACTTTCTAGAATTAAACAATAAGTCCCAATGCCTTCTATTTTGAATTTCATTCCTTCCCATAAAGAGAAAACGTCCTTCATTTGGATTTATGGTTCGGATCATAAGAAATCACTGCACGTCATTGGAATCATGTGTTATAGCACCAGTAATAGGAACTTCAACTAAATTTATTCAAAACATACGAAAGATAGATGATTATCTTTCTTTTTGAACCAATCTATCCTTTTCGGACAATCATTTTGATAATTTCCTTTCTTTTTTACAGAAATGACATTGAACATTCTTTAGTTTCTTCTTTTCCTTATCCTTCCCATTCTTAGCAGATGCCTTTTCTTCTTGAAATAACTTGATTTTCCATTCTTTTCTTTGCCAGCTTTACTACTCACAAAACTAATTGAGTGAATCACTTGACTTTTCAAACGTCCTTCCTGAACAAGTATACTGGCCAATTCATTAACATTCCACCTATCATTTATAGTGTTATAGTTAATTTGAAAAGGTCCATATTCAGAAGGTAGCAAGTTCAGAATAAATTAGACAAGAAAAGAATCCTCTACTGTAAGCTCAAGAGAGTTTAACCTTGCTGCAAGTTTAGTCATCTCTATAATGTACTCTTGCATAGTTCGCGACCCATCAAACTTCATGGTCATGAGTTCTATCATAAGAGTACCAGCGAGTGACTTATCAATTGAACGAAAATGCTCTTCCACAAATTGCATATATTCCTTAGCACTTTCTATTTGTGGAATTGTTGACTTGATGTTGTTAGCAACAGTCATCTTGATGAACATAGGGTTGAATCTGTTACTGCTTTCCCATGCTTTATGGTGTGATTGTTTTGTCTCAGTACTAGTTGCTGTAAGAGCAACATGTTTATCCTCAAGGATTGCTAAGTCAGGATCTTAAACTCCTAAATGGAAATTGACCTGTTCTCTCCATTTAGAAAAATTAACACCATTAAACAATGTAACAGATGAAGCATGTGTATTCATGGGAAGTACTGCAAATAAAATTGGAATAACTATAAGCTCATAACTAAGGGGATTCAGATATGTACATAACAATATAATATATCACTCCTTTGGGTAGATACCATCTTATACTTAACATAATTAAATACCAAAACATAAGTGAGTAATAAATATATTCAATTAAATAGAACCGACATCTATGGATGATCAATAATTATTTAATCAAAATATCTATTAAACCTCACTATGTCAACTAGTTATAGAACAAGACTTTCCTTTGGGTAAGTTCTAAGGTTCTATCTTTAGTGACGCTAGTTTTTTTTATTGGTATAATTATAACCGGCAATTTATATCAACAATCATTATGTCACTTATGAAGTAAATGATTATTCTGATTTTGACCACTTTGGTGATTAACAAAATCATAAATCTCATGTGCATAAATGACTTAATACCCATACTCGATTATACATCATGAGTAAAGCATTGAATAAATCAATTACAATCATTGGAAATATTCAGTTATTGGTTGGCTTTGCTACCGCATGTTAGAATTTTCTTTATAATTCAATCTTTCATGATTAATGATGTACAATTAAATTGAATAGCCCTAGGATCATCAATACCGAATATTTCACAAGCAAAAGGGAGAAAATTAATATGATCTATTGTTTAAGATGACGTACCTTGATTAGCAGCTGAAGATGTAATGGCCGTCATCTTCTTTCTTTGACTTCTAATGTTTACTCTTCTTCTCAGAATTCAGTTTCTCTCTCTTACCCTATTTCCTTATGTGTTTCTAGATTGAGAAAAATCCAACTTTTTTTTGGGCAGAAAAAGGACCAAATCCTTTATATAACATTTAACTCTAAATCTGGTACTTCCATCATATACCAATTCAATGCTTAAAATTAATCACATACCTAACGTTCTAAATATGAAAGGTCTATTTATGTCCTTATTAATCGGGTTACATTAAAATTAGAAATTACATAATGGAAAATGAAACATTCTATTTATGACCGAATTAATAAGGTCACATTAAGATTAGAAACCGCATAACGTTTGAGGTAAATGATCTAAAATTTCCAGACACCAACTGATCTAAAATTTGTCTTCAGTTAAAGAACATTCACATTTTTTATATCCACATGTGTGTTGTTACACAATGATATTATTTTACACCTAATGATTCTTATTGTTGCTTATTCCATGAATATTCAAAGCAAAGAGAAAATATTATTTGCTTACTTTAAAATTTTGATCGCATAATAGATTTATACACTACTTATAATTTCCATGTGACATTATGACATGTATAGTAGAAAAGTTAAGGTTACAAATTTATATAACAACTTTTTTGGTTTACAATGTATTAAGTAATGTCAATAAATTATAATTATCCAAAAGTTGAAATGGTATTTCTTTGACCTCAATTCTAATAAATTCCCTTTAAGCATAGTTTCTCCAGTCTATTTTATAACACGGCCATGAGCCCCCTTTTTTGTGTGTGTACATGGATATACACACACGCATTTATATATTAAATATAGGATAAATTATTCAGAATTTTCATTGCGTTATTTGCTAATTAATTAATATGCATGTTTAATAGTGTAATTAGTGGCTATCAAGATAGGAAAAATTGGCTGTTAACGTTATCATTTGTCGTATAAAGTCATTGTTCTTAAAAGTACTATTTGTACTATTGTTATAAAATAAAATAGAACAAATAAAAGATGAGAAACCATTAGAGAGAACATAATATATTGGGGAAAGACTTTTTATTTCTATTGATTCAGGTGTATATTACAATATAAACATTTACCACGTCAAAAAGGATTATGATACTTCAGAATCAATGTAATGCCTGATTAAAAACCTTAATAATAACGCTTTGCCAAAAAAAACGTAATAAGAAAAACCAAATGGGAAAAATCTTAAATAAGTAAAAAAAGTACATTATAACTTATTTACATATGTTACTGTTTGGGTTGATACTTCTGGATCAAGTATATTTTCATATCTCTTTTTGTATGGTAAGTGTCCATTTTAATATCTAGCGATCTGACAACCATAGGAGTACTAAGTGGATATGATTTATCCGTTTAAAAACGCTTCAGGGTTTTCTTAATGTAGTTTGATTGATGGGTTAGTATGCCGTTTGTACTTTGCTCAGTTTGTAGGTATTCAATTTTGCCAAGATCTTTCATTTCAAATTTCCGTTTCAAGTAATCTATTGTTTCATCAATCTCTTCTGGAGTTCCAATCAAATTCATATCATCAACATATACTGCCAAAATAGCAAATCCCTTTACCTGTTTCTTTATAAAGACACATGGAAAAATGATATTATTTTTTATACCCTTCTTTTACTAAACTTCCACTAAGATGGTTATACTACATTCTGTTGAGAACAAGATTTTGATTGATGCCAACATATAAAGTTGCAATGAAGATCCTTTCATAGAGATAAGGTTTCATATATATATATATATATATATATATATATATATATATATATATATATACATACACACACACACATTGAGTCGTGTTAGAAATATGTTAAAATCTACCCTCAAAGTATAACACGAATGCTCATATCTTCGTTGTTGAAATCTGTATATTTGAGGATTTGAAAAGTCACAGAAAAAGCCCAAACGGTCCAGGCTCCGACCGGGAAAGAGTGCAGAGTGATCTAGACTGTGGACCGAGGACCTCTGGTCCACAGTAATAAAATGGTCGACCGCCCAAAAAGAACCAGTCGCTCGGTAAAATACCACCAGTCGATCATTCATGTTTCTATTTCAAAATAAACATTTCTCAGTTCAACCAGTCGACCGGTCGAAACTCAACAGTCGACCGGTCAGTGTGTTTTTGCACATAACGGCTATTTTTCTGAAAATTTAAATTTTAATTAAATTCAACCAATCAACCTAAGATTTTTGACCTGTCAACCGTTTTCAAACAGCAAGCTTTTTCTGAAAGGTTGCTTCTATTTGTGAAGAGATTTCTATTCAATAATCAAAGGAATTGGACATAACTTTTTATAGAAACTCTTCATGAAGAATTACTACCTTTCTACTATTATATAAACAAATTCAAACTTGTTTTACAATCACAAAATCATTCTATATTCTCTCTAATTTCTGAGTTGCATTTTCATACTCTTTGAAAAACAAAAGCTCTCTAAATTTAAATACTTGTTGAATCCTTGAATCAATTTATTATCATTTGATTCAACAAGCATTCTACTTCCTTAAATCTACGCGTTCAAAGTATATACTCGAGGATCAGATTATAGGAAGATTGTACTCAAACTGTTGACTATCCGTGTTGAATTAAGAACACAAAGTAGAAGTCAAAACCATTGTATTAGTTGAAGTCCTGTGTGTGATCAGGCACGTGTTGAAGTCCTCGTGTGATTAGAGGCGTGAAATCCCGTTCGGCTGCTCGGGTGTTGTATACATGTTCCTCCGGGTGAAGTAAGGAGATTGTTAGTGAAATTCCAGAAGGAAGTCTTGGACTGGACGTAGGACGGTGCTCCGAACCAATATAAAAATCCCTGGTGTGATTTTTCTATTTTTACTGCATTTACTATCTTATATATGTGATTAGCTATCATTTCATACTTGAGTGTTATACACCATATTACACGATCCTTATGTACTATATTAGCACGTACACGCCCACACTAGACTTTCATTTGGTATCAGAGCCTGGCATTCTAGAGATTGTAACAACATCCTAGAATAAATGGCAATAAAGAAATCTAGCCAGGAAACTAGAAAATGAAATAGCAATAAAACCGATTCAGGAGAGCAAGGAAACAAATGTCTCATGGCTAAAGTCAGATCACAATCGGTATGTACAGATTCTTTATATAAAGATCTTTTGTTAAACCATGAAAAATTATTGAAAGATTTTAAAATTTTGAGTAAACTCAATACAATCATTATAGCTAAGTCAAAAAATTGCAAGCAAGAAAATTCCAAATTAAAAGAAGAAAACAATTTTTTGGCAAAACAAGCCAAATGTTTTGAAAATACCTTAGAAGAGCTTGTTTCTCAAAAAGATTTCCTTCAAAAATAAAATGAGCAACTAGAAGATAAAAACAATGTTCTTTTAAAGGAAATCGATCTTTTGCAAAATAGAAATAAATCATTAGAAGATTCTTTAAATAATTCTATTCTTTAATTTTGTCTCTTGAAAAAGAGAATAGAGCTTGAATTGAAAAGAATATAGAATTATTTAAAGAATGTGAGTTTTTAAAGGTGAATAATAATATTTTGTAAAATAAAATTACTGACACAAAAGAAAATTTTGAAAAATTACAATCTTTTTTAATTAATTCAGGATCTCAAACTTGTGCTTTCAAAACTGAGAATGTTTTAAAAAGAAAGAACTCTGAATTAAATAAGGCAATTGATAATTTTCAAAATAACAAAATTTCTTTTGTCACTCGCGATTTCAGAATTAAATTCGATAAATGAACAAATAAGTTCGCGATATTTAATAAAGGTCAAAATGATTTAAACAGTATTTTATCTAGATCTCGACCTTTACATGACAAAGGCGGTTTAGGATATAATAGAACCAATCGTAGAAATAGTACTAGATATGCTTTTATGTACAATAAGAATATCACTGCTAGTACTAATACACATCCAAGACCCAATTATTATAGAAATTCGAATATTTTTATGACTAGCGATATTTATAATAAATCTAGAAGTATGAAAACGAATATTAATAGAGATTACTTAAGTATTTGGGTTCCTGTAAGTTGGAAAAATAGAGAAAAATATATCGATGATTATTTTGATTCTGTAGTTAAAAATGAAAATTTTGTCTTTAAAGGTTCCATTAAACCCTCTTGGGTATGGTTACCTTCCATCTAACCCATGGACCCAAACAAAGCAAGTGGGTACCTAAAGTATATATGTCATATTTTTCGCAGCTACATCACAACAAAAAGAAGGCTATTCGGTTTCTCTAAATATCTTTGAAAACTTAGCTTATCAAAAAGCAAAATATCTCCTAAAGGTGCTATAATTATTTGTATTCTCTACTACTCTCAATTACTGTGTTTATTATGGTTTTTATTCCTTTTAATCGATGACAAAGGGGGAGAAATATTTTCTCTCACGTGATAATATCATTCATGTTACATATACTATTATCATTTAAAATTATGTGCTTAACATGGTAATAATATATGTGTGCTAACATTTGTTAATGCAGGAATCAAAAGGTAAGATTATTTATATTATGAGCTAACAAATGTTGCAGGGGGAGCTTTATATTTAGAGGGAGAAAATCCAAGGTGTTGTCATCAATCAAAAAGGGGTAGAATGTTGAGAATAAGATTTTGATCGATGCCAACATATAAAGTTGCAATGAAGATCATTTCATAGAGATAAGGTTTTATATATATATACACACACACATTGAGTCGTGTTAGAAATATGTTAAAATCAACCCTCAAAGTATAACACGAATGCTCGTATCTTTGTTGCTGAAATTTGTAAATTTGAGAATTTGAAAAGTCACAGAAAAAGCCTAAATGGTCCAGGCTCCGACCGGGAAAGAGTGCAGAGTGATTAGACTGTGGACCGAGGTCCTCTGGTCCACAGCAATAAAACGGTCGACCGCCCAAAATGAACCAGTCGACCGGTAAAATACCACCAGTCGGCCGTTCATGTTTCTGTTTCGAAATAAACATTTCTCAGTTCAACTAGTCGACCGGTCGAACCTCATAGTCGACCGGTCAATGTGTTTTTGCACATAACGGCTATATTTCTGGAAATTTTAATTTTAATTAAATTCAACCATTCGACCGGTGATTTTTGACCTGTCGACCGTTTTCAAACAGCAAGCTTTTTCTGAAAGGTTGCTTCTATTTGTGAAGAGATTTCTATTCAATAATCAAAGGAAATGACATAACTTTTTATAGAAAGTCTTCATGAAGAATTACTACCTTTCTACTATAATATAAACAACTTCAAACTTGTTTTACAATCATGAAATCATTCTATATTCTCTCTAATTTCTGAATTGCATTTTTATACTCTTTTCAAAACAAAAGCTCTCCAAATTTAAATACCTGTTGAATCCTTGAATGAGTTTAATATCATTTTATTCAACAAGCATTCTACTTCCTTAAATCTACGCATTCAAAGTATATACGCGAGGATCGGATTATAGGAAGATTGTACTCAAACTGTTGACTATCCGTGTTGAATCAAGAACACAAAGTAGAAGTCAAAACCATTGTATTAGTTGAAGTCCTGTGTGTGATCAGGAACGTGTTGAAGTCCTCGTGTAATTAGAGGCATGAAATCTTGTTCGGCTGCTCGTGTGTTGTATACTTGTTCCTTCGGGTGAAGTGAGGAGATTATTAGTGAAATTCCAGAAGGAAGTCTGGGACTGCACGTAGGACGGTGCTCCGAACCAATATAAAAATCCCTGGTGTGATTTTTCTATTTTTACTGCATTTACTATCTTATATCTGTGATTAGCTATCATTTCATATTTGAGTGTTATACACCATATTACACGATCCTTGTGTACTGTTTTAGCACGTACATGCCCACATTAGACTTTCACATTCTTCCAGATTGTTTTAAACTGTATAGTGATCGGGTGAGTTTAATGAGTTCACCGACTTTGATTTTGCTTTAGGAAACTTATATCCATTTGGGATTCTCATGTAGATATCGGTATTCAATTCACTGTATAGATAAGCTGGTCTCTGCAGGAAACCTTGTGCAACAAGTCGTGCTTTTATCCCTCAACTCCATTTTTATCATTTTGAATTCTTATTAAAACGACTTCTTTTTGCGATTTGTATGCTACTAATATTCATTTATGAATAAACTTCATGTACTTACAATTTTGTGTTTCAATCATGTTTGCATATTCAAGACACATTCGTAAGACAAGTTTCTTTTCAACTACAAATGTTATTTATATTCTTCAGGAACATATCCATTGTCCTTGTCCTTGTCATTCTTTTTAACCAAACTATCATTTAAATTCTTCAGGAACATGTATATTTTAATAAGTTTTGCATATCGCAACTACCACTATAATGGATATTAAGAGTTTCATTATAACAATTTTTGAAAGCAGGAAGTTGTTTACTTGTTATGAATTATATTAAGATTTCCATCACAACAACACCTAAAAGAATGTTGTAATCTACTTTACTTGTTCTTTTCATTCATTATCACTACCAAAGTTATTTAAATTCTTACAGAATTTGTATACTTTCATCGTTTATGCCTTCAGGGTAGTGTAAACATTTTAAACACTTTCATTACTTTAATCAGTTCAATTATCTCTGAAAGTATTATGCTCATGGCACATAACATGTTTTTGACACTGTATGGTGCTTCGGTACGCTTTTGTCATTTTATTTATTTGTAATTTTATCTTATGGACTATAGGTCCATATCTTATGGACTACGGGTCCACATATCTTATTTAGGAAAATTTCATGATAGCCAATCATGTTTCACTATAATATGAGATTTTTAATCTATTTATAAATATAAGCGCTCTATTATTTTTCATCGATAATTATATATTGTCAGTCCTATACATAATTTATTGAGATATTAAAACTTATCATGTTTTAGGTACCGAAACAACCTTGAGGGTTATTTGACAATCCTGTCATGGAATTCTTTCGAAGCACCCTTAAGTATTTTTTTCAGAACACTCACCTCCTTTATTTGGCATCTTTATGATTTACTCCTAAAATATTTTAAACTGGCGTTTATACGACACTTCAGTTGTGGTTTACACCTCTGATCCTTCAGGGATTCAAATCCATATTGGAGAAAGTCTATTAGGGACATAATTGATAATTTATGCAAGTTACTTAACACTTTGCATAATTCTATATGTTAGCAAATATTTAACACCAATGATAACATGAACTTATATCCCTTTATCCTCTCCCTCAATGTTAACAAACATTGTCACGTTAAATAATAAACCTTCTTTGGATTCTCATTTTTGATCTATTATCATATTATTGCTATAAAATATATTATATGTATTTCAATTGTAGGAGGATAATGCTCTTTTTACTCAATAAGATGCATTCATATTATATTGCTTATTCTCTTTCATTGATCTATTAACTTGGAGGAATTTTCTAGGGATATAGATCATTTGAATATGCACATGACTTCAGGACATTCAATATTCATGTCAATCGATTTTTTGAATTACTAAATAATATATGCGTAATTTTTAATATGAGCTCATAACAACTTCAGATTGTTAGTTAAATATCCGCATATATGTATGTACGTGCGTCCACATATTAGATATGTAATAGATTTACATATTCCTTCTCATTCGAGTTATTGATTTTAGAACAAACTGTTTATAGAGTTCCAAATCATTATTATTTTTTTGCATATCAAGCAATGTCAATGCAAACCTTAAAGATCATATTATAATGTTCAAAACTTCTGGTTCGGACCTATATTGAACTCCTGGTTCAAATAAAATATATAAACAACTTTAAGTTGTTGAAATTTATTCTTTAATACAATATGTAAATGTAAATAAAGTAAGATACAACTTATTTTGAAAATTGTGAAATCTTTGGATGCATCATCATTGCCCCATATAATGTAACTTCTTTAGGAAGTACAATGTTATTATTTTACACGTTTTCAACAAAACTTTAGGCTTTTAAATTATAAATTATTTCAACTTCATTGAATGAGGAAATTTAGGTTCCTATGGATATATATACACACACACACACACACAAACACATGTATATATGGTTTATTAATTTATGATGAACTTCTGGTTCTCAGTCTTTTTACATATTTCTAATTTAAAAGCTTTTACATTCTTTCTCATTGTCAAGATTTCAAACTTGTAAACTTTATAAACAAGTTTTTTTCATAATTCAAAACTCCAGGTCTTAAACTTCGAGTTATACAACTTCTAGTTTAAAATTTCTTTGCACAACTTCAGCTTGTGATTCTAACCTTTTTATTATTGCTAAATACATCTAATAATACTACTGTGACGACTGCCCTGTACCTCCCGTACAAACCTAGGATAAGTGCGATGTATGACATGCCAGGCCTATATGGGACGATCACCAAGGTAGAATAACACGCACACATGAAACCTTTCGTATAACTCACAGTGCGGTAATGAAATATAATAGAACATATACAACAAGCAATAGTAGTGAAGCACAATTGAGCAGAATCTTAAACTTTTCATATCATCATGAAAATATCCATACATCAAACTGGATAATACCAGATTCTGCACAATAAGCCTCCCTACATGTTCACTCAGAGTAGCATATCAAAAATGTCAGCAGAAATAATATTGTATAGCAGAAAATAATACGTCAGCCTCCAGCTCGTCGTCGCTCAGCATCATCATCCTCATCAAGATCCACTACTTTCCATCTAGTCTGCCCATCCAAATCATAAATGAACAACCCAAGGTAATAAGAGGGAAACATAAAACCTTGAGTTAGACAACAGTCTTAATGAACGATAAAACAACTACCAATAGTGTCATCAATAAAGTATATGGAAAATAAGCAGTTCAATCATCTGATCTGCCAACACAACAACAGAGAAGAAACCCAAACCGATCTCCTCCACAACCTAGAGTAATAGCCTTTCCCAGAGAATTAGAGAAGAAAGAAACAATACACCCATAGCAAACAAATTATGAAGCGTGGACCACTTTATTTAAGTTTAACACCTCTCAAGCACAATCCCCGAAGGCCCAAACTAACATCAGACAAGCACCCTAGAAGTATCTCCCTCAATGTCGACTAGTCCACACAAGACGATACAAGCAATAATTACATCCATGACTCTGGCTATCACTGTCTGTATTGCCTTGAAACCATCGTTAATCATATGATTGGCCCATCTTGCCATCCGTCAAGGGCCAATTGCAACCCAGGTTCTTCCAAAACTCCATACACCATCGTGACTCGTATTTAGGCGCATTGTGACTTCCTGGGGTACTCGATTAATCATCTATTCTTTTTGGCATCCCCATTATACCCCTACTTTGACTCCGCTAGAACCTCTAACTAACAACAATCCCTGGCCTTCAATAACTCTAGCTGTCATCATCGGTAAGTATCCATAAGCTCAAGAGCCTTCTCGAGCAACCATTGTCCACTAGCTCAAACATCCTTGAGTCGTCTTCATAACTTCGTTGCATTTCATCGATCAACGAACATTCCATTTTGCTTCAAATATTCCATCTGAATTTACATCGAAGCTACGCCTATCGTCGAACCAAAATAAACATTATTTAGTTCACTAATAGATGGATCGTTCACCGATCCATATGGATCACACCCGATCCATAGCTGCCTTACTTCACCAACTTTCCATACTCGTCCAATCCATCAAACTTGCGATCCATCCATCGCTTTCCCAAGACAAACCAAATACATATGTACCACAAGAAGATCCACCGATCCATCATACCTAGACCGTTCTACCGGTCCATGTTTTTTTTTCCATGTTTCGACCGATCCATCCATTCACACGGTCCCAAGCTTCGCCACGAATGGTCCAAATCTTCCTCGACCCAATGCCTTGCCACCGATTCATCTTCGGCCAATCCTTTCATTTCTTGAATCACACTCTAGGGGATCCATCAATGTCGACCCATCCACGTGCGATCCACCACCAGAACTTTTTGCCAAATGATCGACACTTTCCACGTGTGCATCGATCCGATCCATTTTTCATGAGATAATCTCAACCATAAACACACATCGATCCATAGAATCAACGCTTTAACGATGAACATCTATGCATCCGTCTCATCCAAATCAACCAATTTCAACCAAATGATCAATAACACAACAAACAAACATCAAGGAACATTAGCACAACAATTAATCATCATACAATCTTATGAAATTCACCAAATCATGATAAAATGATAAACAAATCAATAAACAGATTCAAACTTTCATAAACATATCATTAAACCATTATAACTTGCTAGATTAGATCCTGTGGTCTGATTCAAATTGAAAATATACTTACTTCGATTAGATTTAGGTGAAATTGACTTGAAATGATGAAATTAAGATCAAACAAACCTATATACTCGATTGAATCCGTGTGAGAGATGCTTATCACTCAACAATTGCCCAAAATAGCTTCAAATCAATGAATCTCTAATCCGGAAAGCGAAGAATAGCGAAGAATGGCCTACGAATCAAATAATTTAATGTGATCTAACCTTCTTCGATGTTGATCTTCAATATTGTTATGTAAACCTATGAATTGAAATGAAGTGGAGAGGTATTTGGTTGAGCCAGAGAATCACAGTTACCCAACTGAATGAGAAATGAAGAAACTAAATAATTCCCTTTACCCTTACCCTCCTATTTATAACCAATAGCCTCTAGGTCTTAATGGGCCTCAAAAATCAGCCTACTAATGACTAATTATACTGTCCATAAAACTAGCAATATTAAAGCAGTGATTCCTCCTAAACCGCTTAGCAAAATCTCTAATGTGACCACTCTACGGAATTGGAAACATCATTTGCAATCCAATGAAATTGGTCCCTGTCAAAAGTTATGCCCTAAACAAAATAATAGAGGCAAAATGGTTATAAATAAAATTGATAAAAGTAAGGACATGTCCGACATCCCCATGAACAACATATCAAAATATGAGAATGATCCAACTCTTGGAGAATTAAATAAAAATTATTTACGATCCTTCGATGCATGAAATGTGAGTCGTTACATTCTCCCCCCTCGTTTAAGAATTTCAACCCCAAAATCCCAAGCAAGCACAAACAACCAAAACCATTCTGCATGCCTACCATCCACAAGCATTCAATCTATCGTCCAATCTAGCGTTCAACTAGCCATACGACCATAACCTTAACCTAGCTCACAGAATTATAAAAATAGCACAAGCTACAATAGTGTAAGAGTGTCGACACCAATGCGTTATACCAACCAAGAGTTATGGATGGATCATCTTTATTAACGATATTTTTCGTCAACACCGGAGATAGGTCTATGGAAGTGGACCTAAGGGAAGAATAGGTTGTTAGCCTTCACAAGTTTGAGTTAGTTCACCGTTCCCTAGGTATTAAGGTCTAGAATCTGAAAGAATAGTTACTCTTCCTTCAATGGGGTGAGCATCATGCTTAAGTGATTCAAGAACCAACATTTTCCTTGGGATGATGGATTCCTAAACACAACCCTTGGTGAAGGACTTAACAGTTTGTGGAAAGGGGTTCTGCACTAAGCTTGCGGAAAGGCTTGAGCTTGTAGGAAAGGGCGTTTCACCTAGTTTGCGGAAAGGCTTGGGTAAGGACTCATGCACATGTAGGAAACAAACAGTACGTTGCGGCAACAATAACTAAGAAATAGCACGGAAAACTCACAAAGAAATATCATAGGTATTGATTCACTCTTTATTGATCTTTGATTTAGAATACATGAATAGAATAGAGGACATCCTGAAATTGATCTAAGAATTAAGGTTTACTCAAGAGGAAAAGAATACAAGAATAATAATGAGAAAAATCGTCCCAAAATGTGACCCCTGGGATTTTATTTATAGAGAATTCGGGTGGCCCTCAGCCTTTGTGCCAGCAAGAGCCTCTGTCGGCTGCTTTTCTCCTTGGTCTCAGATGTTTTATCTCCTGGCCGCTTTGTGGTGCTGATTATAGCTTCCGGGGTGAAGGCCCCAGTTAGTTGGGGCTTCTTCGAGATTGATGTGAGCTTGTCGATGTAAATGGATTTCGAAAGACATTTATGCTCTCGGTTGTGGCTTCTGGGTGTAGGCTGTCGGCTTTCTCATGAATACTTCGAGGAGCTTGCCCTTATGATGTATGTAGATAGCTACCGGTTAGGAACCGTTGCTGGTGTCTGCACTCAGTAGATTAGTATGGATAGCCTGTGTCCCTTCTAGGGTTCCGATTTGCCTTTCGATGGTGTCTCCGGGTATAGCTTGATCTTCCGGAAGGTAGCTCCAGGTGATTTGTCTGTTTTTTGTCAATATGATCATTTGGTGTTTATGCAGTAGATGTTTCGGAAGCTGGTTCTAGATAATCTTTATGTACTACTGGGTTGATACTCTTGATGCCTTCGCCTTCTGATGTATCAATATTAAGTAGGTAAACACCAACAGCCCTTTCGTCCTTCTGGATTTCGTCTAGCAGAGCGCTTGCCTCCTTCTTTCTTAATTTTCTTACTTAGATGACCTTTCGTTACAGAACCTCCTTCCAGACTTACCCTGAAGGATATACTCCACCGGTATTCTATAGATTTTGAGCTCCTTTCTCCTAAGAAAGTGTCGGTTTATGTAGCTTTCGGATCATCCCTTCTTATTCTTGGTTCTTTCTTAGTGTTTGGCTCTTGCTTTTGGAGAATTCCTAAGTGCTTGTGTTCATCCAATACTCCTTCACCGTCAGCTTGTTTCGAAGTTAATTTTGTTAGTAACATTTGCCCCTTAGTGAAGGCGCGTATTCGGCTTTTCAAGTCAAAATTTTTAAGCGAATCTGTTATCTCTCTCCTCTAGTATATATACACCCTCCCTATTGACTCCATTCTTTCCTTTATCATTTCATGAAAAAATTACCTCAAGGAAGTATCAGTTATTTAGATAATCATATTGATCAGCCATTCATGTTTTTAGCTTCCTTGTTACCAGTTTCAGATGAACAACTCCAAATTTGATAGCTTAAATTAGCGTTTTAACTTTGCTTTTATCTTTTTGTGGTAGCATTTGAAAAATATCCTACCACTGATGGGTTTTGCGTAGAATAATAAAGTTCATACTCATTTAGATATTGATCTTACCTTATTGCAAAAAAATTAATAGATCATACCTGATGTTATGGGAAAGAAGCACATTGCTTTCAAACCTAATAGGAATGGCCCTCTTCCAATCGATCTTTCTTCCTCTAGGAAAGTTAGCGCTATTGGTAAGCATTCTTTGCTTTCATCTCAAGAGCAAGTTGATGCTACTCCAGGATTTCGGGGGTTTACGCCATCCCTTCTTGTGAAAAGGACACCATTTCTTCTCCTCCGGAGGGCTGCTTTGCTTTTTCTATAGTCCGTATTTGGCATGGAGTTTTTATTCCTTTTCCAAATTTCCTTCATCATTATCTAGAGAATTTGGGAATAACTCCTATTCAATTTTCTCCCAACACCTACACCTACCTATTGGGGTTAAAACTTTTGCCTTTAGAATCGGGTAATTGTTCTCTGAATCCTTCCAAACCTGACTACTTGGTTCGTCCTTCCAAACTTAGTGATGCCAATCCACAATTTCTTTGAGCAAATCCCACAAAGAAACTATTGTCTGAGGAAACAACACAGTTCAAATATTGGGAGAATCAATTTTTCTTTATCCGAAGCCTTCCGGGTACCACTGGAGGTTTTCACACTCTAAGTATGATCACCCGAAAGATTTTTTTATATTCTATCTTCATGTTCACAGATGTTGTTCCCAAATTGCCAAGTATCATGGATAAGGAATTAATTAATGCCCTGGATACTGCCTCTGGAAAACTTGGTAATCGGTCTCTACTGCTTACCTCTTCAATCCTTCGGAAGCATTCTTTATTGCCAGCTGGTCAATTTATCATTGGCCAACCACCTTTGGTCCTATATAGAAAGGGGGTCCCTTTTCTGTAATTGGGTAGAGATGCTTCTTTCTCTTCTAACTTTTCTTTATCCCTTGACAACTCAGGCATTCCTTTTCTCATCTTTAAGATAGAATTGTACTTTGTCTTTCTTTTTGTTCCTTCTCACTGTATATTTTTGAAGCTGCTTGCACTGAGACTTGTAAGACTAGTTCCGTTTCCTTGGTTCCGAGAGTTGGGGTTTCTTCGCTTAAGGATGCATTATTAAAATCTAGGGAAAATGTAAAGAGGAAACTTTTGGATAAAGGTTCAGAAGATTCTCCGTCGAAGAGGTCTAAAGGCGTAGGGGACCTAGCTGCTCATTTTGGTGTGGTTCTTGATATCCTGGAGATTACTTCTCCAATGAAGGTTTTTAGCAAGAACCCCCAATGAGTAACATCATGCGATGGGCTTCTCTTCTTCCTCTAAGGACACTGCCCCTCGTGATTTTATAAACCCTATTAATGGTGATAAATTTGATGAATTAGTTGGCCAGATTATTTCTTCTTCTGCTTTTTCCGGTGTCAACAACTACTCATGGTTTTTAGTTCTCCTTTTTCCCATTTTCTTGTCTCTCTTCAAACATTTTGTTCCTAACTGTTATGTCCTTTATAGGCTATCAAGCGGTGGTTTGTGACGCAAGACAATACTCTAGATTCTAGTTCTGAGCTGTTGAGGCTTAAAAGAGAGAACGTGACCTTGAAGAAGGAAAAATATGCTCTGGTTCTTGAAAAAGAGTGGCTAGCCATGGAGCAAAGAAGGTTGGAGCTTGCTTTATTGGAAGCTAGGAGTTCTCTTGCCTTGGGAAAAGAATCCTACTTGGCCTTGGCCGAAGAAAATAATGCTTTGAAGAGGAGCTTGGAGAGATCTAAAGAGGACATCGGCATGCTCGATTCTCGTTGTTCTTATTTCCATGATCAGAATTCCCTTATGGAAAAAGAGAATGGTTCCCTTAAGATCGAACTTGGTAAGAAGAAAAAGTTGCTGGCCAGCTTTTCTAGTGTAGTTAGTAACGCTAAACGGAGAATTACCTGTTTCGTTCAGACTACTTTGGATGAAATCATGGTTAATTCTTTCGAAGATGCTTTTCTCCTTATTTATGCAGACAACGTGGATAAATGTTCAGATTTAAACTTTTCTTCTCTTGATCCATCCTTGGAGGAAAGATTTATGCCCAAAATATCTCATATGAGGAAGAAAGAAGAAGTTTCTACGAGGAGGGAGATCTACTTTTGTTTATTGAAGATGTTCCTCTCGAGAAGCTGTATGCCGATGATGAAGGAGACCTTATGATGGTGTCACAAGCTGTTTGTGCCAATAATGATAACTCCCAGCGTACCAATGTTACTGTGGGTGAAGAAGAAGATAGAGGTGACTCCTCCATGGGTGTTGGTGGTACTTTCTCGGCTTTTGATACAAAAGCATGTGGCGAAGGTGCTAAATCCGTTGAAGAAGATCATATCTCAATCGGCCCTTCTGACCTTCTGGAAGCACGAAGGTTGAGGAATGGCCCGAACTCCCCGATCCCCTTCCTATTGAAAATTCACAAGTTTCTATTCCTATTTCTGAGGTATGGCATCTTCTCTTATATGCGGGTTCTTCTGCTTTTTCTTTGTCAATCGACCAATAATTATTTTCATCTAGACGGGAGGAAATCAGTTAAGTTTTAGGGATTCCATTCTTAGAAAGACTCATCTGGAAGCGATCTGCATCACTAGGGAACTGGAAAAACAGATTGACGAGTATAACACATTGTCGTTGGATATCATCTCCTTGATAAGAGTGGTACAAAGTTATTGCTTTTTAAAGAGAAAGAAGTGACTCCTAGGCTACGAGTGGCTCGGTTGCAATGTGAAAGGCTCTTAAAAGAAAATCCTGAGCTTGTGACTTTGTTTTGGATGTTAATCGAAGACAGAGATACATTAGTAAACTTTTTGTGTCAAATTTATCGTGGAAATGAAACAATAGATTTCTCCTTTTTAGGTAATCATAGCAGGGGCCTATTTAGATGTCTTCACAGAAGGTGCTTGGATGGATGCGGCATGGACCTACACCCGAGAAAGTGCTAGAACCTTCCACGAGTTACTTCCACTCCTTGAAAGTTGCCTTTAGATTAACTTAAATTTAAAATGCATCGGTTTGTAACGGAGACCTTTAAAAGACCAGTCTTGTATGATCAAGAGGAATATCTATGATGAATGTACTTGTTTGGTTGATAATATAATGATTCATTCTTTCTCTAATTTCCTCTGAGATTTTTTTTCAGAACTTGTCTTCGGCTTCGCATTTACTCTCTAAGGCCTTCTTAGAAGATTATGTTAAGTTGAAGAGGGATTATCGGGAGAAACTTCCTCTTATCAAGTCTTCTTCCTTAGCATGATATTGCTTTTTAAGGGATCTTGAGAAAGTTTATACTTGTTATCCTCAGATTCGCCTCGATATCTGTGACACCCCACATCCGTTAATGTCACTCACTAAGGGAATGCATTAAGTTTCATGAAGTGCTATAGGTAAACAGACACAGAATAATTACAAGACAAATATAAATAAGGAAGCAACGGAAAATGTAACTTTTATTTCAAACATAAGTCATAATACCATGGTCAACAATTTCATAAGTCACAAAAACCATTACAATAAAATAACTTCTATCTTGCACCATCAGAATATAAGTAAATAAAAAGCATCATTCACCCAATAAAAAGAGTTAAGCCATAGTAGAGACAAGAACTTGAGCCATATTTCAGATGTAGCTCTTAGAGAGATGATATTTGATTAAGTCTAAGTGTTTCCTCCCTGAGAACCTGAGGGGGGGACGGAAGAAAGAAGGAGAAACAACAAGGTCAGACATAAAGTCTGGCAAGTCTAGTTACTTTTAGCTAGTAGATAAATAAAAGGAACATGATAGACATATAAAGTGGATAAGAGAGAGATTGCTACATAAATGGCAGGTGTGACAAGGTAAGCAAGTTAAGGTATATGTGCCTTACTAATGATTACTTTGCGCTACTACTAGTATAACTGAAATGAGATGATCCCTTCCACTATAAGTTGGTAGGCTTAGGTCATACGTCCAAGTATACCCTAACCACAACCCTAATCGATCGGCTCCCTACCTGGTAGATATCCTATGTTGGCATCACAGTAGGAGGTATCACTTCCTAAAGTGGCAACCCATGATGTGCACAACCATATCTACGGGCGTCACGGTCATTTCAGGCCCATCTTCCCGGCACATGCATGCACATGTCCCCGGTCGGTTTGCGCCGCCCACCCCATCCGCCTCGTTTGGATCTCTTACAATCAATCAGTAAGCGTTCCCCTTCTCTACCTAGTACGGAGGTCTTTACTTGATACCAATTTCGGGTTACAGACTGAAATGGGTCCCATACAATATGATACAAGCTCTCACCCTTGTCTTGTATCCCCCACTAGGTTTTCCACTGACTATGTATACTCTTAGGTGTCTTTAATTACAAAACCCTATACTAGTTATGCTTACCCTAAAGGGTGTCTTTAATTACATAACTTCATTACATTATCTATCGGTTATGTATAACACTTGGTGTCTTTAATTACATAACCCTATTACCTTATCTACTGGTTCTGAATACCACTGGATGTCTTTAATTACATAACCTTATTGGGTTAAGTTCGTGGGCCTATATATACATATTACCCAACCACTCTAATTTTCTTAACCCTCCACTACCCATCCAATTTTACTTAACCCTAACTTAAGTCCATAGTCATATTAAATTAGGTTAAAGTAGTTTATTTCATTACCATGCCCTATTACGGTTATAATGGGCTAGATGTAACACCCCGTATTTCTGTTAATACTAATATTCACAAATTAAAAGAATTAATATTGAGAATTTGCACGAAATAGCCTTAAAAAGGCATATAACAAATTTGAGATATGTGAATTTCCTTAAAAGGCGAAAAATGGAATTAAAACATTAATTGGAAAATTAATGTGTAGAAATGGTCATAAGTTAATTATGGATTAATTTGAATTCATGAATAGGTGCGTGTGTGTATATGTATATTTATATATATATGGGCAGTTAATGTAAACATGAATAGAAGTTTATTAATTTGCTGAGTGTTTGCTGAGTCACTTCTGACTCATTGCTGAGTCAATAAGATAAACCCCATCTGGTCTGAATGGCTGCAGTTATTTCTAGGTTAAATCTAATGGCCTAAATGAATCCTAACATCTATAAATAAGTGGGTAGACTCTAACCCTAAATCACTTGAAAAATTGGAGAGCTACCGACATGCCGTTGCCATGGAGTTCAGCATAGCCGTCACAAACTAAAGAAGAAGAAGGCCTAATCTACAAACTAAATCTACTCAAATCAAATCAAAAGCTCTCTCTCTTTCTATTTCTCTTCTTTAAAATTGTGAGTATGATGAATCTCACAATATTATTATAAAATAATTTGATTAAGTTATGAATGGATCACAAGAAAGTGATATGAATTGTTATGTATTTATGTTGTGGATCTCTTGTTATGCTATTATGTTATCATATACATGTTGTTATGTTGTAGTGATTATGTTGTAAATAATCCTATGCTATGTCATATGTGATTAATCATGCTATGCTATGTTGTAAATCATATCATGCTATGTTGCAAATTATGATATGCTATGTTGTAAATCTTATATATGTTGTAGATCTCATATTATCACATATGTTGAAATACTTATGTTATATGATAATGATGTCATGTTAAGTTGTGTTGAATCATACAAGTTGTAAAATCATGATGTTAGTATTTATGCGAATTGGATCATGTTTAAAGTTTACGTTTTTTTTTATAATAGATCTTGATTGTGGGAATTTTCCTATTGGGTTAGGTGTACCCATATACATGAATCTACAAATTACTTGGATCTTGAATATGGGAATTTGCCTATTAAGTTAGGTGTACCCATATACATGAATCTATAATTAAATGAATTTTGATTTTTGGGAATTTGCCTATTGAGTTAGGTGTACCCATATAAAACCATATTGTTAATGATGTTGATTCACACATGTCCTATACAAGTTTATGAAATTTGATCAAAATCATATTATGTGAATTATGAATAAGTTGACACCCTTAGATCCATGACATGTATAACCTTATGCAAGTTGTAATGTATGCAAGTTTTACCCCTTGTTATGATTTATTTAGTCACATATATATGTTGTTGTTGTGAATATTTTCTTTTATGCTATGAGTTAGACTAATAGGGTCTAGCATACATTTTGCGAATAAACGTTCAAACATGGGGTAGGGGTAATATTAGGAAATTAATAAATTGGGGTGCAATTGATATGATTTTGCATGCCTTAAATGGATGTCTATAATTGAGTCAATTATGGACATTGTTAAATTTGGAATTAATTAATAATTCAAGTAGGGAATTATTAAAATTGGGGAAAGTGGATTATTAATAATAATCAATGCTTAGGACACGAGGTTGGACCCGTTTATGACGTAAACCTGCCCGGACCCGCCCGGCAAATCCAGTAGTCACAAATGTCGGCCCAATGTGAGAGGTCCTAGGCCCAAACTAAAGCATAACAGTTGTAAAGACACGAGGTTAGACTCTTTTGTGGTGTAAGACTGCCCGGACCCGCCCGGCAAATCCAGCTGCCATAAATGCCAGTCTAATGTGAGAGGTCTTTATGAGGTTATGGCCTTAATGAATTAAGAAATACTTAGCCAGATAATCATGTAAGGTGGGACATGGGGGTAAAGTAGGTGCCTTGGGTGGCATGAGGAATCTAGTGGTTGCCTTTAAAGGCATTTGAAATACGATTAGACTTAACCAAATACACATGTAAATGAACATGACTAAGTGGGTTAAGTGGATGGACTAATGGGACAAGCTTAGGTGGAATGCTTGTGGGAAATAATCGGGGCCCATTTCAACCAGTATCCCAAAACGTATCTTTGTGGGCTCGACCCAAGTCGAGGATGGGACACGCATATTGGGTTTGACTATAAGAGGCCAAAACAGGGAGCGGTGACAACGCAAGTCCAACGGGTTTCATATGCGTGTGTGGACCCGGGCTGGTAGGTAAGACGTTGTTGCATCGTGTAGGTATAAGCCGTGCATCTCCGTTATATCGGGTTGCCACTTTAGGGGAATGATACACCCTACTGTGGGGCCAGCACGGGTATCTACGAGTAGGGAGCCGATTGAAAAATGGAAAGTGGGGTACACCTAGTGGAGATAGGGGCAGGCGGCACCTATGTAGTCAGCTAGGAGTACGTAAAGCCATTAAGAAAGTTTCTAGGTGAAGCTAAGTGGAATCAATCTTTAGGGTGACTGGTGTGGTGCAGTATAGTGTTTATCCTTTAGTATTTAGGAGCGCCTATAACATTTCCTTTAGCGATTGTCTATGTCCTTAATCTGCTCTTTCATAGACATTTCCTTGTTTTCCAGCTTATGCCTTAGTCCAGTTATTTTGATAATAGTATTGTAGAATTATCATACTCGCCAGACTTTATGTCTAACCCCCCCTTCTTTTTCATCCTTTTCTCCCTTCAGGTCCTCAGGTTGGGCCAAGTTCCAGTGGAGTCTGATTGGATTGCTTATCTCTTGGAAAGCTTGGACTGCTGAAGTAAAGTCCAGCTTGTTATCTTTCTTTTTAATGGCTATTTATGTAATGGGATTATGTACTTGTTTTATCAAGATAGATATTGTACTTGACTTTGATTATGGTGTTATGATGTAATCAAACATGTTTTGACTTCTGCTGCAATTGAAATAAAGTTTTTAAATTTCCAAGTACTATTTTATATCTGTCTTGTTGAAATTTTACTGTTCTATATTCACCTAAATCCTCCATAGAAGTTAATGCATTCCCTTTGTGAGTGACATTAATGGACGTGGGGTGTTACACGTGGTATCAGAGCATAAGGTTACCAGAACAGATAAAATTTTTAGAAAAATATTTTTCTAAAGTATTTTTGGACGAAGTGCTTTCAAAAACATGTTATTTAGAGAAAGTTTTTATGAAAAACATAATCCCAAATAGCCATATCCTTATCTTTATCTTTCGAATTCTCCATTTTGAATCTTTCCTTTTTCGTTTCAGCATGGCTGAAGATCTTAGTCTCCCAGAAGGTGTGACGATTCTAGGGTGGTTTAGGAGATATTTGGAGGCTAGGGCCACCACTGCAGGCCCAGCAGATGTTCCTCCACCCCCAGTTGCACCCATTCCTCCTCCTTCTCGTGTTGACACTTTTGCAAAGACGTGCAAGGAATTTAAGGCTATGGGAGGAAAAACTTTTCAAGGGACTGAGACGTTTGTGGAGGCCAGAGACTGGCTTAAGGAGACTAAGGAATTGTTGGATATCTTTGAAGTGGAAGATGGGAGGAAAGTCCGTTTAGCTGCTTGGTTAATGAAGGGAGAGGCCTCGTTTTGGTGGGAGGTCACTAACGGGGAACGTCCAGTTGATTCATGGGCGGATTTCAGATGAAGGTTTGAGGCAAAGTTTCTTTCAAGGGCAGAGGAGAATTTAAATATGGAAAATTCCTAACATTAAAGCAAGGGAGCTTATCAGTGAAGGAATATGTCAATAAATTTAATCAGTTAGCAAGGTTTGGCTTGGAGTTGGTGAACACGCCAGAGAAGAAAGCTTTGAGGTTCGTTAGAGGCTTGAATGAACCGTTGTAAGGGTTGGCTATGACTCACATCCCTATGGGAGCCACCTTTGAAAGGCTAGTAGAAATGGCACTTATGCATGAGGATAAGGCAGTTGAAAAGAAAGGGGATCAGAAGAAACCCCAACATCAAAATAAGAAGGGTGGTAAAAACAATAATGGCAAAGGGAAGAAGAAATGCTTTAATTGTGGGACGCCTGGCCATCTCAGCAAAGATTGTAGAAAGAAAAAGAAGACTGGTTGTTTTCATTGTGGAGATGTGGGACATTTGGTGAAGGACTGCCCAAAGAAGGGGCAGAGGGCAGGGTCTACCTCGGGAGGACAGGTGCAGGCTCTTATGGCACCAGGGCAGGCAAGGGGGCAAGTTCAGGCTATTGCGGCCCCACCGCTGCAAGAAAGAGGTAGAACAATTTCTGTTGAAAGCTTAGTTTTTCTGTTTGATCATCCTGTCCGTACCTTATTCAATTCTGGCGCATCTCATTCGTTTATCTCTGCATCATTAGTTGAATTACTGCACTTGAACACCAGTTTAGTAGAGGATCCCTTGGTTGTTTCAAATCCAATTGGGGGTTCGGCTCATTTGACCATGATATGTTTGGATTTGAAAATCTCTATACTTAGCGTTGAATTTAGATGTGATGCTTATGTATTGGGCTTCACGGGCTATGGGCTAATTTTAGGAATGGATTGGTTATCTAGAAATGGGGCCATTCTTGATTGTGAAAGGAGAGTAGTTAGGCTTGTGACTCACCTTGGTAATGCTCTCGACATCTTTTGTAGTCCCATAAATTCCGTTATGCTAAGTTATCTTGAATCGCTTGACGCGTCTGTAGAGAATCTGCGAACGGTAGAGGTGGTCCGGGAATATCCGGATGTGTTTGAGGAGGTGAAGGGCTTACCTCCAAAGCGGGAGATAGACTTTCGAATTTATCTTGTGGATAATGCTAAACCCATATCTTTGCCAGTGCGCCACATGGCTCCTCGTGAAAGGAGGGAACTCAATAAGCAAGTGAAGGAGTTGCTTGAGAAGGGGTTCATAAGACGTAGTATATCAGAGTGGGGTGCTCCAGTAGTATTTGCTACAAAGGCGGATGGGTCCCTTAGACTTTGTGTGGACTATAGAGAACTAAACAAGCTTACTAAAAAGAACCGACACCCACTGCCGAGGATTGACGATCTCTTTGATCAGTTAGTTGGCGCCTCAGTGTTTTCGCAGTTGGACTTAGCCACTGGCTTTCATCAACTGAGAGTGGCTGAGGATAGTATAGATAAGACTGCTTTTAGGACTCCTGACAGATTCTATGAATGGCTAGTGATGCCCTTTGGTTTGACAAACGCCCCCGCATATTTTGTTGATTTGATGAGTAGGGTGTTTAGGGAGTATCTTAACAAATTCGTGGTAGTCTTTGTGGATGACATCTTAGTCTTTTCTAAGAATGAAGAAGAGCATGCCCTACATCTTAGGGAAGTGTTGGAAACCCTTCAAGCGTATAACCTTAAGGCAAAATTTTCTAAGTGTCACTTCTGGAGGAAAGAAGTACGGTTCTTAGGGCACGTGGTTTCCAAGGAAGGGATAGCAGTGGATCCCGCAAAGGTGGTGGCCATCCAAGATTGGAAGGTCCCTAAAAATGTAACCGAAGTAAGAAGTTTCTTGGGGTTGGCTGGCTATTATAGGAAGTTTATCAAAGACTTCGCAAAAATATCAGCTCCATTAACACGTTAACGAAGAAGAACCTGGTTTTTACGTGGGACGAAGATTGTGATGATGCGTTCCAACGTTTAAAGAGAGCCTTAACTTCAGCCCCAGTCTTAGTGCTGCCAGACGGGAATAAACCGTTTACCGTCTATACCGATGCTTGTGGGACGGGACTTGGCGCGGTCCTCATGCAAGAGGGAAGAGTAATAGCCTATGGTGGAAGGTAGTTGAGGGTTCATGAAAAGAATTACCCTACGCATGACCTTGAGTTAGCCGCAATTGTTTTCGCGCTTAAGTCTTGGCGTCACTATCTTCTTGGTGAGAAATTCGAACTGTTCACTGACCACAAATCATTAAAATACTTATTCTCTCAGAAGGATTTGAATTTAAGGCAGCAACGGTGGATGGAATTCCTAGCCTCCTACGATTTTGAAATAGCATATACCCCGAGCAAGGGTAACGTGGTAGCAGATGCCTTAAGTAGGAAAAGGTTGTCCTTGAGTCCGTTGTTTGTTGAACGACGAAGCTTAGAATTCATCTCCATGTTTGACTTTAGACCCTCCGTTGACCTAGTACCTGGTTTGTTAGCATCCTTGGAGGTTAGACCTACACTTCCAGGACGAGTTGGTGAGGCACAACAAGATGACCCCCAGTTGGTTGAGATAGTAGAAAAGCTCAAAGGAGGGGAGTCGTCTAGCCATCTTCGTAGGTATACCCTAGACGATAAGGGTTGGTTACGAAGGGATAATAGACTTTGTGTACCACAAGACGAAGACTTAAGGAAGGCCATTCTTGATGATGCTCATCGCTCAAAGATGACCATTCATCCCGGCGGAGACAAGATGTACAAAGATATGAAGCGGGTTTTCTTTTGGGCAGGTATGAAAAAGGATGTGGCCGAGTACGTCGCTAGATGCTTGGTGTGCCAACGAGTAAAAGCGGAACAAAAGAAACCCGGTGGGTTGCTTCACCCATTGGAAGTTCCACTATGGAAATGGGAAAGCGTCTCAATGGATTTTGTGGATGGATTACCAAGATCAAGGAAGGGTAATACGGGGATTTGGGTTATAGTAGATAGACTTACTAAGAGCGCCCATTTTATTCCCGTGAAAAGTAAGAGGACTGCTCCGTGGTTGGCTTCTGTATACATTAAAGAGATAGTTCGTTTGCACGGTATTCCTTCGAGTATAGTAAGCGACCGTGATCCCATCTTCACTAGCGAATTTTGGAAGAGTTTACAAGAGGCGGTAGGGACTCAGCTATGTTTGAGCACCGCATATCATCCTCAGACGGACGGCCAGACCGAGAGGGTGAATCGTATTCTAGAGGATCTTTTAAGGCTTTGTATCCTAGACTTTGGGGGTACATGGGAAGAGCACCTTTCGTTGGTAGAATTCGCATATAATAATAGCTTTCAGTCTAGTATTGGCATGGCACCTTTCGAAGCTCTTTATGGAAGGCCTTGCCGTTCGCCTACATGTTGGTGGGAATCTACCGATAAAATCCTACTTGGGCCCGATATGGTTAGGGAAACCTCGGAGAAGATTGATTTGATTCGAAGGAGGATGAAAGCAGCACAAGATAGGCAGAAATCGTATGCTGATAAGAGGAGGACAGATCTTGAGTTTGACATTGGGGACATGGTTTTTATCAAAGTGTCTCCATTACGGAATGTTGTTCGCTTTGGGGTCCGTTGGGAAATTAGCGCCAAGGTTTGTAGGGTCGTTTCCTATAAAAGACAGGATTGGGAAGATGGCGTATAGGGTGGAGTTGCCTGAGAAACTTAGTGGAGTACACGACGCATTCCATGTATCACATTTAAGGAAGTGTTTGCACAAGACCGCGGAGGTGGTAGAGCCAAGCTTGCCTAAAGAGGTGGAAATAGAGCGTGATGCAACAATTAGACGAGCTCCTACATGCATTCTTGGGTCGGAGATCAAAAAGTTGAGAAATCGAGAGGTCATACTAGTTAAAGTGCAATGGGGAGATGATGAGAGCAACGCTACTTGGGAGACAGAAGGGAAGATGCGTTCGCTATACCCTTTTCTTTTTGAGGGTATGTCTTTTAATTTCTCCTTTATCGCTTAGCTTATCTTATCTTTAGTATGTCCTCTCATTAGTATCTTTGACCTTTAGTTAGGATAATCCTATGGTTGAAACATGTGTTTGAGACATGTTATGTATGATGGATGCAAAATGGATGCAAGTGGTTGCTAGTGGTTGCTCGTGGATGCATATACACACACACTTTAGGCACTAGATCGGCTCAGTCACTACATATTGCATATTGCATAAATGAATGTATTTAGTATAATGGATGTATAATGGTTGTACCATCATATAGATGCTGCATTCGGTTGAATGGATGTGCACACATATAGAAGTAGTTTGTAAGCAATTAGGATCTTTTGCATACATAATGGATGCATGGCACTATCATGAATTGCATCAAGGAGGTCAACTGAATCAGTGGACCGCCTGATTTTGCATTAGATACGGACATAGACACACACTGTGCATTTAAACATGAAAGCATTAGAAGTCTATAAGGACAATGGATGCCAGTGTTTGTTGATTGAGTAGATGGTTGATGATAGGATATAAACTTGAAGATCTCGGGGTCGAAATCCCTTAAGGAGGGGAGAATGTAACACCCCGTATTTCTGTTAATACTAATATTCACAAATTAAAAGAATTAATATTGAGAATTTGCACGAAATAGCCTTAAAAAGGCATATAACAAATTTGAGATATGTGAATTGCCTTAAAAGGCGAAAAATGGAATTAAGACATTAATTGGAAAATTAATGTGTAGAAATGGTCATAAGTTAATTATGGATTAATTTGAATTCATGAATAGGTGCGTGTGTATATATATATCTTTATATATATATGGGCAGTTAATGTAAACATGAATAGAAGTTTATTAATTTGCTGAGTGTTTGCTGAGTCACTTCTGACTCATTGCTGAGTCAATAAGATAAACCCCATCTGGTCTGATTGGCTGCGGTTATTTCTAGGTTAAATCTAATGGCCTAAATGAATCCTAACATCTATAAATAAGTGGGTAGACTCTAACCCTAAATCACTTGAAAAATTGGAGAGCTACCGACATGCCGTTGCCATGGAGTTCAGCATAGACGTCACAAACTAAAGAAGAAGAAGGCCTAATCTACAAACTAAATCTACTCAAATCAAATCAAAAGCTCTCTCTTTCTATTTCTCTTCTTTAAAATTGTGAGTATGATGAATCTCACAATATTATTATAAAATAATTTGATTAAGTTATGAATGGATCACAAGAAAGTGATATGAATTGTTATGTATTTATGTTGTGGATCTCTTGTTATGCTATTATGTTATCATACACATGTTGTTATGTTGTAAATAATCCTATGCTATGTCATATGTGATTAATCATGCTATGCTATGTTGTAAATCATATCATGCTATGTTGCAAATTATGATATGCTATGTTGTAAATCTTATATATGCTGTAGATCTCATATTATCACATATGTTGAAATACTTATGTTATATGATAATGATGTCATGTTAAGTTGTGTTGAATCATACAAGTTGTAAAATCATGATGTTAGTATTTATGCGAATTGGATCATGTTTAAAGTTTATGTTTTTTTTATAATAGATCTTGATTATGGGAATTTGCCTATTGGGTTAGGTGTACCCATATACATGAATCTACAAATTACTTGGATCTTGAATATGGGAATTTGCCTATTAAGTTAGGTGTACCCATATACATGAATCTATGATTAAATGAATTTTGATTTTTGGGAATTTGCCTATTGATTTAGGTGTACCCATATAAAACCATATTGTTAATGATGTTGATTCACACATGTCCTATACAAGTTTATGAAATTTGATCAAAATCATATTATGTGAATTATGAATAAGTTGACACCCTTAGATCCATGGCATGTATAACCTTATGCAAGTTGTAATGTATGCAAGTTTTACCCCTTGTTATGATTTATTTAGTCACATATATATGTTGTTGTTGTGAATATTTTCTTTTATGCTATGAGTTAGACTAATAGGGTCTAGCATACATTTTGCGAATAAACGTTCAAACATGGGGTAGGGGTAATATTAGGAAATTAATAAATTGGGGTGCAATTGATATGATTTTGCATGCCTTAAATGGATGTCCATAATTGAGTCAATTATGGACATTGTTAAATTTGGAATTAATTAATAATTCAAGTAGGGAATTATTAAAATTGGGGAAAGTGGATTATTAATAATAATCAATGCTTAGGACACGAGGTTGGACCCGTTTGTGACGTAAACCTGCCCGGACCCGCCCGGCAAATCCAGTAGTCACAAATGTCGGCCCAATGTGAGAGGTCCTAGGCCCAAACTAAAGCATAACAGTTGTAAAGACACGAGGTTAGACTCTTTTGTGGTGTAAGACTGCCCGGACCCGCCCGGCAAATCCAGCTGCCATAAATGCCAGTCTAATGTGAGAGGTCTTTATGAGGTTATGGCCTTAATGAATTAAGAAATACTTAGCCAGATAATCATGTAAGATGGGACATGGGGGTTAAGTAGGTGCCTTGGGTGGCATGAGGAATCTAGTGGTTGCCTTTAAAGGCATTTGAAATACGATTAGACTTAACCAAATACACATGTAAATGAACATGACTAAGTGGGTTAAGTGGATGGACTAATGGGACAAGCTTAGGTGGAATGCTTGTGGGAAATAATGGGGTCCCATTTCAACCAGTATCCCAAAACGTATCTTTGTGGGCTCGACCCAAGTCGAGGACGGGACACACATACTGGGTTTGACTATAAGAGGCCAAAACAGGGAGCGGTGGCAACGCAAGTCCAACGGGTTTCATATGCGTGTGTGGACCCGGGCTGGTAGGTAAGACGTTGTTGCATCGTGTAGGTATAAGCCGTGCATCTCCGTTATATCAGGTTGCCACTTTAGGGGAATGATACACCCCACTGTGGGGCCAGCACGGGTATCTACGAGTAGGGAGCCGATTGAAAAATGGAAAGTGGGGTACACCTAGTGGAGATAGGGGCAGGCGGCACCTATGTAGTCAGCTAGGAGTACGTAAAGCCATTAAGAAAGTTTCTAAGTGAAGCTAAGTGGAATCAATCTTTAGGGTGACTGATGTGGTGCAGTATAGTGTTTATCCTTTAGTATTTAGGAGCGCCTATAACGTTTCCTTTAGCGATTGTCTATGTCCTTAATCTGCTCTTTCATAGACATTTCCTTGTTTTCCAGCTTATGCCTTAGTCCAGTTATTTTGATAATAGTATTGTAGAATTATCATACTCGCCAGACTTTATGTCTAACCCCCCCTTCTTTTTCATCCTTTTCTCCCTTCAGGTCCTCAGGTTGGGCCAAGTTCCAGTGGAGTCTGATTGGATTGCTTATCTCTTGGAAAGCTTGGACTGCTGAAGTAAAGTCCAGCTTGTTATCTTTCTTTTTAATGGCTATTTATGTAATGGGATTATGTACTTGTTTTATCAAGATAGATATTGTACTTGACTTTGATTATGGTGTTATGATGTAATCAAACATGTTTTGACTTCTGCTGCAATTGAAATAAAGTTTTTAAATTTCCAAGTACTATTTTATATCTGTCTTGTTGAAATTTTACTGTTCTATATTCACCTAAAACCTCCATAGAAGTTAATGCATTCCCTTTGTGAGTGACATTAATGGACGTGGGGTGTTACACTAGACCACCCACATTAGCCTACAATGTGTGGATGCTGGATATGCCAGTTGGGTCCGGGCAGTCTTATTCCACAGTTGGGCCTAACCTCGTGCCTTAGCCTGATTCGTATTTGTGAACTTAAACATCCCACATTAGGTTCAACATTAGTGGCTGCTGGATATGCTGGTCGGGTCCATGCAGACTTCCACCACTAATGTAACCTAACCTCGTCTCATAAGTACAATTTACAATTCCTAATTGTAAATCACTAAACATTCCAAATTAATCCAAATCTACCTATGTCATTATAGGTAACTATTTCTATGTTTTCCCCATTTGAATTACATGTCCCATTTCACATAAACATTACATAATTCATGCCAATCATAATCCCTTTTTCCTCGTTTCCTCTCTAACGTATTTGTACGCATTTTGGTGGTTTCTAGGCTATAAAGTAGCCTAGCTATAACAATAAAAAAAGGGAGTATGATAAGGGTGATAGTTTCAACATTTTTTGGCATAAACATGAACATAAACTGGCATAATAACAAGGTGCGTGGACATGTAATTAACATCATAATAAAGTGGACATCAAACTGGTAACTTGTGGCAATCACTATGATGTTCAAGCAAGCATAATGAGATCTTGATTAAATATTAGGTGTCTAATTACTTGGATCTAACATAGTCAGGGTGACTAATATGTTTAGATCTAAAGGTGGGTCCACATGTCAAGTTTACAACATATCTCAATGTATCACAATATGACAGGTGAAAGATGGTTAACATAAAGATCTAGATCCAAGTAATGTCCCAACTGTCCAAATTAATAGATGTACATCCACCATAACATGGTTACAAGACAAGATCCACATAAGCATCATAATAGAATCAACACAATTTTATTAGATCTAGGAAAATAGATCTGTCATGACATAGTATAGAATTTCACAATAACACAGAATCATATTTTACAACATATCCAATTCATAGTCTTTCAAAGTATACTTTTATTTATCTAAACCTAAAAGTAATCTAGAAACTCACAGCGTTAGGTTTAGAGAATTTAGAAAGAACATATCTAGAATTTCTGAATTGGATTTGTAGAATATGTTGTTGAAGAAACGGTTCAGTTCGCACTCCAATATCATATGGCCTCCATGGCTTCCAATGAAGAGAATATGAGAAATATGACACGTATATATAGCTGTCAAACCCTCTGAAACCAAGTGCCACCTCAGCCCTAGGGGTGTCGACACCCCTGTGGGTGGGTCGACCCCTAGGTTGACACCCCCTTCAGGGGGGTCGACCCCTAGGTCGACACCCCTCTAAGGAGGTCAACCCCCTAGAGTGGGAATTTTGCCTCTTAGAGGAATTTTTCGAATTTGAATCTTCTAGAAGGATTCTGACTCATTTCTGACTCATCTCTGACTCATGTGTATATATAAAATATTTCTGTGTGTATATAAACTTAAAACCTTCATAACGTCTTCATATGGTGTCCGTTTTATGCAAACCAAACGTCTATCTTGACTAGAATTTCGAGACGGACACAATGGTGTAGTCTGTTTCCTCTAATTCTGAGCATTGAATTAATTATTTTTTAATTTATTATCTTTAATGCCATTAAAAAATCGGGGTGTTACATTCTCCCCTACTCAAAGGACTTCTTCCCTGAAATCTCTAAGTTGAGAAGAGTGCATATCCTACCATCCATCATCCATCTACTCATCCACCAATTATTGGCATCCATTATCCTTAAAGATTTCTAATGCTTATATGAATATATGCAAAGGTGTGTATATATGTCCCAAAACTAATGTGAAGATCAGGCTATCTACTGATTCAATTGACCTCCTTAGTGCAATGTATGTTTGTGCCATGAATCCAATATGTATGCAAATAAACCTATTGTATCATATAAGTTCTATATGTGTGCACACCCATTCGTTCAAATGCGATATCCATATGCCAGTTCATCCATTTCCTTCCATAAAAGAAAAGAAAATGCACACACATCCATATGCGATATGAAAGTGATTGAGCCGACCTTAGTGCCTAATGTGTGTGTATATACATCCACAGGCAACCACTAGCAAACGATTGCATCCACTTGTATCCATCAAACATAACATGTTTCAAACACATGTTTACATCCATAGGATTCCTATTTAAAGGTCGAAAATAAGATGGATAAGATATATTCTATTGACAGAAACAAGTACCGATAAAAATTAGGAAAGGAGTTAAGAACATACCCTCGAAAAGAAAGGGTATGAAGCACGAATCTTGTCTTCAGTCTCCCAAGTCGCATCTTCTGGGTTATCTCCCCGTTGAACCCTTATCAACTTGATTTCCTTATTGCGCAGCTTCTTAACCTCTGACCCAAGAATACGAGTGGGGACTCGTCTGACTGTCGCCTCTCGTTCCACTTCGACTTCTTCCAACATGCTCGGCTCAACAACTTCCGCAGTGTCATGCAGGCACTTTCGCAGAAGAGAGAGACATGGAAAACATCATGAACACCAGATAAATTTTCTGGGAGCTTTACTTTGAAGGCCATTTGGCCAATCCTCTCGGTTATGGGAAATAGTCGCACAAACCTAGGTGCCAACTTCCCTACTGATCCGAAGCGAACCACATTCCTCATAGGGTTATTTTGATAAAAACTATGTCTCCCACTTCAAATACAATGTCAGTCCTTCTCCTGTCGGCATAGGACTTCTGCCTATCTTGAGCTGTCTTCATTCGCCGTCGAATAAGGTCAATCTTTTCGGACGTTTCTCTAACCATATCTTGTCCAAGTAATAATATTTATGTAGATTCCCACCAACAAGTTGGCGATCTACAGGGTCGTCTGTACAATGCTTCGAAGGGTGCCATACCGATGCTAGCCTGATAGCTGTTATTATAGGCAAACTCTACTAAAGGAAGATGCTCCTCCCAAGTCCCTCTGAAGTCAAGGATGTACAGTCTTAAAAGATCTTCCAAAATTCTGTTCACCCTCTCCGTCTGCCCATCGGTCTGAGGATGATAAGCGGTGCTCAAACACAACTGTGTACCTAGTGCTTCTTGCAAGCTCCTCCAAAATTCGCTGGTAAAGATGGGGTCACATCGCTCACGATGCTGAAAATAACTTCGTGGAGACGAACTATCTCACGAACTTAAATTGCTGCCAACCATGATGCCTTCCTCTTACTTTTAACTGAGATAAAGCGAGCGCTCTTAGTGAGTCTGCCCACTATCACCCAAATACTGGTATTACCTCTCTTCGATCTAGGAAAACCATCTATGAAATCCATAGAGACACTCTCCCATTTCCACTGCTGAACCTCCAACAGATGAAGCAATCCAACGGGCTTCTTTTGCTCAGCTTTGACTTGTTGGAAAACCAAACATTGAGAAACAATTTCGGCCACATCCTTCTTCATCCCAGCCCAAAAGAAAACCCTCTTCATATCCTTTTACATCTTGTCACCTCCTGGATGAATGGTCATCTTAGAATGGTGGGCTTCTTCTAGGACTGCCTTTATCAAGCTTCCAGTCTGAGGAACACAAAGCCTTCCATATCATCGGAACCACCCCTTTTAATCTAAGGCATACCTACTGAGGTGACTAGAAGTCTCCCCTCTTTTGAGCTTATCCATGATGACTAGAATCTGTGGGTCACCTTGTTGCGAAGCTCCCATCTGATCCACAAGAGTCAGTCATATCTCTAAGGATGCAAATAAATCTGGCAAAACCTAAATGGAGGGTCCAAAATCAAAAGCTGCAATGAACTCCAAGTTCTTTCTTTCCATAAGCAGAGGACTTAGAGCCTCCCTTTGCCTACTTAGTGCGTCTGCCACCACATTACCCTTACCGGGGGTATAAGAAATCTCAAAATCATATGAAGCTAAGAACTCCATCCCCCGTTGTTGCCTTAAGTTTAGATCCTTCTGCGAGAATAGATACTTGAGAGATTTATGATCGGTGTATAACTCGAACTTTTCTCCAAGTAAATAATGATGCCACATCTTTAACGCGAATACTGTGGCAGCAAGCTCTAAATCATGGGTGGGGCAGTTCTTCTCATGAACTCTCAACTGTCTACCCCCATAACATATTACTTTCCCTTCTTGCATCAAAACCACACCAAGCCCTGTACCACACACATCAGTGTAAACAGTAAACACTTTACTCCCATCACGCAGGGTTAAGACTGATGCTATTGTCAGAGCTCTCTTCAGTCGGTTGAAAGCAACATCATAGTCTATGTCCCATGAAAATGCCAAATTCTTGTTTGTCAGCCTGGTGAGAGGGGCTGATATCTTTGTGAAGTCCTTAATGAACTTCCTATAACCTGCAAACCCAAGAAAGCTTATTACCTCGGTTGCATTTTTAGGAATCTGCCAATCTTGTACTGCAACCACCTTCGTGGGATCTACAGCTATTCCTTCTTTGGAGACCACATGCCCCAAGAATCTGATCACCTCCTTTCTCCAGAAATGGCATTTGGAAACTTTGCTTTTAGCCGATGGTCATGAAGAGTTTTCAAAACTTCTCCCAAATGCTGGGCATGCTCTTCTTCACTCTTGGAGAAGATCAAAATATCATCAACGAAGACTACGATGAATTTGTTTAGGAACTCCTGAAACACCCTACTCATCAAATAAACAAAACAGGCGGGTGCATTTGTCAACCCAAAAGGCATAACTATCTATTCAAAGAAACCATCTGGAGTTCTGAAAGTAGTCTTATCTATGTTATCCTCAGCCACCCTCAACTGATGGAACCCCATAGCCAAGTCCAACTGAGAAATACCGAGGCACCAACAAGCCGATCAAATAAATCATCAATCCTCGGAAGCGGGTGCCTATTCTTCTTGGTGAGCTTATTTAACTCTCTATAGTCAACACACAAACGAAGCGAACCATCTTCTTTAGTTGCGAATACTACTGCAGCACCCCCCTCAGATATGCTTCGTTTGATAAACCCTTCTTCAAGTAGCTCCCCTACTTGCTTACTCAGCTCCTTCCTTTCCCTTGGAGCCATGTGGCATACTGGTAATACAACTGGCTTTGCATTGTCCACCAGATATATGCGGAAGTCAATTTTGCCCTTGGAGGTAAACCCCATGCCTAATCGAAAACATTTGAATAATCTCGAACCACTAGAACAAATTGCATATCATCTATAGATGCATCTAGAGACTCTAGGAAGATAAGCATAACAGACCCTTGAGGGTCACAAGAAACTTCGAGGGTCTTCCGATGACAAGTCAGGAGTCTAACAACCCTCCTCTCACAATCCAGAATGGCCCCATACGTGGTAAGCGAATCCATTCCTAGAATCAACCCATAGCCCATAAGCCCAAGCACATACGCATCACATTCAAATTCGTCACCTGACACAGATATTTTCAAACCCCGACAAATCATCGATAAATGAGCCGAACCACCAATGAGATTTGAAACAACTACGGGATCTACTACCATACTAGTAATTAAGTGCAGAGATTCAGGCAAAGAACTAGATAAAAACGAGTGTGAAGCACCAGAATCAAAAAGTGTTCTAACTAGATAGTTTGAAAGAGAAACTAAACTTTCTACGGAAATTTTTCTACCTTTTTCAGGAGCACTGATCGCGAGAGCATGCACCTGCCGTCCAGAAGTCCCTGCTCTTTGCCCTTGTCCCTGCGATCCCTATTTCTTCGAGCACTCTTTAGAAAAGTGTCTGATCTCTCCGCAATTAAAGCGACTGGCCTTCCTTCTCTTACAATCTTTGATCAGGTGGCCCTCCTTTCCACAATTGTGACATTTTCTCTTATCCTTACCTTTATTATCTTTCCCTCCTTTATTTTGCTGTTGCTGCTATTGCTACTGTTGCTGCCCTTTCTTGGGCCACACCTTCTTATTTTGCGATGTCCCCTCAGCTTTTGTTTCCTTTTTTTTCTCCCTTGTCCTCCTCATGCATTAAGGCCATATCAACAAGCTTTTCAAAGGTGGCCCCCATTGGAAGATGGGACATAGCTAAACCATGCAGAGGCTCATTCAGCCCCTTAGCAAACTGCAAAGCCATTTCTTGTGGTGTGTCTACCAACTCTAGCCCGAACCTTTCCAGCTGGTTGAACTTGTTCACGTACATCTTCACCATCAAATTTCCTTGTTTGAGTATTAAGAACCTCTCCATCTGTATGCTTCTCTCCGCATAGGAAGGAAATTTCATTTCTAACCTCTGTCTTCCCAAGTTTCTACCGGACGTCCAGCTTGGGTGACTTCCCACCAAAATGAGGCTTCGTCCTTCAGCAGCAAAGCAGCTAATTGAATTTTCCTTTGGTCCTACACTTCAAAGATTGCGAACAAGTCCTTGGTCTCCATAAGCCAATTCCATGCTTCTACGAATGTCTCGTTCCCATGGAATGGCCTTCCTCCCATAGCCCGGAAGTCTTTTCAGATCTTAGCAAAGTTGTCAGCTTTTGGAGGGGGAGGAGGAGGAATGACTGCTGCAACTGGGGGAGGAACGTCTCTTTGGCCTTTGGCCAGCGCCATGGCCACTAAATACCTCCGGAACCATTTGGGTATTGTGACGCCCTCTGGGAGATTAAGGATGTTTTGTTCCCCAGACATGCTGAAAAGGAGAAAAGGAAGAAATTTAGATAAAGGACCGAAGGATACTACATATGGATTTTTGGGGAATGTCTTTCAAAATAGACTTTTCTTTTTGAAAATGCTTTCCTTTTTAAAACCTTTTTGATAATAATTTTCAAAAACTTTTATCTAATTTGGTAACCTTCAGCTCTGATACCAAGTGTGACACCCCACGTCCATTAATGTCACTCACTAAGGTAATGCATTAAGTTTCGTGAAGTGCTATAGGTAAATAGACATAGAATAATTACAAGACAGATATAAATAAGGCAGCAACGGAAAATTTAAACTTTTATTTCAAACATAAGTCATAATACTGTTGTCCACAATTTCATAAGTCACAAAAATCATTACAATAAAATAACTTTTGTCTTGCACCATCAGAGTACATAAGTAAATAAAAAGCATCATTCCCCCAATAAAAAGTGTTAAGCCATAGTAGAGACAAGAACTTGAGCCATAATTCAGATGTAGCTCTTAGCAAGATGATATCTGATTCCTGATTAAGTTCAAGTGTTTCCTCCCTGATAACCTGGGGTGGGGGGGAGAGGGGATGGATGAAAGAAGGAGAAGCAACAGGGTCAGACATAAAGTCTGGCAAGTCTAGTTACTTTTAGCCAGTAGATAAATAAAAGCAACATGATGGGCATATAAAGTGGATAAGAGAGAGATCACTACATAAATGGCAGGTGTGACAAGGTAAACAAGTTAAGGTATATGTGCCTCACTAATGATTACTCTGCACTACTACTAGTATAACTGAAATGAGATGATCCCTTCCACTATAAGTTGGTTGGCTTAGGTGATACGTCCAAGTATACCCGAACCACTACCCTAGTTGATCGGCTCCACACCCTATAGATATCCTGTGCTGGCCCCATAGTAGGAGGTATCAGTTCCTAAAGTAGCAACCCATGATGTGCACAACCAAATCTACTGGTGTCACGATCGTCCTAGTCCCCTCTGCACAGCCCATGCACGCGCATGTCCCCGATCGGTTTGCACCGCCCACACCATCCGCCTTGTTTGGATCTCTTACAATCAATCAGTAAGCGTGCCCCTTCTCCACCTAGTACGAAGGTCTTTACTTGATACCAACTCCAGGTTACTGAATGAAATGGGTCCCACATAATATGATACAAGCTCTCCCCCTTGTCTTGTATCCCCCACAAGGTTTTCCACTGACTATGTATACCCTTAGGTTTCTTTAATTACATAGCCCTATACTAGTTATGCTTACCCTAAAGGGCGTCTTTAATTACGTAACTTCATTACATTATCTATTGGTTATGTATACCACTAGGTGTCTTTAATTACATAACCCTATTACCTTATCTACTGGTTATGTATACCACTTGATGTCTTTGATTAAATAACCTTATTGGGTTAAGTTCTTGGGCTTATATATACATATTACCCAGCCCCTCTATTTTACTTAACCCCCCACTACCCATCCAATTTTACTTAACCCTAATTTAAGTCCATAGTCATATTAAATTAGGTTAAGTACTCTATTTCATTACCATGTCCTATTATGGTTATAATGGGCTAAACCTCCCACATTAGGCCTACAATGTGTGGATGTTGGATATGCCAGTCGGGTACGGGCAACCTTATTCCACAGTTGGGCCTAACCTCGTGCCTTAGCCCGATTCGTATTTGCGTACTTAGACCTCCCACATTAGGTTCAACATTAGTGGCTGCTGGATATGCCGGTCAGGTCCGGGCAGACTTCCACCACTAATGTAACATAACCTCGTGTCATAAGTACAATTTACAATTCCTAATTTTAAATTACAAAATATTCCAAATTGATCCAAATCTACCTATGCATTATAGATAACTATTTCTATGTTTTCCCCATTTGAATTACATGTCCCATTTCACATAAACATTAAATAATTCATGCCAAATATAATCCCTTTTTCCCCGTTTCCTCTCTAACGTATTCGTACGTATTTTGGCGGCATCTAGGCTATAAAGTAGCCTAGCTATGACAAAAACAAGTGAGTATGATAAGGGCGATAGTTTCAACATTTTTTGGAATAAACATGAACATAAACTGGCATAATAACAAGGTGCATGGACATGTGATTAACATCAAAATAAAGTGGACATCAAACTGGTAACTTGTGTCAATCACTATGATGTTCAAGCAAGCATAATGAGATCTAGATTAAACATTAGGTGTCTAATTACTTAGATCTAACATAGTTAGGGTGACATAATAATATGTTTAGATCTAAAGGTGGATTCACATGTCAAGTTTACAACATATCTCAATGTATCAAAATATGACATGTGAAAGATGGTTAACATAAAGATCTAGATCCAAGTAATGTAACAACTGTCCAAATTAATATATGTACATCCACCATAACATGGTTACATGTCAACATCCGCATAAGCATCATAATCGAATCAACACAATTTTATTAGATCTAGGAAAATGGATCTGTCATGACATAGTATAGAATTTCACATTAACACAGAAACATATTTTACAACATATCTAACTCATAGTCTTTCAAAGTATACTTTTATTTATCTAAACCTAAAAGTAGTCTAGAAACTCACAGCGTCAGGTTTAGAGAATTTAGGAAGAACGGATCTAGAATTTCTGAATTGGATTTGTAGAATATGTTTTTGTAGAAATAGTTCAATTCGCACTTCAGCAACATATGGCCTCCATGGATCCCAACGAAGAGAATATGAGAAATATGACACATATATATAGCTACCAGACCCCCTGAAACCGAGTGCTACCTCAGCCCTAGGGGGGTTGACCACCTAGAGCGGGAATTTTGCCGCTCAGAGGAATTTTTCGAATTTGAATCCTCTGGATAGGATTCTGACTCATTTCCGACTCACCTCTGACTCATGCGTATATATAAAATATTTCTATGCGTAAACAAACTTAAAACTTTCACAACTTCTTCATACGGTGTCTGTTTTACGCAAACCAAACGTCTATCTTGACTAGAATTTCGAGACGGATGCAATGGTCATTCTGAACATTAAATTAATTATTATTTAATTTATTCTCTTTAATGTCATTAAAAATTCGGGGTGTTACAATTTCCTTGACGAGAATAAGGACCAATTCTTAAGAGAGGTCCATACATATCAGTCGAGGTTGGTTCGTTGTTATGACAGCCCACCTAATGGAGAGTGGGACTATCATAAATGTCCTCCGATTCATACACCTGATGGATTCGAAATCTCCTTTGATTCCTCACTTGACCTTATTGTTGACATCTTGGATAAAGTCAGGAAGGATGCCTCCTTACCCTAATACTCATGATAAACACTTGTAACGGTGTTTTATTGAGAGCTAGGTTATGCTCATACGAAAGTTCTGGTACAGGAGCATGGGTGTTCTCTTTTCTGGAGATACGTATATTTTGCAATATTTTTGTAATTAATTATGTAAGATATGAATTACTTGGTATATCACCTGTCACATGTAATATTTTATAATGACGCTGCTTATAAATATAGGTAGGATTTATAACCGTATCACTTAACATGCAATCACACATTCCGGCGTAAACGCTTTTTTTCCTCTCTATGGCTTTGCATGACATAGTGTAAATATTCAGCACACTTTGTTAGAAGTTTGCCTTACAGGCCTTCGCAAAGCGCCACTCGCTCTCAGTGGGGTTAATAGTGCCGAAGTACGGGAGATATGAAATGTCTACAGTGCTTACTTGTGTAATGCATGTTAGTAAAAATATTTGACATGCTTGAATAATAAACGGATTAACGTGTAAGTTAAAAGATGCTTCTCTGAGCAAGTGAGAAGGCCATGAGTATATCCTTGGTAATAATGGAAGTGTAGTTCTGAGCCGTACTTGAGCTACCGAAAAGGTTGAACAACTCCTTCTTGTTTAGATTTAAGATTCTAAATCGATCCAGATTTGGATATTTGTGTCGAGACCGGAACCCCGTATCCGGTTGTGATTTACACTTGAATTAACCCAGGTTTGGGCATTGAGATAGGAGATCGAGAGCCCGCTTTTGCCCTTTGTGGGAAGTCGAATCAACCCGTACTCGGTATTGAGATAAGACCGGGATTCCCCTTCCAGCACTTGTGAAGATCTGATCCAACCTAGATTCGGGTTATTAAATTAGGAGATCGGAAATCCGCTTCCGGCATTTGTGAAGAACCGAACAACCCAGATTCAGGTATTGATATAGAAGACCTAAACCATCCCTTCTTCAAGCAATTAGAGATTAAGTACCATAAATCCACTTCCGATATTAATGTTTTGGTATCCCCCTTGGATTTGATTCGTGAAGCATAGGTTGTACGTGCTTCCTGCACCACTCTCTGGGCTTTTGATGTCAAAGCATAGAGTACGTGCTTTGTTGGCCACTCTTTGGGCCTGTGCGTCCGGCGCGTTTGGCTATCTTATCCACAAGCAGGGACCCAAGGACTTAGCCGACCTCCCTCTAGAGGGAGCCTTATCCTGACCATCGTAGGTGATGATAAGGTCTTAGAAACTTAAACTGGGCCATTATAGACACGTAGTTAAGGTTTACTCTTTTGATGCACTATTCTAACCATCGTAGGTACTGATAGAGGGTTATACACCACCCCCCTCTAAGGGGTGCCTTATCCTGACCATCATAGGCAATGATGGGGGTTGGCATTCCCTTAAACGAGTAACGCGGAAAATAAGAAGAGGTACGACATGTTCTTCTGCGAGCAGAGGTAGGACATGCTTAGTTCAAAGCAGAGGTAGGACGTACTCTTCTGCGAGCAGAGGCAGAGCGTACTAATTATAGATGCACCACCACAACCATTTCTGGTGTGAAATGGAGGCTTACGCTTTTGATGCTTTAAACTAGCCCTTATGATTTGGGCATGGAGAAAGACTAAAACGCCATCCCCCTCCGGAAGATGCCTTGTCCTGACAAATTTTGGTGATGACAAGGGATTTGATTCATTTGCGGTTAGGCCTATCTTGGGTTTCTTTGAACTTTGAAAGGAGGGGTTTCCATACCCCTGGTTGTGTTTGATAATCCTTTCCCTAAGGACTTTTAATGAATTTGATCTGATCTTTTTATAAACTCTTGTAATTGGCCTTGGTTGATGAACCTGATGACCATTCCCTTAAGGGTTCTATAGTGGTTAGTTTCATGTCCATTTATCACGTGGTAATGGAAGTAGGGTCCTCATAACTTCCTTTTGTATTTGGGTTTTTCCTTTGCGATCGGCCAATAGTTGAGTTCATGTTTGATTAGGATGTAGATATTTTCCCTTGGAGTGGTTAGGTTAGTATCCCTTGGTCAATCCTTATGTAAATCTGTCTCCTTGTCGTTGGGACTTATCCCTTTTGCAACCCAGTTTTGTTGTTTTACCTATATTTTTTTCCTACTTCCCAAAATATAATGGTTTGAGGTGTTATACCTTCAAACCATTTATTGGAGGAGTCGTCAAAGTCATCCATTATTTATTGTTCAAATATCGTTCCTCTGCTTTTCTTGCGGGGAGTTTTCCTTATGTGAGAGAAAATGTTAATATCCTTTGATGTTGAGCCACTTGGAGGAGGTGTTAGGATGTGTCTATGTGGGAAAGGCTATTATCCCAAGCGTCGGAAGCATATTGTTATACTTCCCTTTTTCGCTCCATTATCCATAAGGCTTCCACTCTTAGCCCATGTTATTTTGTTACTCTTGGGTCAGTGATCTCTAACTTATCCATTCAAGATTCAGAAGACTCTTGTTGGGACCTCTTACCCATAACTTTGCTTCCTCAAAGCCTTAGTCCAATCTGGGGCGGAACAACACAGGTAGATATATGGGAGGTTAACCAAAGGATCGAAGGCTCAAACCTCCTTCTAGCACCAAAATGTTAACGATATTTTTCATCAACACCAAAGATAGGTCTATGGAATTTGACTTAAGGGAAGAATAGGTTATTAGCCTTCGCAAGTTTGAGTTAGTTCACTGTTCTCTTAGTATTAAGGTCTAGAATCCAAAAGAATAGTTACTCTTCCCTCTATAGGGTGAGCATCACGCTTAAGCGATTCAAGAACCAACAATTACCTTGGGATGATGGATTCCTAAACACTTCCCTTGGTGAGGGACTTAACAGTTTGTAGAAAGGGGCTCTGCACTAAGCTTGTGGAGAGGCTTGAGCTTGTAGGAAAGGCCGTTTCACCTAGTTTGCGGAAAGGCTTGGGTAAGGACTCATGCACATGTAGGAAACAAACAGTACGTTGCGGCAACAATAACTAAGAAATAGCATGGCAAACTCACAAAGAAATATCATAAGTATTGATTCACTCTTTACTGATCTTTGATTTATAATACATGAATAAAATAGAGGAAATCCCCAAATTGATCTAAGAATTAGGGTTTACTCTAGAGGAAAAGAATACATGAATAAGAATGAGAAAAATCATCCCAAAATGTGACCCTTGGGGTCTTATTTATAGAGAATTCGGGGCCTCCTCTGTTGTTGGGCCATTGGGCCTGCAGGAGCTTCTGTCGGCCGCTTTTCTCCTTAGTCTCGGATGTTTTAGCTCCCAGCCGCTTTGTTTTGTTGATTATAGCTTCCAGAGGGAGGGTCCCGGTTAGTTGGGGCTTCTTAGATATTGATGTGAGCTTGTTGATGTAAATGGCTTTCAGAAGGCATTTGTGCTCTCGGTTGTGGCTTCCGGGTGTAGGCTTCCGGTTTTTTCATGAATACTTTGAGGAGCTTGCCCTCATTATGTTTGTGGATAGCTACCAGTCCAGAACCTCTATCGGTGTCTATACTAAGTAAATTAGTATGGATAGCCTCTATCCCTTCTAGGTTTCCGGTTTGCCTTCCAATGGAGTCTCCGGGTATAGCTTGATTTTCCAGAATGTAGCTCCAGGTGATTTGTTTGTTGTTTATCAATATGACCTTTCGATGTTTATGCAGTAGATGTCGGAAGCTGATTCTAGATAATCTTTATGTACTACTGGCTTAATACTCTTGATGCCTTCTCCTCCTAATCTATCAGTATTATGTAGTAAACACCAACAACCCTTCCGTCCTTCTGGATTTCGTTTACGGAGATCTTGCCTCCTTCTTTCTTAATTTTCTTACTTAGATGACCTTTCGTTACAGAACTCCCTTCCAGATTTACCCTGCCAGATATACTCTGTTGGTATTCTACAGATTTTGAGCTCCTTTCTCCCAAGAAAGTGTCGGTATATGTAACTTTCAGATCATTCCTTTCTGTTCTTTCTTAGTGTTTGGCTCTTGCTTTTGAAGAATTCCTATGTGCTTGTGTTCATCCGATACCCTTCATAGGAAGCTTGTTTCGGTGTTAATTTTGGTAGTAACAGTATTCGTACTCTCTTCTGTTTCCCACGCAAAATTGTCATCATCCTCACTCCATTGCACCTTGACTAGCTTAACTACCTTCCTCCTAAGCAGTTTCGTGTCATTCCCTACAACGCAAAGCAACTTAAAAGGTTTTGAAACTACAGACTCGACTTCTAAATCTTCATGCTAATCCGGAGATACCACCACATTTGAATCGTGCACACACTTCCGTAGAAAAGATACATGAAAAACATTGTGCACATTCAACATCTTCTCAGGTAAATACAATCTATATGCGAGCTTTCCAATCCGCTCGACTATCGGAAACAATCCAACAAACCTTGAAGATAACATCCCTTTATTTCCGAATCGAGCAACATTCTTTAATGGTGAAATCTTCACAAAAACCATATCACCAACGTCAAACTCCAAACGCTTATGACGTTTATCGGCGTAACTCTTCTGACGATCTTGGGTTGCCTTCATTCGTTGCCAAACGATCTCAATACAATCCGATGTTTCTCTTATCATCTCGGGCCTAAGTATCAGCTTATCTCAAGTCTCTAACCAACATGCCGGAGAATTACACGGTTGACCATACAATGCCTTATATGGTTCCATCACGATGCTCGACTGATAGTTGTTGTTATATGAAAACTCAAATAGATGTAGATGGTCTTTCTACGATACTTCGAAGTCCAATACACAACCTCTAAGGTGACCTTCCAATACTCGATTAACTCGCTTGGTCTGATCATTAGTCTGGGATGATAAATCGTACTCAGACATAGCTCGGTTTGCAAAGTATCTTGCAAACTCTTCCAATATGCACTTGTAAACAATGGATCTCGGTCACTCACTATGCGCTTTGGGATACCATGGAATCAAACTATTCATTTTATATACCGCTTGGCTAACTTCGATGTTGTCCTAGTTGATCTGAAAGGAATAAACCTTGATCTTTTGGTCAAGCGATCCACTATGACCTAACTACCTTCTTTTCCTGCCCTGGTCCTAGATAGTCCATCGATAAAATCCATCGATACTTGTTCCAATTTCCACGTTGGAACTTCTAATGGATGAAGCAATACACTCGGCTTCTTCTGTTCATCTTTCACCAACTGACAGTTCATGCAATTGGAAATGAAATTTCCAACATCCCTCTTCATCCCTTCCCAGTAGTAAACTCGCTTCATGTCCTGATACATCTTATTACCATCAAGATGAATTGTCAGCTTAGAGTGATGACATTACCTCAGAACCTCATCCCTCAATCCGTGAATATCAGGTACAACCATCCGTCCTTTCTTCCGAAGCCAGTTCGATCGACCTCGAATTACTTAGCCTTTTCTGGTTCCGCTTTCGCTTCCAGCTTTGGGATATTCTCGACAAGCTTTTCGTCATGCTTTTGGCTTTCGCCAATCATTTCGATGAGAGTAGGTCTTGTGGATAAGCTTGCCAACATTTCAGGCTCTAACTCACACCTAGGTCTGAAATCAAACCCTGTTAAGTATTCTGGGTGTTTCCATTCCAAGAACCTTGCTCCCAAACTTGCATGTCTTCGACTTAACGCACCTGCCACTGCATTACATTTACTAGGAGTATAGGCAATACCAAAGTTGTAAGATGCCAAAAACTTTAACCACTGTTGTTGCCAAAGATTCAAATCCTTTTAGGAGAAAAGATACTTCAATGATTTGTGATCCATAAGTAGCTTGAATCGAACTCCCAACAGGAAATGTCTCCACATTTTTAGAGCAACACGATCGCTACCAACTCTAAATCATGAGTCGGATAATTCCTCTCATGCGGCTACAACTGTCGACTTGCATAGGCCACAACTTTATTTTTTGCATCATCACTGCTCCAAGTCCAGTACCACATGCATCATATACACCATCATTTCCTCGTTCCCACTTGGAATAGTCAAAATTGGAGCACTCATTGGTCTCTCTTTCATGATTCCAAAAGCTTGCTCACACTTCGCGTCCCATGTGAACACTTGTTTTTCTTCATCAATCCTGTTAATGGTTCAACTATCTTAGAGAAATTTTGATAAAACGATGAAAATATCCCGCTAACACAAGGAAACTCTTCATGTCCATCGCATTCTTAGGTCTATCCCAGTCTTGGATTGCTTCCATTTTAGCGAGATCCACCACTATTTTGTTTCCAGTAACAACACGGCATAAGAACCTTACTTAATTCTTCCAGAAGTGACACTTCAAAAACTTAGCTCTCAGATGATGTTTTTGCAAGATTTCCAAAACAATTTTCAAGGGCGTCTTATGCTCTTCCTCATTCTGGGAGTATACCAAAATATAATCCACGAACATAAGTACGAACTTGTTCAACTGATCTCTGAACACCCTATTTATAAGATCCACGAAATATGTTGCCGCGTTGGTCAATCCAAATGGCATCATCATCCACTCAAAAAAACCAGATGGTGTCCTAAAAGTTGTCTTTGTCACACTATCTTTTTCCACTCTCAACTAGTGAAATCCCATCGCAAAATCCAATTGGGAAACACCTTGCTTCATGAAGCTGATCAAATAAGTCTATTCTCGGCAATGGACACTTGTTCTTCTTGGTCACCTTGTTCAGCTCACGATGATCCACACACAATCTCAAAGATCCATCAGCCTTGGTTGCAAAAACAACTGATGCACTCAATTCATACATGCTCCGCCGAAAGAATCCTTTACTCAAAAGGTCACTTACTTGCACCACCAACTCTCGCCCTCTAGGTGACATCTGCCTAAGGGGAACAACGATAGGTCTAGCACTTTTTACCAAATTAATTCTGAACTCAATCTCTTGATGCTACAGAAACCCTTTGACCTCTTCAAAGACATCATCAAACTCACTAGCGATCGACACAGATGACAAGTCTTCCCGTGGAATCACAAGCGAATAAAAAAAGCTTACGAAGACACCATCTTCTAGCTTACATCGAATCATAACCATTCGCCCTTCTAAATTCCTGACTGTCTCCTCGAGCTTCTCGCAATTCACTTTAGTTGCATACCTCTTAAGCCAGTCCATACCCAAAATAATCCCAAACCCAATGAAGTTCGAAACAAAGCAACGACACACAAAGGAGCAACTATGACTCGATAACACTAGACCACGACAAAGCATACAAACACTAGACGAACCCCTACTGGATTAGTCACAAGCAACGGTCTATCACAAATACCAGGTTCTAAACCCGAGCGGCACACAAGCTCATTGTAAATGAAAGAATGCGATGCTCTAGTATCAAACTACACTCGAATAGAAACACCTCTGATAGAAAGTGTACCTTGTACAACAAAACTCTTCCCTTTCTCCTCCACCGTAGGAGCTTTCGAATAAGATGGAATAGCCTCCAAAGCATATTCCTTAACTACCTTCTTACCCTTCGACGGTTCTGGATAATTCTTCTTGTAATTCCCAGGCTTGCCACTACTATAACATTTCCTCTTGGCTTTCCAATTCGTACAACCCTTAAAAAAATGGCCTTACTGCTGATAGTTCCAGCAAATCATCTCGCTTTTCTGCTTCTTCTGTCCATCCTTTCCTTTTTGTTGTTGCTTCCTCTTTTTGTTGTTACCACTCTGCTGCGATTTCAGATCCTCGCTGGTTGCAACAACTTCTTCCTTAGGAAATAGACTCTCGTGCCTCAAAGATTTCTTAACGATCTTCTCATAAGGGTCATCAAGATGATCCACCAACTGCCTCCCAGTATATATATCCAATCCCATGACGAACTTGTCGTTCTTCTGATAAGGAGTCTCAATATACAAACGAGCATACTTGGATAAAGTTTTAAAATCATAAACGTATTCCAACACTGGTCGACCATTCTGCTTTAGCTCAATAAACCTCTTGAATAGAATAGACTTCTAGGCAATAGAAATGAACTTCGTCTCGAACTTGACTCGGAACTGATCCCAAGTAATCTTATCTAACATTCTATCAAAAGTGATAGGGTTCCACCAATCCATAGCTTTGCCCTATAATTGTCTCGATGCAAGCTTCCTTTTAGTAGCATCATCAATACCCAAGTCTCTGAATATCCAAAAATATGAATACAAGTACCAAGCTACCCTTGAATCTCTACAGTCGGCCATGTCCCTTTGAACGGTTTCCCACCAAGAGTATTGAAATCCTTACACAACTTCACGAAATCAACCGCCCTAGGTACTTGCACCTGAACCCCAACATCTACCCATGTTGCTTCTGGAGCGGGTACCCTCCTCATGATCACTGTCACCATGGCCTTGAACATAGCTGGGTAATCTGGTAAACAACCATATTTACCTCTAGGAACAGGCTCTTCCCTAGCAGTATGTCTTGAAGATCGATGACTCATTCTTAAATCTGAAAATAGAATGATAAGTCCATACATGAGAAAAACTGCAATGGAGTTTAAGCGGTACTATACTATATACTATAATATAGTATTCATCCATTAGAAAAGTATAAATACGTCTATCATTCGTCTTTACATCCATTAACTTTGAATAAAGCCGATTAACCAAAACTTTGGTACCAAATGGGACGACTGCCCCGTACCTCCCGCAATAACCAAGGATAAGTGCACTGTATGACATGCTAGGCCAATACGGGACAATCACCAGGGAAGAATAATACACATGAAGCCTGTCGTGTAACACACAAAATGTAGGGATAAAATATAATAGAACATATACAACAGGAAATAGTAGCGTAGCACAATTGAGCAGAATCTTAAACTTTTCATATCATTATGAAAATACACATATATCAAACTGGATTAAACATCAAAGTCTGTACAATAAGCCTCACTATAGGTTCATTCAGAGTAGCATATCAACAATACTAGCGGAAACAAGTATGTATAGCAGAAAATAATTCATCAACCTCCAGCTTCGTCGCTCAACATCATCGTCCTCATCAAGAGCTACTACCTACCACCTAGTCCGCCCATCCAAATCATGTATGAACAACCCAAGGTAATAAGAGGGAAACATAAAACCTTAAGTCAGACAACAGTCTTAATGAGTGATAAAACAGCTATATACAGTATCATCAATAAAGTATGTGGAAAATAGGCAGTTCAATCATCTGATCTACCAATACATTAACAGAGAAGAATCCCAAACCCATCTCCTCCATACCCTACAGTGATATCCTTTCCCATAGAATTAGAGAAGAAACAAACAATACATCCATAGTAACCAAATTATCAAGCATGGACCACTTTATCAATTTCAACACCTCCCAAACATAAGCTTTAAAGACCTAAACCAACATCTGACAAGCACCCAAGAAATATCTCCCTCGACGTCGACTAGTCCACACAAGACGATACAAGCAACAATAACATCCATGACTCTAGCTATCACTGTATGCCTTGCCTTGAAACCATCGTTAATCGTATGACTGACCCATCTTACCATCCGTCAAGGGCTAATGGTAATCCTGGTTCTAGCAAAACTCCCTACATCATCGTGACTTGTATCTAGGCCCATCATGACTGCCCTGGTACTTGACTTATCATCTAGTTTTTTGCCGTCCCCATTGTACCCCAGCTTTGAGTCTGCTAGAATCTCCGACTAATGACGATCCCTTGGCCTTCAACAACTCTAACCATCATCATCGGCGACTATCCATAAGCTCAAACGCCTTCTCAAGCAACCATTATCCATTAGCTCAAACATCCTTGAGTCGTCTTTATAACTTCGTTGCATTTCATTGATCAACAAACACGTCATTTTGCTTTAAATATTCCATCTGAATTTACCTCAAAGCTACGTCCATCGTCGAACCAAAATAAACATCATTTATTTCATTATTAGATGGATCGCTCATCGATCCATATGGATCGTACCCCGATCGTTAGCCGCCTTGCTTCACCAACTTTCCACACTCGGCCGATCCATCAAAACTCTCGATCCATCCATCGATTTCCCTAGACTGACCCTATCCATATGTACAACAAGAAGATCCACCGATCCATCATACCCAGGCTGATCCACCGATTCATCATGCCAAGGCCGATCCCCCGATCCATGCTTTTTGCCATGTTTTGACCGATCCATCCATTCACACGGTCCCAAGCTTTGCCACGAACGATCCAAGTCTGCCTCGACCTAATGCTCTGCCCCAATCGATCTTCGGTCGATCCTACTATTTCTTGAATTACACTCCAGGAGACCCATCAATGCCGACCCATCCACGTGCGATCCACCACCAAATCTGCTTTTTATCAAATGATCCACACTTTCCATGTATGTATCAATCTGATCCATCCTTCATGGGCCAATATCGACCATTAATGCACATTGATCCATAAAATCTATGTTTTAATGATGAACATTTATGCATCCATCTCATCCAAATCGTCCAATTTCAACCAAATAATCAATAAAACAACAAACAGTCATCAATGAACATTAGCACAACATTTAATCATCATCCAATCATATGAAATTCACCAAATCATGAGAAAATGATAAACGAATCAATAAATGGATCTAAACTTCCATGAACATATATCTAAACCGTTATAATTTGCTAGATTAGATCCTATGGTGTGATTCAAATTGAAAATATACTTATATCGATTAGATCTAGGTAAAAATAACTTGAAATTATGAAATTAAGATCAAACAAACCTATATAATCAACTGAATCCATGTGAGAGATGCTTATCACTCACTAAATTCAGAAAATAACTTCAAATCAATGAATCTCTAATCCGAACAGCGAAGAACACCCTCAAAATCAATCAATTTGATGCGATCTAACCTTCTTCGATGTTGATCTTCAATCTTCCTATTTAAATCTATGAATTGAAATGAATTGGAGAGGTATTCGGTTGAGCAGGAGAATCACAGTCACCCAACCAAATGAGAAATGAAGAAACTAAACAATTCTTTTTGCCCTTACCCTCATATTTATAACCAACAGCCCCTGGTCTTAATGGGCCTCACAAATCAGCACGCTAACGACTAATTAGTTTGCTCAGAAAACTCGCAACATTAAAGCAACGATTTCTCCCAAACCGCTCAGCCAAATCTTTAATGTGACCACTTGATCCAATGAAATCAATCCCTGCACCTGATTCGATTCCATTCAAAAGTTATTCCCTAAATAAAAAAGGGGAAAAAATGGTCGCATATAAAATTGATAAAAATCAAGGACAAGTCCCAATTCCCCATGAACAACATATGAAAATTTGAAAATGATCTGACCCTTGGAGTATTAAAAAAAAATATGATCCTCCGATACATGAAATGTGGGTCGCTACAAATATATATGTTTTTTCTTATCCAAAACACAAACACACCGTTTAACTTCTAATAACTAATCCATTTATGATAACATGGCAATACAATATATTACCATAACGATATATTCAATGCATTTATGATAAAAACAATGGAAATAACCATTATGCGGTTCAAATATATGAATAAAATAAATGAATTTTACTTAAATCAACAGAATAAATTTTGGATCTAACAACAGCATTAATCGGTGATAAGGATGAAATAAATAACTTATTGTTGCACTACATTTCTCAATAATCAAATTTTCTAAAATACCATGTATGTGCATAATGCCTAATCAAGAATTGAGTAAAAGTGTATAATCATAGAACGAAGATTTTACGTTCTTTAATATGAATGATTCGAAAAACTTACAGACCTGTACATAAAATTCACAAACATAGAAATTACATGTCTTAGATTCAAATAACACAATTCATATAAAGATCTTTTAGATCTTTATTTTTACATCAAAATTGCCTCTTATTACTATAGAAACTGCAGGTTCTAAATTTTCCATTTTATAACAAAAATTGCTTTTGCATTCACTTCAGGTGTGCTATATTAGGATTAATATTTAGATCTTGACATAATATGATCTTCAAGATGCATATTTTCTTCATAAAAGTTTTTCTAAGAAATAATAAAATATTTCTTCCGGAAATATGATATGTTCTTAAATTACAATAAAACTTCAGGTTTTATTATAATTTACATATTATTATATATTTTAAATCGGAGCAATTTCTCTGGAAATTGCTTTTATTCAAATATGAAAGTCATTTTACTATTTTGCTTCAAGAAAATATTATATATTATAAATGTAATGATCTTGAAGAATATTAGAGAGATATAAAAGAGTAGAAGCCATTAGAGAGAACATAAGATATTAGGGAGAGAATTTTCCTTTCTATTGATTAGGATATATATTACAATGTAAACAATCCCTCTATTTATAGAGTCTACATGACATGTAAATTGCAGTAAAGTCCCTTAGCATGTTACCATATTCACCCTGGTTACTTTTTCATATTACAACAACTATATGTATTTCAATATTACTTAAGTAGATTTATTGGAAATTGTTATTTAGTAATGTCTGAGATTTTTTCCATAAACCTAAAATTAATAATCATGCACTATTAGACCAATTCAATTGGAAAATCTATAAAAACACATTAAATAAATTATATGGCATGCCCTATGTGTAAAGCATGGGTTCGCACTCATATATATAATTTATTGTATGTGATTTATTTGTTCCAAATGCAAAAATAATTTTAAGAAGTGTACAATCAAAGGCATCAAGATTGTGTTGACGACCATTAGACTTTTTTTACACAAGGTCTGTGTACGACCACCAGAGCCTGACAAGGCGAGCGAACTAGTTAGTCGTTGGCTACTTGGTCATAAGAACAAATTATGCATTTAGCGTCGTAATTTTGCCAATTTTTTAATGGGCATGTGTTATAGCTATTGAACTGGCATCTTTTAACATTAATCATATGCATTAATAAATATTAGTTGACAGAATTCACCAATCGGTATAAAATTTAGGTTATCAAAATAATTTATATATATGAGCCTTAATGTAAAATAGTGGGAGAGAATTGAAAAAAAAATATTTGTAGATGACTGTAGTCATTTATAGAAAGTAGGCACCAAATGTAAGATAAGCGAGAAATTTAGCAAAATACATTTAAAAGGTAAATTATAGTACATTGAAAATGAAATATATTGACTTAGGGGAACTTAAGTAGAATGAAAAATTATTTAAAATTAATAAAAGAACTTAAAATTATTCTTTTTACTATTATTTGATAGATTATCATTTCTACAAACAATCTTTTGAAGCATCCATGCATAATTTTACATGACTAAGAATTTAATGAAATATTAACCAATCTATAACTAGAGCTTATTATTCGGTTATAAAAAATAAAGTGATTGATTTTCGGTTTGGCAGGGGATTTTTCTTTTTGTGTATAAGGATTTTTCGCTACCTGATAGATTTTTTGGTAGCTTATATTTTCAGGTATATGATGAATTATGTGAATGTTCTTATCTTTTGAAGGATGACTCATCTTTCTCAAAAATGTTATAGAAGGAATGTTAATATCACTAAAAAAAGTTGGATTATTCTCAAACCTAATGTATCAACAAGTAGTTGTGTGGATAGTAACAAATATTCTATGATTACTAGTATGATACATGTTAAAAATAATCCTATGAAAATCACATCTAAAATCACTATTAGTCATGTTAAAATCAAAGATACTTGGGATGTTTAAGAGAATGATAACACACTCATAATGTAAACATATATTAATTTCCAATTTTAGATTGCGAAAAATACATATTTTGTTTGTAAAGGAAAAGAATAATTTAAGAATTCAGTTGTGTTTAATTATTTCATGTACAATCAGCTACACGCTTAGTTTTTGTCTTAGGCGATGCATTTACTCTCCAAATAAATTTAGACAAGTTATACATTGTCCTTGAATGTTTAGCAATTTAGAAAACTAATTTTAAGAACTTTTTTGCTACTGCCCTAGATCTAAAATTTATTATCTATGTTATAAAATTCCAAATTCATACAAAGTATCACAAATTGAGTTAAAGTACCTCTTTTAGTAGGAGTTAAATTTGCATAGAGATTATTTTATTGTTTAAAAAGTCCAATAACTAAGAAAGTCTTTAAATTTAAAACGCCAATTAATTCCTTATATTTCATTTATGTGGTATAACTGACATCCGACAATCATGCAACAAAGAGGTGTTATTTTCCGAGTGAATAATTTTATTATACGAGTTAAAAGTATCATAACTTTTTATAATAGATTTCCAAAAGTAAGATGCCTTATTAGAGCGCTCCCAACCAAAGGTTGATTGCGAGCCAACTAACCCCCAAGGGGGTGAGCACGTCCAATCCGAGTTGTTTTGGCAACCCGGTTGGTTGCGTAAGGGAGGGGAATTAGCTGGCTTATTTAAATCCTGTTAAGAGTGGAAATCCCCCCATAGTCAGCTTATTTAAAGCCAGTTAAGGGGAAGATGATTCCTTTCATTATCGCTTAGCGATCTTTAAATAAGCAAGTAAGGGCACTGACTAAATTTCTAACCGTTGCTCTTCCCACGCACCATCCTCCACCGCCTTTCTTCTTCTACATATACTTCTAATTTTTCATTTCTTAAACACACGATTTTCTCTTCTTCTTCTCAACTGTATAACTAATATTCTTCTCATCTTCTAATTGTAATGTCAAAGGATAATACAAAGAAAGATAAGATGTCATCTCAAAGCTATAATAATACATAAAGTCATCAACGTGATCAACATGAATTTCCAACACAAACCTCTTATTAGCACAACCGACATTCCAATTCAGGTAATGTACAAAATGCTCCAAATTGTTATCTTCCACAATAAAACTATAATTTATACCATTCACAGCTAATTTCAAACCGTTATCAAAACACCTAAGTTTCTGCATATGCCCAAAATCCCTCTTTTAAACAAAACTATAGTGATCACCACTGCTCGTCTCCTAGCAACCAACATCGACTAGGTTTTCCTAATACTTCTCCTGATATTTCAAGAAATTTAAACTTTTTATATGGAGATAACATATGCTAAAACGATGAAACCCAAATTGATATCAATAAAACCCTGAATCGTGTAATAATCTCCCGCCTGCGTAGGGTCCCAAAATGGTCACCTGATGAGCAAGATGAATTAGCCTTCTGTTGGGCTGAGTGCTCCAATGGCAACAGAAAAGGCACAAGTCAAACTGATATTTCATTTTGGAATTCGGTTTGGAAACTATTTTATGATGACCCCAAACCCCCGTGCCATAGAAGCAAGGATAATCATTGGAATATAACACAAACAATAATAGCAAAACATAATAATAGAATTACACAAGATGAAGTACATCAAAGTTACACTGGAAAAAATATCAGCATCAGAGTTACACAGCATAACAGAATCATACTTAGTACAGAATATGGTTTTGGCTTAATATAAAATGTCTATAGCGGAATTAAACATAATATACTAAATGAAGTCTGAACAACATAATAGAAATGATTAGATCCATCTTCAGCTCCATAGCTATCCAGAATGAGTCTGCTAAAATTGGAATACAAGACTGCCGGTGTGGAAAAGAGGGCACCTGAGTTTGCAAAGTGAAACAAACTACGAGTCAGTCATGGGAGTGGTATGAGAAATTTTACTTAACCTATTTAATAATAAGGTTAATCACAGGACCACGCCACTAATGTGGAATGGGTTTACTCCATTGGATTTCTAGTACATAAATAAAGTAAATCATTTAAACAACGCAATGCTTTTTTAGAAAAATGAAGCCATTATAAGACTTAAGTCCCATCACACAATGCAACGCAAACCGGAGGATAGAGTTTTACCTTATAATGGCCAAATATGCTTGATATGTATAAAACAAATAATTTGATATTATTATCAGTTAATATATGTTTCAAAAACATTTTCAATCATATTGTATCAATCATAGACGGCATAGCTACCATATACTATGTCGCCATATATAGGTTTACAATCAAAACCGAAATGTTGTATTGGAGATTGGATTTCCATCATGAACCAAGGCAAGGGATCATCCTTACCGAATTCGAGACTCTCTAGCCCGAGCCTTAGGAACAGAACGCATCGTCCCTTGGAGCCACATGGCCGGTCCACAACACATGTTAGTGGATTATATATAATTCCTGAACAATATGTTTCCTCTCCCTATGGGGCGTAAATCAAGAGCCACTAGGGACTAAAATCCGAGGTACCTCGCTTTCCACCATCCACATAAGTAAAAATGTTTGGGCTCCATACCGTGACACCACTCCTAGTTAAAAAGAAACGCATGTTCTCCTGGATCTTTCTTTCGTTTCTGGTTCATACCGGGGTGTGAGGCTCGTGAAGTAATGATATACACAAAGCCATAATAATTAAAGTTGTGCTTTGATCATCAACCCCAAGGCTCTGCTTTTCAACAATAATCCTTGATCATTTGCATCTTGGCATGCCACATTGACAATTCACACCATGCGATTGATGTCTATCAACATATAACCTCTAAGCTCGTACGTCTCAGAGAAGGGTGTTAAGCAAGAGAATAAATTCTCCACCACCAAACATATATATATTCAATAGAAATCAATCAGCACAGAATAAAATCCAATGTCAGACATACATCCATTTACTAGTTCGTTTTGGGTCTGAACGAAACCGGAGACACCTTATTCTTCGTTCCATATGTCCAATACGAAAGAGAGGCTCTCGCATATCTGGACAATCAACAAGTACATCCGGACAACTACCACTGTAACCTTTTCAAGGTAGAAAATCCAATCAAAGGCATTAGTAGTCACCTATTCGATGTGAAGATCGACGGTCTTTAACCACCGTATTCAATGTCTTCAACTTCGGCCTTTTCAAATAATTCACAAATATATATAACTCAAATCAATTCTTTTCATTCTATATCATTTATAATATTTTATAACGATTTATCGCTATTTTTATTTATATAAAAATAGCCCCTTTTAATTAAACGACACTTCAGGTCATTACGCGGCCCTGGCAATGTTTTCATCAAACTTTAATTTACACATTTCTCCAAATATAACTGTTGGATCTTAGAAAAATTTATATCGTTGGAAAGATCTTTCCAAAGCGGACCCAACGGTTCCAGTTTTGGGAAAATCCGATGGTCGGATATCTCGGTATAATCGTTTAAAGTTACGATTCCAAATCGCGAACTACCGCATGCGATTTGTTTTATTTTAATATATATATATATATGTATGTATGTATGTATGTATGTATGTGTGTATATATATATATATATAATTAGTTCAACGATTTCAACACATTTTCTCTCTAACATATAGTTAACATCATTTTAATCATGACAATGAATATTTTAAATGAATCATACTTACATTAAAAATGTAATTTTTAATGTTACAACATTTTATCAAATAATGAATCTTTTTAATGATTCATTTTCACATTAAAAATGTAAAATGAATTTTAACACGTTTTATCAAAACAATTAGTCTTTTTTTTTTTAATGATTCATTTTTACATTAAAAATGTTATGTAATTTTGAGGTTAACACATTTTATCAGAACAATGAATCTTTTTAATGATTCATTTTTACATTAAAAATGAAAACGTAATTTTAATGTAAACCATTTTTCAAAGAATGAACCTTTTTTTAATGGTTCATTTTTACATTAAAAATGAAAAGGTAATTTTTTATGTAAAAACATTTTTCAAATAATAAATCTTTTTTAATGGTTCATTTTTTACATTAAAATGTAAATGTAATTTTTTATGTTAAAACATTTTTCAAACAATGAATCATTTTAAAGAATTAAATATACAATAAAAATGTAATTCTTATTGTTCAATCATTTAATTCCAAGAATTGAATATTTTTCATTATTTCTTATATACAATAAAAATGTAAATTTTTGTTGTTAAACTTTTTTTTCAATCAATGAATATTTTTCATCATTTCTTATCAACAATAAAAATATAAATTTTTATTATTAAACTTTTTTTTTTCAATCAATGAATATTTTCCACCGTTTCTTATCTACAATAAAAATGTAAATTTTTATTGTTAAACTTTTTTCTCAATCAATGAATATTTTTCATCATTTCTTATCTACAATAAGAATGTAAATTTTTATTGTTAAACTTTTTTTCCCAATCAGTGAATATTTTTCATCATTTCTTACCTACAATAAAAATGTAAATTTTTATTGTTAAACTTTTTTTTTTCAATCGATGAATATTTTTCATCATTTCTTATCTATAGTAAAAATGTAAATTATCATTGTTAAACTTTTTCTTTTCAATCAATGAATATTTTTCATCATTTCTTATATACAATAAAAATTTAATGTTTTATTGTTAAACTTTTCTATTTCGTATAATGATCATTTTTGCATATTCTATACAAACAATAAAAATGTGATTTTTATTATTAACGTATTTTTATTTCAAATATGAATATTTTACATATTTATATATACAATAAAAATGAAATTTTTATTTCAAACGATTTTTATTTCATACACGAATATTTTACAACATATGAATATTTCAGAAAATTTCGGCATTATAACGGTAGGGTAATTAAAACCGGCACCGTCCCTAGTATAACTCCTCTACTATCCTAGGCCACGCGGCGATACAAGGGTTTTATTTTTATAATTTCCAGAATACAATTCATTTTCACAACATTGTGAATTTTCCACAAACACAATCAATTTCGTTTCAACCACAATCAATCATCCACAGTCACAATCAATTTCACACAACAATACAATCAAGTCGTCCATTGTCTGTGGACGACGGTGTCGGGAGCTACTAAACTCCGTATGCAACCTAATATAAATTAATTCATTTATTTTTGAATTAAGATTGCTCACATTGCTTTTTGTTCCTTCTAAAATTGTAGAAAGCTCCAAAAATTCTCCGGTCTCTTCTAGAATGTAGCGCACGATGTCACGGTCCCAATGTCTCTAGTTTCACTGGATTTGGACAACATATGAAAAAGATATGATTTTTATTCGATAAAATGAATTTTGCAACACTTTAGAGTATTGTAAACCTTTAAATATATATACCTCGTTAAATAGCCGATGGTTTTCAAAACTGTTCAAATCTAGGGTTTAAAAATTCGTCTGATCCGTTGAGCTTGAGGAAGATTGGATTATACGACATCGAAAGGGAAGGAACAACACACCAACGCTGGGGGTGGGGCCCACTTTGACGGCTCCAAGCGCTCACGGCGGCGGTTTAAAACCTGCGACTTCGAGGAGGTGATTCGAGTGATATACATAACGATAAATTACACAACTGGTATGGTTTTGAAGCTTGTGAAAATCTCTATAAAAACCTCAACTGGATCGTCAAATTTTATTGAGTGAATCGCGAGTTAAAGAGGAGAGAAGTATTGAGAGATAGCTGCCATCGAATTCAAGAGGATCGGGCTTTTCAGATAACGACGAGGGTTTTGATTGGATAATAGATATATATATATATATATATATATATATTAATTCTTTTAATTCAATAAAGGCTCGTTAATCCATACAAACTCCAAATCTGACCCAACGACTGTCGCCCCTAGCTAACCCCCATTTCGGACACAATGGAATATGTTTCGTAAGCCCATTCGACTGTTTCAGTCAGTTATTCATTAAATTAAAATATAGAACATTCAACATTAAATTCGAACGTACATTTTAATTTACAAGGGCCATATAATGATTCCAAAATTCCTGAAAAATAAATCTAGCTGCGTTTTGACGATGCGGTCCTAACAAAATTAATTTCATCAAATTTGGAGACCGTTTGAAAAATGGCCATTTTTTGATTGATCCAATTTGATTGAAATTGAGAAAACACGTTTTGATTTTCCACGCTCACATATTAATTCCAAAAATTATGAAAATTGGAATCTTGCAATAATTTGACATTCTGAATCCAACCAAAGTGGTTTCATCGCAAACGGAGGTCATTTACAAAATGGCTATTTTTAAGGGCTATATAATATATTAAATTCCATAATGACTATTTCAAATTTTAAACTGGATATAACTTTTAATTCCCATTATGAAATCTGGATTTTTCACATTCTTTAGAAAGATATAATTAAACATACTAAAATATTTCTTGTTTTACTGAAATCCGAGTTATTTTGAATTCTGTATACTCATTTGAAATTTGAAATCGAATTTTCAAACTATCGCACCATTTCAGGCTCGTTATATAATTAAAATAAATTTATACGTTCTAACATCGATTTAAATAAATTTTAAATCATATTATTTAAAATAAATCATTTTAAATATTAAAAATCCATTAAAGTATCCAAAATAAAAAAAATTAATTTGGTTTTGATTTTCCGGGTTGTTACAATCTCCCCCACTTAAAAACTTTTTTTCCTCGAAAAGGAAACAATAGTAAAGTTGGAAACAAAACGGAAAATGCAAAATATTGTTTATGTACCTTGCACCAGAGCTAATCCGAGATATCCACTCTGCACTTGGGATAAGCCTATATAATGCTATCCTCGGTCTCCCATGTACAGTCTCTAGGATCTCCGCTCCACTGCACTTTGACCAAATGGATCCTCTTGTTTTTTAGAACTCTGGTTTCCTTGCCAATAATCTTTACGGGCTCTCTTCTCACGGCTAAGCTTGGGGTAATCTCCAAATCTTGTTGTGCTGCTTCTTCCACAACCAAGTTTGGATCATGTACATGCTTTCGAAGTTGAGACACGTGAAATACATCATGTACCCCTGGCAACCAGTCTTGTAGCTGAACCCTGTAAGCAAGAGTTCCAATCTTTTCGGGTATAAGGAATGGACCAATAAATCTAGGCGCCGACTTTCCTATCTTCTCGAAACGGACTACTCCTCTCATTAGAGAAACTCTCAAATACACATAATCACCAACAGAAAAGGCCAAATCTCTTCTTTTAGAATCTGCATAACTCTTCTGTCTGTTTTGATCTGCTAGCAATCGCTTCTTAATGAAATCGACCTTATCCGAAGCTTCTCGAATCATGTTAGGACCCAGTACTATTCGATTGCCTGATTCCACCCAACATGCGGGAGATCTACATGGTCTACCATAAAATGCTTCGAATGGCGACATTTGTAAGCTTGCTTGATAACTGTTATTATATGAGAACTCAACCAGATGCAAGTGATCTTCCCACGATCCGCCAAAATCAAGAATACATGCTCGCAACAAGTCTTCTAGTAATGATTCACCCTCTCAGTCTGGTCATCTGTTTGAGGACGATATGCGGTGCTCAGATTTAACTTTGTCCCCAACTCCTCTTGGAATGCTTCCCAGAATTTACTAGTGAATATCGGATCACGATCACTAACAATACTACTGGGAACTCCATGTAGCCTAACGATTTCTTTGAAATAAATCCGCGCCAGACTTTGAGCTATTCCAGTAGACTTCACAGGAATAAAATGGGCAGTCTTCGTAAAACGGTCTACGATCACCAATATACTACCATTACCTTTCCTGGTTCAGGGCAAACCATCTATGAAATCCATGGAAATTTGACCCCACTTCCAATTTGGAGCCTCCAATGGTTGTAACAATCCAGCGAGTTTCTACTGATCACTCTTGACTTGCTGGCAAGTAGAACACCTACTAACATAAATGGAAATGTCTCTTTTCATAGATTTCCAGTAGAACGTACGCTTGAGATCATGATATATCTTACTCACTCCTGGATGAATACTAAGTTTGGATTTGTGACATTCATCCATTACTTCTCTTCTGAGCTCAGGAATATTCAGAACACAAATTCGTCCTAATAACCTCAGAACTCCTTTGTTATTAATCTGGAAACTCGAGGGTTCGCCTTACCAAACTCTTTTACTAATTCTTTGAATAAATTCATCATCCTTATGAAGAACATAGATTTTGTGAATCAATGAAGGCGTAATAATGAGATTAGCAATAATTACATTCTTTCTGCTAAGCGCGTCTGCTACAACATTGGCTTTCCCTGTAGTATACAAAATATCTAGATTGTATGACGCAAGAAATTCTGACTAACATTGTTGCCTCAAATTCAAGTCCTTCTTTGTGAACAAATACTTCAATGATTTATGATCTGTATATAATTCGAACGTCTCACCCAAAAGATAGTTCCTCCATATTTTCAAAGCAAACACGACGGCTAACAACTCAAGATCATGAGTAGGATATCTCTTCTCATGCTCTTCAACTGATGGCTAGCATAAGCAACTACTTTGCCTCTTTGTATTAATACCGCACAACACCTTCAAGAGAAGCATCTATGTAGACTGTCAAATCTTGATTGCCATCGATAATAGTCAACATTGGAGTAGTAGTCAACCTTAATTTTAGCTCTTGTAAAGCTGCCACACATTCAGGCGTCCAATTAAACCTTGTATGTTTCTTGGTAAGCTTCATTAATGGACAATATAGCTTCGAAAAATCTTTAACGATTTTCCGATAATAGGCCAACCAATCCTAGAAAACTTCTAACTTCTGTAGGCATGCTAGGATGCTTCCAATCTCGAATGGCTGTGATTTTTCTTGGATCCACTGAAATTCCTTCCTTCGATACTACATAACCAAGGAACTTCACTTCTTCTTGCCAGAATATGCATTTAGAAAATTTGGCCTTTAATACATTCTTTCTCAGAATTTCCAAAACTTCTTCCAAATGCTTTTCATGCTCGGCAGTCGACTTAGAGAAGATTAAAATTTCTTCAATGAAAACCAGTACAAATTTATTCAAGACATCACGGAATACTCTGTTCATTAAATCTACAAAGAAAGAAGGAGCATTACATAAGCCGAACGACATTACTAACCACTCATAAAATATGTCTAGACCTCTGAAATCTGTCAAAGGAACACACTCTTCGGCAATCTGCAGTTGATGGAAACTTGTAGCTAGGTCCATTCTAGAAAATACTTGCGTTCCATTCAAGCGATCTAATAAATCATCAATACGCGGTATTGGATATTTATTCTTTAGTGTCTGCCGGTAATCCACACACAATATGAGAGTACCATCTGACTTTGGAATAAACACTACTGTACCCCAATTCGAAAAGCTAGGCCTGATCATACTTTTGCACAAAAGCTGTTTAGTTTGATTACTTAATTCTTCTTTCTCTTTCAATGTCATTCTTTGAATAACATGCACAACTGGCCTTGCATTCGGGACTAAATCAATACTGAAGTCAATTTCTCTTCGCGGAGGTAAGCTATCAACTTCTTCGGACACATCCGCATAATTCTTAACGACAGAAATATCTTAATTAGCTGTGGGAGAAACCTCAGGAGAAGCCCAAAATAAATTTCTATCTGAATCTGAGCCTACGTAGGGTATAACAATATCGACAAGCTTCGTTTTAATTTTAACAACTCTTTCCCCACATTTAATTTTGGCCTCGTATTTAGTTAACCAGTCCAGCCTAAGAATGATATCAAATTCAGAAAAATCCATAACAATCAAGGTGCAAAAAAACCGATAATGGGAAAAAGAGATGGGCACTTTACAATACAAACCAAGAACAAGAGAACCACTGATTGGATTATGAACTTTAATCGATTCTTTAAGATTCCTTAATTTTAGATTTAGCTTTTTGATTGTATTACTCTACATGAAGCTTTGCGACGCACCCGTATCTAATAGCACGATAATAGGAATACTGTTGACAGTAAGGGTCCCTTCCAAAACATCTAGCCTTTGCTGACTAGCTGAGGGTGTTAGAGTTTCTACCACTTCATTTACATGATCTACTTTGGTCCCTTTTAAAAGCTGGCAGTCTTTGGCAAGATGACCAGTCTAATGGCAATTATTGCATCCCCTTCTCTCTTTAAACTTCTTATTGAATTTAGATCCATCTTTTCTTTGTTTCTTTAGAGATCTGCAATTTATCGCCAAATGTCCTTGCTTATTGCAGATAGAGCATTTGGCAGTCGTTAATGGTTCTTTCTTAGATTTAACCCCTTTATTATCAGCTTTAGGCTTCTTACTGACCTTAGGCTTCGTACTTGCCTCAGGACTGCCAGTTTCAAACTTTCCTTTGTTGATATAGCTACCTTCCTCTTCATCTTCCAAACCACCTTTCTTATTAAGATACTCATAGCGATAAGTCATTTGTATCATCTTAGAAAAAGGAAGATTCACATGAGCAATTACTCTACTTTCGTATTTTCTTTGAAGTCCGTTGATAAACCTCAGATTCTTCCTTATAAGATCTCGAATTAGTTATGGGGCAAAACAAGAAAGTTCATTGAATTTATTCTGATATTCCTGGATGGTCATATCTCCTTGGTTCAGATTGTAAAACTCATCATATTGTCGCTCAGTTGCTTCTGAAGGAATAAATTTTTCTGTGAACATTTCTTTAAATCTATCCCAGGTAATATTACCTTCTAGATTTTCTTTAATAACATTTTCCCACCAGATTAAAGCTTCGTCTTTGAGTGCCCAAAATGCCAGTAATTTTTTCTGATCATCTCTCAGCTTTAAGGCTTCAAAAATTCTCTCCGAAGAACGCATCCATGCTTGTGTTTCAATAACGGACTCTTTACCCGAGAATGGTACTCCACCCAGATTTCGATACTTCTTTACTAGAGCTTCTAGATCTAGTTCTAGTTGTTGGAGCACGATTGGCTCATTAGACTATCGAACCATAGAATTAATTCTTCTGATGCTACAACTCATTTTCTATTATGTCTGCAAATAGCAGACACAGAGTCAGGCTAACAGAAAAGATATTGTAAAGTATAGAGACATATATTTAAGTGTAAATGTATCTATGGGTGTATGTTTTATTCTTCTATACTCATTCTAGTACATTAGTGATCCTATCTATAATGAGTTATTTGTCTTAGAATACTGCTGATTCTATTTCTTACAAATTTGTTAATGAGTTATATTCCAGAGCTAAGGTTAACCAAAGCTCTGATACCAACTGTGATGACTCCAAACCTCCGTGCCATGGAAGTAAGGATAATCATTGGAATATAACACATATAACAGTAATAGCAGAACGGAATACACCAACTAAAGTACATCAAAGTTACATTGGAAATAATATCAACATTAGAGTTACACAGCATAACAGGATCATACATAGTACAGAATACAGTTTCAGCTTAATATAAAATGTCTAAAGCGGAATTAAACATAATATACTAAATGAAGTCTGAACGACATAATAGAAATGATAGGATCCATCTTCAGCTCCATAGCTATACAGAATGAGTCTGCTAAAACCTGAATACAAGGCTTTCGGTGTGGAAAAAAGGGCACCCGAGTTTGCAAATTGAAACAAACTATGAGTCGGTCATGGGACTGGTATGAGAAATCTGACTAAACCTATTTAATAATAAGGAAAATTACAGGACCGCGCCGCTAACGCGGAACGGGTTTACTCCATTGGATTGCCAGTACATAAATAAAGTAAATTATTTAAACAATGCAATGCTTTTTAGAAAAATGAAGCCATTATAAGACTCAAGTCCCATCACACAATGCAATGCAAACCATAGGATAGAGTTTTACCTTATAATGGCCAAATATGCTTGATACGTATAAAACAAATCATTTGATATTATTATTAGTGTATATATGTTTCAAAAATATTTTCAATCATAATGTATCAATCATAGACGGCATAGCTGTCATATACTATGTTGCCATATATAGGTTTACAATCAAAACCGTAATGTCGTATTGGAGATTGGGTTTCCAACATGAACCATGGCAAGGGATCGTCCTTACCGAATTCGAGACTCTCTATCCCGAGCCTCAGAAACAGAAAGCATCATCCCTTGGAGCCACAGGGCCGGTCCACAACTTACGTTATTGGATTATATATAATTCCTAAACAATATGTTTCCCCGCCCTATGGGGTGTAAATCAAGAGCCACAAGGGACTCAGATCCGAGGTATCTCGCTTTCCATCATCCACATAAGTAAAAAATGTCTGGGTTCCATACCATGACACCACTCGTAGCTAGAAAGAAACGCATGTTCTCCCTGGATCCTTCTCCCGTTTCTGGTTCATACCGGGGTGTGAGGCTCGCAAAATAACGCTATACACAAAGCTATGCTAATTAAAGTTGTGCTTTGATCATCAACCCCAAGGCTCTGCTTTTCAACAATAAGCATTGATCATTTGCATCTTAGCATGCCACACTGACAATTCACACCATGCGACTGATGTCTATCAATATATAACCTCTGAGTACATACATCTCAGAGAAGGGTGTTAAGCAAGAGAATAAATTCTCCACCACCAAACAGATATATATTAAATAGAAATCAATCAGCACAGAATAAAATCCAATGTCAGACATATATCCATTTACTAATTCATTATGGGTATGAACGAAACCGCATACACCTTATTCCTCATTCCATATGTCCAATACGGAAGAGAGGATCTTGCATATTCGGACAATCAATAAGTACGTCCGAACAATTACCACTATAACCCTTTCAAGGCAGCAACTCCAATCAAAGGCATCAATAGTCGTCCATTCGATGTGAAGATTGCCAGTCTTCAACCACCGTCTTCAATGTCTTCGACTTCTAGTCGTCGTTTAATTATTTGAAATGAGAATTAACTCGGCCTTTCCAAATAATTCACAAAAATATATAATCCAAATCAATTCTTTTCATTCCATATCGTTTATAATATTTTATAACGATTTATCCCTATTTTTATTTATATAAAAATAGCCCCTTTTAATTAAACGATGCTTCAGGTCATTGTGTAACCCTAGCGCTACTTTCATCAAACTTTGATTTACACATTTCTCAAAATCTAACCGTTGGATATTAGCAAATTTTATATCGCTGGAAAGATCTTTCCGAAGCGAACCCAATGGTTCCTGTTTTGGGAAAGTCCGATGTTCGAATCTCTCGGTATAATCGTTTAAAGTTACGATTCTAAATCGTGAACTACCGCGCGCGATTCGTTATATATATATATATATATATATATATAATTCATTCAACGATTTCAACACATTTTCTCTCTAACATATACTTAACATCATTTTAATCATAACAATGAATATTTTAATTGAATCATACTTACATTAAAAATGTAATTTTTAATGTTACAACATGTTATCAAACAATGAATCTTTTTAATGATTCATTTTTACATCAAAAATGTAAATTTAATGTTAACACGTTTTATCAAAACAATGAATCTTTTTTAATGATTCATTTTTACATTAAAAATGAAAATGTAACTTTAATGTAAAACATTTTTCCAACAATGAATCTTTTATTTAATGGTTCGTTTTTACATTAAAAATGAAAATGTAATTTTTTATGTAAAGACATTTTTCAAACAATGAGTCTTTTTTAATGGTTCATTTTTACATTAAAAATGTAAATTTAATTTTTTATGTAAAAACATTTTTCAAACAATGAATTTTTTTAAAGAATTAAATATACAATAAAAACGTAATTCTTATTGTTCAATCATTTAATTCTAAGAAATGAATATTTTTCATTATTTCTTATATATAACAAAAATGTAAATTTTTGTTGTTAAACTTTTTTTTTTCAATCAATGAATATTTTTCATCATTTCTTATCTACAATAAAAATGTAAATTTTTATTGTTAAACTTTTTTTTTTCAATCAATGAATACTTTCCATCATTTCTTTTCTACAATAAAAAAGTAAATTTTTATTGTTAAACTTTTTTCTACCAATGAATATTTTTCATCATTTCTTATCTACAATAAAAATGTAAATTTTTATTGTTAAACTTTTTTTTCAATCAATGAATATTTTTCATCATTTCTTATCTACGATAAAAATGTAAATTTTTATTGTTAATTTTTATCAATCAATGAATATTTTTCATCATTTCTTACCTATGATAAAAATGTAAATTTTTATTGTTAATTTTTATCAATCAATGAATATTTTTCATCATTTCTTATCTACAATAAAAATGTAAATTTTTATTGTTAAACTTTTCTATTTCAAATAATGATCATTTTTACATATTCCATAAAGACAGTAAAAATGTGATTTTTATTGTTAACATATTTTTATTTCAAATATGAATATTTTACATACTTTATATATACAATAAAAATGAAATTTTTATCATTCAAACGATTTTGATTTCATACACGAATATTTTACAACACATGAATATTTCAGAAAATTTTGGCATTATAACGGCAGGGTAATTAAAACCGGCACCGTCCCTAGTATGGCTCCTCTGCTTTCCTAGGTCTCGCGGCGATACAAGGGTTTTATTTTTATAATTTTCACAGTACAATTCATTTTCACAACATTGTGAATTTTCCACAAACACAACCAATTTCGTTTCAACCACAATCAATCATCTACAACCACAATCAATTTCACACCACAATACAATCAAGTCGTCCATGGTCTATGGACGACGGTGTCGGGAGATATTAAACTCCGTCTGCAACCTAATATAATTTAATTCATTTATTTTTGGATTATGATTGCTCATATTTCTTTTTATTCCTTTTAAAATTGTAGAAAGCTCCAAAAATTCTCCGGTCTCTTCTAAAATGTAGTGCATGATGTCACGGTCCCAATGTCTCTTGTTTCATTGGATTTGGACAACATACGAAAAAGATATGATTTAGTCGATAAAATGAATTTCGTAACGCTTTAGAGTGTTGTACACCTTTAAATATATGTACCTCGTTAAATAGCCGATGGTTTTCAAAACTGTTCAAATCTAGGGTTACAAATTTTGTTTGATCCGCTGAGCTTGAGGAAGATCAGATTATACGACGTCAAAGGGGAAGGAACAACTCACCCGCGCCTGGGGTTGGGGCCCACTTCGATGACTCCAAGCATTCACGGCGGCGGCTTAAAACCCACGACTTCGGGGAGGTGATTCGGACGATATACACAACGATAAATTACACAATTGGTATGGTTTTCAAGCTTGTGAAAATCTATACAAAAACCTCAACTGGATCGTCGAATTTTATTGAGTGAATTGCGAGTTAAAGAGGAGAGAAGGATTGAGAGATAGCCACCATCGAATTCAATAGGATTGGGTTTTTCAGATAATGACGAGGGTTTTGATTGGATAATAGATATATATTATATATTTTATTTTTTTAATTCTTTTGATACAATAAAGGCCCGTTAACCCATACGAACTCCAAATCCAACCCAACGACTGTTGCCCCTAGATAACCCCCATTCCAGACATAATGGAACATGTTTTGTAAACCCATTCGACTATTTCAGTCAGTTATTCATTAAATTAAAATATAGAACATTTAATATTAAATTTGAACGTACATTTTATTTTACCGGGGCTACATACTGATTCCAAAAATTCCCGAAAAATAAATCTAGCTATGTTTTGACGATACGGTCCTAAAAAAATTAATTTCATTAAATTTGGAGACCGTTTGAAAAATGGCCATTTTCTGGTCAATCCAATTTGACTGAAATCGACAAAACACGTTTTGATTTACCACGCTCACATATTAATTCCAAAAATTGTGAAAATTGTAATCTTGCAATAATTTAACATTCCAGATCCAATCAAAGTGATTTCGACGAAAACGGAGGTCGTTTGCAAAATTGCTATTTTTAAGTGTATATATTATATTAAATTATATAACGACTATTTCAAATTTTAAACTGGACATAACTTTTAATTCCCATTATGAAATCTGGATTTTTCACATTCGTTAGAAAGATATAATTAAACGGATTCAAATATTTCTTATTTTACTGAAATCCGGTTTATTTTGAATTCTGTACACTCATTTGAAATTTGTAATCGAATTTTCTAGCCACCGCGCCATTTCAGGCTCGTTATATAATTAAAATAAATTTATACGTTCTTACTTCGACTTAAATAAATTTTAAATCATTATTATTTAAAACAGATCAGTTTAAATGTTCAAAATCCATTAAAATATCCAAAATAAAAATTTAAAATTGGTTCTGATTTTCCGGGTTGTTACAATCTCCCCCACTTAAAAACTTTTCGTCTCCGAAAAGGAAACAATAGTAATGTAGGAAACAAAACAGAAAATGCAAAATATTGTAAATGTACCTTGCACCAGAGCTAATCAGAGATATCCACTTTGCACTTGGGATAAGCCTGTTTAATGCTATCCTCAGTCTCCCATGTACAGTCTCTAGGATCTCCGCTCCACTTCACTTTGACCAAATGGATCCTCTTGTTTCTCGGAACTCTGGTTTCCTTGCCAATAATCTTTATTGGCTCTCTTCTCACTGCTAGGCTTGGGGTAATCTCCAAATCTTGTTGTGCTGCTTCTTCCACAACCAAGTTTGGATCATGTACATGCTTTTGAAGTTGAGACACGTGAAATGCATCATGTACCCCTGACAACCAGTTAGGTAGCTGAACCCTGTAAGCAAGAGTTCCAATCCTTTTGATTATAGGGAATGGACCAATTAATCTAGGTGCCAACTTTCATGTCTTCCTGAAACGGACTACTCCTCTCATTGGAGAAACTCTCAAATACACATAATCACTAACAGAAAAGGCCAAATCTCTTCTTCTAGAATCTGCATAACTCTTCTGTCTGTTTTGAGCTGCTACCAATCGCTTCTTAATGAAATCGACCTTATCCGAAGCTTCTCGAATCATGTCGCGACCCAGTACTAGTCGATTGCCTGATTCCACCCAACATGCGGGAGATCTACATGGTCAACCATACAATGCTTCGAATGGCGCATTTGTAAGTTTGCTTGATAATTGTTATTATATGAGAACTCAACCAGATGCAAGTGATCTTCCCACGATCCACCAAAATCAAGAATACATGCTCGCAACAAGTCTTCTAGTATACGATTCATCCTCTCAATCTGGCCATCTGTTTGAGGATGATATGCGGTGCTCAGATTTAAGTTTATCCCAAGCTCTTCTTTGAATGCTTCCAAGAATTTACTAGCGAATATCGGATCACGATCACTAACAATGCTACTGGGAACTCTATGTAGCCTAACGATTTCTTTGAAATAAATCTGCATCAGAATTTGAGCTGTTCTAGTAGACTTCATAGGAATAAAATGGGCAGTCTTCGTAAAACGATCTACGATCACCCATATACTATCATTACTTTTCCTGGTTCGATGCAAACCATCTATGAAATGCATGGAAATTTGATCCCACTTCCAATTTGGAACCTCCAATGGTTGTAACAATCCGGTGAGTTTCTGTTGATCACTCTTGACTTGCTGGCAAGTATAACATCTTCTAACATAAATGGAGATGTCTCTTTTCATAGATTTCCATCAGAACGTACACTGGAGATCATGATATATCTTACTCACTCCTGGATGAATACTAAGTTTGGATTTGTGACATTCGTCCATTACTTCTCTTCTGAGCTCACGAATATTCGGAACACAAATTCGCCCTAATAACCTCAGAACTCCTTTGTTATCAATCTGGAAACTCGAGTGTTCGACTTCCTGAACTCATTTACTAATTCTCTAAATAAATTCATCATCCTTTTGAAGAACAGAGATTTTGTCAATCAGTGAAGGTGTAATAATGAGATTAGCAAAAATTGCATTCTTTCTGCTAAGCGCATCTGCTACAACATTGGCTTTCCCGGGAGTATACAAAATATCTAGATCATACGCCACAAGAAATTCTAACCAACGATGCTGCCTCAAATTCAAGTTCTTCTGGGTGAACAAATACTTCAATGATTTATGATCCGTATATAATTCGAACTTCTCACCCAAAAGATAGTGGCTCCTTATTTTCAAAGCAAACACGACGGCTAACAATTAAGATCATGAGTAGGATATCTCTTCTCATGCGGCTTCAATTAACGGCTAGCATAAGACACTACTTTGCCTCTTTGTATTAATCCCGCACAACACCTTCAAGAGAAGCAACTGTATAGACTGTAAAATCTTGATTGCCATCAAAATTAGTCAACACTGGAGCAGTAATCAACCTTAATTTCAGCTCTTGGAAAGCTGCCTCACATTCAGGCGTCCAATTAAACCTTGTATGTTTCTTGGTAAGCTTCGTTAATGGACAAGATAGCTTCGAAAAATCTTTAACGATTTTCCGATAATAGCCAGCCAATCCTAGGAAACTTCTAACTTCTGTAGACGTGCTAGGCTACTTCCAGTCTCTAATGGCTGTGATTTTTCTTAGATCCACTAAAATTTCTTCCTTTGATACTACATGACCGAGGAACTTCACTTCTTCTTGCCATAAAATGCATTTAGAAAATTTGGCCTTTAATACATTCTTTCTCAGAATTTTCAAAACTTCCAAATGCTTTTCATGCTCGGCAGTCGACTTAAAGAAGATTAAAATGTCATCAATGAAAACCAGCACAAATTTATTCAAGACATCATGGAATACTCTGTTCATTAATTCCACAAAGTAAGAAGGAGCATTACATGAGCCGAACGGCATTACTAACTGTAACACCCCACTCCCGCTATGATCACTCACTAAGGGAATGCCATAGCATCGGTGGAGTATTTTAGTGAATATAGAACAGAAAAATTACAACAAGACAGATATAAATAGTACTTGAAATTTTAAAACATCATCTCATAACAGCGGAAGTAAAACATGTCTGGTTACATCATAAAACCACAATAAAGGTCAAGTACAATATCCATCAAAATAAAGAAGTACATAATCCCACTCTCATACAATAGCCAAACAAAAGAAAAGATAACTGGATAACTGGAGCTTTACATCTATCCAAGCTCCTAAAGACTGGAACAGCAATCCGATCAAGCTCCACTACTGCTAGGATCCACCGTAGGACCTGAGGGTTGGGAAAAAGATAAAAACAACAGGGTCAGACATAAGTCTGAGCGAGTCCTATAACTTTAACAATACAATCGTTAAAGTAACCAGAGAAGACATAAACTGATATACGGTAACATATAGGGATGAATGGCTACCCTAAGCAGTCAACTAAACGAAGATAAAGGATAAAGACGCATCTACCCTCCCTAAGGTAAATTACTAAACTGCACCACACCAGTCGTTCCTAACTTAAAGGTTGATCCCACCCAAGGACTTATAAAATTTACTAATTAGTACCTGCGTACCCCTAGGTGACCAAGTAGGCGCCACGGGGCCCTACAATCCACTAGGTGTACACACTACTTCCCATTCGATCGGCTCCCTAACGTAGATACCCGTGCTGGCCCCACCGTGGGATGTATCATTCCCCAATGTGGCAACCTGATGGAACTAAAGGTGCACGGCTTATATCTACTCGATGCAACAACGGCTTACCTACCAGCCCGGGCCCACTCACGCATATGAAGCCCGTTGGACTTGCGTTGCCACCGCTAACCCGTTTGCCTCTTACAGTCAAGCCCAGTATGCGTGTCCCGTCCTCGACATGGGTCGAGCCCACAAAGATACGTATGGGTTACTGGTTGAAATGGGCCTCCACAAGCTACCCACCTAAGCTTGTCCCTTTTTCTAGTATATCCCACTTAACCCTTTAATCATGTTTTAATTACATGTTCCATTTTGGTTAAGTATTCTAATCGTATTTTCTATTGCCACCCAAGGCAACCACTAGATTTTCTCATGCCACCCGAGGCACCCACTTAACCCCTCATGTCCCTCTACATGCTAATATGGTTAAGTGTTTCTTAATTAATTAATTAAGAACGTAACCTTTGTAAAGACCTCTCACATTAGACTGTCTTTTATGACCGCTGGTTAAGCCGGTTGGGTCCGGGCAGCCTTATGTCATAACAGAGTCTAACCTCGTGTCTTTACATTAATTACGTATTTAGTTTGTGCCTAAGACCTCTCACATTGGGCTAACATTTGTAGCAACTGGTTAAGCCGGTTGGGTCCGGGCAGTTTTACGCTACAACTGAGTCCAACCTCGTGTCTTAGTCAATTAATTACACCTAATTAATCACCCTCATAATTTTATATTAATTATCCCTAATTAATCAAGTTTTCTTAACATGGGTAGACCTAACTTAATAGGTAAATTCCCATGGGGTAGACCTAACTCAATAGGTAAATTCCCAACACATAGTATGGGTACACCTAACCAAATAGGCAAATTCCCATACTATGTTTATTTATTTTGTGTTATGCATAATTATATTAATTTCACACAATCTTATTAACTTATGCATTTAATTACCCCATCGTTCCCACGTAATTTCGTTCATGATATAACACATATAAAAGGTGTCAACTTGCATATGAATGAACATGTTTCAAAGGTGCCATCTTGCATATTAACAAACACATAACTTGCATATGAACTTGCATAACATGTCACATAACTTGCATATAATATGTCACATAACTTACATATTCATTTTGCATAACAAACTTGCATATTAGCTTATAGACTTGCATAATGTGTCATCATGAACTTGCATATTAATAAACATGTAACTTGCATATTTACATACATGTAACTCGCATATTAACAAACATGTAACTTGCATATAAAGAAACATGTAACTTGCATATTTACATACATGTAACTTGCATATTAACAAACATGTAACTTGCATATTAACAAACATGTAACTTGCATATTTACATACATGTAACTTGCATATTAACAAACATGTAACTTGCATATTTACATACATGTAACTTGCATAGCATATTACCATGAACTTGCATAACATGCATATGATTACATAGCCCACAACTTGCATATTTAGCATCATGCAAACATAACATACATCATATTAAACTTGCATAAGCTTACATACTCAACATGCATAAACATAAGATTAATGCTAACATCATATCATATGATTCAAAGCTCATTAACCCACATACAAAACCATAAATCTCATCACATCTCATCTAATTAGTTTACCAAAAGATCATCAAAGTGATAGAAACTCACAACTAGCAACTTTGAACACCAAATGAAGAAGATTAAGATGCTAAGAAGGGATTAGAAGTTGATTAGAGAGTGATTAGTATGCAACCCTCTTCATAAAATTAGTGGAGGCCATGAGAGCTAGCATTTTGCCATAGTTTAGTCACTAGGTTTAATTATGAATGAATTAGGGTAGGTTAGGGTCTTATTTATAGATTAGGCAAGTGTTTTAGGCCATAGGATTAACCCTAGATTCAATCCAAGCCATCAAAGCATGTCTTGGGGAAGAAGTCAAGTGTAGGAACCATCTAGGGCCTTTAGATTAAAGATGGACCATGAGAACCATTCAAATGCAAAATCTGCACTTGAGCGAATCGGCCCACGGGTTGACAGCCAAACACCCTGGATTAACCCCTAGTCGACCCAGCCGGGTCGACTTCAAAAATCGGCCGGTTCGGTTATTCCCCTCTCCCAATTCGCTGTTTTGAGCATTTTTGCATATTTATTTATTAAATTTTCAATTATATATATATATATATATATATCAATATATATATATATATATATCTACACAACCCATTTCACTTAATTAAGTATACTTTAATTTGGGAATTTTCGTGAAACTTCGCGAGGCCATATCTTGGTCATACGGACTCCGATTTTCGAAAACTCGGACTCTATTTCGCGTATTTTTCCGAGACGAACGCAATGGCATAGCCCGTTTCCCTTGATTCCCATTTTAGAATTAAATTCTGCCTCGATTTATGTTATTACAGGTTATTGAAAATACGGGTTGTTACATTCTCCCCTCCTTAAAGGATTTCGTCCCCGAAATCTTCAAGTTAGGAAGAACGTATCCTACCATCCAATCATCCATCTACTCAAAGCATCATCCACGAGCAATCATTGTCCTTACAAGATTCTAAATGCTGGATGGATATATGCAAAAGTGTGTGTATATGTACTTACCTAATGCAAAAATCAGGCGGTTACTGATACAGTAAACCTCCTTAATGCAAACCATGATAGTGCCATGCATCCAATATGTATGCGAAACCCTATTGACACATACAAATTTCTACATGCGTGCACAACCATACACAAAAATGCATCATCCATATGATAACACAGCCATGATACATCCATCAATCTAACTACCACATCCATTTATGCAATATGCAACATGAAGTGACTGAGCCGATCTAGTGCCTAATGTGTGTGTATATGCATCCACGAGCAACCACTAGCAAACAATTGCATCCATATGCATCCATCAACCATAACATGTTTCAAACACATGTCTCAACCATAGGTTTTACCCTATCTAAAGGTCATAGGTATTAGCGAGAGGATATACTAAAGATAAGATAAGTACTAGACAAGCAATAAAGGAGAAGTTAAAAGACATACTCTCAAAAAGAAATGGATACAAAGAACGCATCTTTGCTTCCGTCTCCCAAGTAGCATTGCTTTCGTCATCTCCCCATTGCACTTTAACTAGCTGAACTTCTCTGTTCCTCAACTTCCTAGTTTCTGACCCAAGGATGCGAGTAGGAGCTCGTCGAATCGTCGCATCACGCTCTACCTCTACATCTCTAAGCAAGCTCGGCTCTACCACCTCCGCGGTCTCATGTAAGCACTTCCTCAAATGTGATACATGGAATACATCATGAACACCACTAAGTCTGTCGGGCAACTCCACCCTATATGCCATCCGTCCAAATCCTTTCCTTAATAGGAAACGGCCCAACAAATCTCGGTGCTAACTTCCCTACGGACCCAAAGCGAACAACATTTCTCAATGGAGATACTTTGACAAAAACCATGTCCCCAACCTCAAACTCAAGATCCGTCCTTCTCCGATCCGCATAAGATTTCTGTCTATCTTGCGCTGCTTTCATCCTTTTTCGAATTAAATCAATCTTCTCTGAAGTCTCTCTAACCATATCCGGCCCAAGCAAGATCTTATCCGTAGATTCCCACCAACATGTAGGAGATCGACAAGGCCTTCCATAAAGAGCTTCGAAAGGAGCCATACCAATACTGGACTGAAAGCTGTTATTATATGCGAACTCCACCAAAGGAAGATGTTCTTCCCATGTACCTCCAAAATCCAAGATACAAAGCCTCAAAAGATCTTCTAAGATACGGTTCACCCTCTCGGTCTGACCGTCCGTCTGAGGATGATATGCGGTGCTCAAACACAACTGAGTCCCTACCGCCTCTTGCAAACTTCTCCAAAACTCACTAGTGAAGATAGGATCTCGATCACTCACAATGCTGGATGGTACGCCATGCAATCTAACAATCTCCCTAACATAGACTGAAGCAAGCCATGGAGCGGTCCTCTTACTCTTTACGGGTATAAAATGGGCACTCTTGGTAAGTCTGTCTACCACAACCCAAATTCCCGTATTGCCCTTCCTCGATCTCGGTAACCCGTCGATGAAATCCATCGAGACACTATCCCACTTCCACTGTGGAACTTCCAATGGGTGTAGCAACCCACCGGGTTTCCTTTGCTCCACTTTAACTTGTTGGCACACTAAGCATCTAGCCACATACTCGGCCACATCTTTCTTCATACCGGCCCAAAAGAAAACTCTCTTCATGTCTTGGTACATTTTGTCTCCACCGGGATGAATAGTCATTCTTGAACGATGTGCATCATCCAAAATAGCCTTCTTCAAACCCTCATCTTGCGGTACACAAAGTCTACCGTCTCTATGCAACCATCCCTTATCATCTATGGTGTATCTACCCAAATGGCTGGACGACTCCCCTCTTATAAGCTTCTCTACCAACACAACCAACTGTGGGTCGTCTCGCTGAGCCTCGCCAATCCGTCTCAAAAGAGTAGGTCTAACCTCCAAGGATGCCAACAAACCAGGTACAAAATCAACAGAAGGTCTGAAGTCAAACAAAGAAAGAAACTCCAAGCTTCGTCGTTCCACGAACAATGGACTCAAAGATAGCCTTTTTCTACTTAAGGCGTCTGCCACCACGTTACCCTTACCAGGGGTATACGCTATCTCGAAATCATAGGATGCTAAGAACTCCATCCACCTTTGCTGTCTTAAGTTTAAATCCTTCTGAGAGAATAAGTACTTCAATGATTTATGGTCGGTGAACAACTCGAATCTCTCACCAAGAAGATAATGGCGCCAAGACTTAAGTGCGAAAACAATCGCGGCCAACTCTAGATCATGGGTAGGGTAATTCTTCTCATGCACTCTCAATTGTCTCCCTCCATAGGCTATTACCCTTCCCTCCTGCATCAAGACTGCGCCTAATCCTGTTCCACAAGCATCGGTATAAACAACAAACGGCTTACTCCCATCTGGAAGCACTAAAACTGGAGCGGTGGTCAAAGCTCTCTTTAACCGTCGGAAAGCATCATCACAATCTACATCCCACGAGAAAACCAGATTCTTTTTCGTCAAGCGGGTTAATGGGGCTGATATCTTCGCGAAGTCTTTGATGAACTTCCTATAATATCCTGCCAACCCCAAGAAACTTCTTACCTCGGTAGCATTTCTAGGAACTTTCCAATCCTGGATAGATACTATCTTTGCGGGATCCACAGCTATCCCTTCCTTAGAGACCACATGCCCTAAGAATCGCACTTCTCTTCTCCAAAAATGGCATTTAGAGAATTTAGCTTTAAGACTATGCGCTCGAAGAGTCTCCAACACTTCCTTGAGATGTAAGGCATGCTCTTCTTCATTCTTGGAAAAGACCAAGATGTCATCCACAAAAACTACTACAAACTTATTCAGATACTCTCTGAACACTCTACTCATGAGATCAACAAAGTATGCGGGGGCGTTTGTCAACCCAAATGGCATCACTAGCCACTCATAAAAACCATCCGGAGTCCGGAAAGCAGTCTTCTCTATACTGTCCTCCGCCACTCTTAACTGATGAAACCCTGTAGCTAAGTCCATCTGCGAAAATACTGACGCGCCAACCAACTGATCAAAGAGATCATCTATCCTCGGTAATGGGTGTCTATTCTTCTTCGTGAGCTTATTAAGTTCTCTATAATCCACACAAAGTCTGAGGGACTCATCCGCCTTCGTGGCAAACACTACTGGAGCTCCCCACTCCGATATACTTCGCCTTATGAACCCCTTCTCAAGCAACTCCCCTACTTGCTTATGAAGTTCTCTTCTCTCACGAGGAGCCATGTGGCGTACTGGCAAAGACACTGGTTTGGCATTATCCACCAAATAAATTCGGAAATCTATCTCCCGCTTCGGAGGCAAACCCTTTACTTCTTCAAACACATCCGGATATTCCCGGACTACTCTGACAGAACACAAACTCTCGACCGAAGCATCGAGCGATTCAAGATAACTTAGCAAAACAGATTCCATGGGATTGCAAGAGATCTCGAGAGTGTTACCCAAGCGGGTCATGAGCCTGACAACTCTCCTTTCGCAATCAAGAACGGCACCATTACTGGATAACCAGTCCATGCCCAAGATCAACCCATAGCCCGTGAAGCCCAATACAAAAGCATCACATCTAAACTCAACGCTAAGTATAGAAATCTTCAAACCCAAACATATCATAGACAGATATATGGAGCCCCCAATTGGGTTTGAGACAACCAAGGGATCATCAACTAGACTGGTGTCTAAGTGCAGTGACTCAACTAACGATGATGAGATAAAAGAATGCGATGCGCCAGAGTCAAACAAAGTACGAACTGGATGATCAAACAGAAAAACCAGACTTTCAACGGAAATAGTTCTACCTCTCTGCTGAATCGGTGGAACTGAGAGAACCTGAACTTGCCCCCCTGACTGAGGTGGTGCTATAAGAGCTTGCACCTGGCCTCCTGAGGTAGACCCCGTCTTCTGCCCCTTCTTTGGGCAGTTTTTCACAAGATGCCCTGCTTCACCACAATGAAAGCAACCGGTCTTCTTCTTTTTGCGACAATCCTTACTGAGGTGTCCTGGTGTTCCACAATTGAAGCACTTCTTCTTCGTCTTCTTTTTGTCACCATTGCCTTTTCCGCCCTTGCCTTGTTGTTGCTGTTGCGGTTTCTTCTGATCCCCCTTTTTCTCTGGTGCCTTAGAATTCTTATCATCCTCATGCATAAGTGCCATGTAGACAAGCTTCTCAAAAGTGGCCCCCATAGGAATGTGAGTCATAGCTATTCCTTGCAATGGTTCGTTCAAGCCTCTAACGAACCTCAAAGCCTTCTTCTCCGGTGTATTCACCAACTCTATGCCAAACCTTGCTAATTGATTGAATTTGTTGACATATTCTTTCACCGTGAGATTCCCTTGCTTCAAATTCAAGAACTTCTCCATAAACAGATTCTCTTCCGCCCTTGAGAGAAACTTAGCCCCAAACCTTTGCTTAAAATCTGCCCAAGAGTCAACAGGACGTTCTCCATTAGTGACCTCCCACCAGAATGAGGCCTCTCCCTTCATTAACCAAGCCGCCAACTTGACTTTCTTTCCCTCTTCCACTTCAAAGATATCTAGCAACTCTTCCACTTCCTTAAGCCAATCTCTAGCCTCTACGAAAGTCTCTGAACCAAGAAAAGGTTTTCCTCCTATAGCCTTGAACTCCTTGCAAACCTTAGCAAAATTATCCACTCTAGGCCGAGGAGGAGGAGCGGTTGTCTCTGGTGTAGTAGCATTGGCCGGACCCGCAGCCGCGGCCCTAGCCTCTTGCAACCTCCTATACCATAGTGGTATAACTAAACCCTCCGGGATGTTAAGATCTTCAGCCATGCTGAAACGAAAGAGGAAAGATTCAAAAAGGAGATTCCGAAAGATAAAGATATGGCTATTGGGGATTATGCTTTTCTTTTTCAAAAACTTTTTCTCTTAGAAGACATGCTTTTAAAAATACTTTCTTCGAAAATACTCTTAGAAAGTAGTTTTTCTCAAAAAATTTATCTGTTCTGGTAACCTTAAGCTCTGATACCACGTGTAACACCCCACTCCCGCTATGATCACTCACTAAGGGAATGCCATAGCATCGGTGGAGTATTTTAGTGAATATAGAACAGAAAAATTACAACAAGACAGATATAAATAGTACTTGAAATTTTAAAACATCATCTCATAACAGCGGAAGTAAAACATGTCTGGTTACATCATAAAACCACAATAAAGGTCAAGTACAATATCCATCAAAATAAAGAAGTACATAATCCCACTCTCATACAATAGCCAAACAAAAGAAAAGATAACTGGATAACTGGAGCTTTACATCTATCCAAGCTCCTAAAGACTGGAACAGCAATCCGATCAAGCTCCACTACTGCTAGGATCCACCGTAGGACCTGAGGGTTGGGAAAAAGATAAAAACAACAGGGTCAGACATAAGTCTGAGCGAGTCCTATAACTTTAACAATACAATCGTTAAAGTAACCAGAGAAGACATAAACTGATATACGGTAACATATAGGGATGAATGGCTACCCTAAGCAGTCAACTAAACGAAGATAAAGGATAAAGACGCATCTACCCTCCCTAAGGTAAATTACTAAACTGCACCACACCAGTCGTTCCTAACTTAAAGGTTGATCCCACCCAAGGACTTATAAAATTTACTAATTAGTACCTGCGTACCCCTAGGTGACCAAGTAGGCGCCACGGGGCCCTACAATCCACTAGGTGTACACACTACTTCCCATTCGATCGGCTCCCTAACGTAGATACCCGTGCTGGCCCCACCGTGGGATGTATCATTCCCCAATGTGGCAACCTGATGGAACTAAAGGTGCACGGCTTATATCTACTCGATGCAACAACGGCTTACCTACCAGCCCGGGCCCACTCACGCATATGAAGCCCGTTGGACTTGCGTTGCCACCGCTAACCCGTTTGCCTCTTACAGTCAAGCCCAGTATGCGTGTCCCGTCCTCGACATGGGTCGAGCCCACAAAGATACGTATGGGTTACTGGTTGAAATGGGCCTCCACAAGCTACCCACCTAAGCTTGTCCCTTTTTCTAGTATATCCCACTTAACCCTTTAATCATGTTTTAATTACATGTTCCATTTTGGTTAAGTATTCTAATCGTATTTTCTATTGCCACCCAAGGCAACCACTAGATTTTCTCATGCCACCCGAGGCACCCACTTAACCCCTCATGTCCCTCTACATGCTAATATGGTTAAGTGTTTCTTAATTAATTAATTAAGAACGTAACCTTTGTAAAGACCTCTCACATTAGACTGTCTTTTATGACCGCTGGTTAAGCCGGTTGGGTCCGGGCAGCCTTATGTCATAACAGAGTCTAACCTCGTGTCTTTACATTAATTACGTATTTAGTTTGTGCCTAAGACCTCTCACATTGGGCTAACATTTGTAGCAACTGGTTAAGCCGGTTGGGTCCGGGCAGTTTTACGCTACAACTGAGTCCAACCTCGTGTCTTAGTCAATTAATTACACCTAATTAATCACCCTCATAATTTTATATTAATTATCCCTAATTAATCAAGTTTTCTTAACATGGGTAGACCTAACTTAATAGGTAAATTCCCATGGGGTAGACCTAACTCAATAGGTAAATTCCCAACACATAGTATGGGTACACCTAACCAAATAGGCAAATTCCCATACTATGTTTATTTATTTTGTGTTATGCATAATTATATTAATTTCACACAATCTTATTAACTTATGCATTTAATTACCCCATCGTTCCCACGTAATTTCGTTCATGATATAACACATATAAAAGGTGTCAACTTGCATATGAATGAACATGTTTCAAAGGTGCCATCTTGCATATTAACAAACACATAACTTGCATATGAACTTGCATAACATGTCACATAACTTGCATATAATATGTCACATAACTTACATATTCATTTTGCATAACAAACTTGCATATTAGCTTATAGACTTGCATAATGTGTCATCATGAACTTGCATATTAATAAACATGTAACTTGCATATTTACATACATGTAACTCGCATATTAACAAACATGTAACTTGCATATAAAGAAACATGTAACTTGCATATTTACATACATGTAACTTGCATATTAACAAACATGTAACTTGCATATTAACAAACATGTAACTTGCATATTTACATACATGTAACTTGCATATTAACAAACATGTAACTTGCATATTTACATACATGTAACTTGCATAGCATATTACCATGAACTTGCATAACATGCATATGATTACATAGCCCACAACTTGCATATTTAGCATCATGCAAACATAACATACATCATATTAAACTTGCATAAGCTTACATACTCAACATGCATAAACATAAGATTAATGCTAACATCATATCATATGATTCAAAGCTCATTAACCCACATACAAAACCATAAATCTCATCACATCTCATCTAATTAGTTTACCAAAAGATCATCAAAGTGATAGAAACTCACAACTAGCAACTTTGAACACCAAATGAAGAAGATTAAGATGCTAAGAAGGGATTAGAAGTTGATTAGAGAGTGATTAGTATGCAACCCTCTTCATAAAATTAGTGGAGGCCATGAGAGCTAGCATTTTGCCATAGTTTAGTCACTAGGTTTAATTATGAATGAATTAGGGTAGGTTAGGGTCTTATTTATAGATTAGGCAAGTGTTTTAGGCCATAGGATTAACCCTAGATTCAATCCAAGCCATCAAAGCATGTCTTGGGGAAGAAGTCAAGTGTAGGAACCATCTAGGGCCTTTAGATTAAAGATGGACCATGAGAACCATTCAAATGCAAAATCTGCACTTGAGCGAATCGGCCCACGGGTTGACAGCCAAACACCCTGGATTAACCCCTAGTCGACCCAGCCGGGTCGACTTCAAAAATCGGCCGGTTCGGTTATTCCCCTCTCCCAATTCGCTGTTTTGAGCATTTTTGCATATTTATTTATTAAATTTTCAATTATATATATATATATATATATATCAATATATATATATATATATATATATCTACACAACCCATTTCACTTAATTAAGTATACTTTAATTTGGGAATTTTCGTGAAACTTCGCGAGGCCATATCTTGGTCATACGGACTCCGATTTTCGAAAACTCGGACTCTATTTCGCGTATTTTTCCGAGACGAACGCAATGGCATAGCCCGTTTCCCTTGATTCCCATTTTAGAATTAAATTCTGCCTCGATTTATGTTATTACAGGTTATTGAAAATACGGGTTGTTACACTAACCACTCATAAAATATGTCTGGACCTCTGAAAGCTATCAAAAGAACACACTCTTCGGCAATCCGCAGTTGATGGAAACCGTAGCTAGGTCCATTCTAGAAAATACTTGCTCTCCTTTCAAGCGATCTAATAAATCATCAATACGCGGTAATGGATATTTATTCTTTAGTGTCTCCTTATTGAGGTCCCGGTAATCCACACACAATCTGAGAGTACCATCTGACTTTGGAACAAACACTACTGCGACACCTCAATTCTAAAAGCTAGGCCTGATCAGACCTTTCCACAAAAGCTGTTTAGTTTGATTACTTAATTCTTCTTTCTCTTTCAATGTCATTCTTCGAATAGCGTGCACAACTAGCTTTGCATTCGGGACTAAATCAATACTGAAGTCAATTTCTCTTCGTGGAGGTAAGCTATCAACTTCTTCGAACACATCCGCATAATTCTTAATGATAGGAATATCTTCAATAACAATGGGAGAAACCTCAAGAGCAGCCCAAAATCATTTTCTATCAGAATCTGACCCCATGTAGGGTATAACAATATTGGAAAGCTTCATTTTAATTCTAACAACTCTTTCCGCACATTTAACTTCGGCCTCGTATTTAGTTAACCAATCCAGCCCAAGAATGATATCAAATTCAGAAAAATCCATAACGATCAAGCTGCAAGAAAACCGATAATGGGAAAAAGAGATGGGCATTTTACAATACAAACCAAGAACAAGAGAACCACCGATTGGATTATGAACTCCAGTCGATTCTTTAAGATTCCTTAATTTTAGATTTAGCTTTTTGACTGCATTACTCTTAATGAAGCTTTGCGATGCATCTGTATCAAACATTACGGTAACCGGAATATTGTTGACAATAAGGGTCCCTTCCAAAACATCTGGCCTTTGCTAACTAGCTGAGAGTGTTGGAGTTTTTGCCACTTCATTTACATGAGGAACTTTGGTCCCTTTTAAAAGCTAGCAATCTTTGGCAAGATGACCACTCTGATGGCAATTATTGCATCCCCTTCTCTCTTTAAACTTCTTACTGAATTTAGATCCATCCTTTCTTTGTTTCTTTAAAGATCTACAATTAATCGCCAAATGTCATTGCCTATTGCAGTTAGAGCATGTGGCAGTCATTAATGGCTCTTTCTTAGATTTAACCCCTCTCTTATCAGCTTTAGGCTTCTTACTGACCTCAGGCTTCGTACTTGCCTCAGGACTATCAGTTTCAAACTTCCTTTTGCTGTTATAGCTACCTTCCTCTTCATCTTCCAAACCACCTTGCTTATCAAGATACTCATAGCGATAAGCCATTTGTATCATCTTAGAAAAAGGAAGATTCATATGAGCAATTAATCAACTTTCATATTTTCTTTGAAGTCCATTGATAAACCTCAGATTCTTCCTTATAGGATCTTGAATTAGTTCTGGGACAAAAAGAGAAAGTTCATTGAATTTATTCTGATATTCCTGGATGGCCAAATCTCCTTGTTTCAGACTGTAAAACTCATCATATAGTCGTTGCTTTTGGAGGAATAAATTTTTTCTGTGAACATTTCTTTAAATCTATACCAAGTAATATTACCTTCGGGATTTTCTTTAGTAACAGTTTCCCACCAGATTGAAGCTTCGTCTTTGAGTGCCCAAGATGCCAGTAATCTTTTCTGATCATCTCTAAGCTTTAAGCCTTCAAAAATTTTCTCTGAATAACGCATCCATGCTTGTGTTTCAATAACGGACTCTTTACTCGAGAATTGTACTCCACCCAGATTTCGATACTTCTTTACTAGAGCTTCTAGATTTGCTTCTGGTTGTGGGAGCACGATTGGCTCATTAGACCGTCGAACCATAGAGTTACTTCTTCTAATTCTGCCACTCATTTTCTACTATGTCTGCAAATAGCAGACAAAGAGTCAGGCCAACAGAAAAGATATTGTAAAGTATAGAGGCATATATTTAAGTGTAAATGTATCTACGGGGGTGTGTTTTATTTTGCTATACTCATTCTAGGACATTAGTGATCCTATCTATAATGAGTTACTGGTCTTAGAATACTGCTAATTCTATTTCTGACAAATTTGCTAATATGTTATATTCTGGAGCTAAGGTTAACCAAAGCTCTGATACCAACTGTGATGACCCTAAACCCCCGTTCCATGAAAGCAAGGATAGTCATTGTAATATAACACGTAAACAATAACAGCAGAATAGAATACACCAGATAAAGTACATCAAAGTTAAGCTGGAAATAATATCAACATCAGAGTTACACAACATAACAGGATCATACTTAGTACATAATACAGTTTCAGCTTAATATAAAAGGTCTACAATGGAATTAAACATATACAAAATGAAGTTTGAACAACATAATAGAAATGATAGGATCCATCTTCAGCTCCATAGCTATCCATAATGAGTCCGCTAAAACCTGAATAAAAGGCTTCTTGTGTGGAAAAGAGGGCACCCGAGTTTGCAAAGTGAAACAAACTACGAGTCAATCATGGGACTAGTATGAGAAATCTTACTTAACCTATTTAATAATAAGGCAAATCACAGGACCGTGCCACTAACGCGGAACGGGTTTACTCCATTGGATTATGTAACGACCCACATTCTATGTATCAAAGGATCGTAGAATATTTATTTCTTTTTCATATGAGGTTGTATAGTCGTGTAACTTTGTGGAACAGCTAGTGGTGTCATTTTCCATGTTCACGATTTTTTCCGATTTTTAAATAACCATTTTGCCCCTAGCTAGTCTTGTTTCGGCCATAACTTTTAATTAGTAAGGAGTTTTGACCTGATACCACTTCCATTGGATTCAGATGATTGTTTACATTTCCGTAGAGTGATCACATTAGCCAAATGGACTCACCATTTAGGAGATATGGCTGAAACAAAGTTTAGAAGGTGAAAAACTGCTTAAGTGGGTTGATTAGGGTAATTAGTAAATGGGCCATAACCAATTTCGGGATTAGAGTTACGGGGAGGCTGAAATGAGTTAGATTCTCATTCTATTTTAGTTTTCTATCTGCCATTTACCTCTTAGAAACCCTAACAATGGCCTCCACTTTCTAATTTCACCCCAAATCGCTCTCTAATCAAGGATTAAGCTAATCTACGTCAAATCAAGGCAATCAACACCAAATCAGAGTTGGAGCGGCTGTGTTGCATAGGAGAACGTCCCAAATCAGAGATAGTTTCAGATCTAAGTATTATTTGTGGCTAAGGTGAATGATTTGCATTGTTTTTCACTAATTACGGCTAATTAGGGGTGATTAATGCTAATTAATGAAATTATACATTATTAAATTCTGGAAAAATGTTTAGAAATTCTAAAATATTATTTTAGGCCTCTGTTAGGAATTTGGGTTAATTTGGATATGTTTTGCTAATCCTGTCATTAGTTATTGTTAAACATGATTAAGGGGGAAAACATGGGTTTTAGGTATGTTTGATCCATTTTGACATGTTATATTGTTGTTTTGGTGTTTATGGTTGATTATACATGTTGCTATGATTGTTTGGAATGATTTGTGACTGCATAGAAAAGTTAGATTGGTCAAAAATGCCATCGAATGGGGTAAACAGCTCGCTGGACAAAGTGAAGGAAATATGCAGGGGACTGGATCAGATCGGATTCCCCGAACCCCCACTCGTGGAGCATGCATCACGATCCGGAGTTGAAGACATGAACCGATATGCCTCATCTCCACACGAATCGCTCCTCCGAACTACTGCACCACGAGCTAGTGCATCGACCCCGAACCGCTTGGAGATCCCGATCCGACCAGGTGCTCACGAACAGTTCACATCTGAAGCCCCCGATGCGAACTGGAGCTTCATCACGAACTGATCCGACCAGGGAGCCTTCATGAGTCAACATGATGACCACAAACTGGAGGAGAATCACGAACCGGACTATGAGGAGGTGCTACGAACCGAACCGCTTGATGGTCACGAACCAGAGCTTCTCACGAACAGATGGAAGACCCAAGCCTAGATGATGACCACGAACCGAATGGAGATCGATCCGAAAAAGACCAAAACCCGAGATGCAAAGGTAGTGCAAATAGGAAGTAGAACTCAGGATCTAGATGGGAACTAACGAGTTAACTTCATGAATAGGACTTTGCTGCGAGACGTGTGCAAAGGAGTTATCGATGTCTATAGCTTTGACTCACCATTGAGAGACGGATTAGTGGCTATGGATAGGTGCAGTGGGGTTGTTATGACTCCATAGGGAACATTGATCCTAGCAAGGCATTGATCCAGTGCAGTGGAGTCGTCATGACTCCATGGGGGCAGAGTGGACATAGCAAAGTATGAGTGGTTATGGATCAGTGCAGTGGAGTCGTCATGAATCCATGGGGCAGAGTGATCGTAACAAAGAACTGGGTGGTCAAAGCAGTGGATGTCGTATGCTTTACGCACTGAGTGAGAGATGTAAGGATGGTTGCTATGCTTAAATGTTTGATATCACTATGACATGCACACCCCTCCCCCGTATCTTTACACTATGTGTTAGTGTCACCTTAGAGTATTGTACATCCTGTTGTGCTAAATCTTTGGTTGCAGGTTCAGGTTCAGGTATGGTTATGTATACATGTTATTGTTCTTTTTTTGCTGCTTATCACTCATACCAGACTTTTGTCTGACCCAGAGTTCTATGTCTCTTCTTATTTCTTTGGGTGCTCTTAAACGAGCAGACTAGAGACTGGTCAGGTGATTATGCACGAGTAGCTATACCGGAGACGAGCAGGAGGCTTCCGCGTATGATATATATATAATCTCCCTGTGTTGTTGTTGGTCGCTACTTTGGGCATTAGTAGTGTATCTCTTTCTTTTGCTTTAGAGACAGTATTTCAAAGTTGTAATAATGAATGGTTTAGATCGTAAGCTGTATTTTGAATCTTTCTGCTGCTATGATGGTTTAGTTTTCAGCTTATGCACTGTCTCGCCTGTTTTATGTCAAAGTTTTGTTATTATTATATTTTATCCCATGCACTATGAGACATTCCACAAGTTCCTTATTAGTTCAAATTCCGTTCTTTTCTTTTCTTTCGCAACCGTCCCGTGTTGGTTGGACATCAGCACAATGCACTTTCATTGGAAATGTCGGCTAGTGCGGGCCGGGCCGTCGCACTTGGTATCAGAGCTCTAGGTTTCGTAGTTAACCTAGGGAAAGACATCAAGGAGAGATAATGCGTATATGAGAGCGCGTATTTGTGATATTTTGGTTTCCAAAAGCTATATATATACTATTAGCATATGTAAGGATGAAGTCGCACTGCACTGGCACCACTACGGGGACGGTTAATCGTTTTCCCCTTACAGATTGAACGATGAGCTGACATACGAGGGGTACTGGTAGAGGATCTAATAATGGAAATTCTCTTGATATGAGGACGATGTTCACTGACTTCATGAGAGAGATGCTTAGGGATGTTCAAAGGGCAGTTCCTAATGCTGCAAATGGTGGTGGTGCAGCGGTGCATGAGCTTAGGGCCGATTTCGCCAAGCTCTGTAATGACTACACTAGTCTTGGTGGGATGCCGTTCCACAGAACGCCATCGGCTACAGAAGTTCAGGATTGGCTCGATAGTTGTGAGTGCATCTTCGAAGATTTTGATATCGAGGACGCGATAAAGAGAAAGCTAGCATCCCGTCAGCTGCAAGGACGGGCATTGAATTGGTGGAATGCTATTAAGGCAGCTACCCCTGAGGATCAATTTACTCAGGATCAGTTTAAGGCCCGATTTAGAGACATACTGGCTTCCCCGAAGTCAGAGTTGTTTAGGAAGTTCTTGGAACTTAAACACAATAGTAAGGCCGTCTCAGAGTATATTGCTGAGTTCGATACTTTATCGAAGCATGGATTATCTCTTATCGACACTCCCGAGAAGAAGAATGAGAAGTTCATAAAAAGTCTAGATCGGTACTTTAGGGAAAGGCTTATAAACCATATTGATGAGACTTTTGAATCGATTGTTGAGAAAGCATTGAGGTCAGAGAGCCATTATCCTAAGCCCAAGGTTGAAGTCACTGTTGCATCTACAGAGGGGCCAAAGCCGCAGGCAAGCGGTGGAGGCAAGACTAATTCCCATAATAAAAGAAAACAGAATCAGACTAAGGATGGTCAGAAGAAGAGTAAGAAATATATTGAGTGCTTTAGCTGTGGCAAGAAGGGCCATTATACTAAAGAATGTTGAGAAAAGCCAGCGGACAGGAAGTGCTTCAACTGCGGCTAAGTGGGACATCACAGGGATAAATGTCTGCAACCCCCTAAAGACACTACAACAAAAAACACTTTTCGCAACAGGCAATATCTGTTGCAGTTGACCTATTGCAACAGGCCTGCGCCTGTTGGTATAGCCGAAGTTGCTAAAAGTCCGCAACATTTTCTGCCTGTTGCAATAAGATGTTGCGGTATACTATTTTGTAATAGGCTTTTGTTGTTGTAACAAATCATTTTGCAACAGTATATGCCTGTTGCAATAGATCCACGGATCTATAAGAAAAAATATTACAGCTTATAGATATTACGTATTAAATGTATTTGTTTTAGTAATAGAGTGTATCACAAAATGAAATAAACAAGTAAAAATTTTATTTCAACTAAGTTTTAATAGTACAAACAATTACAACAAAAATTTGTATAATTTTCATACACCATTCACACAACACATTTTTTCCGAATAAAGCATTTTCTAATCATATGTCTACTTTATCATACATGTCCTATAACAAGAAAATAAATATCATCGGTTCACCAGAACAAATCTTCAGTTCGTGCTCCAAGTTTGTTGTTAATCATGAACATGTGCATGCCTATCCAGGAATATGTATGTCATTCCAGCGAACTCTACATCAAATAAAAGCTTAGAGCTGACAACACCTTATGTACTTCCTTGCAACCCATTGATGTGCAACACTGCAAAATCCAACTTTCTTGACTGACTCGTTTCAACAAATCTATGATGTTTTCTTAACAAAAAACCAAAAGTAAATTACCTTGCAGCCTCTTGTCCTTGGCCATTCTTCTAATACAAACTAAAAACGTAAAATTACCTTGCAGCCTCTTGTCCTTAGCCAATATCTTTTCACATGCAATAACAATATGCCGAATGTTTTCTGCATAACATAAGTAATACAAAGAGAAGGGGAGCCGGCAGTATGCTCAAAAAATTTCTAATACAATGTTTCCTGCAAGCTTCCTGGGAAGGGTTTTTTTTTAATGACTTGCATCTTGGAGTGAACTATTTTGTATTTTTTTTAATTTAAAGGGAGGGTTGATTTAACTAAAGAAATATACTAATCTTATAGATACATGGACTGTTGCTTTAACCAAGTGTGTTGAAAAATAAACACATGAGCTTGGAATAATGCATTCTGCATAGTATATCTTTAAAAAAGAAATAGATCTTTCAAACAAAAGTAGATTAACAATATAAACATCAGTGATTATGTTTCTCTTGTGATTTGTCAAGGTATAATATTGGATATCCCTGTTTGGCTAATGACATTACGTATGCAATTTCTACATAGATTTATCTAGTTGTTAAGTAGTGGCAAAGTTCATTTTAGTAACTGTAATTGTTACTTCATCTAATTTGTTATATTAGTAATAGAACAAAAAGAACTGAATGAACAAAAATTTACCTGCGGTGGGAGAAGGGAACGATTCCAGCACGATACTGAGCGATCTGAAGAAAAGCAGGCTCATCCATATCAAAATGCTGAAGAGGTGGGTTGCACCACCATCCATTATCATTAGATAGTGCAGATCAAAATTACTTAGATAGTTATATACAAACATGGTTCTTAGTTCATATAAATAAACTTAGATAACTTAGATAGTTAAGAACTTAAGATAGTTTTTACCTTCCTCTAGGCAGAAGCTCCATATCCGCTTCTATCATTTCCCCTTACTGTCCCTACAGAAATTCACTTTTATACAATTTTATTTCCACTGTTCTTTTATATGAATATTATAGGCTTCAGTTCTATTTTACTTTTGCTTTAAACCTATGTGATGTTAGGGCCAGTCCTGAGGGCAAGGAAATCAATCCTACTTACAAGCCTTGGAAATCAATCAATAAGGATTTGTGAATGGGAAAATATAACTAACTTGTCAGAATTTGTAGAAAATAGATACATGCACATAATGCTCGCAAGCCGATAAAAAGGAAGGAGGGAGGGATTGGGCTACAATCAAGTATTTTATACCATTAACTACTTGGTTATGACCATCGTCGGCTGCAAATCTAATCCACTGTTACTTAATATCCAATTATCATGTTTAGCAAACATTGGAAATATGATCACCCAATTAATATTCAGATCCATCTATCATTATCTGTCAGCATAAAAATACAGAAAAGTCATTTTAGTGGCAAAGAGAAAACATTTTTTGTTTGTAACTGAATGATTATAGGAAAATTTCAGATTTAGAGTTCATCTATCACGACAAATTCATGACATGTATGAACTCCGGAAATAGAATGATTAACGGTGAGCAAAATATGTAACAATCAAAATTAGCACAAGGGTTCGAGCAAAATCTGAAATGGAAGAGCAGAAGAGTTTCGGCATCCTCGCTAAACTTTAGAAAGTGCAAAACCCCTTGAAATGAGTCGGCAAGCCATCTTTACGTCGACACCATTAGAACGTTGTCTTTGGAGTAGTATCATTTTGTTTAACAAATGCAAGTTTAGCACAATAGTCTTTTTCTTTGTGTAAACTATGATATAACAGACTCAAAAAATCACTACAAGAAGCTGCAGGAACAGTCTACAAATTACGTGGCCATTCACTCACCGACTACACAGTGAAATGCATCGGCAAGACATGACTTGAGCATAGATCAAAGTGAACTAGAACAATACAGCAGCTACAAGAATCATTTGAAGACTCCAGAATGTCACACAAGCCTCCACTCAACCCCAACAACAAATATTACCAAAAATACAACTACAAGCACCAGACATACTCCAATACAAGACAGCAACTCATCACAAACAAGTTGAAACCCCAAAATCGACAGACAATCGAACATACAACACACATCAACAAACACCAAAACTTCCACTTCCATTGATATACGTATAGAAAAAGACATTGAGCTGAGAAACTCACCAAGCAGGAAACTAAGGATGTTGCAAGTCCGCATATAAGAAGTAAACTGCCTTCGCAGTTGTGGGTTCTACGACAGTGCAAACTTGGTACTGGTTAGTACAAACTAAGCTAAATAGAACTCAAATTATACATCACAAGTTGCTAGAAGTGGACATGACACAACCAACAATGTATCCCTTCCAAGCTCTTCCTACATAAAAAATAGAACAGATAAACAGCCGATTAGGAGGAATAGAACATTAAAATCCTGTGAACCAATGACGCTGAGGTAAACAAAAAATGAACTGAAGCAAAAATAAGAAAAATAAGAAAACCAAGAAATGATGAGAAACTTCTTCCATTTATTATTATTGGATCTGCACTGATTTTTACAATAATAAAAAAAACTTGCCACTCACACCAGATCAAAACTCTGAACAACTTAATAACCTAAATCTTATATAAAAAATGGTACAAATCGATTAAAGTATGATATAGATTTGACGTACTTACCACTCACACCAGATCAAGACTGACAACCGTACCTAAATCCACCACTGCCAACTACACCTTCCTATGACCCCCTACTACTCCATTGAGCGACCTCCAATCCGACATAGATCGCCAAAACTTCAATCACCGATTGCAATTTCCACCCAGATGTAGTGAATAGTAGAAAAATAAAATGGAATATAAAAAGACCGATGGGAGAGAGACATTTTTCAGATCTGATTTTGAAATGAAGAGGAAAGGTGTTTTTAGTTTTTGCAATTGTAAATGGAGAATGACTGAATTAGGGATCTAGAGGAATTGGGAACGTATGATGTTTGCTTGGGCTTATTACGCGAATGAAGGTGGACGGAGCGAAAAGAATATGTTTTGGAGCCAAAATTTTCAGATGGCGACAATTGGAATCCGTGAGTTGGAGCGAAAAAGCCAAGCTGGAGCCAAAATTTTCAGATGGATTATTATGCAAATGAACGTTGATTATGAAAAAATAATTACTAAATATTTATTCTTCTTGTTTATTTTATAATAGTTTATATAATACTACTTGTTGCTTCTTCATTATAATGCAATATCAACTGCTAAATGTTTAGTATTCTATATATATATATATATATATATATATATATATATATATATATTTAAAATTGTGTTATATAATGTGTGTGTATATATCAATTATTAATTCTTAGTTTTAATTATTACTTATCAGATTTAAACTATTTATTATTTAATAGTAATTATTAATTACTAATATGTAATATCTTGTAGTGATAATACAAATTATTGATTATTAAAATATAACTCCTTATTTACTAACTATTATTTCTTGCTACTTTTCATATTATAAGTAAATATTGCTTATTACTTCATATTTTTATATTTAATAGTATTTATGTTTTCCAAATGTAGGGAAAATACAATTTTTAAAAGTATGTTTTAGCAACTAGCCTTACTAGTTGTAAAAAAAATACAATTATTGCAAGTAACGAAAACGGTTGCTAAAAATATCATTAATTTTTTATTATTAATTTGTTATTATTAATTATTTATTTATTTTATTATTTTTTAAGTGTTAATTATTATTATTATTCATTTATTAATTAGTATTATTTAAATATCAATTATAAATATCATTGTATAATACATAAATTTTATTATTAATTAATGATTATTAAATATTAATTCTAATTATTATATAATTACTAGTAATTAATCATTTAATAGTAACTATTTTAAAATTAATTATTAAAAGTTAATCATTAAATGCTGATACTTATTTTTAATAATATGTTTTTCGCAATTGTTTTTACAAGTTGTAAAAAAATGCAGTTATTGCAAGTGGCAAAAACAGTTGCTAAAGATATCCATTCACAACTGGCTTGAAAATGCAGTTGCAAATAATATGTTTGTTGCAACGGTTATGAAAGCATAGTTGCTAAAGGTATGTTTTTGCAACATGAAAAGAAGCGCAGTTGCTAAAAATAAGCTTTTCGCAACAAAAAAAAATGTCTATTGCTAAATCTCATCTATTGCAACTGTTATAATAGGTATGTTGCTAAATATCATTTACTGCAACAGTCATGTGTCACCTGTTGCAAATAGCTAGTTGCAGTATGGCATTTTTCTTGTAGTGAGAGAAGCAGATTGTGAAAGCAAATGCTCTTAATGTTGTTCCATCCTCGTCGAATGCCCCAACTGCGGCGGAGAAAGGAAAGAATGTCGTTATACAAGGTATGCTTTCCATTTATGATGTTCCAGTTAGAGTGTTGTTTGATACCGGGGCTTCCCGTTCCTTCATATCTAGTGACCTGGTAGATAGGTTGGGATTGGAATCTGAGATAGTCGATAGACCTTTAGCGGTGACGGACCCGATTGGTGGTTCGACTAGCCTTAGTATGATTTGTCGTAATGTGGTCTTGTCGACTCATGGATGTATGTTTGCTTGTGATTGCTTTATTGTGGGCTTTACCGGGTTTGGCATTATTTTGGGAGTCGATTGGCTCCAAAGGTATGGGATGGTGGTAGAATGTGAGGGCTTTTTGGTGATAGTTAGGGCGGATGATGGGCAGAGGGTAGTTTTTGGTGGACTACCTAGTGATGGGGGTAAGGGATAGTTTTCTAAATTCCCTCAACATCCCGCATGAAAAGTTGTCAGATGTGCCTATGGCTGGCCAGTATCTGGATGTCTTCGAGGAAGTGACCGGACTTCCACCACATCGAGAGATTGAGTTTCGTATTAATATAATGAAAGATGTCAGGCCTACAGTGATGTCACTTTGTTGTATGGCACCAAGGGAGAAACGAGATCTCGAGGTGCAAGTGAGCGATCTTTTGAAGAAGGGATTTATCAAAAGAAGTGTTTCTGAGTGGGGAGCACGAGTTGTGTTTGCTACCAAGGAAGATGGTTCCCTTCGATTGTGTGTGGACTACTGCGAGTTGAATAAGGTGACGAGGAAGAATAAGTATCCTCTACCGCGGATAGATGATTTGTTTGATCAGTTGAGTGGCACGAGAGTTTTTTCCGAGTTGGATCTCACGACAGGTTTTCATCAGCTTAGGGTGGAAGTTGAGAGTATAGCTAAAACGGCATTTCGGACGCCGTTTGGATTCTATGAGTGGTTGGTCATGCCATTCGGTTTGACCAATGCACCAGCATATTTTGTGGATCTTATGAATAGAGTATTCCGAGATTAATTGAAAAAGTTTGTTCTTGGGTTCATGGACGATATCTTGGTTTACTCGAAGATAGAGGAAGAACATAAGGAACATTTGAGGATAGTGATGGAGGCGTTGAGAAAACACCAACCGAAAGCAAAATTTTATAAGTGTCACTTCTGGAGGAGGGAAACGAGATTCTTGGGCCATGTTATTTCTGAAAATGGTATTGCCGTGGACCCTGCGAAGGTGGCTACGGTACAAGATTGGTCTACCCCCAAGAATGCAACAGACATAAGAAGTTTCTTGGGGTTAGCTGGATATTATCGTAAGTTTATCCAAGACTTCTCCAAGATAGCAGCACCGTTAACTTAGTTGACCAAGAAGAATCAAGCTTTCGTTTGGGACGAAAGGTGTGAAAATGCATTCAAGAGCCTAAAGAAAAAGTTGACGGTGCACCAGTGTTAGTCATTCCTAAAGGGAATGAAGAGATGACAGTATACACGGATGCATGTGTTACCGGACTAGGTGCTGTATTAATGCAAGGAGGTAGGGTTGTAGCTTATGCAAGTCGGCAACTGAAACCGCATGAGAAAAGATACCCTACCCACGATTTGGAATTGGCAGCGATCGTGTTCGCGTTGAAGATGTGGAGACACTATCTATTGGGAGAAAGATTCGAGTTGTTTACTGATCATAAATCGTTGAAGTATCTTTTCTCTCAGAAGGTTTTGAATCTTCGTTGGCAAAGATGGTTAAAGTTCTTGGCTTCATATGATTTTGATATCACATATACACCAGGAAAAGGCAATGCGGTAGCTGATGTCTTGAGTAAGAGACATGCCAGTTTAGGGGCTATGTTCTTGAATGGAAACAACTGGAGTATATCACAGGGTATGATTTCAGACCAAAGTGCGAATTGGATCTAGTAATGTTAGCAAGTTTGACGATCAGACCTACTTTGATTGAGTGGATTGGTTCCAGTCAGAGGGACGATCCTAACCTATTGGAAATCATCTCTAAGTTAGAGATGGGAATCGACGAGGAGATGAGCATATATGGGCTTGACCGAGATGGATGGCTTAGAAAGAATGGGAGACTAGTTGTACCCAATGTCAATGGATTGAGAGATGAAGTGCTTAGAGAATGTTATCACTCAAAACTGACTATACATCCCGGTGGTAATAAAATGTATCGAGACATGAAGCAGACCTACTACTGGGAAGGGATGAAAAGAGACATTGGAAAGTTTATATCCAAATGCATGAATTGCCAGCTAGTTAAAGCCGAGCAAAAGAAACCTAGTGGTTTGTTGCAACCATTAGAAATTCCAGAATGGAAATGGGAACAAGTCTCAATGGATTTCATTGATGTGTTACCAAGGACTAGATTGGGCCATGATAGTAATTGGATGATTGTGGACCGATTGACCAAGAGTGCAAGGTTTATACCCGTCAAGTCGAATAGAATGGCAACTAAGTTAGCAGATCTGTATATGAAGTAGGTAGTGAGATTTCATGAAGTACCTAAAGGCATCGTGAGTGACCGAGATCCGTTGTTCACTAGTGGATTTTAGAAGAGCTTGCAAGAGGCTTTAGGATCAGAATTACATCTCAGTACCGCGTATCATCCTCAAACCGACGGTCAAACAGAGAAGGTAAATGGAGTGTTAGAAGATCTATTGAGAGCTTGTATATTGGATTTTGGTGGATCATGGGACGACCATTTACATCTGGTTGAATTCGCATATAATAATAGTTATCAGTCCAGTATTGGTATGACTCCATTTGAAGCTTTGTATGTATGGCCATGCAACTCTCCATCATGTTGGTTATAAACCAGTGAGAAGTTTGTGCTCGGACCGGATGTAATAAGAGAAACCTCAGATAAGATCAAGGTTATCCAACAGCGAATGAAAGTTGCCCAAGATAGGCAGAAGATATATGCTGATAAGAGACCAAGAGACTTGAAATTCTTCGTTGGCGATTTAGTGTTCATTAAGATTTCTCCGTTAAAAAGTGTGATCCGATTTGGTAGGAGAGGAAAGCTAACACTAAGATTTGTTGGTCCATTCCCAGTTCTTGAACAAGTTGGGAATTTAGCATATAAAGTTGAATTACCTGACAAGACGGCGGGAGTTCACAACATATTTCATGTTTCCCTGTTAAAGAAGTTCGTGCACGACCCCGATATGACTATTTCACCGGATCTGTTGGATGACATTGAAGTAGAACCCGAGGTGGTTGGGAATCCCAAGCCAATTCGTATTGTCGGGAGCGATACGAAGCAATTTCGAAGGAAGGCGGTGAAACTGGTCAAGGTTCAATGGGGCGAGAATGAGAGTGACTGTACTTGGGATACAGAGGAGAGCATAAGGGAATCACATCTAGAACTTTTTGCCTAGAAAGATTTTAATAGTAATAGTTTCTTCCCTTGTTAGTAAACTACATGCTAAGGTAGGCTTGTTGTGCTTGTTATGTACGTTTGATTGCTTGTGAATGGTTGATAGGCATGCAGAACACCTTTATATGTTTTTGGTTCAGGAATTTCGGGGGCGAAATTTCTTAAGGGGGGAGAGTGTAACGACCCACGTTCTACGTATCAAGGATCGTAGAATATTTATTTCTTTTTCATATGAGGTCGTATAGTCGTATAACTTTGGGGAACGACTACTGGGGTCATTTCCCATGTTCAGGATTTTTGTTGATTTTTAAATGACCGTTTTGCTTTTAGATGATCTTGTTTCGGCCATAACTTTTGATTCGTAAGGAGTTTTGACCTAAAACCACTTTCATTGAATTCGGATGATGGTTTACATTTCCGTAGAGTGGTCTCATTAGCCAAACGAACTCATTGTTTGGGAGATATGGTTGAAACAAGGATTAGAAGGTGAAAACTGCTTAACTGGGCTGATTATGGTAATTAGTAAATGGGTCCATAACCAATTTCGGGATTACGGTTATGAGGAGACTGAAATGAGTTAGGTTCTCATTCTATTTCAGTTTTCTAGCTGCCAATTACCTCTTAGAAACCTTAACAATGGCCTCCACTTTCTAATTTCATCTCAAATCACTCTCTAATCAAGGATTAAGCTAATCTACATCAAATCAAGGCAAATCAACACCATACCAGAGTTAGAGCTACTGTGTTTCATAGGAAAACGCCCCAAATAAGAGATAGTTTTAGCTCTAAGTTTTATTTGTGGCTAAGGTGAGTGATTTGCATTGTTTTTCACTAATTATGGCTAATTAGGGGTGATTAGTGCTATCTAACGAAATTATAAATTATTAAATTCTGGAAAAATGTTTAGAAAATCTAAAATATTATTTTATGTAGGAATTTGGGTTAATTTGGATATGTTTTGCTAATCCTATCATTAGTTATTGTTAAACATGATTAAGGGGGAAACATGGGTTTTGGGTATGTTTGATCCATTTTGACATGTTATATTGTTGTTTTGGTGTTTATGGTTGATTATACATGTTGCCATGACTGTTTGGAATGATTTGTGATTGCATAAAAAAGTTAGATTGGTCGAAAACGCCGCCGAATGGCGTAAACAGCTCGCTGGACAAAGTGAAGGAAATATAGGGGGACTGGATCGGATTGGATTCCCCGAACCCCCACTCGTGGAGCATGCATCACGACCCAGAGTTGAAGACTTGAACCGATCCGCCTCATCTCCCCATGAATCGCTCCTCCATACTGCTGCACCACGAGCTAGTGTATCGACTCCGAACCGCTTGGAGATCCTGATCCGATCAGGAGCTCAAGAACAGTTCACATCTGAAGCCCCCGACCCGAACCGGAGCTTCATCACGTACCATTCCACCTAGGGAGCCTTCACGAGTCAACATGATGGCCATGAGCTGGAGGAAAATCACGAACCGGGCTATGAGGATGTGCTACGAACCGAACCGCTTCATGGTCATGAACCAGAGCTACTCACGAACTGATGGAGGACCCGAGCCTAGATGATGATCACGAACCAATTGGAGACCGATCCGGAGAAGACCAAAACCCGAGATGCAAAGGTAATCCAAATAGAAAGTAGAACTCGGGATCTAGATGGGAACCAACGAGTTAACTTCATGAATTGGACTTTGTTGCGGGACGTGTGCAAAGGGGTTATTATCGAAGCCTATAGCTTTGACTCACCACTGAGAGACGGATTAGTGGATACGGATAGGTGCAGTGGGGTTGTTATGATTCCATGGGGCAGAGTGATCGTAGCAAGGCTATGAGCCAGTGCAGTGGAGTCGTCATGACTCCATGGGGGCAGAGTGGACATAGAAAAGTATGAGTGGTTACAGATAAGTGTAGTGGAGTCGTCATGACTCCATGGGGCAGAGTGATCGTAACAAAGAACTGGGTGGTCAAAGTAGTGGATGTCGTATGCTTTACGCACTGAGTGAAAGATGTGAGGATGGTTGCTATGCTTGATTGTTTGATATCACTATGACATGCACACCCCTCCCCCATATCTTAACACCATGTGTTAGTGTCACCTTAGAGTATTGTACATCCTGTTGTGCTAACTCTTTGGTTGCAGGTCTAGGTTAAGGTATGGTTATGTATACCTATTATTGTTCTGTTTTTGCTGCTTATCGCTCATACCAGACTTTTTGCCTGACCCAGAGTATTATGTCTTTTCTTATTACTCTAGGTGCTCTTAAATGAATAGACTAGAGACAGGTTAGGTGATTATGCACGAGTAGCTACACCGGAGACGAGCAGGAGGCTTCCACGTATGATATATATAATCTCCCTGTGTTGTTGCTGGTCACTACTTTGGGCATTAGTAGTGTACCTCTTTCTTTTGCTTTAGAGGCAGTATTTCAAAGTTGTAATAATGAATGGTTTAGATCATAAGATGTATTTTGAATCTTTCTGCTGCTACGATGGTTTAGTTTTTAGCTTATGCATTATCTTGCCTGTTTTATGTCAAAGTTATGTTATTATTATATTTTATCCCATGCGCTATGAGACATTCTACAGGTTCCTTGTTAGTTCAAATCCCTTTCTTTTCCTTTCTTTGGCGATCGTCCCATGCTGGTTGGACATCGGCACAGCGCACCTTCATTGGAAATGTCGGCTGGTGCGGGGCGGGCCATCACAGATTGCCAGTACATAAATAAAGTAAATCATTTAAGCAACGCAACACTTTTTAGAAAAATTAAGCCATTATAAGACTCAAGTCCCATCACACAATGCAACGCAAACCGGAGGATAGAGTTTTACCTTATAATGGCCAAATATGCTTGATACATATAAAGCAAATCATTTGATATTATTATTAGTGTATATATGTTTCAAAAACATTTTCAATCATAATGTATCAATCATAGACGGCATAGCTACCATATACTATGTCGCTATATATAGGTTTATAATCAAAACCCTAATGTCATATTGGAGATTTGGTTTCCATCATGATCCAAGGCAAGGGATCGCCCTTAACGAATTCGAGACTCTCTAGCCCGACCCTTAGGAACATAATGCATCGTCCCTTGGAGCCATAGGGCTGGTCCACAACTTACGTTAGTGGATTATATATAACTCCTGAACACTACATTTCCTCGCCCTATGAGGCGTAAATCAAGAGCCACTAGGGACTCAAATCTAAGGTATCTCGCTTTCCGTCATCCATATAAGTAAAATGGTTTGGGCTCCAATCCATGACACCACTCCTAGCTAGAAAGAAACGCATGTTCTCCCTACAACCTTCTCCCGTTTCTGGTTCATACCGGGGTGTGAGGCTTGCGAAGTAACGCTATAGACAAAGCTATGCTAATTAAAGTTGTGCTTTGATCATCAACCCCAAGGCTTTGCTTTTCAACAATAAGCCTTGATCATTTGCATCTTGGCATGCCACACTGACAATTCACGCCATGCGACTGATGTCTATCAATATATAACCTCTGAGCTCGTACGTCTCAGAGAAGGGTGTTAAGCAAGAGAATAAATTCTCCGCCACCAAACAGATATATATTTAATAGAAATCAATCAAAACAGAATAAAATCAAATGTCAGACATACATCTATTTACTAGTTCATTCTGGATCTGAACGAAACCAGAGACACCTTATTCCTCATTCCATATGTCCAATACGGAAGAGAGACTCTCGCATATCCGGACAATCAACAAGTACATCCGGAAAACTACCACTGTAACCCTTTCAAGGCAGTGACTCCAATCAAAGGCAACAGTAGTCGTCCATTCGATGTGAAGATCGTCGGTCTTCAACCACCATCTTCAATATCTTCGACTTCTAGTCGTCGTATAATTATTTGAAATGAGAATTAACTCGGCCTTTTCAAATAATTCGCGAATATATAATTCAAATCAATTCTTCTCACTCCATATCGTTTACAATATTTTATAATGATTTATCGCTATTTTTTTATATAAAAATATCCCTTTTTAATTAAACGACGCTTTAGATCATTATGCGGCCTTGGTGCTGTTTTCATCAAACTTTGATTTACGCATTTCTCAAAATCTAACCCTTGGATCTTAGAAAATTTTATATCTTTGGAAGGATCTTTCAAAAGCGAACCCAACAGTTCTAGTTTTGGGAAAATCCAACGGTCAGATCTCTCGGTGTAATCTTTTAAAGTTACGATTCCAAATCGCGAACTACCGCACGCGATTCATTTTATTTTAATTTATATATATATATATATATATATATATATATAATTCGTTCAACGATTTCAACACATTTTCTCTTTAACATATAGTTAATATCATTTTAATCATAATAATGAATATTTTAAATGAATCATACTTACATTAAAAATGTAATTTTTAATGTTACAACATTTTATCAAACAATGAATCTTTTTAATGATTCATTTTTACATTAAAAATGTAAATTTAATGTTAACACATTTTATCAAAACAACGAAACTTTTTTTAACGATTTATTTTTACATTAAAAATGTAAATGTAATTTTATGGTTAACACATTTTATCAAAACAATGAATCTTTTTTAATGATTCATTTTTACATCAAAAATGAAGATGTAATTTCAATGTAAAACATTTTTCAAACAATGAATCCTTTTTTAATGGTTCATTTTTACATTAAAAATGTAAATGTAATTTTTTATGTAAAAGCATTTTTCAAATAATGAATCTTTTTTAATGGTTTATTTTTACATTAAAATGTAAATGTAATTTATTATGTAAAAACATTTTTCAAACAATGAATCTTTTTAAAGAATTATATATACAATAAAAATGTAATTCTTATAGTTCAATCATTTAATTCCAAGAAATGAATATTTTTCATTATTTCTTATATACAATAAAAATGTAAATTTTTATTGTTAAACTTTTTTTTCAATCAATGAATATTTTTCATCATTTCTTATGTACAATAAAAATGTAATTTTTTATTGTTAATTTATTTTTTCAGTCAATGAATATTTTCCATCATTTCATATAAATGTAAATTTTTATTGCTAAACTTTTTTTTTCAATCAATAAATATTTTCATCATTTCTTATCTACAATAAAAATGTAATTTTCTATTGTTAAACTTTTTTTTTCGATCAATGAATATTTTCCATCATTTCTTATCTATAATAAAAATGTAAATTTTTATTGTTAAACTTTTTTATTTCAAATAATGATCATTTTTACATATTCTATATAGACAATAAAATTGTGGTTTTTATTGTTAATATATTTTTATTTCAAATGTGAATATTTTACATACTTTATATATACAATAAAAACGAAATTTTTATTATTCAAATGATTTTTATTTCATAAATGAATATTTTACAACACATGAATAATTCAGAACATTTCGGCATTATAACGGCAGCGTAATTAAAACCGGCACCGTCCCTAATACGGCTCCTCTGCTGTACTAGGCCTCGCAGCGATACAAGGGTTTTATTTTTATAATTTCCATAATACAATTCATTTTCACAACATTGTGAATTTCCACAAATACAATCAATTTTGTTTCAACCACAATCAATCATCCACAATTACAATCAATTTCACACCACGATTTAATCAAGTCATCCATGGTCTGTAGACGACGGTGTTGGGAGCTACTAAACTTCGTCTGCAACCTAATATAATTTAATTCATTTATTTTTGAATTCAGATTGCTAACATTGCTTTTTATTCCTTGTAAAATTTTAGAAAGCTCCAAAAATTCTCCGCTCTCTTCTAGAATGTAGCGCACGATGTCACGGTCCCAATATCTATTGTTTCACTAGATTTGGACAACATACAAAAAATATATGATTTAGTCGATAAAATGAATTTTGCAACGCTTTAGAGTGTTGTAAACCTTTAAATATATATACCTCGTTAAACAACCGATGGTTTTCAAAACTATTCAAATCTAGGGTTTGAAATTTCATCTGATCCGCTGAGCTTGAGGAAGTTCGGACAATACGACATCGAAGGGGAAGGAACAACGCACCTGCGCCTGGGGGTGGGGGTGGGGCCCACTTCGATGGCTCTAGTCGGTCACGGTGGTGGTTTAAAACCCGCAACTTCGGGGAGGTGATTCGGACGATATACACAATGATAAATTATACAACTGGTATGGTTTTGAAGCTTGTGAAAATCTATACAAAAAACTCAACTGGATCGTCGAATTTTATTGAGTGAATCACGAGTTAATGAGGAGAGAAGGATTGAGAGATAGCCGCCATCGAATTAAAGAGGATCGGGTTCAGATAACGACGAGGGTTTTGACTGGATGATAGATATATATTTTTTATTTTTTTAATTCTTTTAATTAAATAAAGTCCTGTTAACTCATACGAATTCCAAATCCAACCCAATGACTGTCGCCCCTAACTAAATACCCCCCATTCCGAACTTAATGGAATATGTTTTGTAAGCCCATTCGACTATTTCAATCAGTTATTCATTAAATTAAAATATAGACCATTCAATATTAAATTTGAACGTACATTTTAATTTACCGAGGCCACATACTGATTCCAAAAATTTCTAAAAAATAAATCTATTTATGTTTTGATGATTCGGTCCTAACAAAATTAATTTCATCGAATTTGGAGACCGTTTGAAAAATGGACATTTTTTGGTCGATCCAATTTGACTGAAATTGACAAAACACGTTTTGATTTACCACACTCATATATTAATTCCAAAAATTTATGAAAATTGGGATCTTGCAATAATTTGACATTCCGGATCCAACCAAAGTGGTTTCGTCGAAAACGGAGGTCATTTGCAAAATGGCTATTTTTAAGGGCTATATATTATATTAAATTCTATAGCGACTATTTCAAATATTAAACTGGACATAACTTTTAATTCCCATTATGAAATCTGGATTTTTCACATTCATTGGAAAGATATAATTAAAAAGATTCAAATATTTCTTGTTTTACTGAAATCCGATTTGTTTTGAATTATGTACACTCATTTGAAATTTGTAATCGAATTTTCAAACTGCCATGCCATTTCAGGGTCGTTATATAATTAAAATAAATTTACATGTTCTAACTTCGATTTTAATAAATTTTAAATCGTTATTATTTAAAATAAATCATTTTAAATATTCAAAATCCATTAAAATATCCAAAATAAAAGTTTTAAATTTTTTCTGGGTTGTTACATGTTCAATGGCCTATGTCTGCAAAAGCCTCCAAATCCGTTGACGCTTTAAAGCAGTCTTGGAAGAGAATCAATGATAGTTTCCAACGTTTGAATGAGAAAATGGATAGACTGGACAATAAACAACAAAGTGGTGTGAGCGACGTGGATGTGGTACTAAAATTTAATATGTTTTCTTTGATTATGTTGTTCTATGATATTTTGGTTTACGTTCATTCATGTTATGTAGCTTAACCAAGCTAATACAATGTATATATCAGAACATAACAACCAACCTTTTAACTTGCACAATTTCTACGACATACTTTCAAAGGAAGAAAAATGGACCAAAGTGCGACATGAACATTCATCAATGTGTTATATGCCTTTGAGAAGAAATTAGCCCTGAAAGCGTAGAATCACATGAAGACAAACCTTTTACAACTAGTACAGCTAGTAGATCGACGGAAAAATATAAAGCAAAGAAAAAGACCACCAAAGATTATAGCCCATGTTATGAATAACAAGACGGGCGTAAGACTACTACGGAAGAAGCAAATAAGCTCTACATGGAAATAAAGGAATCGAATAAAATCGAGAGATTAGAGAGAGAACAGAAAAAACGGCGAAGACATGAACAGGTTTAACAAATGAGAATTAACAAATTGGGGTTAAGACACAGGGAGTTAGCCCAACAACAATGTGCATATGATATTGCTCTTTTTTGTGTCAACCTAAACAATCTAAATCCAGTACAAAGGATGTTTATGGAAAAGCAAATTGAGGGGTACTAAAGACGTAATGGGATGTAGCATGGGTCAATGTTTGAGTCTGATGCAGTTTAATTTTACTTATGAGTTATACACCTCTGTAAGTTTTTAAATTCTATTACAATAGGGGTTATAGTCTTAAATATTGATGGAAAACTGAGCTGTAGCCATAGTATTTATGTCAGATCAAATTAAAACAAATCCATTAAAGCTTACATAGCATATAAAGCCCGTACTTATTGAAAATAAATATAGTAAATAAAGCTTGAGTTAATGCATTCAGTTAGCAATTAGTTATTGATTTCTCATACGCGCCCAATAATGTTGGGATAGTTTCACAGTTGGAGTTCATACCCACCTCGTTCTTCTTCAATAGTCATATTATGTAAAATAATACGTACGATGGTATATGATATCAACTATAATTGCTTTATCGTGGTAGTGTACTTCGTTCTGTAATATATGAAACCTAGTTTGGAGTACTCTAAATGCTCATTCAACATCTTTTATCAAACTCTCTTGTTGTTTGGTCAACACAGCTTCTTTTGCATTATTTGGCCTTTTGTATGCTTGCACGAGCACTTTCCATTTTGTATAAATTCCATCTACAAGATAATATCCAACAATATGATCTCTATTTCCTATTTTGTAGTTGCATGGAGATGATAGGTCATTGTGCAAGTCATTAAATAAATTTGACTGGCGTAAAACATTAGTATCGTTCAAAGAACCAGGAATGCCATAAAAAGCATGCCATATGTAAAGGTCAAATGAAGCAACTGCTTCTAACACCATCGTAGGCTTTGTGCGATTCCCTTTGTACTGCCCTTGCAATGCCATTGGACAATTTTTCCACGTCAAATGCATACTATCTAAGCTACCCATCATACTTGGAAATCTACGTTGAGCTCCCATTGCAAATAATCTATCAATTTCATGAGTTGTTGGAGATCTAAGATACGCTTCACCAAACTCATAGACAATAGTTTTGCAAAACTCTTTCATACATAAGATTGTCATTGAGTCTCCCATTCTTATTTTTTCATACAAGGAATCAACAAAACTTCTGTAATATATCATATGAAGTGCTACCGTAACCTCCTGTAGGGTTGAAATTCCTAGTTCATTGATATCATTTCTTCTATAGGTGAAAAGTATGTTGTTTGTGGATATTTGGTTAAGTAATCGATTAAATACCGTCTTTGACATATGGAATCTTCAACGGAAATAGACATCTCTATATACTAAATTTGCCACAAAATAATCCTTGACCAATTGATTGTGACCACCTACATAGTCTCGTCCATATCGCAAATCATTTCTGCCAACAACACTGCCTCCTTGGGTTGATGCTGAGCTTTCAACAGTATCATAATCCATCATAACTCTTGTTTCATCTTGAAATATTTTTTGTTATTCGTTACATTATTCAAGATACTCATCTTACGTGATGAAGATGATGGCAGAGAAGAAGTGAAGCACTATACACTTTTTAAAGCATTCATTGAAGGATAGTTAATTGAATGACAAGGAAACTTAAATTGACTTGAGTTGGTATTAATAGAATGAGAAGCACCTTATGTTTATACACTTTTTATGCAATGACATGTCGTATAAATAATTGTTTATGAAACAACCCTTTCTCATTTTACATTGTCACTCAACTTTATGCATTTGTCTTCTAGTTAAAAATTCACTGCATTGTCATTAGTGTGATTTGAATATGTCAGTAATAGTATAAATAAAATAGTGCTACATCATTATGATATGATATAAATAAAGATAGTGCCACCTTTTAGCGTGCTATGACTTATCAAACTTTAAACAGCTTGCAATGTAATCTGTACTTTGTCAGTTTAACTGAGTAGTAATCGAGTCATTGAGTAGTCGATGTCATAATAATTTGTCAGTTCAATTGATTACTCATTGAGTAGTCAATGTCATAATAATTTGTTAGTTCAATAAAAAGATTTAGTCACTATATCTGCAACCATCCCCATTTTATTTAATGTTTCTATGGACTCACCTATAACGTATATAATTATTTCCTTTGATTCTCTTTAATAATTAAAAAACATAAAGAGACAATACATTATTGTTTATCTACAATGTATATAACATCGTGTTGTCACCATCATCTATGTATATTTTCCTTACGTAATACAATGTGGCCATAGTCAGAGTAGCAACATGTTAATATCATTGACTTGATTTGTGTGTCTTTATATTTGGATAAGGCTTATGAAAAAGAGTTAACCAACTTGGGTCGTGCCTTTATCATTCAGCAATGTACACAACACTGTGTTGTCAACTTGACCCTTAATGGATCAAACTTAAACATGTTAGTGCTATTTATACTGTGTTGTTCGATTGTGCTATTTTAATTAATGATTACTTTTTATGACTTCTACTTTATATAAAGTTTTACAAACACATTACAAGTTTATATAAGTTCAGCATGCATAACTCTCTATTCGTACATTGATAACACACTTAAACCTCTAGTACGATTAATGCAGATATAATTTCGTTCTTAACACACATAAAATCAACATCGCAAACAAACAGTTGCTAGGTAAAGGGTAGCATTCATCAAGCATTTCATTCTTAATGGCAACATTTATCCTCTTCAACCTATCATTTTCAGCTTGCATCTCGAGTGCATATTGGGCCCCTCTTTCCATGAGTGGAGGATCAATCAAAACAAATTTTTCACAACTTTGCATCCATCCTTTGGGTTGTCTCTGTATCAATAAATGATTTAAAGCCGTAAAAGCGATGTCCTGCATTCGTCTTGCTTTTCGAAACAATAACGTTACATTCGACTTCGCAATAGCAAGGTACCAAAAGACCCATCATACTCGAGCTTGACCTATCGGGGTTTTGACGAGCTAGCACACTCATTAGCCTAGCATGGTATGATTTTGGTAGGGGTTGTGGATTCACTACTTCCATACTTTATTGCATAGCAAAAACGAGTTCCGTTTGAACCTCTTTACCCGCTTCTTGAAATTAGGTCACAGGAACTCCCACCTCTTCGTTTTCATTTTTTTCTTTCATACTCATTATACATTTTTGCCATAGTAATCACTCATTATTACCTAGACGAAATCTTGAACAAAATTCCAAAAATAATAAGTAATGTGGGATATGAGTGTAGTATTGTGATGGCCCGCCCCCGCACCAGCCGGCATTTCCTCTGAAAGTGCACTGCACACATGCCCGACTAGCACGGAACAGTCGTCAAAGAAAGGAAAGAAGAGAATGAACTAATAAAGAACCTGCAGAATGTCTCACAGCGCATGGAACAAAATATAATAATAATATACTTGACATAAAACAGGTGAGACCGTGCATAAGCTGATAAGTAAAACCAATATCAACATCAGAGCAGCGGAAATCCAAATACATCTTATTACAACTTTCCAAATTACTGTCTATAAACAAAAGAAATAAAGGAAGGATGCACTACTAATGGCCAAAGTAGCGACCAGCAGGACACAGGGAGAATATCTATATATATCATACGTGGAAGCCTCCTGCTCGTCTCTGGTACAGCTACTCGTGCATCACCAGCTAACCTGTCTCTAGTCTGCTCGTGAGAGCACCTAGAGTAATAAGAAGAGACATAAAACTCTGGGTCAGACAAAAAGTCTGGTATGAGCGATAAGCAGCTAAACAGAACAATAACAGGTATACTAAACCATACCTGAACCTGGACCTGCAACCAAAGAGTTAGCACTACATACCGTACAATACTCTAAGTTGCCACTGAACAAATGGTGTAATGATAATGGGGGTGGGGGCGCGTATGTCATAGTAATGGCAAACAAATCAGCCATAGCAATCATCCTCACATCTCTCACTTAGTGCGTAAAGCATACGATGTCCACCACTGTCAATCACTAGACCCATCGAAGTAATGACGGAGTTCGACTTGTACAACTACTGCTACTAACAAACTTACCACATGGAGTCATGACCAAGCCTTTACAAATGACCCCACTTCATTGGTCTATAGCTCTTTATTCGTACCTACACCACTGTGGCCATGAATCCGCTCACATACTACCTACACATAGTGATTCAAAGTTACAGACATCGACAACCCCTTAGCACACATCCCGCAGCAAAGCCCAATCATGAAGTTAACTCGTTGGTTCCCAACTGGATCCAGAGTACAAACTTCCCACTTGGACTACCTTTGCATCTCGGGTTTTGGTCGTGACCTTCTTCTCCGGATCGGTTCGGCTTCCCCTTCTCTTCACTTCGGATAGTGCTCTCCAAGGTCATTCAGTTCGGATCCACTTCTCCACCTCATAACGGTTCGGATCGGCTGTGGTCATCACATCGAGTCGGATCGAACTCCTCCAGCGGTTCGGATCGGGATCCACACGTCCTGGCTTCGTGGAAAACTCCTCTGGTTCGGTCCTTCTTCCCAAGCACTCTGGATCGGGTCGGGTCTCTCAAGCTTCTCCATGGTGCATCGGTTCGGGTCGAAGTGGCATACGAGAGGCGGATCGGTCCAGATCGTCTTGCGGATACAACAGCTTGGAGGGCGGTTCGGTTCGGGCTCCTTCCTCCGATCCGATCCGGATCGGCCAGATTCCTGCACCTTTTCCAGTGACTGTTTACGCCATTCGACGGCGTTTTCGATCAATCTAACACTTCTAGACAATCACAATTCATACCACACAGTCATAGCAACATGTACAATCAATCATAAACACCAAAATGACAACTATAGCATGTAAAATGGATCAAACATACCCAAAATCTCATATTTTCCCTTAAGCATATTAAGGCAAAACTAATGATATGATTAGCAAAACTTAATCAAATTAACCCAAATTTCTAACAGAGGTCTAAAACATTATTTTCGAATTTATAAATATTTTTCCAGAATTTTATCATGTTTAATTTCGTTAATCTTCACTAATTACCCTTAATCAACCATAATTAGTGCAAAACTATGCAAATCACTCACCTTGGTCACAAATAAAAACCTTTAGAACTGAAACTATACTGTTTGGGCGCGAATACCGATGCAACACAGCAGCTCTACCTTGATTCTTGCGCTAATCCGCCTTGACTTGATGTTGCTAAGCCTAATCCTTGGTTAGAAAGTGATTTGGAGGTGTTTTAGAGGTTGGAGGTCATTGTTAGGGTTTTTAAGATGTAAGTGGCGGCTATAAAACTGAAATAGAATGAAAATCTAACTCATTTCAACCTCCCCATAACCCTAATCTCGAAATGGGTTATGGGCCCATTCACTAATCACCCTATTTGGCCCGGTTAAGCAGTTTTTCACCTCCCAAATCTTATTTCAGCCATATCTCCCAAACGGTAAGTCCGTTTTTGACATATGACCACTCTACGGAATTGTAAACCATCATCTGGAGCCAATGGGAGTGGTTTCAGATCAAAATTCCTTCCCAATCAAAAGTTATGGCCAAAACAAGATCAGCTAGGGGCAAAACGGTCATTTAAAAATCGGCAAAAATCATTAACATGGGAAATGACCCCAATAGTCGTCTCCCAAAGTTACATGACCATACGACTTTGTATGTGAAAGAAATAAATATTCTACGATCCTCCGATGCGTAGAATGCGGGTCGTTACACTCTCCCCCCTTAAGAAATTTCGTCCCCGAAATTCCTTAATCCAAAACATACCAAGGATCCCGCATGTCTACCAATCATATATAACAACCAAACATGCAAAACAAACAAAACAACCTATCCTAGCATGCGGGAAGACTAAATCGAAACTGAAATCTTACCAGGCGAAGAGTTCTAGATACGTCTTCCTAATGCTCTCCTCTGTCTCCCAAGTACAGTCATTCTCATTCTCGCCCCACTGGACTTTGACTAACTTCACCGCTTTCCTTCAAATTACTTCATATCGTTCCCAACAATATGCATAGGCTTGCGGTTCCCAACCGCCTCGGGTTCAACTTCGATATCATACAACTGATCAGGTGAAATAGTCACATCTGGGTCGTGCACGAACTTCCTTAACTGGGAAACATGAAATACGTTGTGAAATCCTGCCATCTTCTCTGGTAATTCAACTTTGCATGCCAAATTCCCAATTTGCTCAAGAACTGGGAATGGACCAACAAATCTTGGTGCTAATTTGCCTCTCCTGCCAAATCGTATCACGCTCTTCAACGGAGAAATCTTGATTAACACCAAGTCGCCAATGGAGAACTTTAATTCTCTTCTCCTTTTATCGGCATAACTCTTCTGCCTATCTTGGGCAGCCTTCATTCGCTGTTGGATAACCTTAATCTTGTCTGAAGTTTCTCTTATTACATCGGGTCCAAGCACAAACTTCTCACCAGTTTCTACCCAACATGACGGTGAGTTGCACGGTCTTCCATACAAAGCTTCAAACGGAGCCATACCAATACTAGATTGATAACTATTATTATATGCAAACTCTACTAGATGCAAATAGTCATCCCATGATCCACCAAAATCCAATACACAGGCTCTCAAGAGGTCTTCTAATATACGATTCACCCTCTCTGTTTGACCATCGGTTTGAGGATGATACGCGGTACTGAGATGTAGTTCGGATCCTAACGCCTCTTGTAAGCTCTTCCAAAATCCACTAGTGAACAACGGATCTCCGTCACTCACAATGCCTCTGGGTATTCCATGAAATCTCACTACCCACTTTATATACAGCTCCGTTAACTTAGCTGCCATCCTATTTGACTTGACAGGTATAAATCTTGCACTCTTAGTTAATCGGTCCACAATCACCCAAATGCTATCATGGCCCAATCTAGTCCTTGGTAACCCATCAATGAAATCCATTGACACTTGTTCCCATTTCCATTCTGGAATTTCTAATGGTTGTAGCAAACCACTAGGCTTCTTTTGCTCAGCTTTAACTAGCTGGCAGTTCATGCATTTGGATATAAACTTCCCAATGTCTCTTTTCATCCCTTCCCAGTAGTAGGTCTGCTTCATGTCCCGGTACATCTTGTTACCACCGGGGTGTATAGTCAGTTTTGAGTGATGACATTCTCTAAGCACTTCATCTCTCAATCCATTGACATTGGGTACAACTAGTCTTCCATTCTTCCTAAGCCATCCATCTCGATCAAGCCTATACTTGTTCATCTCTTCGTTGATTCCCATCTCTAACTTTGAGACGATTTTCAATAGGTTAGGATCGTCCCTCTGACTGGAACCAATCCGCTCAATCAAAGTGGGTCTGATCATCAAACTTGCTAACATTTCTGCATCCAATTCGCACTTTGGTCTGAAATCATACCCAGCGATGTACTCCAGTTGCTTCCATTCTAGAAACGTAGCCCCTAAACTGGCATGTCTTCTACTCAATGCATCAGCCACCACATTGCCCTTTCCTGGTGTATATGCGATGTCAAAATCATAGGAAGCTAAGAATTCTAACCATCTTTGCTGTCGGAGATTTAGATCCTTTTGAGAGAAAAGATACTTTAACGATTTATGATCGGTAAACAGCTCGAATCTTTCTCCCAAGAGATAATGTATCCACATCTTCAGTGCAAACACGATTGCTGCTAATTCCAAATCATGGGTAGGGTATCTTTTCTCATGCGGTTTCAGTTGCCGGCTTGCATAAGCTACGACCCTACCTCCTTGCATCAATTCAGCACCTAGTCCGGTACCACATGCATCCGTATATACTGTCATCTCTTCATTCCCCTTAGGAATGACTAACACTGGTGCACATGTCAACTTTTCCTTTGGGCTCTTGAATGCATTCTCACACTTTTCGTCCCAGACGAAAGCTTGATTCTTCTTGGTCAGCTGAGTCAACGGTGCTGCTATCTTGGAGAAGTCTTGGATAAACTTACGATAATATCCAGCTAACCCCAAGAAACTTCTTATGTCCGTTGCATTCTTGGGCATAGACCAATCTTGTACCGTAGCCACCTTCGCAGGATCCACTGCAATATCACTCTGAAACAACATGGCCCAAGAATCTCACTTCCCTCCTCCAGAAGTGACACTTATAAAACTTTGCTTTCAATTGCTGTTTTCTCAACACCTCCATCACTATTCTTAAATGTTCCTTGTGTTCTTCCTCTGTCCTCAAATAGACCAAAATATCATCCATGAACATAAGGACAAACCTATTCAACTGATCTCTGAATACCCTATTCATAAGATCCACAAAATATGCTGGGGCATTGGTTAGCCCGAATGGCATGACCAACCACTCATAAAATCCAGACGGCGTCCGAAAGGCCGTTTTAGCTATACTCTCAGCTTCCAATCTAAGCTGATGGAATGCTGTCACGAGATCCAACTGGGAGAATACTCTCGCGCCATACAACTGATCAAAAAAATCATCTATCCGCAGTAGAGGATACTTATTCTTCATCGTCACTTTATTCAACTCGCGGTAGTCTACACACAAACGAAGGGAACCATCCGCCTTGGTAGCAAACACAACTGGTGCTCCCCATTCAGAAACACTCCTTCTGATAAATCCCTTCTTCAAAAGATCGCTGACTTGCACCCCGAGCTCTCGCTGCTCCCTAGGTGCCATACGACGAAGTGGCATCACTATAGGCCTGGCATCTTTTACTAAATCAATACGGAACTCAATCTCTCGGTGTGGTGGAAGCCCGGTCACTTCCTCGAAAACGTCCGGATACTGGCCAACCACGGGCAAACCTGACAACTCACTATGCGGGATGTCGAGGGAATTTAGAAAACTAGTCATTACCCCATCACTGGGTAGACCACTAAACACTACCCTCCGCCCATCATCCGCTCTAGTTGTCACCAAAAAGCCCTCACAGTCTACCACCACTCCGTATCTTTGGAGCCAATCGACTCCCAAAATAATGCCAAACCCAGTAAAGCCCAAAACAAAGCAATCATAAACAAACATACATCCATGACTCGATAAGACCACATTACGAAAAATCATGTTAAGGTTAGTCAAACCACCAATCGGGTTCGTAACTACTAAAGGTCTATCAACAATCTCAGGTTCTAATCCCAATCTATCTACCAGGTCGCTTGATATTAAAGAACTGGAAGCCCCAGTATCAAACAAAACTCTAACAGGAACATCATAAACAGAAAGCATACCTTGAATAACGACATTCTTTCCCTTCTCTGCCACAGTTGGGGCATTTGACGAAGAAGGAATAGCATTAAGGGCATATGCTTTCACCATCTGCTTTTCTTTAGGGGGTTGCGGACACTTGTCCTTGTGATGTCCCACTTGGCCACAGTTGAAGCACTTCCTATCCGCTGGCTTGGCCGACACTCCTTGGCAGAGTGGCCCTTCTTACCACAGCTGAAGCACTCAACATCTTGCTTATTCTTTTTCTTCTAGCCATCCTTGGTCTGATTCTGCTTTCTCTTATTCTGATAACCATTCTTGCCTCCACCGCTTGCTTGCGGCTTTGGCTCCTCTGCAGATGCGACCTCAGTCTTCGACTTTGGGTAAAGACTCTCTGACCAAAATGTTTTCCCCATAATCGATTCAAACGTATCATCAATGTGGTTAATAAGCCTTTCCCCCAAGTACTGATCCAAGCCAGTTATGAATTTCTCGTTCTTCTTCTCGGCAGTATCAATAAGAGATAACCCATACTTCGACAAAGTATCGAATTCGGCAATATACTCCGAGACAGCTCTGCCATTCTGCTTGAGTTCCAATAATTTCTTAAACAACACTAACTTCTGAGCAGCTGGAATGAACTTATCGCTAAAGCGAACCATAAACTACTCCCATGTAATATGATCCTCGGGAGTAGCTGCCTTTATAACATTCCACCAATTCATTGCCCGTCCTTGCAGCTGACGGGATGCTAACCTTCTCTTCATCGCATCCTCGATACCCAAATCTTCGAAAATATGCTCGCAGCTATCCAACCAATCCTGAACATCCGTAGCCGATTCCGTTCCGTGGAACGGCTTCCCACCAAGACTAGTATAAACCTTATTCAGCTTGGCGAAATCGGCCCTAGGCGCCTGCACTATTGGACCACCACCATTACCAGCATTGGGAGCTGCCCTCTGAACATCTCTAAACATCTCTCTCATGAGGTCAGTAAACATCGTCCTCGTGTTAGAAGCATTCCCATTATTGGCTCCTCTACCGGCACCTCTTGCGTATCGGCTCATCGTTCAATCTGTAAAGAGAAAACGATTAACCATCTCCATAGTGGTGCTAGTGCAGTGCGACTTCATCCTTAGCTATAATAATAGTATATATATAGCTTTTGAAAACCAAAATAATCACAAATACGCGCCCTCATATACGTATACTATCTCTCCCTGATGACTTCCCTAGGTTAACTACGCAACCTAGAGCTCTGATACCAAGTGTGACGGCCCGCCCCGCACCAGCCGACATTTCCTCCGAAAGTGCGCAGTACACATGCCCGACTAGCACGGAACGGTCGCCAAAGAAAGGAAAGAAGAGAATAAACTAATAAAGAACCTGTAGAATGTCTCACAGCGCATGGAACAAAATATAATAATAATATACTTGACATAAAACAGGTGAGATCGTGCATAAGCTGATAAGTAAAACCAATATCAACATCAGAGCAGCGGAAATCCAAATACATCTTATTACAACTTTCCAAATTACTGTCTATAAACAAAAGAAATAAAGGAAGGATGCACTACTAATGGCCAAAGTAGCGACCAGCAGGACACAGGGAGAATATCTATATATATCATACATGGAAGCCTCCTGCTCGTCTCTGGTACAGCTACTCGTGCATCACCAGCTAACCTGTCTCTAGTCTGCTCGTGAGAGCACCTAGAGTAATAAGAAGAGACATAAAACTCTGGGTCAGACAAAAAGTCTGGTATGAGCGATAAGCAGCTAAACAGAACAATAACAGGTATACTAAACCATACCTGAACCTGGACCTGCAACCAAAGAGTTAGCACTACATACCGTACAATACTCTAAGTTGCCACTGAACAAATGGTGTAATGATAATGGGGGTGGGGGCGCGTATGTCATAGTAATGGCAAACAAATCAGCCATAGCAATCATCCTCACATCTCTCACTTAGTGCGTAAAGCATACGATGTCCACCACTGTCAATCACTAGACCCATCGAAGTAATGACGGAGTTCGACTTGTACAACTACTGCTACTAACAAACTTACCACATGGAGTCATGACCAAGCCTTTACAAATGACCCCACTTCATTGGTCTATAGCTCTTTATTCGTACCTACACCACTGTGGCCATGAATCCGCTCACATACTACCTACACATAGTGATTCAAAGTTACAGACATCGACAACCCCTTAGCACACATCCCGCAGCAAAGCCCAATCATGAAGTTAACTTGTTGGTTCCCAACTGGATCCAGAGTACAAACTTCCCACTTGGACTACCTTTGCATCTCGGGTTTTGGTCGTGACCTTCTTCTCCGGATCGGTTCGGCTTCCCCTTCTCTTCACTTCGGATAGTGCTCTCCAAGGTCATTCAGTTCGGATCCACTTCTCCACCTCATAACGGTTCGGATCGGCTGTGGTCATCACATCGAGTCGGATCGAACTCCTCCAGCGGTTCGGATCGGGATCCACACGTCCTGGCTTCGTGGAAAACTCCTCTGGTTTGGTCCTTTTTCCCAAGCACTCCGGATCGGGTCGGGTCTCTCAAGCTTCTCCATGGTGCATAGGTTCGGGTCGGAGTGGCATACGAGAGGCAGATCGGGTCCAGATCGTCTTGCGGATACAACAGCTTGGAGGGTAGTTCGGTTCGGGCTCCTTCCTCCGATCCGATCCGGATCGGCCAGATTCCTGCACTTTTCCAGCGACTGTTTACGCCATTCGACGGCGTTTTCGACCAATCTAACACTTCTAGACAATCACAATTCATACCACACAGTCATAGAAACATGTACAATCAATCATAAACACCAAAACGACAACTATAGCATGTAAAATGGATCAAACATACCCAAAATCCCATATTTTCCCTTAAGCATATTTAGGAAAAACTAATGATATGATTAGCAAAACTTAATCAAATTAACCCAAATTTCTAACAGAGGTCTAAAACATTATTTTCGAATTTATAAATATTACTCCAGAATTTTATCATGTTTAATTTCGTTAATCTTCACTAATTACCCTTAATCAACCGTAATTAGTGCAAAACTATGCAAATCACTCACCTTGGCCACAAATAAAACCTTTAGAACTGAAACTCTACTGTTTGGGCGCGAATACCGATGCAACACAACAGCTCTACCTCGATTCTTGCGCTAATCCGCCTTGATTTGATGTTGCTAAGCCTAATCCTTGGTTAGAAAGTGTTTTGGAGGTGTTTTAGAGGTTGGAGGCCATTGTTAGGGTTTCTAAGAGGTAAGTGGCGTCTAGAAAACTGAAATAGAATGAAAACCTAACTCATTTCAGCCTCCCCATAACCCTAATCCCGAAATGGGTTATGGGTCCATTCACTAATCACCCTATTTGGCCCGGTTAAGCAGGTTTTCACCTCCCAAATCTTATTTCAGCCATATCTCCCAAACGTTAAGTCCATTTTTCACATGTGACCACTCTACGGAATTATAAACCATCATCCGGAGCCAACGGGAGTGGTTTCAGGTCAAAATTCCTTCATAATCAAAAGTTATGGCCAAAACGACGTCAGCTAGGGGCAAAACGGTCATTTAAAAATCGAGAAAAATCATGAACATGGGAAATGACCCAATAGTCGTCTCCCAAAGTTACATGACCATACGACTTCGTATGTGAAAGAAATAAATATTCTACGATCCTTCGATGCGTAGAATGCGGGTCTTTACAAGTATATAGCTATAAAATCAACATGGATCAAAGAACTAAACCAATTTTGTACCTTTTTTTTAATGACATAGACGATCGACTTTGCATAGTTTTTCTTTCCTTACTTGAGTTTGAAGTAAAAAGGAATGGAAAAGAAATGGCAATAAAATTACGAACTAGCTACCTTTATAGCATGTCATTAACTACATGGTTAGTGTTATCGAATGATGTGTAACATGGTTCTTATACTAAAATGTTTGTTGTATTATATCCCGTTTATAAACCATATGCAACGAGCTCGATTTAATAAAATTAATTATTCCCTTTGTTTTCCTTTAATAAACCATTCCACGATTTTTTTAGTTTTTTAATTTGGACATATCGAAAAATCTAGAAGTTGGAATCTTGATTTTTCTCTTTTGCATGAAAATCTTAGTGCATCTATTCCATGCGATTCTTGTTCCAAAAAATTCAGACGTGTATTGGATTCAGTAATCCAGATTGAAATTCAAACCCGAATATTTCAAACTGCAGCTACACGATGAGCTTGTTTAAATAAAATTAATTATTTCCTTTATTTTCCATTAATAAACCATACCGCAATTTTTTTATCTTTTTAATTTGGACATATCAGAAAATTTAGAAGATGGACTCTTGATTTTTCTCTTTTATACGAAAACCTTAGTGCAGTTGTTCCATGTGATTTTTGTTTCAAAGAATTTAGAGGTGTGTTAGATTCAATAGTCCAATTTGAAATTCAAACCTGAATATTTCGAACTATAGCTATGAGACAAGCTCGATTTAAATAAAATTAATTATTTCCTTTGTTTTTAAATACCAGCATATTGTCAACATCATCTTGTCTGTTTCGTTTTCTCATCCCAATGTGGTTGTAGTCTGAAAAGAAGCATGTTATCAATATCAACTTTGTCTATTTCGTTTTCTTAGCCAGATGTGGCTTCATTGTCAATATGAGCGTGTTGTCAACACCAGCTTTGTCTATTTCATTTTCTTAGGCTAACATGGCTATAGTGTTAACAACAGCATGTTGTCAACATCAACTTTGTCTATTTTGTTTTCCTAAACCAAAGTGGCTAAAGTGACAACATAACATCAACTACTGGATCAGTGTGTACACATATCTGGTATTTTTATCACTGTAACCACTAATAAATTTGGCTTTAGTAACGACATATGATACAAGGAGTTAGAAAACTTGGGTTGCCCATTTATCATTAAGAATCGATACACGTACAAATTTGACCTTCAATATATATCTGCCTAATTATTCCTAACTCAACTAAACTTCCTTCACCTCACGCCTCTATAGACTAGAAACAATACCTTCCTGGCCATCATCTACTGATTTTGATAGGTGTTTGGCGATCGAACCTTCTAATAGTCTACGAACCGATGAAGATTGGCTAATTGGGTATCTAGAGTAACACTATGAGGTCGTCCAACGTGAGTTCCAAAATCTTTACCAACTTCGACTTTAGGAGCATATAGAACCTCTTTACAAACCAGTAGTTGATCATCGTTTATTTGCTCAACCTCTAGCCTAACAAGAGATGGACCAATTCTCAGTTAACTAACCTTTATACAAACAAAAGGTAAATCGATATTCGGTTGTTCAACCTATGAATGATTATGAGTTGATTTGTATCCTATTTGTTGGCATCGCAGATATGCAGTGAAGGTTTTAATTAGAACAGATGGAGAAAACATTAGTCGTAGAATCCAACAATGTCAATTTTGACCAAACGGTTGCGACTATTCACTATGGGTGGACGATTATTTATGTGCACGAGGCATCACATATGCAAATGAGTTAGAACAAAAAATAAGGCGTTTAAGGAATGTTGTAGAAGAACTTCGGATTCAACGAAACTTGTATTTTATTTGTATTGTACGTTTATTGTGATTTTTATTTTGTTATGTGGTAAACATGAACTTCAGATACAAAACGGGAATTAACTAATAATATTAGAACACATCAACTACGTACAATAATATGAACAAATACAAGTATAATAACATGAACAAATACAAGTGTGCTTATAAAATAAATGAGAGTACAGTAAATATTGCAAGCCAATAGTATCAGCTACAAATTATAGTAAAGGAAATACTAATACATATATAATGGTAATTTAACTAACAAAATTAGAACACATGATATAAATGCTACAATTACATACATGAGGTGCGGATAATGATAGTGACAATAACACAAGAAACACTCCAGTAACTAATGATAACTGATTGAAATACTTAACGTGCACGCAAATAACCTACAAAAATGTACCAAGATAAAATACAATGATGAATGCAAGCATAATAGAAATGTCTATTACATGAATTAAGACCCATCAAACTAATATGTATCATTGAACAGAGGAACTACAAGTTTCCCATTGTCGTCGTCGTTCGTACTCGATCGAGGATTATATCGCTGCTCATCTGTAGTAGTAAGCTCATTAATATGAGAAGTCATCTCATCTAAGCTCTGTCGGTGCTCACTGTACGTCACCTGTCGATGCCCGATCTGCATTTGGAACATATCCTCATAAGGAAATACGGCTTGATCTGGATATTGCGTGATCTATGGTCATGGAATATCAACGTATTTATCAACTCCATACGTGGTGGATACACCAACGGTCCAACCATAGTCTGTTATCTCGGAAGGTTGTGGAGGCTAGTAGAACTGAGTACTTTGTGAAATGTCCTGAAATAGAGGAGGGCCAAGTCCATTCGAATAGCAGAAGGACCAACCATATCAACTGAAGTGGCATGGATAAAACTTGTCGTATGTGATGGGGATGTAATAATGATGCCAGAAAAAGGTAGTTCCTTCCCATAACAATGAAGTCACTAACTGGTCACCACTCCCTCTCATACCGCTATAAGTCAGTTCTAGACTAAACCCTCAGATGAGCTGTATCTGGATATGGATCATCAGGAACAAAATCACCATCAAATACTTGTCTCTAGCATCGCTCCCCCAAGAACCAGTATTAGCCTAAACTAGGCAGCGATGATACCAATGGAAAACATCTGCCTGATAGGTAATTAGCCTGCACTACGTTGGGTTCGGTCAAAAACGAGGAACCTTTATAAGGATCCAAACAACTGACTCTCGCGTGGTCCGCAGTTCAATTGTGATGGCCCGCCCCGCACCAGCCGACATTTCCCTTGAAATGCGTTGTACCAATGTCCAACCAGCACGGGACGGTCGTCAGAAGAAAAAAAATAAAATGAATGGATCAACAAAGAACCTGTAGTACATCTCACAGTGCATGGACCAAAATATAATAATAACATAACTTGATATAAAACAGGTGAGACAGTGCATAAGCTGAAAACTAAACCATCATAGCAGCGGAAAATCCAAATACATCTTATGATCCAGATCATCATTATTACAAATTTTAAAAACTGTCTCTAAAGCAAAATAGGAAGGTACACTACTAATGCCCAAAGTAGTGACCAGCAACAACACAGGGAGAATATATGGGAATAATATGTGTATGCCTCCTACTCGTCTCCGGACAGCTACTCGTGCATAACCAGCTAACCTGTCTCTAGTCTGCTTGTTTAAGAGCACCCAGAGTAATAAGAAGAGACATAAAACTCCGGGTCAGACAAAAGTCTGGTATGAGCGATAAGCAACAAAAACAGAACAATAACAGGTATAGATAACCATACCTGAACCTGGACCTGCAACCAAAGAATTAGCACAACAGGATGTACAATACTCTAAGGTGACAGTAATACATGGTGTGAAAATAATGGGGAGGGGTGTGTGCATGCCATGGTGATAACAAAATTCAAACATAACAATCGTCCTCACTTCTCTCACTTAGTGCGTAAAGCATACGATATCCACCACTTTGATCACCCAATTCTTTGTTACGATCACTCTGCCCCATGAAGTCATGACAGCTCCACTGCACTGATCCGTAACCATTAATACTTTGCTATGTCCACTCAGCCCCATGGAGTCATGGCAACTCCACTGCACTAGCTCATAGCCCTGCTACGATCACTTTGCCCCTATGGGGTCATGACAACTCCACTGCACTGATCCATAGCCAATATCAGTCTCTCAGTGGTGATTCAAAGCTATAGACATCGATAACCCCTTAGCACATGTCTCGTAGAAAAGCTCAACTCATGACGTTAACTCATTGATCCCCACTTGGATCCTGAGTAATAACCTCCCATTTGGACTTCCTTTGCATTTCAGTTTTTAGTCAAATTGGGGTTGGTCTTCAGAGAGTCACTGCGTAGAAATAGAAGTACATGCCCAGTTCAGTTCGGCTGTATAGTGTTCAAGTTCCCCCATTCGGTTTGGTTCGGGTTCCACCCTCCATTCAATTCGGTTCGGGTGCCATCCTCAAACTCGGTTCGGTTCGGGTGCTCCAGCCTCCAACTCGGTTCGGTTCGTACTCTCCGGTCCGGTCCCACTCGTGTCCCCCGACCCCATGCTACGCCTCTAGTCCGATCCGTTCCCAACCCAATTCAAATGGCCTTCCTTTTTGCCCTAGTATTTGTACGCTGCTGAAGATGCCACCACTTTGGTTCGGTCCGGTCCATCCGATCTGATCCCCTCCATCGATCCGATCGAGATCTCTGTAGCATTTCCAGCAACCTTATATCGTCTATTTTCGCCATACAACGGCGTTTTCAACCATTCTAACTTTACTAACCAATCACACATAATTCCAAACAGTAGTATTAACATATATGATCAATCAACAAGGTCAAAACATCAAGCATATAGGTTATTATCGATCAAACATACCCAAAACCCATTGTTTTCCCCTTAATCATGTTTATCCATAACTAATGATAGTATTAGCAAACTTATTCCATATTAACCCAAAATTTTATCAAAGCCCTAAAATAATATTTTAGAATTTTACAAATTTTTCCAGATTTTTCTAAGCCATAATTTCGTTAATTATCACTAATCACCCCTAATTAGCCGTAATTAGTGAAAAACAATGCAAATCACTCACCTTAACCACAAATAAAACTTTAGATCTAAAACTCTACTGTTTTGGGGCGTTTTCCAATGTAACACAGCAGCTCCAACTCTGATTTGACACTAATCTTCCTTGATTTGGGGTGGATTAAGCTAATACGCGATTAGAAAGCGATTAAGGATGAATTTAGAAGGTGGAGGCCATTGTTAGGGTTGAAGAGAGGTAAGTGACGGCAATAAAAATGAATAAAAACTTAATTCCCTAACCCTATCAGCCCTCTCATAAACCTAATCCCGAAATGAGTTATGGGCCTAGCTGCTAATCACTCTACTTAGGCCCGGTTAAGCTATTTTTCACCTTCCAAACCTTATTTCAGCTATATCTCCCAAACGTTAAGTCCGTCTGACATATGTGACCACTTTATGAAAAGGTAAACCATCATTTGAATCTAATGGAAGTGGTTTTAGGTCAAAACTCCATACCAATCAAAAGTTACAGGCAAAATGGTCATTTACAAATCGGCAAAAATCATGAACATTGGAAATGACCACAATAGTCGTTCCCCAAAGTTACACGACTATACGACCTCGTATGAAAATGAAATAAATATTCTACGATCCTTCGATGCCTAGAATGTTGGTCGTTACACTCTCCCCCTTAAGAAATTTCGCCTCTGAAATTCCTTAACTAAGAAAACAACAATCGGTCCCGCATGCCTATCAACCATTTACAAACAACCAAACATATATAGCAACATAACAAGTCTATCCTAGCATGCGGTTTACTAACAAGGGGATAACTAAATGGTCATTAAAATCTTACCAGGTAAAGAGTTCTGGATATAACTTCCTTATGCTCTCCTCTGTTTCCCATGTACAGTCATTCTCGTTATCACCCCACTGGACCTTGACTAGTTGCACCGTCTTCCTTCGAAGTCGCTTTGTATCGTACTCGAAAATACGGATCGGCCTGCGGTTCCCAACCGCCTTGGGTTCTACTTTGATGTCATCCAACTGATCTGGTGAAATAGTCATATTGGGGTCGTGCACGAACTTGCTTAAATGGAAAACATGAAATACGTTGTGAACTCCTGCCATCTTGTCAGGTAATCCAACTTTATATGCTAAATTCCCAATCTGCTCGAGAACTGGAAATGGACCAACGAATCTTTGTGCTAACTTGCCTCTCCTATCAAATCGAATCACGCTCTTTAGCAGAGAAATCTTGACAAATACCAAGTCGCCAATGGAAAATTTTAAATCTCTTCGCCTCTTACCAGCATAACTCTTTTGCCTATCTTGGGCAGTCTTCATTCGCTGTTGGTTAACCTTGATCTTGCTTGAAGTTTCTCTTATCACATCCGGTCCAACCACAAATTGCTCACCGGTTTCTTACCAACATGATGGTGAGTTGCACGGTCTTCCGTATAAAGCTTCAAATGGAGCCATACCAATACTGGACTGATAACTATTATTATATGCGAATTCCACAAGATGCAAATGGTCATCCCATAATCCACCAAAATACAATATACAAGCTCTCCAGAGATACTCCAATATACGATCCACCCTCTCTGTCTGACCGTCGGTTTGAGGATGGTACGCGGTACTGAGATGTAATTCTGACCCTAAAGCCTCTTGTAAGCTTTTCCAAAATCCACTAGTAAACAATGGATCTCGGTCACTCATAATGTTTTTGGGCACTCCATGAAATCTCACTACACACTTCATATACAGTTCTGCTAACTTAGCTGTTGTTCTATTCAACTTGACGGGTATAAACCTTGCACTCTTGGTTAATCGGTCCATAATCACCCAAATACTTTCATGACCCGATCTAGTCCTTGGTAACCCATCAATGAAATCCATTGAGACTTGTTCCCATTTCCATTCTGGAATTTCCAATGGTTGCAGCAAACCACTAGGGTTCTTTTGCTCAGCTTTAACTAGCTTGCAATTCATGCATTTGGATATAAACTTCCCAACGTCTCTTTTCATCCCTTCCCAGTAGTAGGTCTACTTCATGTCTCGATATATTTTATTACCACCGGGATGTATAGTCAGTTTTGAGTGACGACATTCTCTAAGTACTTCATCTCTCAATCCATTGACATTGCGTACAACTAGTCTCCCTTTCTTTCAAGCCATCTATCTCGATCAAGCCCATACTTTTTCATCTCCTCGTCGATACCCATCTCTAACTTGGAGATGATTTCCAATAGGTTAGGAACGTCCCTCTGACTGGAACCAATCTGCTCAATTAAAGTGGATCTAATCGTCAAATTTGCTAATATTTCTGGATCCAATTCGCACTTTGGTTTGAAATCATACCAAGCGATGTACTCCAGTTGCTTCCATTCCAGAAACATAGCCCCTAAACTGGCATGTTTCCTACTCAATTCATCAGCTACCACATTACCCTTTCCTGGTGTATATGCGATATCAAAATCATAGGAAGCCAAGAATTCTAGCCATCTTTGTTGTCGTAGATTTAGATCCTTTCGAAAGAAGAGATACTTTAATGATGTATGATTGGTAAACAACTCGAATCTTTCTCCCAAGAGATAGTGTCTCCACATCTTCAATGCGAACACGATCGCTGTCAACTCCAAATCATGGGTAGGATATCTTTTCTCATGCGGTCAGTTGCCGACTAGCATAAGCTACAACCCTACCTCCTTGCATTAATATGGCACCTAGTCCGGTACCACAGGCATCTGTGTATACCGTCATTTCTTCATCCCTTTAGGAATAACTTATATTGGTGTACCCGTCAACTTTTCCTTTAGACTCTTAAACGCAATTCGACACCTTTCGTCCCAAATGAAAGCTTGATTCTTCTTGGTCAACTGAGTTAATGGTGCCGCTATCTTGGAGAAGTCTTGGATAAACTTATGATAATATCCAACTAATCCCAAGAAACTTCTTACGTTTGTTGCATTCTTGGGCGTAGACCAATCTTGTATTGTAGCCACCTTCACAGGGTCTGCGGTAATCCCATTCTCTGAAACAACATGGCCCAAGAATCTCACTTCCCTCCTCTAGAAGCGACACTTAGAAAATTTTGCTTTTAATTGGTGTTTCATCAACACCTCCATCACCTTCCTCAATTGTTCCTTGTGTTCTTCCTCTATCCTCGAGTAAACCAAGATATCTTCCATGAACACAAGAACGAACCTATTCAATTGATCCCTGAATACCGTATTCATAAGATCCACAAAATATTTTGTTGCATTGGTCAATACGAATGGCATGACCAACCACTCATAGAATCCAGACGGCGTCCAAAATGTCGTTTTAGGAATACTCTCAGCTGTTACTCGGAGCTGATGAAATCCTATCGCGAGATCCAGTTGGGAGAACACTCTCGCTCCCTCCAGCTGATCAAACAAATCATCTATCCGCGGAAGAGGATACTTATTCTTCCTAGCCACTTTATTCAACTCGTGATAGTCTACACATAAACAAAGGGAACCATATGCCTTGGTAGCAAATACAACTGGTGCTCCCCACTCGGAGACACTCCTTTGGATAAATCCCTTCTTTTAAAGATCGCTCACTTTCACTCCGAGCTCTTGCTGCTCCCTTGGTTCCATACGACGGAGTGGCATCACTATAGGTCTGGCATCTTTCACTAAATCAATACGGAACTCAATCTCTCGGTGTTGTGGAAGTTCGGTCACTTCCTCGAAGGTATCCGGATACTGGCCAGCAATGGGAACCCCTGATAACTCGTCCTACGGGATGTCGAGGGAATTTAGAAAACTATCCATCACCTCATCACTAGGTAGGCCACCAAACACTACCCTCCGCCCATCATCCGCCCTATTAGTCACCGTTAATCCCTCACAGTCTACCACCACCCCATATCTTTGGAGCCAATCGACTCCCAAAATAATGCCAAACCCAGTAAAGCCCAAAAAAGCAATCACAAGCAAACATACATCCGTGAATCGATAGGACCAAATATCGACAAATCATACTATGGCTAGTCGAACCACCAATCGGGTTCGTCACAACTAAAGGTCTATCGACTATCTCGGGTTCCAATCCCAACCTATCTACCAGGTCACTAGATATGAAGGAACGGGAAGCCCCAATATCAAACAATACTTGAACAGGGACATCATAAACAGAAAGCATACCTTGAACGACGACATTCTTTTCTTTTTCCGCCGCGGTTGGGGCATTCGACGAAGAAGGAACAACATTATTAACATATGCTTTCACAATCTGCTTCTCTTTAGGGGGTTGGGGACATTTATCCTTGTGATGTCCCACTTGGCCGCAGTTGAAGCACTTCCTGTCCGCTCGCTTTGCTCGACACTCTTTGGCATAGTGGCCGTTCTTGCCACAGCTAAAGAACTCAACATCTTTCTTATCTTTATTTTTCTGACCATCCTTGGTCTGACTCTGCTTCCTTTTATTCTAAGAATTATTCTTGCCTCCACCGCTTGCCTGCGGCTTTGGCCCCTCTGTAGATGCAACAACGACTTCAGTCTTGGGCTTAGGATAAAGGCTCTCTGATCTCAGTGCTTTCCCAATAATCGATTCAAAAGTCTCATCAATATGGTTTATAAGTCTTTCCCCCAAGTACTGATCTAAGCCTGTTATGAACTTCTCATTCTTCTTCTCGGGAGTATCGATAAGAGATAATCCATACGTCAATGAGGTATCGACCTCAGCAATGTACTCTGAGACTGCCCTACCATTCTCTTTAAGCTCCAAGAATTTCCTAAACGACTCTGACTTCTGGGCAGCTGGGATAAACTTATCACTGAATTGGGTTTTAAACTGATCCCAAATAACTTGATCCTCTAGATTAGCTGCCTTAATAGCATTCCACCAATTCATTGCCCTTCTTTGTAGCTGACGGGATGCTAGCTTTTTCTTTATTCCGTCTTCGATTTCCAGATCCTCGAAGATACGCTCACACCTATCAAGCCAATCCTAAAATTCTGTAGCCGATTCTGTTCCATGGAACGGCTCCCCACCAAGACTAGTGTAATCCTTGTAAAGCTTGGCGAAATCGGCCCTAGGCACCTGCACGGCTGCACCACCACCATTTGCAGCATTAGCAGCTGCCCTTTGAACATCCCTAAGAATTTCCCTCGTGAAGTCAGTGAACATCGTCCTCATATCGGGAGCATTCCTATTATTGGCTCCTGGACCAGTACTCCTCGTATATCGGCTCATCGTTCAATTTATAAAGAGAAAACGATTAACCATCTCTTTAGTGGTGCATGTGCAGTGCCACTCCATCCTTAGATTCACTCTTAGTATATATATATAGCTTTTGAAAATCAAAATATCACAAATAATGCTCTCATATACGTATACTATCTATCCCTGGTGTCTTTCCCTAGGTTAGCTACGCAACCTAGAGCTCTGATACCAAGCGTGACGACCCGCCCCGCACCAGCCTACATTTCCCCTGAAACGCGCTGTACCAATGTCCAACCAGCATGGGACGGTCGTCAGAAGAAAAGAAAGAGAACGAATGGATCAACAAAGAACCTGTAGTACATCTCACTGCGCATGGAACAAAATATAATGATAACATAACTTGGTATAAAACAGGCGAGATAGTGCATAAGCTGAAAACTAAACCATCATAGCAGCGGAAAATTCAAATACAGCTTATGATCCAGATAATCATTATTAAAACTTTTTAAAACTGTATCTAAAGCAAAATAGGAAGATACACTGCTAATGCCTAAAGTAGTGACCAACAACAACACATGGAGAATATATGGGAATAATACGTGTAAGCCTCCTACTCGTCCCCGGACAGCTACTCGTGCATATCCAACTAACCTGTCTCTAGTCTGCTCGTTTAAGAGCACCCAGAGTAATAAGAAGAGACATAAAACTCTGGGTCAGACAAAAGTCTGGTATGAGCGATAAGCAGGAAAAACAGAACAATAACAGGTATACATAACTATACCTGAACCTGGACCTGCAACCAAAGAGCTAGCACAACAGGATGTACAATACTCTAAGGTGACACTAACACATGGTGTGAAAATAATGGGGAGGGGTGTGCATGTCATGGTGATAACAAACTTCAAACATAGCAATCATCCTCACATCTCTCACTCAATGCGTAAAGCATACGATATCCACCACTTTGATCACCCAATCCTTTGTTACGATCACTCTGCCCCATGGAGTCATGACGGCTCCACTGCACTGATCCATAACCATCAATACTTTGCTATGTCCACTCTGCCCCATGGAGTCATGACAACTCCACTGCACTGGTTCATAGCCCTGCTACGATCACTTTGCCCCATGGAGTCATGACAACTCCGCTGCACTGATCCATAGCCAATATCCATCTCTCAGTGGTGAGTCAAAGCAATAGACATCGATAACCCTTTACCACACGTCCCGCAGCATAGCCCAACTCATGATGTTAACTCGTTGATCCCCATTTGGATCCTGAGTGATAACCTCCCATTTGGACTTCCTTTGCATCTCAGGTTCTAGTCGAATTAGAGTTGATCTTCAAAGAGTCACCGCGTAGAAATAGAAGTACACGCCCGGTTCGGTTCGGCTGTATAGTGTTCAAGTTCCCCCATTCGGTTCGGTTCGGGTGCCATCCTCCATTCGGTTTGGTTCGGGTGCCATCCTCCAACTCAGCTCGGTTCGGGTGCTCCAGCCTCCAACTCGGTTTGGTTTGTACTCTCCGGTCCAGTCCTACTCGTGTCCTCCGACCCCATGCTACGCCCTTAGTCCGATCCGTTCCCAACCCAACTCAAATGGCCATCCTTTTTTCCCTTGTCTTTGTGCGCTGCTGAAGATGCCACCACTCTGGTTCGGTCCGGTCCATCCGATCCGATCCCCTCCACCGATCCGATCCAGATCTCTGTAGCATTTCCAACAAGCTTATATCATCCATTTTCGCCATACGACGGCATTTTCAACCATTCTAACTTTACTAATCAATCATACAACATTCCAAACAGTAGTAGTAACATACAAGATTAATTAACAAGGTCAAAACATCAAGCATATAGGTTATTATCAATCAGACATACCCAAAACCCATGGTTTTCCCCTTGATCATGTTTATCCATAACTAATGATAGTATTAGCAAACTTACTCCAAATTAACCCAAATTTTTATTAGATCCCTAAATAATATTTTAGAATTTTCCATATTTTTCCAGATTTTTCTTAGCCATAATTTCGCTAATTATCACTAATCACCCCTAATTAGCCGTAATTAGTGAAAAACAATGCAAATCACTCACCTTAGCCACAAATAAAACTTTAGATTTGAAACTCTACTGTTTTGGGGTATTTTCCAATGCAACACAGCAGCTCCAACTCTGATTTGACACTAATCTTCCTTGATTTGGTGTAGATTAAGTTAATACGCAATTAGAAAGCGATTAAGGATGAATTTAGAAGGTTGAGGCCATTGTTAGGGTTGAAGAGTGGTAAGTGGAAGCTGTAAAAATGAATAAAAATTGAATTCCCTAACACTATCAGCCCTCTCATAATCCTAGTCCTGAAATGGGTTATGAGCCAACCTGCTAATCACTCTAATTAGGCCCAGTTAAGCTGTTTTTCAGCTTCCAAACCTTATTTCAGCCATATCTCCCAAACGGTAAGTCCTTTGACACATGTGACCACTGTACGGAAATGTAAACCATGATTCGAATCCAATGGAAGTGGTTTCAGGTGAAAACCCCATACCAATCAAAAGTTATAGGTGAAACAAGATTTGCCAGGGCAAAACGGTCATTTAAAAATCGGCAAAAATCTTGAATGTTGGAAATGACTCCAATAGCCGTTCCCCAAAGTTACACGACTATACGACCTCATATGAAAATGAAATAAATATTCTACGATCCTTCGATGTGTAGAATGCGGGTCGTTACATCAATCATATTATGCTCCACTGCAAAGACATGCCGCGCCTGTCCTCCTGGAAACTGCCTATGGTTGTCGAGAGTCCAAGCTCTAACTTGAGAAAAATACAGGGCTAGTGTGGGATCTAGGGTAGGACAACACATGTTATGGAAGCACTCGTAGTACCAGTACCGTCGAATCTCCTAAAAACTGGAAATCGAAGAAATCCTAGGCTTAACGATGCACTGGTGATCCAATCCCATGTATACAGGAGGAGTACTATCAAATGAAAACTCTGCAACTGTAGTCACATAATCATAAGGTAATGTGATAGAAGTGTTTGAGAAAAATAAATTTCCCATCATATATCGAACAAAAAATCTAGCAACCTCCAAAATGTTATCTTCGGGATGTATTTGTAATAATGCTTGAATTGCTTCTTTAATGTATGGGCATCTAACATGGAAACCATAAGTGATACTTATTAACCGACATTTTGATTTGTTTTCCAAATGCATACCAGGCCCACTTGATTCAGCTCGTCGCATGGCACCAAATCCCGAAACGTCGAAAGAACCCTCAGGATTCAAGCCTAAAATGATTCGCGCAAGCGTAGGCCTTGCAGCACCTCATAACCAACTTTTTGTATCCCCAAAATATGGCCTGCTTCATAATTTCACATAATGAAACTTCGCATCCCCTTGCTCTTCGCATCCCAAAATTTCGCCTTCCTCTTTTCGACTCCTTACCATATCGCATCACCACATTTCGAATCCCACTCCTCGCACCATCCACCCATGATTTCTCATCTCCCCAAAATTTGTGTCCCTCCATGTTCCGCATCCCCACCAACCTTCAAACTTGGCATACAAATTTCATATCCCTTAGGATATAAAATTTTGTATCCCTTAGATACGTAATTTGTATCCCCACGAGGATACAAAATTTCTTATCCCTAAGGGATATGAAGTGACCATATCCCCACATGATACGAATTTCACATACCTCGAGATGCGAATTCGTATCCCCCAGTGGGATACGAAATTTATCGATGCAAGAAGGAGGGATGCGGATTTCTAGAACCGCCTATTACGAGATGTTAAATCTGCTGTTGTGGTCCCCAAATCTCACATACTCCCACTTAATCCACAACCTATAAATACCTCTTTCCTCATTCTTCAAAAGGGTTGTATTTTGCATGATTTGAGTCCTCCTCAAGGACTTGGAACATCATTAATGGTTGCCTAGGACTAAAGGAGGAAGAAGAACAAATATTTTTCTCTTAAGACTTTACATATGCAAAATATAACTTCCAGAAACTTAGCTAAGATTTGTGTGATGATGTCTTGTACTTGTAACCTTCAATAATCAATAAAATCCGCAAACAACTTCAAAGTGGACGTAGGCTCAATTTGAACCGAACCACTGCAAATTTCTATGTTCTTTGCTTAATGCTCTTTTATTTTCCGTACGTGAAACATTATTCTCAAGTAATCAAGATCCTTGGATGTGACGACAATTTTAGCCATCAACACTTTGGTGCTTTCACAGAGAACTTGAACTTGCCTTCTTTCCATATAGCCTCCTTCTTGACTTCGAAACGCTACACAGGTTTTCTCGACCAACCTTTCGAGTCTACTTACGATGGTTAAAAAAGGGAAGACTCGGATGGCCGAAACCTCCACTGCGATTGAAACTGCTACCACTCATCAGTTGCGATCCACGAAAAACCTGACAGACATGGAAATTGTTCCTTCTTATGACCCCGATACACCAACAGCCCAATCCCAACTCATCGAGTTCAACAAAAAACTGGAAGATAGAACTCAATAGATCAACGAAACATTTAAGACAAACATTGACTAGAACAACGCTCGCCCACTACTACTCAATGCCTCGGAAAGTTCTTCTTCCGACACTCGCCTTCTGGGGCCAAAGTCAAAGAAGGAGGACCAATGCTAAGACTAATGTCAATGACAATGGTAACCGAAACGGTAATGGAACTACCATAACTTTTAGCGAGAGAACGCATCACAACAACCATTTACGGTTGGTTATTGACTTCCTCTGCGATAGAACCCAACTATGGCCGCTTTGAACTTAGGGCCTATGCGTCCAACAGCTCACAGGACCAAGTTCAACATGATCAAGTCCAACAGGCTCAACCTCATTAACCTTACCAAAATCAAGTATATGAAGTTGATGACATGGATAAAGAAGATCCCGATGTTCATCCTCGATGACGTCCATGGCCTAGAATTCCTAAGCAGAACAACGACTACTGGATTCCGGCGGAGGTTCCGCCAGCGTATCTCTCCAACATGATCCGAAAAACCATGAGGGAGACGCAAGGAAACGTCAACGACATGTGGGAAACTAACATGAGATGTAACCCCTTTAACAGAGCCGTGCACGAAGTCGAGTGGCCTCGACGTTTTAATATGCCTTAGCTAGCGGCTTACGCAGGAAAGACCGATCCCTGCAGCTTCTTAAACCACTGTGAATAGCATTTGGACTCTAGTCGAGCCACTGATGCCGTCAAGTGCAAGTGTTTCCCAGTTTTCTTAGAAGACACAGTTCTACTCTGGTTTACTTAACATTTGGCTTGATCTATCTCCACCTTCAACCAACTAGATTCTGAAATGGTGAAGCAATTCAGAATGAACATACCCAGGCCGATGGGTACTCTTACTCTTTCCAACCTCTGCCAGGGCCTGACAGAAATCCTCAATAGATACCTCGAACATTTCAACACCACCCCCACAAAGTTTGACAATCTAAAGCAATGCATAGTTCTTGTCTATCTTGCTTAAGACATCTTGCCTAGCTCCAAGTTCGAAGCATGGATCGACCAAAAGCATCCCATGACCTTGGAAGATTTCTACAAGAAGTCCTTCTGATTTTTGTGTCAAGAGGAAGCACAGTGGAAAAGAGCTACTCAAGGCGGTCAGCCCAATAACCCTCAATCAGGCAATATTGCGGATAATGTCAAAAGAAAGCAAGTCAGAGAATCTTCTAACAAGAGTAAAGAGGCGATCTCATTCAATCCCAAGCCAAATAATGGCAAACCCGACAATTACAACAACAATATCTAGACACGTGGAGATCCAATGAAGCACGACCGCTACCCCACTTACAGGAACTACACTACACTCAACCGAGAGTTGGAGGAAATATATCTTGAGACCTCTAATAACATCCAGTATAAGGAACCAAACATGATAGAATCTACCGACTATGAGAAGAACTCTGGAAAACACTGCAGATTCCATGATTTGTTCGGACATAACACCAACGACTACCGACACCTCAAGGACGCTATAGAGGAGCTCTTTCGAGAGAAACGCTTGGATTAGTATGTTCAGAATCCTGCCCCTCCAATGGCAATCGTGGGCCCCTCAATGCATGTTCTTCCTCCGACCAATGCGGCCCTATGGTCTTCCAATCAGAAACCATGTGGTATCGTGATTAACACCATCTGTGGTGGGCCTCAACTGCAAATAAGAGCTTTCAGTGTATGGAGAAATATGCCAATTCTTTCAAGCATACCAGCTACGAAGCATGCTCCTCCTTGGACGAATCTATCCCTACCAAGCTTCAGAAGACAATGCAGGATGATATTGTTTTCCGCGAGAGAGTCTACATGAATTGAAATTTCAACCATATATCCGCTTGTTATTTCAGCACATATATGTCCGGTCTATACTTGAAGAATCCTCATCGATTCTGGAAGCCCAGTCAACATAATCTTCAAGTTGACCTATGACTAGATGAAACTTGAGGCCAAAGAATTGAAGCCCTTCCATACCAGTATTCATGGATTCAATGGCCTCTTGAACTAGCCGGTCGGAATGGTTGACCTGACCATCAAGATCGATGATGAGGATCGAAGCAGAGTCTATATCCTCAATTTTGTTGTCATTGATGTCATCTCTCATTGTAACGTCTTTCTCGAATGTCTTAGTCCCTTCTCATGAAATTTTCAACTGAGAACGGGATCAAAACCGTCAAGGGCGACCAAGCCACAACAAGATCTTGTTACCTCGCCGAATGGAAAGACGTTGTCAGCAAGGAGAGGGAAAGAGTGTAGAGCCTTCTCTCAACGCAAAAATCTCCAGTGCATAGCAACCACTGAAGTTTGGGTCGTGGCTCAGATGTCACTGTCATCTTTCTGACGATCTCGGGCCATGGAAAGACAAGAACCTAATTTCGAAAGGGCTACTCCAATGGAACCAACCGTCGACATTCCAATCAACCCCGTGATTTGACAAGGGTCTTGACGACTAGATCATAACTTCACCTTACAATAAAAGAAGAGCTTGTGGACTTCTTAAGGGCCAACTCCGATGTATTTGCTCAGAACCACTTAGATATGTGTGGCATCGACCCAGGAATCTCTTGTCACATGCTCAGTATCAACCCAAAGCATCTTCCAGTTAAACAAAGCATCAGATCTTAGGAATTGAAAGGTCGACAACACTCAAAGTGACGGTGGATAGATTGCTTGACAACAACTTTATGCACGATTCCCTCTACTTTGAATTTGTCTCCAACCCAGTCTTGGTCAAGAAAGCAAATGAAAAGAGGAGAACGTGCATCGACTACTCAGACTTGAACAAATCCTGCCCAAAGGATAGCTTCTCACTTCCGAAGATCGACCAACTATTTGATTCAACTACCGGCTACCAGCTTCTCTCCTTCATGGATGCGTACTTAGTCTATAATCAAATTCCAATGTACCTTTCAGATTAGGAGCACACTTCATTCATAACCGACCTCGGTCTTTACTACTATGTTGTCATGCCTTTCGGTCTCAGGAATGCTAGAGACACATATCAATGACTAGTCAACCGTATGTTCAAGGACCAGGTCGAAAGATCCGTGGATATTTGTATGAACGATATGCTCTTGAAAACGAGGGTATCGAATGACCACGTCAATGACCTTATAGAAATATGCGGTGTCCTTTGTAAATATGGAATGAAACTCAATTCCTTGAAATGCCCTTTTGGCATTACATCGGGAAAATTCCTGGGTGTCATCATCGATTCACGGGGTATCGTTGCTAATCTAGAAAAAAACCCAAGTTATCCGGGATATTCAAGCCCCTCGGAGCATCAAAGATGTTCAAAGCTTAAATAGAAAAGTGGCCGACCTAAGTCAATTCTTCTCAAAGTCTATAGATAAATGCATTTCCTTTTTCGACTTGCTAAGAAAAGGAAAGCGCAACTTCACATGGATAACAGAGTGAATTATTGCATTCCAGGACCTCTTGGATCACTTAAAGAGACTACCTATCTTGTCAAAACCTGTGGATCATGAAGACTTATACATTTATTTGGTTGTTTCTATGCAAGCAGTTAGGTCGGCGCTTGTGCGCGAAGAAGATCGTGTCCAATAACCCATTTACTACATCAACAAAAGTTTGTCTGTTGCACCAAATGGAGTTAACTAATTCCAAAAGGGATTAGTTAATAGAGTTTTGGATCGAGCTTAACTTTGTTTAAGTGAGTTGGATTTGTTAATTGAAATTGGAAATTCGAATATGAAACTTGGATTTGAATTTGGAAGCCAGCAAGAAGTTTGAGTTTGATTTGTGCATAAGTCAATCCAAATATATTTGAACGTGATATGTTCAAATCAAAAGTAGATTAAGCAAAGAAGCTAATTAGAAAATAAATTAGCGAATGGAAAGCGATTAAAATAAAAAGTGTTGAATTGATTTGAGACAAATTTGGATGTATATATGTTAAATAGGTATGGAATGATGAGAATGAAGAATATAAAGTGAATTCCTAACAAAAAGGTACATGTTTAAATTTGATATGAGATTCAATGAGCCCATTGGGCAAGCCACTTGGCTTTTTTATTTTCTTTTTGGATGGAAAGGGCCTAAAGGGACGATTTGTAGTTGTACCGATTGAGCCATACAAAGGAGATGCTGGGGAAATTTTCTGAAAATTTAAGGATTTAGAATATTTTTAAAAAAATTTGACAACTAGAAATCAATATATCGATATATGTATATATAATTCGATAAGGAACGAACTTATAATTGAATGTTATAAACAAAAAGGAAAAACTATAAATTAAAATCTGGTAAGAATAAAATGAGAAATGTATGTACATTTTAAAAATAAATATTTGGTTTTATATGATGCTGATTATTCGACATAAGTAGCCTTGTCCATTTTGAAGTTAAGAATGTTATCCAGTCAAGGTCTGAGAGGTAGTTATACCCCAACTTGATTGATTTCATTATTAATCGATAAATAGAAGGATTCAGTCTCGAAGATCAATGTTTAGATAAAATATAGTTGAATGCGAAATTTTGGGTTGTTGTAACGATGTTTTACACAACATTCATTTTAACCCAAATAAGTGAAATCTTGGAAATGTAATATTTCCTAAATATAGAAATGAATGGTTGTGAAAGGGAGACGTAATTGGAAATGAATTCCAATCATAAATAGAAGATATTTTTCTAAGTATAGAAAATAAAAGAGTATGGGATATGGAATATTTTCCAAATATTTTAAGAGGCTAATGCATTTTGAAAGCATTGGAGCAAAGATATTGGAAGGAATCTGGGAAATGATTTAATTAATGAAATATCAGAAAGGGCTAGTGATTGTTTGATGTTTAGTCAATAATATTTCCAGTTGAAAATTTGGATGGATGTTTTGTTTTCTTCGATAGTTAAATAACCGACTATCGAAGTTTTTGACTATCGTTATCAATACCGAGAGACCGATTGGATATTTATCCAAAAACCGCTCCGTATAGGCATATGCATTGCGAATTAGATTATGTGAAGACAATTGAAGGAGTAAAAGTGCAAGGGTTGTACTGTTTAAAGAATAGTGTCTTCGGTTTGCCCAGTCTCAGGACAACTTGTATGGACGAATGTTTGATAGAGTATGCCTAACAGATTACATAAGATGATCTTTTCAAGGTATTACATTTGGTGGTGGAGGAATTCGTTTCTCTTAACTTTTTTTACTCGTAATATTTTTGTGAAGATCAACTTGTGATTGACGGGTTTGATGATGTGGCATTCAAAGTGAGTGGTGGCCAGATGTTCTAAAAAGGAAAACGAAGCCTCAAACCAGGAAATGATAAAAATCGGGCATGCAGCATGGCTAGTTGGGTTGCATCCAAGTAGGGTGTATTATCACCATCTAGAGAAAATTCATTTGTTCTTCTTTTGGTTCTGTATCTTACGAATTATGATTGGTCGGCCGATAACCATGGGTGATAATACATTCGGTTCACTCAAGCTAAATGAGTGACGAGTCAGGAGTGGCCGGGCTGCAAGATGTTCTTGTTGAAACCTAGTGTATCCCCTCTAGGGTACACTGATCGGAAGGTGGTTCCATACCTTGTCATAGTCGGAATCCAATCTCCAATAAGCACCCTGTGGTTTTTGATTTTATACTATGTATGTGGAGTGTGAGATGTAAGCGTTCTGCTAGATGGTTATTTATTTAATTAGACATTATTATAATATCACCGGATTTTGATATCAAAAATGTTTTGGGTTATCGTAAGGTAAAAACCATCCATATTTATGTGTGGATCGATCTTACAATTATCCTTTCTGTCAAAAGGTTTTTCAAAGTTAAACAAATGGTTGGAGTTTACTCGCACCAGTCCCCTGACTGACCCAGAGTTTATTTTGTTTGTTTTACCCTAAACTCTTAGGTGCCCAAATTTGTACGGGCAGTCAAGTGTTTCAGACTTTTACAGATACACTTGGAGGAGCTGGAAGCAGGAGGTTTCACAGTTAGTTATTTAGAGTTATTTCCGCTGTGGTGTATATGTGTTGTACTCTGATATGGTACGTCTATACAATACATATTTGTATTTCAAAGTTATAATATATGATATTATATTTTGTTTCAGTTCCGTTGTGAGATTCTGATGTTTTATTTTGTTCTATCTTCTATCTATTTCTATTTCTTAAACCCTAATGATTCGTAATTCTGTGTTATTCGGGTTGAACGTGTGTGGTATTTAGTCAACTCAGACAGTACGGATTTGCGGGTCATTACATCTCAGGACTCACACGCATGTGATCCTTTGGACCGCCAGGGCCGGTCCCCACTGAACATGGTTGATTAGAGTTTTTCCTGAACATAACATCCCCTGGTCGTGACCGACCATTCGTCCCGGACGTATTTGACCGTCATCTGAGGCCCCTCGATCTAGCATCCACATAAGTAAACTTGCCTGAGATCCATACCATGACATTACTTTCTAGCTAGAAGAAAACATATGTCCTTATCCCTGCTGTCCATCATCCTGTTTTCGACCATTCATGGGTTGTGAGGCTCTAAAGTCACATTTCAACACAAAGCTATGCTATATCAGTCATGCTTTGATCATCATCCACAAAGCTCTGCTTTTCAGCTGAAAGCTTTGATCGGCTCAGCACTTCGCATTCCACATTGTCAATTCACAACATATAATCAGTGTCAATTAATATATACCCTCTAAGTACATAAGTCTCAGAGGATGGTGTTAAGCTAAGAGAATGAATTCTCCACCACCAACTGATATAACATCAATACAAACCAATTGGTTATATTGTAAAATACAACGTCAGACACACATCTATTTACAAGTTCGTTTTAGATCTGAAAGAAACCGAAGGCACCTTATTCTTTGTCCAGTAAAGGAGAGAGGCCCTTGCAAATCCGGACAACCTTCAAGTACATTTGGAAGACTGCCACTTATAACGTCATCTTTGGTGTACCTCCAAATCGAGACATCGACAATAATCAAGACGATGTGAAGATCCCCAGTCTTCAACCACCGTCTTCAGTATTTTCAATACTCGTTATATAGTTATTCAGAATAGGTCAAAACCTGGTCTTTCCAAATAATTAGCGTGTATTTACAATCAATTGATATATAAACATATCATGAGTCTCATTCCATTTCAGAATATCCTTTTACTCAAATCATTCCTTACATCGGGAATTGTTCCCTTAAATCTTACCAAAGATTTATACTTCTTTAAACTCTTGTTTAAATCTTTCCTTGGAAATCATTTTAAAAGATTATAAAAATATCATTTCACAAACTCAATTCAAATCGAATTTTCTAGCCCAAAATCGTACTTATGATTTCTTATCTCATCGCTTATGCGAAAAACACGCTTATCTTCTTTTAAGTGATTCTCAAACTCATTTCCATTATCGTTTGTTAGGGAAAACTCTTTCGTAAAATCTTTATATTTGAACTGAATAAAGATTTCACTTCAACTAATCTGGGAAATCATCTTCTCCTTTAACTAGGTTAAAGCATAAATGTTATTCAAAACATCGTTCACGATAAACCCAAAATCATACTTCCATTAGAAGTGGAAACTTCACGGAAATCATATCAGTTCACAATCGATATAAATTCCTGTACCAGACTAATACTATAATCAGAATAACGACAAAGCTTTTTAAATTCCTTAAATGGTAAACGTCTTCATCCACGGGGACCAATCTCAATTATCACTAAATTGATTTTCATTCAATTCCAATTTAATTTATTAATTGGAAAACTTCATTAATATTAATTAAAAGATTAATTCCATGAACTTCATTTTTAACTAGGTTAAAGAACGATGTTATTGAAGACACCATTCATGACAAACCCAAAAGCTCAACTGGTATTAAATATAAGATTTAAATAGAATGTACATTAACTTATATTCAATATGAATTCCCATAATCAACGAATACCGTAAGTGGAATAATGATGTAAAACATCATCCAAATTCCTCAAAATAGTAAACGTCCACACAATGGTAATCAATACCAAGTATCCGAAGATCATTTCTATCCAAATTCAATTTTATTCAAATTTGATTAGCATATTTTTCAAGATCTAACCATTGTATCTTTTAAATTCCTTTTGTATTTGAAAACTCTTTTCATTACGAACCAAACGCTTTTCATTTCAGGAAGATCCGATGGTCGGGTCTCCTGGTACGTCAATCTGAAGTCAACGGTCGGCATTCGCGAACTATCGCTGTGCGACTAGACCTATTCAGACCAAACTCAACTTATATTTTAAAATCAAGTCGTATTATTTTCCAAATGATTTATTAATTGTATAACCATATATAATACTTTTTAAAAAACTATATATTTGGTTTTTAACTTTAAACGTCAAAATGTCGTTTACCGTATTCAACCAGTTTGGCTGAAAACACAAAAATCGAAATATAATTCAAAACTTCATATTTCTTTTCCAAATCTCTTTAAAGTCACTTATTATAATTTATCATAATATTTCCATATTTTTTATATGGAAATTTCGAACGATTTCCAATTACGGTCATCGAACTACGTTACAACGACGTTTTCAAAAATAGATTTAATCATAACTTGAAATCTAAATTCCAAATTTCTTATTTGATTTAAAAGCTCTTATCAATATAAAACAATTATTTCAAGTTTCAGGAAAATCCGATTTAAATTGCATTAGTTATGCTAGTATGAAGTTCATGGTTGAAATCCGCGAACTATCGATGCGCAACACGCCTTATTCAAACCATATTATAATTAAATACAAAATTCGTCCAATTAAATTCAAACTATTTTATAAAACATTTATAAACTCGTTTAAAAACAATTTCAACTTCAAATTCAATTATATATCAAAATTGAATATTCTATGTTATTATAATATTAAAATAATATTAGCTTTCAAAATACAATGTTTTGAAATCCAAAATTTCCTAAAACCCCTTACATAAAAATAAGATCATTGGAAAAATTCATTCGAGTTAAAAACATCATTTATATATCTAACTCAAGCTCACTTTTGAATTTACTATTCAAAATCAATTTTAAATTAGAACAAGTCATTTCTAATTCAAAACTTTTTCAAATCAAGTTCAACCTTTTCAATATTATTTGAAATCATATCAACTTCATTTCCAAATCATTTCGGATACAAAAATCCAAATTACATTTTTAGGTCTTATTCCACTTAAATGAATATATTATTCATTTAAAGTCCCAATGGAACTCGACAGATTCAATTCCCAAATAATTCCATATTTGTGTTGCCAGTTGTGTAAAGACAATAGTAATAACCACAACAATTCATCATCCATCACACAACAGTCATAAGATAAGGGTTTGTAATTTTTAACGCTTAAATGTACATAAACAATATATATATAACTGTAAATAAACGTCCATCAATCATGAAGCAACCATAACAATCACAGGCAAACAATATATAATCAGATAAGATTATAACTTTTAAATCAGTTCAGGGAGTTCTCACATTGATTTTTGATTGTTATAATAATGATTGCTTTTGGATTAAATCAAGCGTGGGTTTAATTTAACCAAAACTTCCAACTTGCTCCAAATCTATCCAAATCAAGTTGTGTTGTGAAGCTTTCGACTCCACGATTCCAGCGTTTCTTGTTTCGTTCAATTATGAGTTCGTATAAATGAGATATAATTATACGAACTTTGAATACATCAAATAATTTAATTAAATATTAAATTTTCAATAACCTTCTCTCTACCACTGTTCAACAGTGGCTCCCCACCCCTCTTCACCTCGCGCCACTGGAGGAGGCCACCGTCAGTCGAACGAACCCCACCACCAGCTGCATCCCTCCATGCCGCCCTTCCCTGACCAGCGCTGCCACCCTAACGACATCGTTCACCTGTATTTGAACCACGACCGAAAACTGCCTCGCCTCAAATTCTACAGCCACAGGCGACGCCGACCTACCCAACCACCACCAATTGAAACACCAGTTTTCCCCGCAACTTTCCCTAGTTGGCACCTCCGCTTGGAAGTGACTCCACCGCCGGCAACAACGCCAAACTCATTCGCCACTCATCCAAATCGAACAACTCTAATCAACTCCAAAATCCGACCACCACATCCACTTTTATCCCGAACCCCCACTACAAACTTACAACCCTATCTCCCCTCTCCAACATCCTTGTTAGTCACTTCGTTTAACTCTTGATCATTTGCTCACAATCTCACCAAAACCGAAACTCACCACATCATGGTCGTGGTCTGATTCCGGCGAACTCTGTGACCCATTCACCACCAAATTTTTACAGCAAGTAGCCCTCATCGAGTACTCCAACTTTCATGTTGGTGACTTTCTCCAATTCACGATAGTTTGGAAGATAAAAATTAAGAAGTGAAGAGGAGCTTTATTACAAATATGCGGAGGAGATGAAAGTGGGCTGAGGTTTGGGGGAGGAGTGTATCTATAGGTTAAATATTTAGTTGGCTTATAGGTGAAGCCTCTCATATTTTACTATTTGTTAGTTATCGCTACCTCCGTTCGTCGTTTATAAATTCGTACGGCCACATATGAACTCCGTTTGGGGGTGAAAATTAACATGCAGCTATGGTTTGTCATTACAGTTATTTCGTCGAATTCCGAGCCTGTTTGCTCAAACAGCTCGAGTTCGAGCCCAAATTATTGATCGATTCACATTTCAATTAGCACGGTCACACAACTCTGATTGAAGCAAAATTTGAAATCTAGCAATAATTTACTATCCCGGGTCCAACAAAATTGGTTTCATCGAAAACGGAGGTCGTTTGCAAAATGGCTATTTATAAAGCTTAAATAAAACCAATAAAATATTAACAAGTTCAAAAACAATTCAATTTAATAATATTAAATTAGTATTATCGTATATATACAAATAAAACTTCATATAGCTTCAAAATAAACATACTTGGGTTTATAACTCGATATCTCATTTTAAGCTAAATCGATATCATTTTATATTAAAAATCCATATATTTTATTTAAAGTTCAAAACGTAATATTATGAACTACCGTGCCTCTGCGAGCTCGTTTTTAATTATATTACAAATTTTACAGTCCAAACTTATTTTAAATAAATTTCAAGTCGTTATTTCTTAAAATAAATTTAAACATTTCTTACTAAAATCCAAGTCGTTACAATCGATCCCCTGATCTCTTAGTGCAGATTCTAATCAGGATCTTTAATCATAAAACTTCCCTTCCTTTCATGGTTCTCAATCATGATAGAAAACTTAAGTAGTCGATTATAAGCCCTCTAATCAATATTCTTCGTCCAACATCGAATGATAAATTCGATTTAAAAATGAGTATAAACGCCTCTAGTTTCGTACTTGAATCTAGATCAAGATACGGATAGGATAATTTACGTATAACTTATGCAATCGTAGTTCCCTTTTCCAGTATTATATTCCAAGAGAATATTTTTTTTTTCAATTTTTGTACACCTTTCATAATTCAAATCCAGACTTGCACAACACTCTATTTCGTCATATGAGTAACTATATATATCAACTTTATTTTCGTGACATGTAGGTTCAACAAATTTTTCTTGACTTCTTAAATCATATAATCTCGACTTTATATCTTTAGTAATGTTTGAACATTAAGTTCAAGGTATTCAATTAACCAAAATCATCAAGGACCCTAATTAATTTAATCGTTAGGAATTTACCAAGTTACTTATCACTCTCTTATTTACTTCTGCAAAGATGAATACTTTGCTTATTTAGACATAATTTATTTTAAAAGTCCGATACCAAATGAAACGTTCCTAGGCTTGATACTAGATAAAACATTCCTAGGCTTGGTACTAAATGAAACCTACAAATACCAAGCGGAACTCACTGAAACTTTCCTAGGCTTTCAACCATTGGATAATGGTTAAAGTTATCGCGATTTTATTGATATCAAATAAGACGTTATGGCCTCATTTAGTTTACTCATTCAAAGATAAATTATAAAGCTTATCTTAACTTTGGTGAAAGTTACTTCTCAATGTCTTATCTTTGTTTAGGGCGAGATTTGTGCAAAGTATATAACTATAAAGATTTTTCGTTAACATAAACTTCTTACAATATACTATCATTCTTAATTAATCATTACCAATACATTGATTCTTATTTATTTCCTGCTGATACAAGGATTTATAACTAGTTCTTACTGGTACAAAGCTTGATAACTAATTCCTACTGATACAAGGTTTGAAAAAGAAACGAAATCATATTCATCAGAGTTGGAGGAGTTCCTTCCGTATTAGAAGTCTACATTATAGGATGTGTCTAAATCCTCGTTATCTTGGTCCCCTTCATCATCGGCCTTATTCCTACCCCCTTCTTTTTAAGGTGGCTTTTCCATGTCGAGTGGCTAAACATCTACGGCTATTAAGTGTCCTCCCCCTTCTTTTATGTCATATAGTCCCAAGACTAGTTCTCTAGGAACTTATTCTTCAACCTCTTCTACTTCATCGACCTCCAACTCATCTTGCCATTCGACGTCGTCGCTATCTACTGATTAGACGACGTTGCTTTCTTGACTACTCTTTATGTCATCACCAAAGATATCATCCATCTACTGGTCATAATATGTAGAGTTTTGATTGTTGAGCTCGGCCTCAACTTCATCCTTTTCTTCTTCTTCTTCTTCCACGGGTTCTTCTTCTATTTCCATGGATACCGATGCTTTGATTTCAATGATCGGTGTCGTCTCCTCATCATCAGATAAGATGATGAGCTCAAGTTCTCTTGGAGAATGACCTACATGGTCGGGGGCTTGTTTTCCCAGCTAAAGTGGTAGAAAGGAAGGCTATACGATGCTTGCTACTATCACTAGAGATTTCTATGGATTTGTTTTCCTTTGGCTTGTAGGATTCTCCTTTGTAGACTTTCCTTCCGTCTGGATTCTATAAAGACAAAGGACAACTATCAATAAAAGAGATCCACTTCTTATTCTAATAGCAAACAAGGGTGAAATTCACGATGTCTATTGTTGTTAATATAATCCATAATTTGGAGGGAAACCTTGAGCAAATTTTATTCTTTTATCATTTTAAAGAAAGATCATTTATTCTTGAAAATACGCACTCATATCGCTCTCAACTCATTCTATGATAATACTAGTCCTATCTTTAATGAGTTACTCATCCTAGCTTATTACTAACCCTATCTCTGATGAGTTCTTCACCAGATCAAGATTAGGTGTTCTCTCAACCTAAGCGCAAATACCAAATGAAATTCATCTAGTATGATCGTAATATGATAATAAGACCTTTGTAATCAATAAATCAAGACTCTGATACTAAACAAAACGACCTACTTATTTGACCCTTGGAAATCGACACTAAAACATCCGCAGTGTTCATGTGCCGTAAAAACAAGTACTGGAGAAGTTAGTTGTTTGTGATAAGAAAGAAATTACATAGAAAGTAGAAAGATCGGAATCTTACACAGTAGAAAAATGTATATATATTTCATCATAAAAATTGTTATAGCGGAAACTTTAATCTTACCTATCAGAGTGAAACTATATCTGTCTGGACAGTTATAGAACTTATCCTTACAAATGCTGAAAGAAGCTAATAAAAATAGGAATATATGACTTTTCTAGATTCTTCAGCTTCATGCTGATACAAAAAAAAAATCTGAGCTACTAGGTTGTTTGGAAAAAATAGGAGCACCTGAGTTTTAAGAGAAAGGAAGTAAACTTTCGAAACAAACGCACTAGAATCGGGGTCTAATAGTTTTATTTTTATGTATTATTATCGACACTCCCTTTTTTGTTAAGGGATGACAAATTTTAAATACACACCTGTAAAATATTTTTATGTTAAGGGGCAACACGAGTTATAATTTTAAGGGACAAAAATATCCTTGCTGTAATGTTTACTCTTCCAATCCACTCATGATTTTCAAAGCGCACACTCTCTATTCCACTTGCGCTTCCCCCAAAAATTCCATCTTCCGTTCTTCAGAGCTAGGGTTCTTCAGCGCTCACGTTCTCCTCTAGTTTGGCATTAAACATGGTGCGATTCACGCATACTGAGAGGAAGACGACGGAGTCCATTGCCAAAAAGCAAGTCGTGGCAAAGAGGTATGTTTGTAGTAAAGTAATGGTAATTTCAGTTGGTATTAGAAGATGTATGGTACGGTAGGACTTGGTATTACCAACCATGAGCAATGTGTTTGCGTGTGGTGGGGTTTGGTGGGGAAGAAGGGGAAAACAGTAGGAATTTTCGATTTGCAGAGAATACGGTTGGTAGGGTACGTTTTTGGGTGGGTAAATCTTCTGCAATATGAAAGCTTGTCCCTTATAGTATTTGGCATCTTGTCACCGTTTTTATCATTCAAAATTGGCTTCTGTTTGCCATATTTAATTTTCATTTCTTTAAAGTGTTTTATATTTTCGTTTCAGTTTGTGTTGTCCGAATATAGGTATTAAAAATGGTTGATTGATGTCGACTTATGGTTGAAAAAGGGTTCTCTGGTTTGGGATTTAGGATTTAAGTACGTATGCATACGACAGTGCAGCGTCTTTGTGTATTATAAATTATATATGAAAGCTTGTCCCTCATAGTATTTGGCATCTTGTCACCGTTTTTATCATTCAAAATCGGCTTCTGTTTGCCATATATAATTTTCATTTCTTCAAAGTGTTTTGTATTTGGTTTCGGTTTGTGTTGTCCGAATATAAGTATTAAAAATGGTTGATTGATGTCGACTTATGGTTGAAAAAGGATTATATGGTTTGGGATTTAAGTACGTATGCATACGACAGTGCACTGTCTTTGTGTATTATAAATTATATATGAAAGCTTGTCCCTTGTAGTATTTGGCATCATGTCACCATTTTGATCATTCAAAATCGGCTTCTGTTTGCCATATATAATTTTCATTTCTTCAAAGTGTTTTGTATTTGGTTTTGGTTTGTGTTGTCCAAATATAGTTATTAAAAATGGTTGATTGATGTTGATTTATGGTTGAAAAAGGATTCTATGGTTTGGGATTTAAGTACATATGCATACGACAGTGCAGTGTCTTTATGTACTGTAAATTAGGTTACTTGTTGTCGAAATTTAGATTACACATTGGGTTTTACATTAAGTTTACATGGTGACTCTGTACTATGCTTTACTAATAAAGTAGGTTATATGTTGTTGTAGTTTGTTGGTGACGAATAACTAAATTGTTTACGTGAGTGATTGCAGGAACCCGACTTTGTCTACATCTGGTCGTGTACCGAATACTGCTTCTAATAGACAGAAACTTGCTAAGCAAAGGCAATGCATATTGGAAAAGCAAAAGAATAAGAAAGCAGTTGAATCTAAAGCCAATAACTCTGAGCATAGTTCAAGTGATGGAGAAGAGTTCAACAAAGGTGGTAGTTCCGATAGAGATGAAAAAAGTAGTGATCATAGTGGCCATGAAGAAGCAGACGTTGACGTACATGAAGAAGATGATGACAGAGAGGAGGACAACACAGGTGGTAGTGATCATGAATGGGACAATGACAAAGAAGATGATAACAAAGGTGGTAGTGATCATGAACAAGACGATGACAGAGAAGATGGCAACAAAGCTAGCAGTGAACATGAAGAAGACGACGACATAGAAGAGAGCAACATAGGAGGTAGTTAGTATGAAGAAGACGATGACGGAGAAGATGTCAATGGAGATGATAGTGAGCGTGAAGAAGCAGATGTTGATGTTTTGCAATGCGATGTAGTTGAAGAGGAAGCAGATAAAGAAGTGTACACCACAGTGGTACATGTACGAGAAGGTAAGAGACATATAAAACAAGTTTCTTTTGAAGAATCTAAGTCTGAAAATAGTGGGAATGGAAGTGATAGTGAGGAACGTGATACTGAGGAAGGAAGGGTAGGAGAGAAAGAGGTGGAACATGTGGAAAAGAAAAAAAGCACAATTAAAGCTAAGCGAAAGCGGAAAGAACCAAAATCATCCACCAGTGAAGATGAATGGACAATGTTGTTTGCATTCAAAGATCACACTGCTCATAAAATATGGAACTCTACTATAAGTTTTTCTTACGTTATTTCATAGATTTTATTTATATACTCATGTTGGCACGCAACGATTGTGGGACTATAGAAAAGAATGTTCTTTTGTTAAGGAGATTGTAGCTCAGTCGGGATTCCATAAGCTAGTGCTACATGCTCATGAGACATTAGACAAAGTCCTAATCAATACATTCGTCGAAAGATTTTATCCGGAGACAAACACATTTCACCTTCCATTTGGTGAGTTAGGGATAACCATTGATGAAGTAGTGCACATAACTGGCCTTCCAGTGAAAGGAAGAGCAGTTACTGGTTCTCTTGGTGGCTCGAGGGGTATATGTTATGAAGATGTGTACAAACTACTTGAAGACTGCCTTGGTTTTGACATACCAACTGCTATTGAAGTATTAGGAGATGATAAAAAAAATAGATTTGAATGGTTATGAAGTAAGTTTAAGGGTTCAAAGGAGACTGATACTGAAGAACGAAAGATGCATTGTGCGATAACATATTTTTTTGTACATAATTGGTAGTTTAGTTTGTTGTGACAAGTCTAGGAATAAAATGTCAGTTCATTTTCTGCAGTGTTTAAAGAATTTAAACGAGGTGGGTTCATATTCTTAGGCCACTGCATGTTTGAGTTGGTTATTACGTAATCTTGGTACAACAACTCGAACCGATGTTCATCAAATGACTGGTTGCATGACCTTACTACAGGTAAATTCGAAGAATTTTTTTGCTACCCTTGTATTGTAACTATATGTAAATAGTGTAGTCTTATTATATGCGTGTACATGATGTACCTTAATGCAAGCGTGGATATTTGAGCATTTCCCAGTTCTTCGACGACATAATCGTGCTATTGGTATACCCGACGGAGAAATTAGAGCCGCATTCTACTTAGCAAAGAACAAGAGTTCGCAGTTAACACCTGATTTGGTCAAACTAAGAGAAAAGATTGATGATTTGAAGTGCAATGAAATTATATCAGATTGCTTTAGAGATAAACGTGAGCTGTATCCATTTCATCAATGTTCGTCGTATAACGACCTTGTTATTTGTTTTGAAACCGAAGAATTGTACCTGCCCTAGAAATTTCTGCGTCGGTTTGGATTTGTTCAACCCATCCCCACTAATCCCTTCACGCTTAACAAGAAGAAGTACAAGTCGTCTAGTAGAGGTTTCAAAGCCACTTACTTTAATGTTGGAGATTTTGTCTGGGCTGAATGGACAAATCACCTGTTGAATGAAAGTGTAACGTCAAAACAAGTGGTTAACCTCTGGGACTGTGAGGAAAGTTATATACAGTGGTATCAGCAAGTTTCTCATCCGATTGTTGCAAATCTATCAAGAAGAATAACTGAGCCTGCGAATGAAACCGAGAAGAAGTCGCTACTCATCCGTGTTGTAAGTTTGTTATATTTGTTAATTGAAATAAATGTTATTGATTGTTTTTTATACTAAGTACACTTGATTTTCAGAATCGTCAACTTGGACTAGTTGCTGATACAATCCGTTCATGTGGACGTAATAAGTCAGTTGTTAAAGCTTTGCAAATGATAGAGCGAATAGATGGTCCAGAACCGTCTGCTCTGTATGGAGAGAACTTGGTAGCTGATGAAGGTGATGAGATTGTTCAGGCTACGACAGCTCGAGTTAAAAGAAGGAAAGGGAAGAAGGCTGCAACCGAGAAGGAAGGTGGAGCAAGGAAAAAATAGTTTAACTTGGTAGCATTAAGTATTTTTTTGGTTAACAGTTTAAAATTTGTCACTGTTATAAGACTTGGTGCATGTTTTGTTCAGCACTGTATGTTAGTGACTTACTTATGTATTTTGGTTGGTGAGTGTCATAGTTACTTTGGAAGGAAGAGTAACATATGAAATGGTTTATGAGTATGTTTGTATTTATTTGTATGGTCAAAGATGCATGTACAAGTTTCAATTATTTGTATGATCGAAGATGCATGTAAAAATTTCAATTTTTTGTATGATCAAAGATGCATGTACAAGTTTCATTTATTTGTATGGTGGAAGATGCATGTACAAATTTCAATTTTTTGTATGATCGAAGATGCATGTACAAGTTTCATTTATTTGTATGGTGGAAGATGCATGTACAAGTTTCAATTATTTGTATGACGAAAGATGCACGAAAATATGGTTTGTTTGTATGAAATAATCAACCTTTTAGTTGAAAACGGAAATAGTCTGCCGTTTTTAAGATTCAAAAATGGTTTGTGATAATTGGTCTAACAATTAAAGGGCCTATAATTTGCTAAACGGTTACAAAATACCGTTTTACTTACAGAAATTCGGTCAGTGCATTCCAAAATATCTCAGGTTATATATTCTATAAAAAAATATGCAGACGGCAAGTCCTCACAGATTTTGTTAAAACAAAACGACTTTCCCACACCATATATAATTTCTGAGATTCAATATAACGCAATAAACGGTGATTACGCACCGTTTATAATTTATTAATACGGTCATACAATTATGAAAAATCTAAAAGTTATACATCCTATAATTTGTTATACGGTCATAAGTGACCGTTTTACATAGAAAAAATCGGTGTGTTCAATCCAAACTATCTCAGGTTATAATATTATCAAAAAACATGTGCATACGTTGATCCTCTATCAATTTGTTTAAATTAAAACGTCATCAACACATCGTATATAAGTTTTGAGGTTTCATGTAAAGCAATAAATGGCGAAATCAGACCGTTTATACTTTCCGAACACGGTTATTTCAGTTCGAAAACTCTCAGCAAAGACTTATTTTCAAACAATTCATTCAGATGGCAACACGGAACCGTATATTTCAAATAAAAATGGTACTTTACCGCCGTTTTTGTGGTTTAATTTTCCTTTAACTTTTTATACGATGTTACTTTCTTGTGTTTGTCGAATGAAAATGGCTTATTAACTTCATAAAATCTCAGGTAGGAAAGACTTACAAATTTTTGTTTCAGACGACATGCATTCACCGCATTTAGTATTATTATGTGGTATTTGTTCACCGTTTTGAACTTTGCAATTTTTTTATTTTTATTGCGGTTGATATGTCCCCTTTTTACTTGAATAAAACGGTTATATATTTTCGTAAACTATTATGTACACACAATTTTAACAAATTTTTTTTGAAGGCAATACTTTAACGTGTTTATAACTGGTCAATGATGATATTTTATTGTTTCATAGTTGGTTTAAAAGTGAAATGCATTATCTCAGTAGTGAAATGCAGAAACGTCAGAAAACTTTAAATACAATAGCTCAAACTTGCACTCGAGAAGTGAGATAAAAGTAAACATAAAATAGAACTGCATTGCCTCACAAGTGTAACATAGATGTGCCAGAAAAGTAAACAGTTGCAATAAAATTTCAATATTCTGTTACATTAGCACTGAAGTACGTACATATGCAAGTATTTGACATTAACTTAACTCAACAACGTTGTTGTTTCATCAGCATGTCCATCTTCTTCACTAGGCAAGAAGCGAGAAATTCTCTCTGCATATGTGTTGACCCAATCCTGCGAATTGATACTGAAAATTCGGTAAAAGTATGAGAACGGAGGAGTATTAGGTAAAAGCGATTGGTACTTCAAATTAACGCCAACAAAATGCGAGCTGTCTACGTATCCCATTACTACCATCATGTCTCGATTTAATAAGGTTAATTGTATTGTTGTCGGAACAAACAATAAACTCATTTGCTTACTAAGCAAGACAACAACAGTACCAAATGTTTCTGCAATTACAAAACCAGATTTCGGCATTTGCATTCACTCATTTACCCCCAATGAGTTATCGCCTTGTATCCTCCTTTTCATTTCTTCGAAGCCATCTTCATCCCACATGCTTTTGTACATCTCCGAGTGACGTATTAAATTATCAACCATGGCCTCACGTACGAACTTACAAGGATTTTCTGGTCTTCGATTATGAAGATTTAGTTGTTTAACCACCATCCAATATCCACAATTACCATCAGCAGGCATGTCGCCTATACGAGTTATATACGGTCACATACTTTTGAGCATTTGCAATAAGAAATGTTCAACAACTAGACTGGTTTTAGGTGCATTTAGTTTTATTCCAAGTTTCTGTAAACAACGACTAACTGGAGTAAGTTTTGGACTACAAGACAATGCAGCGTCAACATGCTCAAAGTAAGAAGGATCTCGTTTAGTTGACTTCTCCATTTTTAGTTGATCTACCTTTTTTTATAGTTGCAGTAGGAGGTTTGTTCGTAGTAGGAGGAAAGACTAACAATTTCATACCTTGTTGAATATCAATCCTCACATTATCAGCAGCCTCGTCACACGTACGTTTCAATGCATGAAATTCAGGCAAGTTCAAAAAATCAAGAGTGGACCGATTCGGTGTAGGCGAAATACCTGACAGCTGTTTCCAATAACAATCTATAGCACCGAGGGGTATGAAGCCGTATGAGTGTCTAAAGTCTACTAGCATATGTGCGCAAGGTAGACCGATAACTTTCCATAAAAAACAGCCGCAAATTTGAATACTCATGCCACCTTTTGGAATGCTACATAGTTTGGTTTGCAATAAATCAAGTGTCTTGTGAGAAACAAATCCCAACAATTCTTTAAACATTGGCTCATCTCGAAATCTATGAAGTGACTTTAATGAACTTATTTCAAATGCATGTTCGATTACAAGTAATTCATTCCCACAACAGAGATGCATGCTAGTCCAACACCGAACAAAACAACCTGCAGCTGAATTAAAATACAGTTTAATTCATTTCAACTACGCTAGTTGATACATTATCAAAGTGCTTTACTTCATTTGTCCAAGCTAACACAAACATCTCCTTATACTTATTCAGCCAGTTCTTCAACACATAGTTCACCGACTTTTTTGCTTCTCCCGCCATGCTTCACGAAAACAATTTAGGTTTCGATGATACTCTTCTTCAGACAGCGAACTAATCACATTTGTCCAACCCTACCAAAATAACTCGTGCTCTTTTTTCCTTCCCCATCTTCTACTACGGTCTCTCTATCCCCAATCATTATCCGTTTCTTTTTATGAATTTTGGTTTGTAATTTACTTGAACATTTTTTGAAATATGTCACACACAGAGAATATGACTGTAACGACCCGTGTTTTTCGACCATTTGAATATGAATATTTAAATTAGTTTTAAATAGTATATTGGGAATATTAATGGAATTTAATATTTAATTCGTTATTGAAATGAAGTTGAACGTTATAATTTATATATATTATAATTCGAGCTCGAAAATGGCGTGCAGTTCGCAAAATAAAGTTTTGAACTTCAACTGAGAATACAGAGTTCGATATAAGACGGATTTCTGTGAAACAAGACACGTTGGGATCGTATTGATGATAATTTTCATATGAAAGAGAAAAATCCAGATTCCGTGTTATAGATTGCGAGTTATGGCTAAATCAAATTTTGAAATAGTCACTATGGAAAATCGTTATTAAATTATAAGCCTTTAAAATGGCCGTTTTGCAAACGGACTCAGATTTCGACGAAACCAGTTTCATTAGAACCGTATCGTTGATTAGAGTCAGGATATGTATATAGTTTGTTATTTTTAGAGATCGAGAAATTTGGCGTTAAAAAGGGTAAGGCGGTTCAGAGTAAAAACAGCCTACCGGGGCAACAGTCTCAGAATGTGACGAAATTAGTGCCGTTGGGTTCGTATCGAAAAGTTATTGTCAAACTTCGTAGTTTCAAGTGGATTTGATTTATCTGGTGATCGTAGAAAAATTAAACGTGTGTTCATTTCTGGTTTTATAAGGGAATTTTCTTCAAACGACCTCGGATTGCAACGAAACTTGTTCCATTGGATCCGGAATATCTTTTTACATTGAGATTAGCCTTTTTATCAGTAGACAGAAATCATATGTGGTGGGTTTTAATACGAATTCTCACTGCGAAGTTTTGTTGTATTAAAATGGTAATAAAATCTACCCTACTTTGTACCCAACTGCCAATTGATGACCTAAATTCTGAAGCTTGCCGACCAAGCATTTATAAACGAAAAGACATCAGTAAACCTTGCCGACCAAGAAATTTTCGAGAACCGCACTACTCTTTTTATCACAGACCTATCCCCTACATTTGCTTGCCACCCACGGTTCAACCTCCCTATATAAACTCCTCCATTGTTTTCTTTTTCTCCGTTTCAGAAAGAAAAGAGAGAAGAAAGAAAAAAGAAAAAAAAAAAAGAGAGAAAAGGACCGAAAACAGGAAGGGAAGGTGTTGTCTTGGCTCGTGAAAAGGGGTAAGGAGGAGCAAACGTGAAACATAAAAGAGAAATAAGGGAGTCACGTTACCGGTGCATGAAGGAAATAGTGGACAGTTTATGCCATGCAGTGAGTGTAGATGGGTACGGCAGTTGGTGGAGTTTTGGTTCCTTTTTGATGTGGTGCGGATTGGAGTGACATGGCCGCGATGGAGGACAGTTGAAGTCAGCGGTGGAGATGAAGTTCTGGAACGAACAAAGTGCTGTATGAAGGAGAAGGAGATGCAGCGTGCTCAAAGGACCTGGGAGTGAAATTCTAAGTAAAACGATCCGCTGATGCTCATGCGGTTGGGACAGAGAACAAACGGGATGAAGACGATGCAAAGAACAAATGGATCAGCGCATACTTGAATGTAATTAACGCATTAATTTTAAGTTAAGCAAATATTCGATCTTATCTAATTTAAAAGATTTAACAAATGCAGGAAGTGGTTTTGGGTGGAAGCATGGATTGAAATGAGGGGGATGTTTTGTTTTTCCGTGAACAAAATAAGGGGGAAGAGCATCAGTTTTTTCTGGGATGAGGATGTTAAGAACGGAAATGCTAGTATGGGTAGGCTGGTGATGTCTTAAATCGAACTAGGCCTTTGCATGGTTTCCAGTTTAACGAGGGCGATGGTATTCTTTCAAATCACGACAACCTCTTTAGTGGATAGTGGAGCATAATGAACGAAGGATCATCATGCTTGGTCATTGCAAACCAACCTGAAAGGGTAATCAGATTTATTAGCGTATGTAATAAAACGTATGGTGCTTATTTATTCAAACGAGATTGTTTAATAAACTAATCTATGGATGCAAATGCACCGATACCAAGTTAGTTTAATAATCCTTAATTAAAAGTTAATTTAGTTAATTAAAATCAAGCTAAAATTTGAACATTAATAAATTTTATTCTGTTATCAGAATTTAACGGAAAACAGGTTACAATGGGATTATGGTAGCAAACACTGTATGTTGGAGCAGTATGGACGGAGCTGAAAGCAGTCGGGACTTCTAGCTAAATTAAACGCTGCTTAATTTAACTGAAAACTCTATCGACGAGTGGAAAATAAGGTGAGTTAAACTCACTCAGTTACCCTTTTTATATTTTATATAAATTGGGTATTTTTATTTTGTGTACTCTGCTTGCCAATGGTTGACTGCTTTGCTAGTTATACAATTGTTTGTTGATTTAACCGATGAAATTAAACTGTGTTTAATTTCAGTGAAATACCAAATCGTTATTTTTAACGATTGGTTCCAATAAAGGTAACTCACCTTGGTTGGTCACGTTTATAAAATAAACGTGGTTAATTGTTTGACTTTGTTGAATTGCTCGTAAATTGGTTGCTGTTGATGGTCGTTATTTGTATGAAACTGAAGGATTTGAGATAACCGTTGTGATTACAGGGAAGAACAGGTTGGAGGGACCCAACCGGATCCCTCAAATGTATTATTTATTTTCATATTATCATATATGAACTAATCTGTTTGTGTGATTGATTTGATGGTTGATTATTAATTGAATATTCAACATCTGTTTGGTTTGAACCAATGAGTGATATTGGTTAAGTGTTTGGCAGAGTATGGCCTTTAAAACCAATCGAGTTATAGATATTGATTCACCGACATGTGAATCGATAGAGTTGAGGTTATAAAAATTTATTTTTATAACCAGAGTTAGATTTGAATTATGTTATTTGAATAAAAGTTATTTAAGAGAAATAAATAAATATTTATTTGTTTAAGACCTTGATTTGTTATGAATTTATTTTGCAAAGAAAATGTTGATGTTAATCAGATTTACCAGTTGAAGAATAAGAAATGAATTAAAGGGTTAAACCTTGGAAAATTTGTTTTGTAAATAAAAACAAATAATTAGAATCTATCTAAATTAATTATATTTTTTAATTGATTTAAAAGCAAGGATTGTTGAAACGGTTAATGAGATAATCAAGTTTTTGAGTTAATTAAATCAACCATTTGGGATTAGCATTGTTATCAAGTTAATGTGTTTTGACTAAAATAGTTAAGTGAATATTGTTTGAATTTAAATAAGGATTTAAAGGGGGTTTAATATTTAATTTAGTTTATAAAGGGATTAACTACTAAAGTAGTTAATGTTTGAAATAAGTTATTATTTTAATAAATGATGAATTTAGGAATATATTTTTAAATGGGAATTCATTTAAAAAGTTACCGAATGTGAGATGCAAGCCAATTGAATGGTGAAAGGAAATAAACGTACTCAATTATATGAATTAAGCGAAAGGAGATTACGATAAAAAGGGTTTATTATAAACCAGAGGTTTTAAGTGAGATTTAAAGTGTTAAGACGTTAATTTTACATTAACGTTATTTGAAAACGAGATCTAGTAAAAAGGAAATTAGTTTGTAAAAGGCCAAGTGATGCTGAATACTGAACCAGTGAACTCATTGGAGTGTCATGTTTGAAACACTGTATATTTTGGTAGTTAAAACACCGACTATCAAATCTGACCAATACGAGTGTTGGTACGGAAAGTCCGGGATCGAATTTATATTCGAAAACCATTCCGACCAACAAATACGTGAAGACCTCAGAAGTTGTTCGAGATGGAGCATTGAAGACCGTGGACTATCATACACGGAAGAACTACTAATGTTCTCTGCCTGGCAAGCAGAGATAAACTGTGATTCTGTCGTAATTGGAATCTACGGGTTGCAAGGACTTCTCGCTACTGATCCATGGGGTGATTCCTATATGGATGCGGTAGGAGAGTGCCTTCGGTTCATCCTGTTCCGGAATGACGTATATGGACGAATGTCTGACAGAGTATTTCCAAGGGGTCACGTACGTTGATTTCTTCAAACGTACGATAGTTGTTGGCAGGGAATTGCCATTCTCTAGCTTTCAGCTAGAGTATTTTTGTGGACATCAATTAGTGATATCTGACGGATCTGACGATGTGGCATTCGAAGAGAATGGTGACCAGATGTTCAAGAGTTAATTCTGGCCTCAAGCCTCATCAACCGGGAAATGACAAAAATCGGGCAGGCAGCATGGCTATGTGGGTCGCTCCCATTAGGGTGTAGAATCACCTATCTAGAGGAAATCCTATTTGTTTCTTAAATCTATGTTTCGATGCTGTCCCTTTTCGGGAGACGGTTGCTGATCCCAACCGTCGGTGATATACATTCGATACACTCAAGCGAAATGAGTGGTCGGTCATGTGAGGGCCGGGTTGTAAGAAGTTCTTGTTGAACCCAGTGTATTCGTCTCTAGAGATACATTATCGGAAGGTGGACCCATACCTTGTCAAGTCGGAATCCAATCTCCAATAAGCGCCTGCGGTTTTGATTTGTATACTATATATGTAGAGCGTGAGATGCAAGCGTTCTACTAGATTTCTATTTACTTGTATTTAGACATTATTATAATATCAGACAATATATTGGTTTCAAAACGGTTTGGGTTATCGTAAGGGAAAAACCGTCCGTTTTTATGTGTGGATTTGGTCTTACGATTATCCTTTTCTTTTGAAAGGATGTTTGAACTTTAAAATCATGATTGGCTGATTCACCCTTATTACTGTGCGAGTTTTTCTCACTCTGGTTCACCAGACTGACCCGGTGTTTTGTAAATGCTCGGGTTAGGCCGGGTTGTACAGGTTCAGGTTATCGACTGCTATGAAGAGACGAGCTGGAAGAGTCCAGACGTATGATATTACTATTCCGCTGTGTGTTATATGAGGACAGATTAGTATCACTGTCCAGATGTTGATATGCTCTGATATTGTAAGTATTCTTAAAGGTTTTCAATAAAGATTTATTTCTGTATTATATTTTGTTCCGCTGCGATGTGAGACTCTGTGTTGTGGTGTTCCTTCTTCTTCTATTCTAATATTTCTACCTTACCTATTCTCACCCTCTAACTTCTTTCTATTAATGATCTGGAATGTTCGATGTCTGAATAGTCAACATGGTAGTTGGATGTTGATTTTCGGAGTCGAAAATCCCGGTTCGTTACAGTGGTATCAGAGCTTAAGGTTAAGTAATTACCTTGGCTCTGTGGCGTGACTCAGTAGAGATGGGGTTAGCAATACCCTAGATTGAGTTTGAGTGTATATATATGAGCGCGTATTTGTAAATTGAGATAAAAACTGTCTTATATTGTGTTGGTTGGTTTGTCGAGTAGTTTATGAATTCTAGTCGATACAGTAATGCAAACTATGTCGATAAGTGTTTCTAAACTCTTGAGCAGAATAATTCGACACAGTATGTTTTTGAAAGAGGGTAGATGAAATAATTTACCCAAATTATATTTTAATGATATATATTGGAAGTATTATAATATATTGGATGTGTTGGTTGGTTATAATTGAAATGGTTATATAAATAACCAATTAGAATTCGAGAAATGTAAAAGCAGATTTATTAAATCTGGAATTAAAACCAGAATTGGAATTAAAATTCCCAAAAGTGGGAAAGGTGACTGCAAATGAACTTGAATTGAATATATGAGAAATTTAAGATCCTGGGAGATTTTAAATTTGTTTTACAAACTTTGAGATGGTATTTTGAAAAGATTTCAAAATGGAAATGTTTAAATATGATTTTGAATGGTTATATAGTATTGAACTCACTTCGATCGCTGGAAAATAATTCTGATGATGACGGCCGCATCATCAGTGTTCAATTCCGAGTTCTAAGTGACGGATTGCTACCAAAAATCTTGTTTTGAATTGCTTTGAGAAAAACAAGTGGTTTTGAATTCTGTAAAGAAAGGTTTGATTTTTGAAAAAGTTGAGCTGTTTAAAAACTCCCAGGGAAATTATTTGAACAAAAACAAAATTAAATAAAAGTTTGTGAATGCAAATATGAATTGAATTGAAACCGATTAACTGGAAATTGAATCGGGAGATAATATATCGAGTAGAATCAGATTTTGAAATTTGTGAAATAGGAATCTGAAATGGTGTTGGACTGGTAAGTTAAGATTTGGAATTGATAGTGGATGGAAATTGAGTCAAAGAATGAGATTTGGCTTGGACGTGTGAAGGATTTGGGCTTGAGGATAAAAGTGGAATTTCCTTTGGGGAATGCATTTGTATAAGCTGACAAGGCAGCAGACGGAGGGATATAATGATATGCCCGACAAAAAGGTACACGTTTATTTTTATATGGGTTTGGTGATTTATGAGCCTATTTGGCAAGCCGCTTGGCTATTTCATTTTCTTTTGGGTTGGAGAAGGCCCAGAGAGGCGAGTTGTGGTTGTACCGATTGAGCCGTACAGAGGAGGTGCTGGCGAAATTTTTCGGAAATTAAAGGTGTTAGAAAATTTTCAATATTTTTGAGAGAATATTTATTTATAATATTGAATTGATTTTGATTTAAAATAAATTGAATTTGGAAATTAATGAGTTTATAACGTTCTTTCTTACATTAGCAATTTCGAGGACGAAATTATTTTAAGGGGGGAAGAATGTAACGACCCGTGTTTTTCGACCATTTGAATATGAATATTTAAATTAGTTTTAAATAGTATATTGGGAATATTAATGGAATTTAATATTTAATTCGTTATTGAAATGAAGTTGAACGTTATAATTTATATATATTATAATTCGAGCTCGAAAATGGCGTGCAGTTCGCAAAATAAAGTTTTGAACTTCAACTGAGAATACAGAGTTCGATATAAGACGGATTTCTGTGAAACAAGACACGTTGGGATCGTATTGATGATAATTTTCATATGAAAGAGAAAAATCCAGATTCCGTGTTATAGATTGCGAGTTATGGCTAAATCAAATTTTGAAATAGTCACTATGGAAAATCGTTATTAAATTATAAGCCTTTAAAATGGCCGTTTTGCAAACGGACTCAGATTTCGACGAAACCAGTTTCATTAGAACCGTATCGTTGATTAGAGTCAGGATATGTATATAGTTTGTTATTTTTAGAGATCGAGAAATTTGGCGTTAAAAAGGGTAAGGCGGTTCAGAGTAAAAACAGCCTACCGGGGCAACAGTCTCAGAATGTGACGAAATTAGTGCCGTTGGGTTCGTATCGAAAAGTTATTGTCAAACTTCGTAGTTTCAAGTGGATTTGATTTATCTGGTGATCGTAGAAAAATTAAACGTGTGTTCATTTCTGGTTTTATAAGGGAATTTTCTTCAAACGACCTCGGATTGCAACGAAACTTGTTCCATTGGATCCGGAATATCTTTTTACATTGAGATTAGCCTTTTTATCAGTAGACAGAAATCATATGTGGTGGGTTTTAATACGAATTCTCACTGCGAAGTTTTGTTGTATTAAAATGGTAATAAAATCTACCCTACTTTGTACCCAACTGCCAATTGATGACCTAAATTCTGAAGCTTGCCGACCAAGCATTTATAAACGAAAAGACATCAGTAAACCTTGCCGACCAAGAAATTTTCGAGAACCGCACTACTCTTTTTATCACAGACCTATCCCCTACATTTGCTTGCCACCCACGGTTCAACCTCCCTATATAAACTCCTCCATTGTTTTCTTTTTCTCCGTTTCAGAAAGAAAAGAGAGAAGAAAGAAAAAAGAAAAAAAAAAAAGAGAGAAAAGGACCGAAAACAGGAAGGGAAGGTGTTGTCTTGGCTCGTGAAAAGGGGTAAGGAGGAGCAAACGTGAAACATAAAAGAGAAATAAGGGAGTCACGTTACCGGTGCATGAAGGAAATAGTGGACAGTTTATGCCATGCAGTGAGTGTAGATGGGTACGGCAGTTGGTGGAGTTTTGGTTCCTTTTTGATGTGGTGCGGATTGGAGTGACATGGCCGCGGTGGAGGACAGTTGAAGTCAGCGGTGGAGATGAAGTTCTGGAACGAACAAAGTGCTGTATGAAGGAGAAGGAGATGCAGCGTGCTCAAAGGACCTGGGAGTGAAATTCTAAGTAAAACGATCCGCTGATGCTCATGCGGTTGGGACAGAGAACAAACGGGATGAAGACGATGCAAAGAACAAATGGATCAGCGCATACTTGAATGTAATTAACGCATTAATTTTAAGTTAAGCAAATATTCGATCTTATCTAATTTAAAAGATTTAACAAATGCAGGAAGTGGTTTTGGGTGGAAGCATGGATTGAAATGAGGGGGATGTTTTGTTTTTCCGTGAACAAAATAAGGGGGAAGAGCATCAGTTTTTTCTGGGATGAGGATGTTAAGAACGGAAATGCTAGTATGGGTAGGCTGGTGATGTCTTAAATCGAACTAGGCCTTTGCATGGTTTCCAGTTTAACGAGGGCGATGGTATTCTTTCAAATCACGACAACCTCTTTAGTGGATAGTGGAGCATAATGAACGAAGGATCATCATGCTTGGTCATTGCAAACCAACCTGAAAGGGTAATCAGATTTATTAGCGTATGTAATAAAACGTATGGTGCTTATTTATTCAAACGAGATTGTTTAATAAACTAATCTATGGATGCAAATGCACCGATACCAAGTTAGTTTAATAATCCTTAATTAAAAGTTAATTTAGTTAATTAAAATCAAGCTAAAATTTGAACATTAATAAATTTTATTCTGTTATCAGAATTTAACGGAAAACAGGTTACAATGGGATTATGGTAGCAAACACTGTATGTTGGAGCAGTATGGACGGAGCTGAAAGCAGTCGGGACTTCTAGCTAAATTAAACGCTGCTTAATTTAACTGAAAACTCTATCGACGAGTGGAAAATAAGGTGAGTTAAACTCACTCAGTTACCCTTTTTATATTTTATATAAATTGGGTATTTTTATTTTGTGTACTCTGCTTGCCAATGGTTGACTGCTTTGCTAGTTATACAATTGTTTGTTGATTTAACCGATGAAATTAAACTGTGTTTAATTTCAGTGAAATACCAAATCGTTATTTTTAACGATTGGTTCCAATAAAGGTAACTCACCTTGGTTGGTCACGTTTATAAAATAAACGTGGTTAATTGTTTGACTTTGTTGAATTGCTCGTAAATTGGTTGCTGTTGATGGTCGTTATTTGTATGAAACTGAAGGATTTGAGATAACCGTTGTGATTACAGGGAAGAACAGGTTGGAGGGACCCAACCGGATCCCTCAAATGTATTATTTATTTTCATATTATCATATATGAACTAATCTGTTTGTGTGATTGATTTGATGGTTGATTATTAATTGAATATTCAACATCTGTTTGGTTTGAACCAATGAGTGATATTGGTTAAGTGTTTGGCAGAGTATGGCCTTTAAAACCAATCGAGTTATAGATATTGATTCACCGACATGTGAATCGATAGAGTTGAGGTTATAAAAATTTATTTTTATAACCAGAGTTAGATTTGAATTATGTTATTTGAATAAAAGTTATTTAAGAGAAATAAATAAATATTTATTTGTTTAAGACCTTGATTTGTTATGAATTTATTTTGCAAAGAAAATGTTGATGTTAATCAGATTTACCAGTTGAAGAATAAGAAATGAATTAAAGGGTTAAACCTTGGAAAATTTGTTTTGTAAATAAAAACAAATAATTAGAATCTATCTAAATTAATTATATTTTTTAATTGATTTAAAAGCAAGGATTGTTGAAACGGTTAATGAGATAATCAAGTTTTTGAGTTAATTAAATCAACCATTTGGGATTAGCATTGTTATCAAGTTAATGTGTTTTGACTAAAATAGTTAAGTGAATATTGTTTGAATTTAAATAAGGATTTAAAGGGGGTTTAATATTTAATTTAGTTTATAAAGGGATTAACTACTAAAGTAGTTAATGTTTGAAATAAGTTATTATTTTAATAAATGATGAATTTAGGAATATATTTTTAAATGGGAATTCATTTAAAAAGTTACCGAATGTGAGATGCAAGCCAATTGAATGGTGAAAGGAAATAAACGTACTCAATTATATGAATTAAGCGAAAGGAGATTACGATAAAAAGGGTTTATTATAAACCAGAGGTTTTAAGTGAGATTTAAAGTGTTAAGACGTTAATTTTACATTAACGTTATTTGAAAACGAGATCTAGTAAAAAGGAAATTAGTTTGTAAAAGGCCAAGTGATGCTGAATACTGAACCAGTGAACTCATTGGAGTGTCATGTTTGAAACACTGTATATTTTGGTAGTTAAAACACCGACTATCAAATCTGACCAATACGAGTGTTGGTACGGAAAGTCCGGGATCGAATTTATATTCGAAAACCATTCCGACCAACAAATACGTGAAGACCTCAGAAGTTGTTCGAGATGGAGCATTGAAGACCGTGGACTATCATACACGGAAGAACTACTAATGTTCTCTGCCTGGCAAGCAGAGATAAACTGTGATTCTGTCGTAATTGGAATCTACGGGTTGCAAGGACTTCTCGCTACTGATCCATGGGGTGATTCCTATATGGATGCGGTAGGAGAGTGCCTTCGGTTCATCCTGTTCCGGAATGACGTATATGGACGAATGTCTGACAGAGTATTTCCAAGGGGTCACGTACGTTGATTTCTTCAAACGTACGATAGTTGTTGGCAGGGAATTGCCATTCTCTAGCTTTCAGCTAGAGTATTTTTGTGGACATCAATTAGTGATATCTGACGGATCTGACGATGTGGCATTCGAAGAGAATGGTGACCAGATGTTCAAGAGTTAATTCTGGCCTCAAGCCTCATCAACCGGGAAATGACAAAAATCGGGCAGGCAGCATGGCTATGTGGGTCGCTCCCATTAGGGTGTAGAATCACCTATCTAGAGGAAATCCTATTTGTTTCTTAAATCTATGTTTCGATGCTGTCCCTTTTCGGGAGACGGTTGCTGATCCCAACCGTCGGTGATATACATTCGATACACTCAAGCGAAATGAGTGGTCGGTCATGTGAGGGCCGGGTTGTAAGAAGTTCTTGTTGAACCCAGTGTATTCGTCTCTAGAGATACATTATCGGAAGGTGGACCCATACCTTGTCAAGTCGGAATCCAATCTCCAATAAGCGCCTGCGGTTTTGATTTGTATACTATATATGTAGAGCGTGAGATGCAAGCGTTCTACTAGATTTCTATTTACTTGTATTTAGACATTATTATAATATCAGACAATATATTGGTTTCAAAACGGTTTGGGTTATCGTAAGGGAAAAACCGTCCGTTTTTATGTGTGGATTTGGTCTTACGATTATCCTTTTCTTTTGAAAGGATGTTTGAACTTTAAAATCATGATTGGCTGATTCACCCTTATTACTGTGCGAGTTTTTCTCACTCTGGTTCACCAGACTGACCCGGTGTTTTGTAAATGCTCGGGTTAGGCCGGGTTGTACAGGTTCAGGTTATCGACTGCTATGAAGAGACGAGCTGGAAGAGTCCAGACGTATGATATTACTATTCCGCTGTGTGTTATATGAGGACAGATTAGTATCACTGTCCAGATGTTGATATGCTCTGATATTGTAAGTATTCTTAAAGGTTTTCAATAAAGATTTATTTCTGTATTATATTTTGTTCCGCTGCGATGTGAGACTCTGTGTTGTGGTGTTCCTTCTTCTTCTATTCTAATATTTCTACCTTACCTATTCTCACCCTCTAACTTCTTTCTATTAATGATCTGGAATGTTCGATGTCTGAATAGTCAACATGGTAGTTGGATGTTGATTTTCGGAGTCGAAAATCCCGGTTCGTTACAATGACGAGCTGTTGGAAAAACAGTGGCCACTGCATTGCTAAGAACAATTTCCGCATCCATTGTGGTAACACTTGGAAATTCTTTTTCTCGATAACATTTTCTAACACACTCTAAAGCCCATATATATGACTCAGTGGTCTCCCGACTAATAAAAGCTAGGGCAATAGTGAATGATGCACCCGTTGAAGTTTGCGACACCATATGAAAACACGACAACTTGTACTTATTTGTCTTGAAAGTGCAATTCAAAAACAGAATTTGAGAAAAACATTGCACAAGTAGACCACATTTCGGATGACTGAAGAACAAGTCAGTAACTTCATTTGTCATACCATCGACTCTATGGTGCACAGAATAGTGGTGACTACATGTCAACTTCATAAACTGTTGCACAATCGATCTACCTTCTGTATTATGAAGTTTAAGCTTCACTTTAGCATTGTACACATTTCTGATTGTAGACTTATTTTCTGGGTTGTCAAGTTTAAGAGCAGTTAGAATATTCCGTGGCTTAACGCCACTACAAGCCATTGTTTCTACGGTCTTTACTTCATTGTCTTTTAATTGCGCAACATACATATGCCCGGTTACAACAACAAGAATACCGTGATTGTGGCATCCGTTTTTAACTTTCAAAGTCCACTTTCCATCATTTAGACAATGTACTCTTAATTCAAATGGACAACTACATTTTCTACTTCCCGATCTACGCCGGTACATGCTCCTGGCCTTATGATCAATGCACCTTCCACTTCTTTCACACGCAAACAACATCCATGATCCTTTCCCATTATCTAAGAGATTTTTTGTTTTACTTCTTTTGATAACAATGACACAACTCACATCAAGTCCACGATTCATGCACCATTTATGTACGTCCTCTTTGGAATCGAACAACTGCATCAATAAACAAGATACTACGACTAGAGTAACATACTTAATGTAAAACATAAAACAAGGTCTCAAATCTTATCGGTGGTGAAATGGGAAGTTAAATTGGGGTACGCGCAAGACAATATGTCTGCTTTCTCATATGAAAGATCGTTGCTGTCATCATTTTCCAACCAACAACCCTTCTCATTAACATTGACATCGTCCGTATCATAATACTTCTCATTAACTAAAGAATCCTCCTCCTCATATACTTCGTTTAGGAGAGCAATTGCATCAATCTGTAAAACAACTTAATATTATTCACACCACGACAAAAACACGATAACAAATATCCATACAAATAAACTTAAAACGTTATCGCCCTGTCGATTAAATAACTATTGTTTGGTACAAAACATGCATGATAACATTAGTAGCACAAAACCGTAAAAACGGTAATATAATACCGTGTAAAATTAATAAACACGATGGCTCTTTTACGTCTTCTCTATCTCTATATCAAACTGTAGTTTGTACTTGATAAAACCGGTCATACTCTACCGTGTTTTCACAATTAAAACGATCATGATTTCTGTATCGTCATAATGATTGTTCGGTACAAACATGGTGCATCACATCTGAATTTTTCACACCGTGCTTCTTCTTCAATTTGATTGGTGTATATGCAAAATTAAAAAAGTGAACCTTGTCATTACCAGATCGGTCTTCATCTTCTGCATATAATTCACCTTTTTGGGTGCAATTTACCTCATCTTTGTCGTCTATCCCATGATTAGGGTTTACTGCAGGCATGGTTATTTTATTACAGCAACCGATGTAATTACTACAGTAACCGTATTAGGTTAAGAGTAATTTTGTCTTATGGTAACATAATGTTAAGGGAGGTTTAGGCCCCTTAACAAAGTTTTAAAAATAAAAATTTGTCTCACATCTTAACAAAAAAATTGGAGTGTCACTACCAATTTTTCGGGTGACGATCTGATAATTTGGGAGCCCAAATACGATGCATTCGTCGCTCGCTCTCTCGCACAAACCAGAACAAAACATTTCCATTCCTTCGAAATTCACAACAAATTGATTAAACAAATCAAGCGATTTTCTACTGTCAAACAGTATTAAAAATCGTAATATTTATCATTCTGCTTCCCTCAGTTTCTGTTAGGAACTCTTGGAAGCTGATTACGGCCTTTAGGTTTGCAATAAGCTATCTCTTTTTCATCTTTTAGAGTTGTTTTCCTAATTTTAAGCTTATTATAGACTATATGAAGGTTATCAGCTTGTTGGTACATTGTATGCTGATTATTGAAGTATGAAGTGTAGCATAAATATATATTCTTTTCTTCCTTGTTTTCAAGCTTATATATTTGGAATTTTGAGCAGAAGTTTGCAGTAATTGAATTCGTTTGCAGGAAAATTGGCATTTTGAGGATCAGATGGGTACATGGCAGTGTCCGGTATGCACTTACGACAATGAGGAAAATTTTGTTTCTTGCGACTTATGCGGAGTTTTCAAAGGACTGACTAGGGATAATGGAAGCAATGATGAAAAGAAAGGTTTTTATTTGATTTATTAGAAAAATATTGGTCTTGAATGTTAGGTTTTTGTTTTGCAACATGACACATCTAGTAAACAATTTAACTATTTTTTGTACTTTTTTAAAGGGAATAGAACATCAGAGGCAATTTTGAAAAAAAGTTGAAATTTCTAAGGTGAGAATACTGTAATATATAATTAATTCATTATAGAAAAACACATCAATCATCTCTCCATCCATGCCTCTCATTTATCTCTTATTTTCTCACTATAATTTGAACTGTGACCCTACAATCACACGATCCTGAACTTGTCACCCTCTGAAATTCATGGTCAGCTGTATCAAATACCCCTCTGATGCAAACTCCATCAATTTCCTTATTTTAATTTTTGAATGTGGTTAAAACATAAGATCCTAGACATCCTTCAAAAACATTGTTTGAATCTTGAATAATTGAGGGGGAAAAAAAAAAAAACATTCCAACCTTTTTTCCATGGATGTGGGATGGGGATTGAGATGAAGATTGCAATGATATTCCTCCATAATTTTCTAATTAGAGAATTAGGATTTACAACTAGGGGGTTAGGCTTTGAAGTCGGATAGGTAGAAAGTTTGAGATGATTGTATGATAGAAAGAAGGGAGAAACATAAATTAATGGCTAATTTGGTTAATTTTAAACAACTTTTACAAGGAAAGAATCAATATTTTGATTCTTCCCTTAACAAAAAATTTCCTCAAAAAAGGTACCATTTTTCGCTCCTCTTAACCAAACTAATAGTCTCTTATAACAATTCCCTTTGGAACTGCAATGTGGTAAAATAAACAAATTATACTTTTGATAACTTCATCTGCCGTGTTTGTTACATATGCATTTGTACAGTTGATGGCATACACAAGGATGCTGGAATCTCTTTACTTGCAAAGTCTCTTTTTACAAGAAAAGTTCCTCGAATGCCACAGAGAAATAATGGCCTTCTAAGCGAAGAATCTTGGGGCTCTTATGAGAATAGGATGAAGTTTTCTTGGTTTGATGTTTTGTATAAGAAGTATTTGGCTACAAACCACAATAGTTCAATTAAGATAGGTTTGTCTATTTCTTTCACATGAGTCGATGTTTGTGTTTGTGATTGCCATATGGTTATCATGTGCTTTTAAATGGTTATTTACTTGTGAAGGTCTAGTAATGAGGTTGATTGCTATTTATAGTAACTTAAGATAATGGGTTAATGGATCACAAGTGAAACCGTATTTCGATTCCTAAAGAATTTTAAATTGAGCATCATTTATGTCCTAACATCCACCATGATAATTGAGCTATTTTACTATAAAACGTTGCTATATTAAGGATATAATATCCTTGTGATGCATTTTCAAAAGGAGCCGTGCTGTCAGTTTGGTGCTGCTTTAGCCAGATCATCTCATGCATGTTAATTTGATTTTTCTTCTCATTTTTTGCTTTTTTAAACAGACAACTTCATGTTATTTGGGATGCATCAATTCTGTTTTCATAGTTGATTAACTATGTTTGTATTTGATATTCATACTCACATGATATGTGATAAATATATCAGTTGATTTTATGTGGTAAGCATCTGATGAATTTACAGTTCCTTTCAGGTTTGACACCCCTTCTCCGGATGATGTAATTTCTAATGCGAAAAAATCAAAAATTGGTTTAAAAGGTACAGTCGTCTTTTTACACTAGATATTTATCTGATAACCGGTCTAAAATTAAGAACTAAGTAATGTGACATAACTTTGTACAAACATGAAGTTGCACATAAGCACAGATGCGCACAAACACACAAAGGTTTCTTGAAGGCCTTGTACAGTTATTTGATTACCTTATTTGTGTTTAGTTAGTTGTAATGGAAATTTAGTTGTCGATTGCACTGATATTAGCATGACCTCAAGCTCTTATTTATCTCTGATGCACTTAAACTATTTTAGGTTGGCTTGTTTGAGTGGGTGAGTGAAATACTAAACTGCATATAATCTTTGGCAATATCTAGTTCATATCCAGTCTATAACCGCTTAAATTTTCTATCATACCATTGAATTGTTATTTTTTTTACTTGAAAAAGACACAGTTAGTCTATGCCAATACATAAATCCGCTCTCTTGTAACAAAATTGCCTATTTCTTCATATAGTTGTCCGGGATCTTCCTAGCATTTCATCTAGCATTGCTGATGATGAGAAGGAAACTGTGGATCTGTTGCCAAAGAATAAAAAGACAAATCATGCATCAGTTTTGTCATCTGCAGATGGTGGTTCCAATGAATGTGAGAGCAGCATGGCTATGAACAGTATAAATGATGCTAACATTATTAGTAAAATTATTAGTAACCTTGACCAGTTGAAGTTGGATAAGAAGTCTATAAAAAGCACAAAAGCTATGCCGCTTAAAGAGTACAAGCCAGAAAAGTGGATTTTGTCTGACTTGGAAGAAGCTTTAGGTCAACTGAATTTAGCTATTGTATGTTATTTATGGTGAATCTTGGAATGCTTTCTTGCTGAATTTTATTAAAGCATGATGCACATTAGTGTTTTGACTAGCTTGCCATTTACTTTATGAACTGCAGTAAATTATAAAGTACCAGTATATTCCAAATAATAGCCAAGTACTGCAATTTGTATTGTACTTGATACTCTATGCTGTTTGAAATGAAACAAGTAGTGCAAGAATACGTGATGGATCTCACAGAGATTGCGTATGTCATCAATTGGAACAATTATTGACACACACGCGCACACACACACACACACATATACACATACAAACATGGAGCTATCGATGACACCCCAAATAGTGGGACACCCCAAGTGCCTCCTTCCATCAGTTCCGATTTATGTAATAGTGCATTCTCTTGCTTTCCACTGCCAATCGTATTTAAATCGGAGCTTGTGGTGGAAATCGTGGGGCATTTGAGGTATCATTGAACGCTTCACACACGCACATGTACATATGCATGTGTACACACACACATACATATATATATGTATGCATATGTGTGCATTTACACACACACACACACACACACACACACATATATATATATAGCTAGGATTCAAAGCCCTCCTTATTTAGTATCATCACCCAACCCTCTGATTTCAAACACATGTTTATATATTCAAATAACAACCTGTGTGATAGGAGAGAGAGACATATTATTTAAATATACACACACACGCACATGTGATTGAAATCAGAGGGCTAGATGAGTGTGCTAAATAAAGAGGGCTGTAGATCCTACACACACACACACAGATATATATATAATATGGGAAGGGAAGAAAACATGGTTTAGGTGAAGTATGCTCTTTTTATAGAGTAAATGATAATTTGATGAGAATATCTGAAATGTATTATAACTATATTTGGCGTTCATTTTTCATCAACAATCTTCCATGGAATTATCGATATTGAACTTGCATTTGACCGTTAACTTACCAGGTTGGTCATGTTGATTCTGGAAAATCTACTTTATCAGGTAGATTATTGCATCTTTTAGGGAAAATATCAAAGAAGACAATGCATAAATATGAGAAAGAAGCCAAAGAAAAGGTGCCATTCTTTTCCCCATAAATTCCTTTGACTTCTGTAATTTTTTGTTTCTTCACTTACTTATATTATACGGGGCATGTTGTTAACCACCCTTCTTAAGTTACAAAATGCACTTCTGCCATTTCAAAAAACACGTTTCAAGGAAAACCTCTGCAATTATTGTCATCGATATTTTCAGTCTATAATACAGTGCAAATATTTATGTTAGAAAAGTTTGCGGTTAGTACCTTAAATATTTGCAGCATAGACTGCACGTTTTCACTGCAAATAAGTACACGATGTTTCGCGAAACCAATTTTCGGGTATTATGTTTGGAAATAAACAACGGACCCTGATTTCTGCTGTATAATATACGAGTATGCATGCAAGTATGCTTTTGCATTTGGTATCTTTATTTTGCATCATTTTTTTTTTGTTCAGAACTAAATATATCCTTCAGGAGCAAACTCAAAACTGTAAATATCAAGCAATAAACTAAAGCTTTGCACGCTGTTATTTCTAGGGCTGTCAATGGATTCTTTCAGTTCAAACGCGGATGGTGGCATATACATATCTACATTTGAAATCATTCCGGATATTGGATATCCGCATCCATGGATATGGATGGGTATCATATAATTATGGCTGTAAAACGGACGGACTGGGCATTAAATTGTTCGAACTCGGACTGAATTACAAAGCGGACGGACAAATGTCCGACCTGATAATATTCGGACTCCATAAAATTTGTTCGATCCTGGTTCATTAAAAATCCACAAAGACCATGTTCGGTCTGTGAAACCCAATCGGACTCGGACGAACTCAATCGGACTCGGACAGACCGATTATTCACTGCTACTCTGTACCCTGTAGCAATTTCCCATTGCTTATGGGCCATTCCCATAAAAATATCAGCGAAATAAATGGTATGCTAGATATTAAAAAAGTGTTGAGAAAAATGGATTAAAAACTAAATATTGCTTGAAGTTGGAGCAGTAGCTATAAGCTCTTATAATAGCGCACAACAGGAAACATTGGTTTCTACTTATCATAATGTAAAGATTATGTGTTAACTTGTCACACTACATACATGCAGGGACGAAATGCATGTTTCCGCTTGTTACTCCACAATAATAAAAAGATAATTTTAATGTCTGGGACTCCATAATGATTCAAAAATTGATGAAGCTTACGTCTCATTTCATCTTCTCGTATATTTATATATACAAGTTATCAACTTTTAAACCCATTGGTTTAATGCAAACAACCCTGCCATATATTGTCAGCTCGGTAGGAAGCATTGGTGCGGGTGCGCGGATGCGGGTGTATGGTACAGGGGTACGGGATTTCGGCAAATTCAAAAATATGAGGATTCGAGTGCGGAGGGATATGACAAATATTAAAATATTATATATATATATATATATATATATATATATAAAATCCAAGAGACATAATTTATATAGCTGCCGCTTGCAACTTCAAGTAAAAAAGCAGCCCGCAATTCTTTCGGCCCAAAAAAATAACCAAACAAGACGCAATTTCTACTTTGAAAAACCAGCCCACAATGCTTCAAGTAAAACCGCATAATATTTGTCTACTTCCTACTGCATCCCATTGGAAAATTTCTTAACGAAAAAAATATATATACACTGTAGCTTTTCTCGAAACAAAAAAAGCTTGCGTCGATCGAATCGATTAGTTCGACGAGCGATGATGAACGGATTGAAGATGATGGAGTTCGATCTGATCTGGTAAGGATTGAAAATCTTGCACCCCCTGCTTTGTAGGTGAAATCAAAGATGAAGATCTAAAAATCCCGCACCCGCCTTTCCTTTCCATCGCTGAAATACTGTGACACGCCACGTGATGCACCCCGTACGAATCTCGCTGCACCCCCACGCACCTCACACCCCTACGTGTTCAGTGCGCAGTACGGCTAGGGGGTGCCACACTCCTACTTTGTAGTCAGCTCGTCTTTGTTTTATATTTTCACTGGGAAACTTTGTACGTATATGTGAATTAAGTAAAGCAAACACAATACAAAGTATAGTCATATCCATATATTTCAGTGAAGAACAAAATAACATCATGACTTAAGACTAATAAAATATGGAGATAATAAATGTCAGAAACCTGAATAAAGCACAATTGTATGAACTAATTACTTTTAACAGTAAGAAATTACTTTAGTAATAAAAAAGAAAGATTTACAATGATATGAGTTAGGGTTTAGGATTTTTCAATTGCTTGGAAACTGGAATGTACATTTTGGGAAGTAGAAAGCGAATATTGTTTGGGAGAAGACGAGGCATCATCTTGGAAATGGATTGTACTGTGATAATTGTTGTTCATGGACAAACTCGGTCCGGACAAATCTAGTTCGGGCTCACTCCGAACTTTACGGGCGGACTGCTAATTGTGTTTAATTTTGAACCGTTATTTATTCGGACAACCTAACGGTCGGACTAATATTCGAGTCGGACAGTGACAGACAATGGATTCAGTTTGATTTACAGCTCTACATATAATTATCCTATTCGCTAACTGCCGATAAATCAGGAAATATAAATAGAAAATTTTTGTTTAATATAGAAGTTTTTTGATCTAATTGATTATTACAGTGTTAAAAAGAAATAGATGATAATAAATAGTTTTAAGCAATTGATATGCATTTAGTGCATGTGATATAAATTTTTAACTTAATAAAACAATATAAACAATCCATTATACTAAAATACACATAATGTGAACCATAATCTTGAAAAATCGAATGGATAATTTTCAAATGCGAATTTTGTCGCATTCACATCTTTTTTGGGATATCGGGTATTCGCTATTTAAACACAAATATAAACGAATCTTGGATTTTTCGAGTATCTATTGACAACCCTAGTTTTTTCTTGATAAAGTGTTGTTTTTGTCGTTGAAACATATACATTGAACCTAAAATGTCCGTTTAATGCCATGATTTGTGTTACAAATAGAAACCCTTGATCCTGTGTTGAAATTATGACATATGTATTTAAGTCTTGTTTTGACATATATGGACTTTTATGTTGCGTATCTAGACCCATGAAGTTTATTTGATGCTCAAAAGCTTTCGATTGTTTCGACCATGATTCAAGGTATCGGCCGGTACCCCGAAATTTCGGGGGTACCGTACCGGTGCTGGTCCTTAACGAGCCGAATTAGGGAAAAAATTCGGTTTCGGCATTCTTTAGATAGAAAAAAGAAAAATCATCAGAACCCCAAATTGAAGCAGGGTGACAAAGAAGGGAACTAATGCGCCGATAAAATTGACAAAAAAAGCGTAATGATCAAAACCCCAAAAGGAAGCAATTTGACAAAGCAAAGAAACAGTACCTTGAATTTCTACCTTTAATTTTCAAAGCAGAGAAATGAAATTGTGCGCAGAGAAGGCTAATAAGTTGTGCTACAATCGAAGGCGAATTCATTGAACAACAGTGAAGTTTTTTTCTTCCTTTCTTTTGTCGTTTAATCTGCGCGTTTCTTTTGAAGTGGAATGCCCTAGTTTATGTTAACTGGCAGGGAACGTGGATAGGTAAGATATGAACCGGTAATAAATTGGTCTGCCTAATCATTTAATTAAATATGTGGGTCTTTTCTTCTTCATTGAGTTAACGTTAAGTATAATCGGGAACGAAGTTATGTTGGTAGGCAGTAAATTAACGTTAAGTATATGGATAGGCAGTGACCGACGTTAACCTTTTTTTGGGGCCAAAAACCTAAACTTGAACTATTATTAATGTTAAGCGAGTTACTAAGCAATGAAACTTTGTTTATGGGTACTGCAAATCTAAAACAAACCACAAAAAACTGAAATCTGAACCGAAACAATACCGAAAATTTTGAAACTTACGAAATGATCCAAAACTAACAAAAAATCAAATGACCAAAACCAAGCTCGAAACCGAGTTCTCGAACCTTGGTTTCGACCCACTAGTTAGCTAAATTTACATCTCCACTTGCTTTATCTTAAATGGTTTCGGAGGATACGTGTGAATAGATATCTTGTCTTGAGTAATGTAATTGGAACTTAGTAGTTTAATAGTAAATTACAACCAAAGAGCTTAGTTAATCTATTACATAATAGTAAAATAGAAAAATTCTCGGTTCTTTCATTCGTTATAGGAGGTTTCTATATTCTTCCTAATTCTCTTTAAATAATTTATTTCAATTTTTCGTTTACACTTATTTTACTAATACTTACCCATCGTTGTACATTCCAGTACATACATTCTAAAGTCCATACAATTAATTACCTACAATTTATCAGTCACCTCCTAATATTTTATATTTAACTCCATATATTTATGTTAGTTACATAATCCAAAATTTAAGCTATTTAAATAAATCCAGTTAACTATTATTTTCTAATATTTTTTATAAATACTAAAGGATGACAATTTGAATATGTATGACACTTTGGTAATGACGAAAATGATAGAATTAAATTTTCATTTAGCTATAAAGATACAAATCACATATAAAACAATAATAAAAAAGCAATGATTTGTAGTTCATTTATCTCAATAAAATTATCATACTTTTCATTGTAAATTCTACATTTAACTTCTAACACCTACATTTAAAATCACTATAATTATTTACCAAATTTTCTTTTTCTCTTAATGTTTGAAACTCCATCACATATATTTCAAATAATTAAACGATCTTAAATTTAAACTAATCTAATTAATTAATATTCTTTACTTTGTTTACCAATTTATGAAAATATAAAAACTTCAATATCTACATCATATTCATATTAACAAAAATCAATTGAAAAATTTATTGATGGGAAGATACGTAAACAATAATAACAAATTCAATTTATATTTTGTCTCAGTAAATTGATCTTACAGTGCTTATAAAATTATGTTTTTTTGTTTTGAATACCAACATTTTAAATTTTATATAATCATTTGTAAAACACCCTCAATTCCTTATATTTTAATTTACGTTCATATAATAGAATTAACTACTTAATTCCAGAACTATTTAGATAATTAGTAAACTATCATTCATTGATTCATCCAGAATCATAAAAATATGAAAAGTTCAATATATATACTAACTAAATGGATTTAAAAAAGTCATTTAAATCTATAGATACGTCAATCACATTACATAAATAATAATAACTAATTTGATTTATAGTTCGTTTATATCGATATATTTACCATACACACTGTACGATTCCTTTTTAACAAAAAGTACCAACATTTTGAATGTTCTACAGTTACTTGCAAAACTTTTGCAATATCACCTAAGATTGTCATTTGAGTCAATATATCTAAACTAATCATGTAGCCCTGAATTTAAACTATTCGAATAAATTTAGTTAATAAACATTCGTTATTCATCTAATTAATCCTATTCAATAAATTTGATGTATTATTCGTTTATCTCAATAATATTTTCGTACATTGCGTAGCAAAATTTTATTAGCTTCAGACATCTTCATTCTAACATTTATACAATTATTCACACCCCTTTAATTCGTTTTTACTATTTTATACATTGTTATATCCCTTAAATTTAAACTATTTACAAAATCACAAACTCGAACTGTTTGAAATAAAGTTAATATTTAATTTGTTTTTCTATTAAGTCCTAAAAAAATGTGTCAATTTCAATATGTATTCATATTATCAAGGATGGTGAAATCGTTTATTCAATGTGAAATCACAAACTTAAACCATTTAAAATATTTAATCTATTTTTCTATTAAATCCTAAAAAATGTGTCAATTTCAATATGTATTCGTATTACTAAAAATGGTGAAATCATTTATTCAAGTACAAGGATATATAGATCACAAAACATAAATTGTGCACATAAACAATAACAATAAAGTTGTTTGTAAATCAATCATAATCCATTTATGTCGACATCTACATTCAAACATTTATACAATTATTCACACACCCTCGGTTTGTTTTTACTATTTTATATTTTATTATATCCATATATTTAAACTATTTATGAAATCACAAACTTGAACTATTTAAAATAAATTTCAAATATTTTATCTATTTTTCTACTAAGTCTTAAAAAATGTGTCAATTTCAATTTGTTTTCATATTATCAAAGATGGTGAAATCATTTACGCACAACATAAATTGGCACATAAACAATAACGATAAAGTTAATTTGTAAATCAATTATAATTCATTTATGTTTGAAATTAATTACACAATGCATTACAATATTATAGTTTTAAATTCAAATAACAAAGCATCAATATTTATACAATATTTAACAAAATCATTCTCACTTTGAGTTATTTGAAGTAATCTTTGTAAATATTTGATATGTTTTCCTAGCAAGCCCCCCCCCCCCCCCCCAAACACACACACACACACAAAATGTCAATTTCAATGTGTGTGTGTACATATTAACAAAGATGGTAAAATCATTTATTCTACAAAGATATATAAATCACAAAAGATAAATTAGTAACGATAGAATTAATTTGTAAATCAATTATAATTCATTTTATGTCTGAAATTTATCATACTTCGCGTTACAATATTCTGGTTTTAACTTTACATAACAAAGCATTGATATTCATACAATATACAAATTCATTCTCGATTCTTTCTATAATTTACATTAAGTCCATATATTTAGATTGATTATGTAAATTGAATTTAACATGCTTTAAAAAACCAATTAAATATTATTTTTTAATTCAATTAATTATTAAAATATGCTAGTTTCAACGTGTGTACCATATTCAAATTAATAAAATTAATGAAATATTTTTTACTTAAATATAAAGACATAAAAGCTACATAATATAAATTATATATAAACAATAATAACAATTTAACAACCAAAATTCATTTATTTCATTGAATTTATCATTTATTGCATAACAAATTGTTATCTCTTTTATTGATTATAGGAGTAGTTATATTTTCTTTATTCTCTCTCTTATTATATTTTATTTTCAATTCCGTTTAATTTATACATAGTTCTCTCCCATCATTTTACATTCTAGCATGTATAGATATTTTAAAGTTTATGCAATTATTTATAAATAATTCATCAGTTACCTTCTAATATTTTATATTTAGGTTAAAATCCGATATTTAAACAAATTTAATTAACTAAATTTCATTGATATTTCCTAAAGACAATTTTAGTACATATATCAGTGTTATACCATTCCAAAGCGGTAAATTATTTTTCCATTCTACTATAAGGATATATAAATCATATTGAAAAATGACAAACTAATTTGTAATTATCTTATTTTAAAAAAAAATGTATCTTACGTTACGTTGTAAAATTACACTTTATCTTCAAATACCTACATATTAAGTTACCATAATTATTTACAAAACCCACCTTACTTTTCTTACAATATTTTACATTACAATTCATACATTTAAATTAACCATTAGATCTTAAATTTAAGCTAATTAGATAAAATTGTTCTATTATCAATGCATCTCAAGCAAAATGCAGCCTTCTCCTTAATTCATGTAAATATTTTCATGTTTTCCGTTTCAGCCTTTTCTCTATCTCAACAGTTGAAAAATTATTTGCAAATTTAACTTATGTTATTTAAGCCTAACAAATTGCATTTAACAAAAACGTATTTTTATCTAACCAGCTTTAACTCAGCAAATCAAAAGAGGAATAACAAGTTACACATTGTTTTCTTTTTCTATGAAACCCTGATTCACCAAATCAATGACGGCCAATGACATCTGCCTTAGAATTTGGCAAATTGTTGGCGTTCACCAAGTAATCTTCAATCTTCTATAACCATTGTTTTTTATTTTTTGGAATTTCATTTGCTAATTAAATGTCATGCGTCTTCATCATCTTCTACATCTACTTACTCTTCAAAACAAACATTGTCATATGTCCCTTTTTAAGTTTTGAATCAGTTTTTCTCATTTATGTTTCAGGCTTTCTATTGTTATCCATGTTTCAAAATGAGGTTCTAATGCTATATTTTCAGATGATTCCCTTTTTATGGTGGCTTATTGTGGTATTCATGATGATTTTGTTTTCCTTCAATGGAGTAATTGATAGAATCAGAATAGTTCAATGTATTATATTTGCCACTAAATATGTACCTAAGTAGCAGTTATCTTCATTTTTCACTGTAACAATAGTATTCAATGTATTAGATTTGCTGCTAAATATGTACCTAACTTGCAGTTATTTTCATTTTTCACTGTGACAATAATATGATACATGGTTATGCTATTATCTAGTTGTATGTGTGGGCTGGCCGATTTGTTTCTAAACAATGTATTGTCTATTCAAGTATTTTTTGAGACGTTGGTCTGTATTTTTTAGTTCAGTTTATTTGACATATATAAGGAATTTTTTCCACATTAAATATTGCATATAAAATTAGATATTTAACATGTTTGGTTATTTTACATGTTGATTTTGAAGACTGATTTTTACGTGTAAATGTTTCGAATTTAAACAAGCAAAAAACCTATCTATTCTAGCACATTGAATTATTCCAAGGTTTTTTTTATTTATATTATCAATAATTTTACGAGTACTCCCTTTTTTCATGGGATTGAACGATGGTTACTCTATTTACAGTGTATGACGTATTTTCATCTATCCCATAATTCATGTTTTATGAAACCCAATAGCATTCCTTCCATGTTTTCAACAACAACAACAACAACAAAGCCATATATCCCAAACAAGTTGGGTTGGCTAGATATGAAACCCTAAAATAAAATAAAGTTAATGATGATGATAATAATATATATATATATATATATATATATATATATATAAAGGGTTTAAAATAACCAAACAAATAAAAAGTCATCCGATAAAGGTTTTTTTAAATAATAATAATAAGTAAAAAGGTTCAATAAAAGAGAAATAAAATTTAAAATAGTAATAAAAAGTAAAAAGGTTCAGTAAACGTGAAATAAAGTCAAAAAAAAACTCTGCCAATTTCCGTGCACTCCTATCAACTATCAGCTCTTCCGATAAACTCCAGTTACTTAAATCTCTCTTTATTATCCCTCCCATGCCATTTTAGGTCGACCTCTACCTCTCTTTGGGCCTTCGGCGTGACCTAGAATTCCAACGCGTACAGGTGCATTGTATGGTCTACGTTGGATATGTCTAAACCATCTCAAGCGGTATTGGACTAACTTCTCTTCAATAGGTGCAACTCCAAGTTTTTCCCGAATATCCTCATTTCTAATCCGATCTCATCTGGTATGCCCACAACTCCAACGCAACATCCGCATCTCTGCTACGCTTATCTTCTGGACGTGTTACCTCTTAGTAGGCCAACATTTTGCACCATATAACATTGCAGGCCTGATTGCTGTCCTGTAGAACTTTCCTTTAAGCTTCTGAGGAATCTTCCGATCACAGAGAATGCCAGATGCTAGTTGTCATTTCACCCATCTTGCTTGAATTCTAAAACTAACATCCTTATCAATCTCTCCATCAAACTGCAACATAGATCCTAAGTTTCGAAATGATTCCTTCTTGGGTACTACTCTACCGGCTAGGGTAACATCTCCGTCATCTGACCTGACACTGCTAAACTCATACTTCATATACTCTGTTTTAGTTCTGCTAAGCCTGAAACCCTTTGATTCCAAGGTCTCCCTCCACAACTCCAGTTGTCGATTAACCCCTATTCTACTTTCATCAATCAGCACAATATCATCAGCAAATAGCATACACCAGGGAATCTCCCTTTGTATATCTTTTGTGATTTCATCCATCACTAATGCTCCTTCCGTATTTTAACTTTTTTTAATGGTATATGTGCATAAAAAGGTGGTGCCTGACGCAACGGTAAGGTTACTTGGCTGGTAATCTGGAGCGCGCAGATTCGAGTTCCCGCCTCTTCACATATGCGAGGGAAAGGCTGTGCGCACTAATCGACCACCCCTAGAGCTTGGAAAGTCGCGAGAATAGTACTAGGTGGGAGACTGCCTGGGAAGTCCTCTCGCTTGAGTACGGGAGCCTTTGGCACTGGGTATCCACCTTTATATGTGCATAGAAATTAAAACAATTAAGGTACTTAGTCATTTGGCATATTGGTTCGAATGCTTAAAAACTTAACGGGTTTTAGATTTTTCTTGCATTTAATATTGCATATAAATTGGAATATTTAAGGTATGTAGTCATTTTGCATGTTGTAAATATTATTTTGGATGTAATCTTGAAATCTTTTTCATTCTTGTATGTTGATTTGTTTCAAGATAGTTTTTGTATTCCTATTATCGGTAATTTATACGTATTTCAATTATCATGTCTCATTCCAAGATGGTTTTGTATTTCTATTATCAGTAATGTATAAGTTTTCAAAACAACGATAACATCTCTGCATTTAGGTTTATTTGATGTACATCTAGATTTTTTTTTAAACATTTAATGTAGCATATAAATCTAGAGTTACTAGTGGTTCTACATGTTGATTCAAAAGCTTGAGATTTTTTTTAACATGTTAAGACACTGAATTTAAATTCAAAAGCCTTTTTATTATTACAAATTTATTTATTCCAACCAATTTTTTATTTTTTTATCAATAACTTATATGTATGAATAATAACCCAATTATAGGATTGAGTGATATTTAGTTTATTTGCGATAAACAACATTTTTTTTCCTCTTCGTGGATATATCATAACTCACATCCTATAAGTAACATTCCTTAACTATTGATTTAGTGACATGAAGGTATATGATTTTTTTTGCATACAAATTAATATCGTTATGGTGTTTATTCAAGCTACATATTGATTCAAAGTTTAAAGATTCCTTTTTTGGGTTTCACATGTTATGGGATTGAATTTAAACTCTAAATTTTTATATTCTTACATGTCCATTTCTTCCTAGGTATTTTGCATTTCTATCATCAATAAGTCGTATGGATGTAAAAATCATTTTCCAAATGAGCCAATGAAATTTAATCGATTTAAAGTAAAGGCATATTTTTGTTTACGTCGTTCTACTCATGACACATCTCCCATAAGTGGCATCAACCTTCTTCAAATATAATTTTGTGGCTAGAACTTTTGGTAAATTGCATGTAGGTTAAAGTACTTCAAGGGTTTTTAGTCAATTTTAAAGCTGTTTGAAAGCTTAAAAGTTCTTTTTTCAATTTTACATATTAAACGTTTGAATATGAACTTAAGAACCTTTTATTCTTTCAAGATTATTTTTAATTTTTACTTAATAGGTTTGAACATCCATTTTTATAATGGTACTAAATTATATTTGTTTATTTAAATTCAAAATTTTACTTTTAGTTATTTCGTGTTACTGCTTACATAAATCATGATTGGTAAGGTCCATCAACATTTCGCAAATATTGATTTATTGACTAGAAATTTATGTATTGTTATTTAAATTATATATAAGTGTACACTCAAGTATATTTTGATTTAGTTTCAAATATGACTTCGTCCCTTTTAAATTTTGATCACGTCCATATGGATGTACAACTTTTTATGGGCATATAATTGTAATTGTACTATCCGATTCAGTTTAGTTGTAAGATAAAAATGTTAACATGACTTATTATTGACTCAATAGATAGATTAAAAAAATTAAAATATCTTTAATGACAAATTATAATTATACATTGATTAAAATATATGATTTAGGGTGGTGCTTCTTTTAAAATACCAAATTAAGTGTTGTTCAATCCAATTTGATAAATAGTACTTATACGATGATTAAAATCCCTGTAGCCTTCAATTTTTATTGTGAATACACCTTAAAATATGATCACTTGCTTTGTTATATTTTTACTGACTAAACTCCAAAATAAATATTGATAAAATATTAAAATATATATTAAGATAGTATACCTCATATAGGTGAACATATCTGCCAAGTTAAGGGATTTTTTTTAAGAAAATGATGTTGTACTATTTACAAGTTTAGTTGACATCTAACCATTGTTGAGCTAAAGTCTTTCTCAATATAAGTTGTGACCAAATTCTTTAGCGTGCTCTTAAATATCCATAGTTAATGTAAGTTTCATTTGGAATGTGCTACTAACCACACCTTTTACATGTAAATTATGAATATTGGTATGTGAGGGGTTACAAACATTTATAGCACTTTTTTTTTTGTTTTGGGGGGGGGGGGGGATTACTTAATTTGATTATCAATTCACTAAACAATTTACGTTTGTACTTGATTCAAATGATGAGGAACGGTACAAATACAACATTTTAGTTAAGTCCTCAATTCCTTCAGGAAAACCCAGTCTGCCCATATGATTTTTATTTTATATGTTTTAAATGATTTACCTTGAGCTACTATGTTTTCACGTAAGTATCTTCAGTAATTCCTCATTAATTTTTTTTTTAATTTTTTTATGTGCTAACTTGGTTGATTTTTTGATATGTTAACTTGATCTTATAATGTTCCCACAAATTTATCTTAATTGCTAATTTTCATTCCATCTTAGCAACCATCTGATAATGAACTTGTTTGAATTGTAGTAACATTTAAGCTTTGATCCATATTATTTTCAAATTTAGCTTACCTAATTGACATACGGAGTAAATGGCTTAGAACAATGGTTATTAGGGAATGATACATATCCTTCAATCTATGTATGAAATGCAGAAGTGAATGGAACTTATTTCTACTATATGTGTTACAATTAATCATCAAACATGTTATGTGCAAATAATGGATATCTGACCGCCAAGCAGATTAGGTGAACATTGGTTACTACATTGTGTTACCAATGCGAAAAATATTTGTCAGATGTAGCTTACATTTTGATTTATAATTTTGAATCTGAACTATATTGTCTATTGTTGGTTTCTTTGATTGCAACAACACAAAATGTGACCATAACTATATCTCTCTTTTGTGGTTTGCTTTTATTTTACTATAGTTTTCTTTTTCTGCAGCAGCTAGTTATCTTAAATTTAGTTCAACTCAGTTATATAATAACGATTCAGCTAATCGAACTTAATTTAGAGCAACGTTGTTTCTTTAATTTCCCTCCTACATGCCTTGTGAAATCATTGAAGGTTACCAAAGTAGATTGCTTGTTACAGCATGATTGAATTTAAGGAATATTACTTTGTTCAAAATTTAGACTGAATTAGATTTAAACCAAACTAAGATACCTATGTAGAGTATATACATTATTTACATCGCAATAACACGGTCTTACTGAGATCCTAAATGGGTATTATTAATGCTACAAATAAATTTTCCTGAAACTTTTTCAACTAAACAAGGATAGTATCAACTTATTCCCTAGAAAGAGTAAATTTATTAAATAGTATTTCTTTTTGAATGATATATCGACATCTGCTAAAACTAGATACTGAATTGCGCGGTTTCTCAAATTTTTGACTGAAGCTAACCTATAATATTTTTGACGACAACTAAATTTTATATAGTGATTTTATGCATAAAATAAGCATACCGTAGTGCTTTTTTCAGTTAATTCATGATTTTTTTTCCTGCTTCTAAGAAAATAACATATGCTAGGACATACGTATATGGATTTAACATTTATACAATGCACATTATGGAACTTTTATTATTTGTTGCCGTGTTTAAATTAGCTTGACGATCCACTGAGCAACAAAATAAACTAATACAATGTACAGCATTTGGATATATAGCTCTCCCTTATTGTAATTGGTTTCTATTTATTTGTTCGGGAAAGAGACTTTATTGACTAAACTCCACAATAAATATTGTTGAAGTACTGACAAATATATTAAGATATTATATTTATATTTCATATAGGTGAACGTATCTGCCAAGCTAAGGGAGAAAATTTAAGAAAATGATAATGATATTGTACTATATACAAGTTTGATTGGCATCTAACCATTGTTGAGCTAAAGTCTTTCTCAATATAATTTGTGACCAAATGCTTCTAGCATGCTCTTAAACATCTATATTAATGTAAGTTTCATTTGGAATGTGTTACTAACCACACCTTTTACATGTAAATTATGAATATTGATATGTGATGGGTTACAAACATTTATAGCACTTTTTTTTGAAGAGGGGGTGGGGGGAGGGGGGATTACTTAATTTTATTATTACTTGACTAAACAATTTACGTTTGTACTTGATTCAAATGATTAGAATTGGTACAGAATCACAGATACAACATTTTAGTTAAGTCCTCAATTCCTGCAGGAAAACCCAGTCTGCCCATATGATTTTTATATCTTTCAAATGATTTACGTTGAACTTTTATGTTTTCACATAAGTATCTTCAATAATTCCTCATTATTATTATTTTTAAAAAATTTAATGTGCTAACTTGGTTGATTTTTCTATATGCTAACTTGATCTTATAATGTTCCTGCAAATTTATATTAATTGCTAATTCTTATTGCATCTTAGCAAACATCTGATAATGAACATGTTTGAATTGTAGTAACGTTTAAGCTTTGATCCATGACATACAAAATAAATGGGCTAGAACAATGGTTAATGTTATGTGGAATGGTACATACCCTTCAATCTATGTATGAAATGCAGAAGTGAATGGAACTTATTTCTACTGTGTTTATTACAATTAATCATCATACACGCTATGTGCAAATAATGGATATCTAACCGCCAAGCAGATTAGGTGAACATCGGTTACTACAGTGTGTTACCACTGTGAAAAATATTTGTCAGATGCAGCTTACATTCCGATTTATAATTTTCAAGCTGAACTATATTGTCTATTGTTGGTTGCTTTGATTTCAACAACACAAAGTGTGACCATGATTATTTCTCTCTTTTGTGATTTGCTTTTATTTCACTATAATTTTCTTTTTCTGCAGCAGCTAATTATCTTAAATTCAGTTCAACAGCAGCTAGTTATCTTAAATTTAGTTCAACTCGGTTATATAATAACGAATCACCTAATCAAACTTAATTTAGAGCAACGATGTTTCTTTAATTTCCCCCCTACATGCCTTGCGAAATCATTAAAGGTTACCAAAGTAGATTGCTTGTTACAGCATGATTGAATTTAAGGAATTTCACCTTGTTCAAAGTTTAAATTGAATCAAATTTAAACCAAACTAAGTTACCTATGTAGAGTATATAAATTAATTACATCACAATAACGCGGTCTTACTGAGATCCTAAATGGGTATTATTAATGCTACAACAAAATTTCCTGAGACGTTTCCAACTAAACGAGGATAGTATCAACTTATTCCCTAAAAAGAGTAAATTTATTATTAAATAATATTTCTTTTTGAATGATATATTGACATCTCTGCTAAAACTAGATGCTAAATTGCGCGCTTGCTCAAATTTTTGACTGAAGCTAACCTATGATATTTTTGGTGACAACTAAATTTTATATGGTGATTTATGCGTAAAATAAGCATACCTTAGTGCTTCTTTTTTCAATTAATTCATGATTTTTCCTGCTTCCAAGAAAAATAACATATGCTAGGACATACATATATGGAATTAACATTTCTACAATGCACATTATGGAACTTTTTTAATCTGTTGCCGTGTTCAAATTAGCTTGACGATCCACAGAGCAATAAAATAAACTTATACAATGTACAACATTTGGATATATAGCTCTCCCTTATTGTAGTTGGCTTTCTTTATTTATTCCGGAAAGAGATGTTTAAAGACCAAGAAATTGACTATTGTGATGTAGAAATGAAAACGGTTCCAACAACCCACTTTTCAGTTTACAAACGTTATGTCATACCATCAATTATTATTTTAGAGCATTCGTCTAAGTTGTGACAATAAAGTTTTCCGTCAACAAAATGCAACATTTCGCGGTTTTCTTTAATTTATTCCAATAAGTAATGAAACATGTGATAGTTGACCATTTGATGAGAATTTTAGTTTTTATATGTTAAGATGTGAAAATTTCCTTAAAATATTTTATTTGATGCGTGAGATTATAAATTTGTATATCTTCTTCAAGATGAGTTTGTATATAATTTGTTCCGTCCATCTTATGTAATCAATACTCGCTTAAACGCATATTGTTGTGTTTTATTATTGACTTTAATAATTTGGATTATTTAGTGTCATTCTATTCTATTTGGCTTATATTATAGTAATTTAACTATTACTTTTGCATTGCACCCATGATTTAACATTTTATATCTAGCAACCTATAAATGCGGTTGCAAATAAACCTTAGTAAGAAAATGTGAATATTACATTAATATGAAGGTTTATATTCTATTTTCTTCAAAATATTTGTTACACTTTGATATATTTTATTTCTCGGTCTTTAATATAACCAAAATTCTAAATTGTTAAAGGCACTTTTCAAGCTTTGTGGACTTATGCGTAGACATATGAATACATGGAGATCTACCAAGTCAAGAATTTAAAATCAAGTGTTATTGTGATTTAGCATGTATGTTGGCGAAAAATGAAATTCAAGAGACTAACTAGTAGAATGTCATTATCTTATGAGGCAAAACTATGAAACTTAGAAAAATATGAAATCTATGAAACTAACCAAAAATAAAAAATAAAAAATTGGAAGTTCAAAAATTAAAAGAGTTCATTATTGGAAATCTATGAATTAATAATATTCCCTTTAATATTTAAATCTTTCTTACTAGACTCGTCTTTCATATAAATTTAATTATCCATAGTAGAGAGTGGTCTGAAACATAATATCCTACTATGTCTAAAATAATAATATAGAGTGCAAAAATGAAACATTTTTGTGCAAATTTTGATGTAATTCAATTTTTTTGGTATATGAATTTGATTTCGCAAAGATGTGTTTGTTTGCAACTGATATGAATAAATTTAGCTTATACAATAAAGAATATATCTTGTATTTTACATAATTTGCGTAAAACATGAGTATCATGCTTTAGATAATAATATTAAAACAAATACTGCATAATTATCAAATAACAGAGAGAAAAAATGTTATATATATGTGTGCATGTACGTATATGTGTGTGCAATTCACAAAATTAGTTTGATATAAGTTGAGATACACACTACTTAATGTTTTTTCATTTACTAATTATGAATAGGTCTACATAATAGCTCTTATCGTAGGCTAATTTTGTTTATAATCTTTTAATGTTTTTGTCTGTTTATTTTAAATTTAATTTTATGGTGTGTTTAAGCAATTGTAGAATGCTTGAAATAGCCGACTTTTCGTCATTTATTCCAAAAGATATTTTTATGCTTCATTTTCTTAATTTAACTATTATTTGATACGCTGAACTTTTAGATTTGATTAACTACTTTCTTTGAATTGTTTTTGCATGTTATAAAACAGTCAAAAACATGTATTTCTCTACATGTTATTACAGAGTACCGAGGAAGGTTATGTGGTGGGTGCTAGAAAGGAAGAGGGTGCCATCAAAGTACGTTGCCCTTATCAAGGAGGGGGTTGTGACTAGTGTCAGGACATGCGATGGTGAGACCAGTGACTTTCCCATTAACATAGGGTTACATCAAGGTTTGACTTTGAGCCCCTATATTTTTATATTAGTGATGGATGAAATCACACAAGGTATACAAGGGGATATTCCTTGGTGTATGCTTTTTGCTGATAATATTGTGCTGATTGATGAAAGTAGAATATGAGTTAATAGACAGTTGGAATTGTGGAGGGGAACCTTAGAATCAAAGGGTTTCAGACTTAGCGGAACTAAAATAGAGTATATGAAGTGTGAGTTCAACGATGTCAGGTCAGATGATGGAGAGGTCACCCTGGCCGATCGAATAGTATTTAAGGAATCCTTTCGATATTTAGGATCTATGTCGCAGTTTGATGGAGAGATTGATATGGATCTTAGTTTTAGAATTCAAGCAGGATGGATGAAATGGAGACTAGCATCTGGCATTCTCTGTGATAGGAAGATTCCTCAGAAGCGTAAATGAAAGTTCTATATAACAACAATCAGACCTGCGATGTTACATGGTGCATAATGTTGGCCTACTAAAAGGCAAGACGTCAGAAGATAAATATAACAGAGATGCGTATGCTGCGTTGGAGCTGTGGGCATACCAGATGAGATCAGATTAGAAATGATTATATTCGAGACAAACTTGGAGTTGCACCTATTGAAGAGAAGTTAGTCCAATACCGCTTGAGATGATTTGGATATCTCCAACGTATACCGCACGATGCATTTGTGCGCGTTGGAATTATAGGCCGCACGAAGGCCCAAAGAGAAGTATGGGTCGACCTAAAATGATTTGAGGGGAGATAGTAAAAAGAGATTTAAGAAATTGGAGTATATCTGAAGAGCTGTTATCAAATATAAGTGCATGGAAGTTAGCAATTCATGTACCAAAACCTTAGGTTTTTCGCTTTTTTTTTTTTGCCACATTACAACTACTTCTGTTATCTATTTAATTATTTTAAATTTTTTTTTTTTTTGGGTTCCATTTCTAGCCAACCCCAACTTGTTTAAGATTTATGGCTTAGTTGTTGTTGTTGTTATTACAATAATTCAATTTTTACTTATTTTAGATCCTTATCAATGTCCATTGTTTAATCAAAGGTTTGCCGAAAACATTTATTTCTCTAAACATTGTTTCAACAATTCAATTTTATTTTAGAACCATATTAAAGTTCATTGTTCAATAAAAGGTTATCAAAAAGATCGCCGTTTTATAAGAAACAAAAAGTAGGTTAATAACAATGATAGAAAACAAAATAAAGACACTTATTATGCTAATTTAATGGTATCAAGATGCAACTATTGTTTGCCTGAAGCATGTGACATAAAAAGACAATTGGTCATTAAAAAGACAATTAGTCATTAAAAAGACAATTAGTCATTAAAACAGGGCAGGGAAAGGTGAAGACTAAGAACATATCAGATCAGATAAAGATGACGCTTAGTGGACTTAGTGATACGCTCTTGGGCAACTAAGGAGCGAGTGCGAATGGTTTTGGGAGTTCGAATCTTGTTCTTGATTATTCTATTTTTAGCCACGAGGGGGACGGGATGATCAGAACTCTCAGCGACCGAAGGGAAATGGTCGCCAAGCGAGGAAGGGCTTCCCACACATTGGAAGCAGATAATCCTATCTGAGAGGAAAATTGGTTGTCTTTAAGACAAGAAGAGATGTTCTTAGCAAGCCTAGATAAACGGCTGTTAATGAGCCTCATCTCGTCAACGCTATGCATGGATGGAGAGCGGAAGACAATAGGTGTAACACCCCACCCTGAGACCCACCATAATAAAGAGCATTACTAAGTAATACCGTCTATTAAAGCGGAGAATAGGGTTGGTTAGGGGCGACCATCTGTAATTTCGCATTAGACGAATATTGAATAGTCGAATGGGTGTATAAAATTTACTTTTCTTATTTCAGTGGATCGATTTACTCAATTTGTCTAATATGAAACTACGATGGCTAAAGATTGTGTTCAGGACAAACTACAAAACGTCACAAATATCATACCGTTGAACAAAATACATACAACTACGACAACAGAGTACAACAGATACATGTGCCACAGATATGAATGACTTCAAATCAACCATACATAAATACAACATCTTCGAAAGAATAATATACAATGTCTCAATTAGACAGATACTTCAATTATGAAATACCCTCGGGGAAGAAAATCCAAAAGTGAAACTGCAAGACCCTAGCCAAAAGCCAGCTAAACCTGAAGCAACTCGTCTAATCCAAGCATTACATACACAGACTAGTCTGGTTTACATATCAGTAATAATAATAAATGAAATAAAGTATCAACTAGACATCAATTCCTTTATATAAGAAAAGGAATCCTTAAACCCGTATTTTCAAGAAAACACAGATGTGGTGATTCCTTTCCGTCAAAAGGAATACTATATAGTTAAGATATCAATTTCCTATATAAGGCCAAAAAATTACTAAGCAAGACACACAAACGCAGGAGAACACGAACATGGTTTAAGACCCTTTCACTAGACACGAACTACTCAAACTACAGGAAGACATAGAAGTCACCGAGACTTCCGAAATCACTGAATCCACCAGAATCACTGAAATCACAAAATCGCTAAGATCACGAGAATCACTAAAATCACCGAATCATCGAAACTCTATTAAAAGTTTAAAACTGCTAATGAAGTCACCAATAATAGTAATGATCACAATGGTGAAATCAACAACAAATCACAAAACACTGAAACAACATGATATGGATCCAACATGATTGGCAAACTGAAGCCACGCTTGCACGTGCTAACAACATGATGGCTCAAGGCCATAGCCAATACTTACTTACAACAACATGAGGGGAACCCTATCCAACATGATCGACCCGAAGGTCGCATAACAACATGATTGACCCGAAGGTCTAGTATTGGCTTAAACAACATGAATGCGCTCTAGACCCTTAGATAGTAACCCCAAAAATTGTAATCGTGTGTTCCATACTACACGTTCTCACTTAACGGTTCGCACAATACAAGTTGGCTTCGCATTAGAAATCACATGAATAGTGGAAAACACAGAAACCATGAAACACGAAAATACACCAAAGGAAAGGACTTCGACAATCGAGTTGGGAATTAACCGATCATGTAAACCTTCGTGTCTCATACCACGAGGTTTACGATGCCGTTTAATCACTGTTACGCTTTCCGGAAGGGTGCAGAAATGTGTATTTTGATATATGGAAAATTCTTAGTTTAGCGAAAACGGGATTATAAAGTGATTTCGAAATCAATTAAGTTGATTCTTAAAAAATCCTTTTTAATTCGTAATTATATATTGGGGATTTTATTATGGAGGAAAAATTTCGTAAAATTGTCAAATTCTAGGATAACCCACCAAAAATTTATTCTTAAAGACAACACACTGTAAAATTGATACCATGCACATTGTAAAACTGATAGTTACATTCTGATACCATACACAATGAAAACTGATACTTAAAAACTGGTAGTCAAATTCTGATATCATGCACACTGTAAAACTGATACCTAAAATCTGATACCTTGTCCTTTAGAATAAAATTTCAATAGGTCGTCCCTACGGATGAAAAAGCCCATAACTTTGTCCTTAACACTATTTTCCTATTATATATTATTATTGCCTTAAGACGATTCTATTTATAAAAGAAACAATAAAACAATTTGTCTTAAAGCTACAAAAATTCTTATATACATAGTAAATTTTAGAACTATATTTATAAAACGTGCATGTGTGTCAACTCACCAAAGGTCATCATAAAACATAAAAAAGCAACGTAGAAGAATACACGAAAGTAACACAATAAAGAACCACTAAAACAAGACCGATCTTGCATTAATTTCATGCAATTTGATTAATGGATTATACACTAAGTGGGCATGCGTTGATATGCATAAGCCGTAACAAAAACACCACGAAAGGTGCTCAGAAACTCATCGGTAAAACAACTAGAATAAGCAAGCAAACACATAGTAGGCAGTCGGAAAATTCCTATGTAAATCCCATTACATGGACATGGGTCGAACCATGCTATGTGTGTGCCGACTCATGGGTCGACACAACACAAGCCTGGGTCGACCCAGAGCATGGATTTTCTACAGGATGAAAATCCTACATCACCTCTAATTTTCAATCAAATTCTGAAACAATTGAAGCATGATTTACAACATACAATGGATAAATTGGAAAGTGCCCAACATCAACATATTAAGGCCAAAATTACACAAATCCAACATGAGTTGAAGGTAATAGATGATCTCAAAGATTGACCCAAAGAATTTGCTACTGTGAATTTACTGTGACTTTTACAGTTACGGTAATCAATTTCTAACAAGGATAAGATTCTGAAACAGGCTCCTGAAAACAACTTATTATAAGAATAAACTTGTTTCATAACTTATTATGGAACTAGGCCTGTTCTGAGCTAAGTCAACAAGCATGTGCATTCTGAAAACATGCATGAACAAATTTGTTCATGCGCGTTTTCAGAATGCGCAATATTTTTTTTATTTTTTTTGTTCATGCGCATTCTGAAAACGCTCATGAACAAATTTGTTCATGCGCATTCTTGGAATGCTCATGAACAAAAAAAAATTAAAAAATTTGTGCATTCTGAAAACGCGCATGACTTACTTGTTTCTGTACAAAACAGATCTAGTTTCATAATAAGTTATGAAACAGACTTATTTTTACAATAAGTTGTTTTCAGGAGTCTGTTTCAAAATTTTGTCCTTTCTAATAATAACAAGGAATCAAAACCTACAATTGAACATTAAATACTTGTAAACTAGATTGTGTGAGTTTCTACAAACTCACCTTGACCGGATTTGAAAGGGTTTGGCACCTGAAACTTGTAGCACAAAGAAATTTGACATGCACAGCTTCAAAAACCTACTGTAACTTTCACTGTTGATTTCCAAGAATTAGCTTATTGGATTCCTGCTAGAGCTAGGCTTTACATAGAATGGTGAAGAAGCTAGCATCTCTCTATTTAAATATAAGAAAAGCTTTGGTTTGAGGAGAAAGGAGTAAGCGGTAATTCTTTTATTTCTTTCTCTGGTTACTACTAAGAAGAGGAAGAAGAAGGATTTCTCCAGAAAGGTACGTATTTAATTCCTCTTCCACCTCTTAATGGTCCAAGATAATGAATCTAGGCCCACTAAGGTTAAGTGTTAATGAATTACACTTAATTAAGCCTTAAATCATTGGTTTACACTAAATAAAATGTGTTTATCGCAATTTTAACCATAATAAAATTGCCATACATTTAAAAGATCTATTTAGCAGTTTTAACACACTTTCTATTTTGAACACACAAAATTTTCATTTTATTGAAACACTTACTCCAAGTCATGTTTTAACTTTATTTTAGCTTAACAAAGTTACTCAACATAATGTAAATATTCTTAACACTTTGCAATGCAACACTTGGTAAAATTGTAAACAACATTCTTAGAGCATTTTTATCTTTATTATGACATTCATAATTAAATTTACAAATTATACAAAGATGCTAACATCTTATTTTTAATTTGTGTAACCTTTATAACATCGGATTAAATAAATCCAAATGTGACTATTTGCACTTCTTGACGTCATACAACAATACAAAAATTTACAAACAATGTTTTTAAACACTTTTTAAACTTTTCGTCTTTATTTTAGAAAAGTTACACTTTAATTTACAAATGATACAAAATATTTACATTTACCTTTTAGCTTGGGAAATTCTTGCAACATAGAAGAATTCAAACATTTAAATGTCACCATTTAAAACAAAAATCTCAAAAGCTTATATAATTATCCATTTGAAACAACACAACTCTTAGATTGAAAATATACTTTGCACTTAAATATTGATTACAAATCAATATTTTTATATTATCAATGTTTACTCAAATCATCAAACTACAATATGCAACCATAGTTTGAAATAAATTCCTTATTACATCAAAGATATTTAATCCAAAGCGCACAAATTCTGAAAACCACAAATTCTCTATTTTCATATTTTAAAATACTATACGAGTTAAGCTCATAAACTTGTATTTTATCCTACTTAGTTTTAGAAATATAGAAAACACACTAGAATCTGTTTTGCTTGGATACCCAAAAACTCGAATTGTTACAGACTCTCCTCCTTAAAGAAATTGCATCCTTGCAGTTTCTTTGACCAAAAGGCTTATAAAACAAATTACCAAGGAAATTTCTAAATTTTATTTACTTATAAAAAAATTAGCTTACGCTAACAGCCACAAAATCGGCAAACTCCTCTTAACAACCCCTTAATCTTGACAATGTTTTAAAGATTTGGTTCACATCAACTAAATTATTGTCCTAAATATCATACCACAATAATTCAGAACCAATAACATATCCTTCGCATAACAGATTATTTAGAATACACACTACCTCTATCTGATTTCAAGTCAACAGAAATGCTACCACGCCATCGCTTTATATTAATTTCTTCCAACAATAGCTGATGACTTGATTGTAATATCAAATAGTCTCACCATTACCGTTATATATCTCCAATTTGATGGCTGCAAGATTGTTATCAAGGCCTGCGCTTAGGCGCGCCTAAGCGCAAAAAGGCCCAAGGCTCAAGACTTGCGCCTTTTTGCAGTTTGAGGCACTTTTTTTTGCTAAATTCAAAATTTTGTTTATAAATAGTTAAATAAAAAAATTAATTGTTCAATAAATTATGAAATATGGTTTAAAATTTAAATCTTATTAATAAAATATGTAGATAATTGAATGAATTATAAAATATGGTTTAAAAATTAATTTGTAGTTAGTAAAATAGCAGATCAAACTCATATAAAAGGCACACAAAAAAGTCACAAGCTCAATGCTTGCGTCTTTTCGCGTCTTAGCGCCTTGACTACTATGGCTGCAACCATTTCTCAACTTGATTATAAGAGTGGATATTCTAAAAATACTACTTATGATCAATATTTATTTGAATTTCAAAACACTTTTAGTTTTGAAACATTAATATTTATCGATCTTAAAACTTTTCAAAGCACAAATTTTAGCTTATGATCAAACCCGATCCAAAAGCATTGAAGTATATGTATTTTTAGTGCTACTACCCAAAAGAAGACGAATCAACTCGAACCGAAGCTAAGGTCGGGTTGAGTCCAGATTTTTGAATGTATAGTTAAGACCTGACAAAACCCGATCCACCTATAACCATGATCCATCGAGTCGGGTACGGGTCCATCGAGTCGGGTCTAACTGTCACTCCTGAATATATGGTAGAAATATATTATAATCATCAAATCTAATGTGGGTAAGCATGATATTTTTTAATTTTTTTATGTAAGCTTAAATAATATTAGTTTTTTCTGCACAAATGATGTGAAAATAGTAGTTAATTAATTTGGAATTCTTGGTTTTACATCTGATGAACCTTTTTGCACCTCCGCTATATCCCCGTTGATTCCACGCTTTATCCCTGTTATACCGCTATAGAACCGCTAAGCGTTTTAACTGCATAGGCGCCACCTCAGCATCTCCTATCTTATCCCAATCACGTACAGGTCTGCTATGGGCCCGCAAAGAACAACCCATCCATACCGAAAACCGCTACTTTTGATCGAGCACCACCGCTGCTATGTTGCACTAGGGAGCCTGCGACCACCATAACCATTCACAAGCCCGTCCCCCTCTACCGATTGCGCCCGACCACACTTCATCCGGTTGCCTAAATAGGCGTGCGTCAGCAGCCCTAAAGTAGGGTTTTCGAACCCAAAACGTCCAATTTTGGCCACACCGGGTCACGTCAGGTCATGAAACTGCCACCAATCAACTTCAATCGCAAACTCTACAATGCCCATAGTTTTGATTTGTTTAAAATTGTCTGAATCGAAAACCCCTAATTTGATGCTTAGGATTTTGGAAATTTGATGTTTGACCGTGATTTGCGAGTGAATAGAGAAGCGATTCGAAAAAAACGAATTGTAGATTTGAGTTGTGTTCGCCGAGACCTTTCCAACGATGTATAATATAACATGGTTTGAAGAATCTGAATTTTGATATTTATTTTTAGATCTGATAAATGCCCTTTTTTCTATCGGAAGAAATCTGATGCTTGGGAAAAAGAAAATGATGGCTAAAGTTACAAAAAATCCAAATATATATAAACGATAACGTGTTTGTTGGGCCGTAGTGGTAATAACATTCCAAAAGCCCGTTTTCACTGCTAAATCGGATTACATCGTTCCATATATCGAAATATAGGTTTTCAATATTTGTAAACGCTATGGAATTAGCGAAATTCACTAAAATACAATCCTGTTCAAGTTGAAAATTTTGTGTTGTCAAATTTAGTAACATTAGAACACTAATTTTATTTAACGTAGAACACGCGTTTTCTGACGTTAACTTCTTAATTACGACTTCATTGTTACCTTTTCAAATTCAGTTTAAATTACAATCAATTTTAATGTTTTGAAATTGTTATAAAATCTTAAATTTCATTTTGATCATTTAACCATATTATAGTTTACAAATTTGTTAATTGTTCCATGTAATTATAATCAATTTGGCATAATCAAGATTCCAAATCAATGAACTTACAATTTTGTATTTAATAAATTTAAATGGTCTAAAATCTCAGGTTTTTACAACTACTTATGATCATAACGTAAGGAACATATATTGTACTAAAAATATTGAAAGATGTAAAGAAAGAAAAAAAGCTACTTCGGTGTGTTTGTAGCAATCTACGACGATTCCACCAGTCAGTGTAATCAAGAACCGATATCGGAAACTTGTCACTTCAACTAGGTATTTGGAAAAAACTAATCTTAGCTTTGATTATTACTTTTATTGTCATTCTCAAACTAATATTTAAAATGTTCTAGTACTTAGCATACGAGCATAAATTTTTTGTTTAAAAATTATTTATAGAATAAAATGCTGATTTATCAAAATAGTTGAATTTTTGATTGATTTATGTGCTTCATTCTACAGGATCTTATGATGATAAAGACTTTACATGATATTTGAAAATCATATTGTAACGACCTGCTATTTACAACAATTCAAGTCGATGATAATACCAACTCGTATCGTTTGAAACATCAGATTGTTATTACTATGTGGTTTAATAAGAATCAAATCATAAAATCACAAACACAGAATATACAATATCTCGCAGCAGAATAAAATAATACGATAATAGTTCGTGAAGCCACTAAATAAAATACATCACAGTTTCAAAGGTGAATACAACGGAAGTCTAATACATAGAATTTCACTAATACAAGCTGAATGAAATAAAACAAATAACTAAAATATGTACAAAAGGTAGATAAGTCTTCAGAAGGTCTTTGATTCCTGAAGGTGAATCTTGAATACCGTGATACTCAGGTTGACCCGAGTGTAAAGTAAAACAAAACACTCAATTCAGGACTATCATTCTTATGTAAGAGAATCAACTCAAGTGAAATGTTCAAGTGAAAGGTACTGAGATAATAAACGAAGTGTGTCCGATCAGGGGAGCGACCCCACTTGTCCACGCCATATCTCATATTTTAGTCATTTTGATTATGACCCGAAGGTCAATGCTATTCATCATCGTTCTCTTATTTCATTCTAGTAGCATTCACAAATCAATCTACTTTATTTTGGATTTTTCATCACGTACACAGTTGTTAAAGTGACTCCCAGAATTGACAGATATGCCAATATCCACCTCCGGCCTCTTTAACAACTCGACGCTTACTTCAGACCGTGGTCATTTATATCTAAAATCATCTTTCAATGTCATAAATCAATTAATTTGAAGTATTGATTTTTCATTCTCAGACCAATTCAATTTTCGATTAAGTTTCAAATTCCAAATCTTATATTACAAAATAGCCCATTATCAAAATTCAAATACCGTTATTCAATGGAATCTTTATATCCAAACATTTTGGATTTTGAATAGCTCAAACTGGAATTAGACTTCTCTTTAAAAATAGAAATTTTACTATATAACAGTTAAGTTAATAAATAGTTATAAAAATATATAATAGTGAACTTATAGTTTTTAGTTTAATAGTTATAAAATATATATGATAGTTATAAAAATAAACTAAGAGAAATTAGTTTATAAAATAGTTTAGTATAAAAATACTATTAGTTTAAAATAATAAATATAATAATCCAATCCGAACCAAATATTTGTATTTTCAAAATTCGATATGACATTATTCGAACTTCAAATTTCAATTCAAATCAACTTAAACTCAAAATAGAACGAATTTCTAATTTAAAACAAAATGCTTAAATTAGTTTACAACTTGGATTCCAATTCTAAACCATTTTCTTCAGCTTGGTTTTGAAAGTAAATGTCTAAATTCATTTCCATTTTCATGTTATTCCATTTATTTCAAAACAACATTTAAAGTGAAATTACCAAGTTTTATTACTTAAATCAAATTCTTCACATTTCAAATTTATCTTTAAATCGAACTTAATAATAATTTCATATCAATTAAATCTTTACGTTGAATCAAAAAATATATTCAATTAATTTAAATTAATTAATTTTACAATTAAATCCTTTTTAAATTATATTTATTAAAGTAATTACATTAAATTAAATCTTTAAAGTAAATCTTTAAAACAAATAAACCTTCATATTAACTTAAAACTTATAAAATTATACTTGTAGCGGGACAACGAAACATAATTAATATATCATATCAATTCAAGTGCATATATCACATAACATAGCACATGTCATATATCATGGCATAACATAGCTTAGCGTATCGTGTCATATATCGATACTAGCATGATCGTGTCAACATTTCAAGTGATATTAATTACTTAATCATAAGAACGGTAATCATGAGTGATTGCTCACCTTTCGTGGTTCAAGAAGGGGACACGATTGAGACTGAATGACACAGGCGATGGATACACACGGCTTCGATACGGCACATACTTGGACATGCACAAAAACTTGGCATGACTCAGGACACGCGAGATTGGCAAACGGGACGGCGGCGGCACATCACGGCATGGGCAGCGACAATAACTCGAACAAAGAAAACAAGTTTTTTTTTTCCATATATATAGAAACAAAGAGGATGAGGCTGGGTGCTCAAGCTCGGGCTGCAGTGGTTCAGACGTCTGGCTGTGGCTCGGTGGAAGCTCACAGGGGGAAACATGATGGGTGCAGCGGTGACGCATCAGGGAAGGGAAGTGAGGAAACGCGGGCTGCTGCTTGATGTCGGGTTTGGTCATGGCTGCGAGAAGGGAAGAGAAAGGTTGGAGCTGTCGGGCGGTGGCGCCGGAGGTGGCGGCTCGGGTGGATGCTGGTCGGAGGACGCTGCAGTGCAGGGAACGGTGCGGCTTCAGGTGGGTTGAACTGCTGGCAGTTTAAAGGTTTTTAGGGAAACTTGCGTGGCTGGGAACTGACGGGAAGGCAGAGGACAAGGGGTGGCTGCGCTGTAGGCGGCAGTCTTGGATAGAGGCCGGAGGTGGGCCAGTGGCACGTCCGGTGGGGAGGGCGTACGGGAAAGGAGGTACGGAGCTTGGACATGGAGGTCAGGGAAGTGGGCTGCTATAGGATTCAGGCGGGTGGCTGTGTGGTGCACACGAGGTGATTGGTGTGGACAGTCAATGGAGAGTTGGAAGTGCATCAGGCAAAGTGTGGTGCGTTTGGGTGGAGTGGTGGTGATGTGAGGGGAGGGACAATGTAAGGTGGCGTGAAAAAAAAAAAAGGTGGAAAGAGAGAAAGAGAAGAAGGAAATGGTGACAAAAAGAAAATGCTCACGTGAACATGAAGGGAATTGTGTTTGAGGCAAACGTGGAGCATAAAGAAAACAGTGAATAAAAATGAAGAGAGATAAGTGACGTGAAAGTGGAGAAGAAGAAAGGGTACACAAGTTTTCTTATTCTTCTGAAATTTGCAATTACGAATGGGTGGCCGTTGGGTTACTATGTTTTTCTAAATTCACAAAACATGGAGTGTGAATCAAACCCATGTTTGAATTGAAACTAAAACACAAAAAATCAAAACTTCAGAATTTTAAAAGCCATTTATGAACAGTCAGTCAAAGAGATAGCAGAAAGAATGCTTAAGGGTAACACAGGTTATGTATTGACAGTTTGCGTATTTTGCTGACAAAATCGTAAACTCAGAGCAATAAACGTTCGAAATTCGCGAAACGAAAAATACCGTCTTGCTCAGGAAAATGTCTGACATCTTTAAAAAAAGAAACGCTTAAATTTCGAGAACATTTTATTTTCAATGGCACGAACAGAACAAACTTGTGTATTTGACTACAAAAATTATTACTTCGCTATTGATTAAGCGTTCCTCAAATATTGAATTTCGTAATTTAATTCATAGTTTAAATTTTAACGTTAATTACGCTATATCGGCGGGTGGCGCTACCGTGAATCGATTGTATAAATTGATTTAAACGGAGCTAGCGAACGTTGACATTTTTATTATATAATTGTCTAGATGAATTTTATATAGAACATCACATTTTTTTTAAATCAATATTTCAGCGATTAATTAATAATTGATTTCACGTTAGTTTCAAAACAAATAAGTTCTGAATTAAACGATCGTTCTAATTTTATTATTCAAATTAGATGTGCGTATTTTAAATTTAGAAATCAAATTCATACATCACTTGTTAGTTAAAGTAAGTTTAATTTTAAAATTTAAATTCTTAAATTAAATTTCAGTTAACATTATTTAAACTCGTTAAAATTTCAGATCGTTGACATATATATTTTCAAAGTGACTGCTATCTATGAGAATCATGTTAGAAGTTTGAATTTAGTTGCTTCTGAATTTGAGAAGGGGCCTTCATCATGTCATACATTCATATTTTTCAGTTATTTTGGAATTGAAGGATGAAAATTTATAATGTATAATGATAATAAGGCATACTGTTTATGAACAAATTACATGGGTTGTAAAAAGATTGTATTGTTTTTGCACATGTATGCTTATGCTACTACATAAATATGTATACCACCTCAAAATTTTCTGTTGTTTAAAATGCATAGTTGATGGATTCACTACGAATGATTTATTTTTTAAGTACATCAAATCTGATAACACGTTCAGTACAAGTAAAGAAAATATTTCTACCTTGGAATTATAAAAGTTTATTCCCTTAATGCATCGTGTATAACTTTCAATTTTGTGTGTGCATGTTTTAAGTATGAAGCCTTCATCTGTTATGTATTACTATTTGTGATTATTTCTTATTTGCTTAAACCATTTGTTTTCCTTTCTTTAATAATAACTGGGATGTATGCAATATGATTGCTCTAACAAAGTGACAAATTTAATACAGCAGTAAAATATCAACTTCAGAGTGTGCATGGCAAAAGTTCTTACTAATTAACTAAGAGGAGCACTCTATGGCACCTTGCTTTGCAGCACCCCCTTTGGCAGCTATACAATTTCAAATCTAACAAAATTTTATAAATGTTTAATCCACGTGTAATGGCCATCTATGTAAAATTTGGGCTTATTTCTATATTTGTAACATTTTTAAAATCTTAATCCAATTGTTTACCATTCAAACATTTATTTATACTATTAAATTTAATCATCAATTATATGATGCTACAAATGTCGAAATGAGCCCAATTGTACATATATCATCAATTTATATGTGAATTGAACATCTACAAAATTTTGTTAGTTTTGAAACGGTGTAGCTTATGATACGATATGGATGTTAAATGAGATGCTGGAAAACATGAGTGTCATAGAGTGCTCCTCATTAATTAATATTTGTTAATTCATTTACTGATATGAAAATTTCAATGTGTACATCATGTTCATATTAAAAGAATTGTCAAATTATTTCTTCATTAAAGTAAAGGTTCATAAGTGACAAAACTAACAAGTAAACAAGAATAAAAAATTTAGTACAATTCATTTATTTTTCGAATAAATTTGTCATGAAGTGTATTACAATTGTAAAATTATGTTTTAAGCTTCAAATATCTGCATTTTTATAATTGTTTGCTAAACCAATTTGAGTTCTTTTATGATATGATGATATTTTACATTTAACTTAATACATTTATACCACGTACAAAAATTTTGTTTAGATTATTTAAATAATATTAATGAATATTTTAGTATATAATTGTAATAAATCCTAAAAATATACACCAACTGTATTTTATATATATTAAGAAAACTAGTAGAGCTATATTTTCCTATCAACTATAAAGATACATAGATTACATAAATAATGTACATAAACAATAATAACAGAGAAGTTATAAGTCATTTATATCAAGAATTTATCGTACATTACATTATAAAATTTCGTTTTTTAACTTCAATAATTCCAGGTAAAATGTATACATTTTTGACAAAATTCTTTTTTAGATATACTCAGGAGAACCTGACTGACCGATAAACTCCTAAAAGGAATTAAAATAAATTAAGTTGTGTGTGTCTGCTTCAACTCATGATATCAGTATTCCTTGGGTATTATTTTTTGCAAGAAGTGTGTGCGAGGTACAACCGGCTTTGCTACCAGATCTAGACATTTTTCCTGTTGCGCCACACCCATAGACATTTCTGTCCAAATTTTTATCAATTCATTACACTATTTGCCTTTAATTCCATATATTTAAACTAATAAAATAATTTTGAATATAACTTATTTAAACAAATTCAGCTAAATAATGTTTATTATTTCATCAAATAAATCACTAACATACATCAATTTCAACATGTATACTGTATTCATCCTAACAATCTCAAGTACACTCACACAAAACATAAATTGCACATAGTAAGTAATAACAATTTTAATTTATAGTTCATTTATCACTTTATTTATCATGCATTGTATAAGTTCACATTTAACATTAGAAGTATAAGTACTATGTTCTACAATATTACAGTGGGCAAAACACAGGTTATACGCTAGTTTTAATACAATGAATGTATCACACCATTATAAATTCGCGAGTCTTAGTTTTATTTTCTTATACAATGTAACAACGTTCTTGAAAGTGCAGGGAAAAGGATCATTTGCTTATGCATGGGCAATGGATGAAAGCCCTGAAGAGAGAGAAAGAGGTGTAACAATGAATGTAGCTCTTGCATATTTTGAGTCGAAAAAGTACCGTGTTGTTTTACTCGATTCTCCAGGTCATAAAGATTTTGTTTCTAATATGATTTCTGGTGCCACGCAAGCGGATGCAGCTATTCTTGTTATTGATGCATCAATTGGCTCTTTTGAAGCTGGTATGGAATATGGAAATGGTATAATTGGACAAACAAGAGAGCATGCACAACTTATTAGGAGTTTTGGTATCGAGTATATTGTAATTGCCGTCAACAAGATGGATGCGGTTACATATTCAAAGGAAAGATACGATTCTATAAAATCTCAACTTGGTACTTCCCTTCGATCTTATGGGTTTAAGGAATCTAATATCACCTGGATTCCTCTAAGTGCAATGGAAAATCAGAATCTTGTTTCACCTGCATCCGATGTTCGATTAACTTGTTGGTAAGTTTGCCATTTCTGGTTTCTAGTTTTCAGGTGACTTATTTTCAGTTGATAAAGGAACTTTGTTTCAATAACTCATTTTTACGTCACAATCTTTAAACATCTAGGATGAACTATTTTGTAGGTACAAAGGGTTGTGCCTTTTAGATGCGATTGATTCTTTGCAGCTTCCTCAGCGTGACATTTTAAAGCCCTTTCTGCTACCTATATGTGATACAATTTCGTCCCGTTCACTAGGACAAGTGGCTGCTTGTGGAAAATTAGATAGAGGAGCACTCAAAAGTGGGTCCAAGGTAATTTTGTATCTGATTTGTTGAAGATGAGCTCAAATTTTCTGGATACTAATTATTTCGGTAAATTTTAGAGATGATACATGGCAGCATCTTTTTAGCTATATGTTAGAAGTGGAATGCAATGGCTAATTAGTCATACAATCCAGGTGATGGTAATGCCTTCAGGAGAGCTAGCATCGGTTCGAGCAATAGAGCGAGATTCATCTTCATGCACTGTAGCCAGGGCTGGGGATAATATTTGCTTAGGTTTGCATGGTGTAGATGGATCTCATATCGTCCCTGGTGGGGTCCTTTGTCATCCTGACTATCCTGTGAATATTGCTTCTTCATTAGAACTGAAGATTCTGGTCTTGGAAATAAAAACACCAATGCTTATCGGGTCTCAGGTTGGTTATTGCGATGATTAAAAATAGTAATAATAAATCTTTTGAAGGCTATGTTTATCTAAATTCTTGAAGGTTGAAAGTTGTTGAAATACATTTGGAAATGCAGTATGGAAAAAAATATGTAATATTTAACTATTGCTTTGGCTTTTTTTTGTTTTGTTTTGTGTGTGTGTGTGTGTGTGTGTGTTTTTTTTTTTTTTTTTTTTTTTTTTTTGGCACTTTATTGATACACCAAAGTCGAAAACATAGAAACAAGGAGGCCTAAAAAGAAAACAAGGAAAACAAAGCGTATCAAGCTTACAGAAGCTAGACAAAACACATATATACATTTTGCAAAAGAGTTAAAATCTCAGTATGCCTGGGTCAAAAACGAAATTCAGGTATTTGACCCCGTCCCTAATATCTTGCCAAAGCTGATTCTTGAGTTGATTAACTGTTATAGCTTTCTCAGGTTGAAACACTATTGCTTTGGCGTTTTCAATAATCATGAGAATTGCTTTTGATAGAATGAAATGTAGGTTGAATTTCACATACACCATGCGAAGACGGTGGCAAAGTTAGTGAAGGTATTGTCTTTGGTAGACCAGAAGTCAGGAAATCAATCCAAAAGACTACCGCGTTTTCTTACTTCAAAGCAAAGTGCTATAGTAGAGGTAAATGATACATCTTTTGATTGATTTCGAATTTGCATATCTCACGTCATTTGAGTTAATCAAATTAAAAAAAAGTTCCAAACTCTAAAGGTCTAATTTTCAGTTGGTTCCAAGTCCTGCGTAAGTACTCGATACCAAGTCCATGTCCTTGCTATGATGGTTGCAATTTACAACCAATGAAAATCTTCTTTGAAGAAAATGGGTAGATTGTTATTGTTATTGGTGTTGGTAACTTGGTATCGTTATTTGTTACGGTTTTTTATATTTTTATTTTTTATTGTTAGAAAAACTGATTACTTAGGTGGACATGTTTATGTACAAGTCTTTTTAGTAGTAAATAGTACAAATCAATATATGTCCAGTTAGGATTTAAACCCGACAACATGGATTAAAGTTAGAGCATCTAATAACTGAGACAGTTGTGTTGGACAAATGATCAGTATTCCTCGAACAACAAATTTACTGTTATGTTACACTTCAACAACCACTTGAATGTTCTTGTTTATTGGAAAACTTGCCTGTAGATAAGAAAGATTAATCAAGTGTAAGTTGTTCCTTAACTCGGTTCATAACAGGTTTCCTTGGACGGAGCAGTTTGCGTGGAAGAATTTTCACGCTGTAGAACTCTTGGAAGGGTTTTCTTAAGAGCAGCAGGCAATACTGTTGCTGTAGGAATCGTGACTAGAATTATTGACTAGACCATCGGCCAATTTTACGAGAATGACAAGTGCACTTCCTTCCTCCTCAATGATTACTATTTGGGTTTACCCATGCCTTTACAGGAGTAAGCTATAACATTGGAAGAAACGAATTTTAGCATGGAGGAAAAACTCTTACCTTAGGAAGTAGAGTTAATGATATTGCTGAGTTTTTCATCGACGTTTTGTCTCCTCTGCTAGTTCTACATTTGAGAAGGTTTGGCCTGCTATTGCATTACTCAGCAAGCTGGGCGCCTTTTTGCAGTGTTCTTCTTTGTTGATCGAGGGTACCATCTGGTGAGGCAGGGATTTATGCATTTATTTTGGAGCTATATGCTGTAAATGTAGTTAAGTTTGTAGATTTATCGTATAAAATTTGGTGAGCAAGATATGTATTATTAGTAGTTAGTGATATCAAATGTGAACCATCGAAGACGCTCTTCCTCCATAAATAGTTAGTGATATCAAATAGTTCGTGTATCATTATAAAGTATATGATCTAATAAATAAATTTCATTTACTAATTCAAAATATCCTCTATAAATCATAATATCGCTTAAAAATATGACTTAAAACATAAAATATATCCGTGAGCTCAAAATTTTTATTTATAGACGAACGTTAGGACGTGCTTGGCGCATGATTGTGGCATGGTATATCTTTATTAATACGAGCGTCACGGCGCATTTTGTGCGAGATGGTAACACATGCTTTGCGGGTAAATTGTCTTTTAAAAAAACTTGATTTGTGTTGTTAATTAATAAATGATGATGATGAAGAATATATTTATACATAGGTCCTATTTTAAATGATAGTAAGATCTCTTAGTGTGTGAAAAAATGGAAATTGAAATTGTAAAAATAGTTAATTGTTAGGTTCTAATTTTTAGTATATAATGTTAAAGATATGTAGGGGCATTTTTGGAACCTAACAGTTGAACCAAAAATTTGCGCTATCGAAGCAATTATTAATAAAGATATTAACAAATTTTAATATCTCATTAAAATTGGATTTAACAAATAAACTTTATTTGCAAATTCATTCTTTATTAATTAATAATAGAAAAAAAATGAAAAAAACTTAAGATAATGCAATTTAAAAAAAAAAATTGAAAAATCATGATTTTAACACAAAAATTACAACCATATAAGATTAAAGGGGAAAAAAACTTGAGTGCGAAGCGCGTGCTGTTACGCTTGTTATCCTGCTTGAACATATTGCAAATGTTGTTGTATCTTGTTAGCAATGTAGATGTTTCTCCATTTGTTTGTGTGGAGATTTTTTTTTCCTCCTAAGTTGATAAATATTGTAGTTGTTTGTGGCTTATTATCCTATTTTATCGTCAAAACAACAGCTTTCAACTTTCGAGTAATTGCGACGAACGAAAATGAAAAAAGTCATTTTAATGAATGACATTTTGTCCTTCTACCTTTCTTCTTTCTTCTTCATTTTCTTAAGAAAAGGGAGAGTTTGTTTATTTGAGGAGATCACTTATGATTTATTTTGCATTTATGGATTTATTTCTATACAAAAAGACTGTGCGACCGCGAGCATGGTAGGTAACGATATTCTTCGTACAATAAAATAAGCTGAAAGCCCATTTACAATCTCAATTATTGAAGTCCATAATAAGTAAAATGAAGTTGAAATAAAATTATTAAAAAAAACAATAGAACTAAACTCAATTCTATATGTTTTGCAATATGTACAACCTATTCATGATGATAATCTCTTCTAAATCTATCTATCCATTGATACAATTAAATTTGATTTTCTTTATCACATGGTTAGATCGTCAGTTATGTATATTAATATATATTGTATACATGCATACACCATTGTAAAATAAACTAACTAAAAGAAAAATCTAGACATAAGTTTAATAGTTATAAGTCTATGATACTATAATCTAAGTAATACAAGAAAAATCAAAGCTTATTAAGGATACGATCTAGGGCTGTAAATTTTGTACGATAATCCAACGTCCGGGTTGGTTCGAAGCAGTAAGATTTTCAATCTGTTTTTGTGCAACTTTTATATAGGACATGAATTTTGACAAATAATGTAGAAAAAATATCCATTTGAAAATATTTGTTGTTTCTCTATTGTTTGAATATTGTCCATCCGTGGTCTGACGCATACTAATAATATTTTGAACTTTAAGGTTCTCCAGTCTGTGTTCGTCTGAATATCTTATAAGATATGATTATGACACGTTTTCATTCGATCCAGTCTGACTTGTTTATATCCGTAAGTAGAGCGTATGAACATCATATCATAGTGAATGATGAATATGTATAATTATGAGATGAAACATAGATACTAAAACAACAATATTTTGTAGTTTAGCTAGTTTCATATGAAAAACATTCGGTATGAAGAATTATTGAAATGCATTTATTAAGATCCTATTTAGGTTGTTACTATTATATTTATTTTTGGAAACAATATTCTCTTTAGATAGCTCCAGTGCTTTAAGCATGATAGGTAGAGTGGACAGAATACTGTAAACTCTGTTTTAAGGTGGACGATCCACCTTAAAAACCGAATTAATTGATTGCAACCACAGTCAACTGTACTATACTGTATTTTTATTGTTGGTTATAATAAAAAAGTGTTACAGATCACTATAAAAACCGGCTGGCTTTGCCAAAAAATATTTTCTTTAGCTAAACAATTGTGAGATTTTGACCTATTCTTAAGAGATTCTTTAAAACTAATATTGTTAACTATTTTCAATTTGGTTTTGAAATCAAATTAGAAAACAAAACGAGACAATTGCATACATTAATTTTTCTATAGGACTGCTTGTATAATTAAAAACTATTTCATTTCTTTCAAATCAAGTATACCAACGTATGATCTTATAAATAGTGTCTGGTGTAGATTTATGATACCGGGTAGTATAATAAAACCAAGACTATGCCAATATGATTTATAATTAATAACTCTATTTTTTATATTAGAAATAAAAATACGAAGAATACATAGAAGAATAAAACTAGTGATGTTACAGACAAAATATTAAATTTTCATTTCCATATTAAAGAAAGCACATTTTTTATCGACATATATTTTCTTCTTTTTAGAAGTGTTGTAGTGTATTACTTCCTATGTAAATTAATGTAACGACATGTCTTTTCGTACCATTCAAGCTGGTAATGAAACCAGCTCAAATCATTCGAAACAACAGACTATTTAACTATAGGTTTAATAAACCAATTCACATAAGACAGACAGATCGCAAATACAAAATAGCATAATAACTCGCAGTGGATTAAATTACTTAGTAGTTCATAAAGCTACTAATCACAAAATATCAAAATCAAAATACATAATATCAGAGTAGTTAATTAATACATCAGGAATCTTAGATACATAAATGCTTAGTATATAAGCAAATGATAGAAATGGAATAACTGAATCACCAAAATAGAAATAGTAGATAAATAATAAGTTGAATCTCCAATAGATCTATAGCTCTCAAAAGATGAATCGTCAAAGTTGAACTCCTCAGTCTGACCCGAGCATGAAGTCAAAAATAAAACACTCGAGTCAGGATTAACATTTTCAACAGTAAATCAACTCAAGTGAAATGTTCAAATGAAATGCACAAGTAACTTAAAGAATGTTTGAGATTTCATTCTTTAAGGATCCGTTAAATTAGATATTATATAATACAATACTCTATTATAATAGTGTCTACGGTAAATATACTATTGAAAATAGCTTAAGCGGGATTACCATTATCACCCTTACACCGTTTATAATACCGTAGTCCATATAGATATAGTAAAGTCCACAGTAAACTAGTGGCTATCAGAGGGAACGTTATAGGTATGGCACAAATCAAAATTGTAGGGGATTCGATCAAGATAATATGACGAGGCACACGAGGAAATACCCAATATGATTCTACCACTTGCACATCCAGACCAATAATAACGAATAGCCGCAACTACCGCCCACCTCGAAGAACATTCCCATAATCAAAGAGCCCCAATCATATCACAAAGTAACATATGGTATCGAAGAAGTGTGTCCGATAAGAAGTGCTATCTCTATTCATCACGGTATAACTCATGTTTTAGTCATTTTAATTATGACCCGAAGGTTAAGGTTATCCATCATCGTTCTCTTACTTCATTCCAATGTTTGTCAAACCTACTTACTTTATTCTGGATTCTCCACCACGTGCACAGTTGTTAAAGTGGTATCGGTATTGACAGAGAGTATGTTAGTACTGACTCCGGTCTCTTTAATAACCAAACACTTATTTCACAGCGTGGTTATTCATATTTGAATCATATTTAAAAAAAACTTTACTTCGAAGAGTAAAGCTAGGGACTCTATTGTCCGCCACATAGGCTCCCTTTTAGTGCCATCTCGGCAAGGAGCATCAATCCCCATCTCGTTTGTGAGGTTTTGCCGAGGATAACAACTAGAACCCTTAAGGGAAAGCACAACGCAGGAGGGTAGGACACGAACCTGCGACCTCCAGGAACTTTCGTTCCATGATCGCTAAGTGGCTCTAACCAACCGAGCTATGTCCCGCAGACAATTTGAAATCATATTTAAAATATCATAAATCATATATAACAATATTGATTTATACTCAAATAATTAAGTTCAAATATTTCAATGTAATATATCATATTTCGAATCACTTCATTATTTCATTTAAGTTCAAGATTCAGATTTCATATTTACAAAATTACATTTTGATTTCACATTTCTATATCTCGATTGCCATTATTTCAAAAATCTATGTATTTAACATTTTGGATTTAACACCTCGAATTGGACACATACTTTTAAAATAATTAATATAATATAAAATAGTTGTAGTTAAAAATAATTATATTTATATAAATAATTTGATTGAAAATAAATATATAATAGTTAAATTTAAGGAAAAATTTGGTATAATTAAAATAGTTGTCAAAAAAATAATAATTAAGTTAAATATAAAATAGTTAAAATAGTTATAAAATAATAATTAAGTTTAGGTAGTATAATTTAAATTAGTTTCATATAAGTTAATACAAATTTCAAATAATTCAACATAGTCTAATCCAAACCACTTATCTATATTTCCAAGTTCAGATAATCATTAATTCAGATTCAAAATTTTAGTTCAAATCAAATATAAACTTTTAAGAGTATATTCTTGATTTCAAATATTTTAAAACAATATCCGAGTTGGGTTCGGTTTCATTATGTTCCTTAATGGAAATACCTTAAGACCAAATCTTCAGCTTCGAATTCTAAGTCTATCCTTCTTTGTCCGCATATGATTTCTGTCTATCTTGAGGTGCTTCCATCCTCTTTCGAATCCGGTCAATTATCTATGAAGTCTCTCGAATCATATTGGGTCCAAATAGGAGTCTGTTTGTGGTCTCCTAATAATAAGAAAGTGATTTATGTGGTCTTCCATAGAAAGCCTTAAAAGGAGCCATTTCAATACTAGCTCGAAACCTGTTATTATAGGCGAACTCTACTAAAGGTAAACCCTCCTCCTAAGTCCCTCTGAAATCAAGAATATACATCCTTAGAAGATCCTCCAATATTGTATTCACCCTTTTCCATTTGGCCATCTGTCTGTGAAAGATAGGCAGTTCTCAATTTCAAGTATGCCCCCATTGCCTTTTGTAGGCTCTTCCAAAACTCGCTCACAAAAATTGAATCCCTATCACTCACTATGTTGGAGGGTACTCCATGAAGTCGAACAACATCTCTGATATAAAGGGATGCCAACAAAGTCGCTGATCTCTTACCCCAAACTGAAATGAACTGGGCACTCTTAGTTAATCTAACTACAGTTACCAATATACTAGTACTACGCTTCCTAGACCGGGGTAAGTTGTCTACAAAGTACATCGATACACTTCCCCACTTCCATTGGGTAACATTTAAGGGCTGAAGCAGTCCTCCACCCTTTTTCTGCTCTGGCTTAACTATTTGGCAAGTCAAATACTTAGCTACAAATTCTGCGACATCTTTCTTCATACTATTTCAAAATAAAACTCTCCTCATATGTCTATACATCTTATTACCGCCCGAATGGATAATCATCCGCAAGTGGTGTGCCTTAGCTAATACCGAACTCACTAAATCACCAGTGCGGTAAACACATAACTTCTCATCTTTCCTCAGTCATCCCTTTGAATCTATGAAATAGCGTTGGAGATTCCATGAGGCCTCTCCTCTGCTAACCCTATTCATGATGTCCTCTAACTCCATGTCCTTTTTCTGTCCTGAACCAATTTGATCTATAAAGGTGGAATGAACCTCTAATGTTGTAACCAATCCAGGAGTGAAATCGGTAGAAGGGTTAAAATCAAAGGTAGTTATGAACTCCAAACTTCTCTACTTTATGAATGAGGGATTAAAGGTTTCTCCTTTCCGATTCAATGTGTCAGCAACTACACTCCCTTTTCCTAGGGGGTATAAGACATCTCGATGTCATAGGATGCCACGAGTTCCATCCAATGCTACTGCCTTAAGTTTAAATCCATTTGGGAAAATAGGTACTTTAACGATTTGCGGTCCATGAATAGCTCGAATCTTTCACCAAGAAAATAGTATCTCTAAGACTTATGTGTGAACACAACGGAGGCTAACTCCAAGTCGTGGATGGGATAGTTTCTCTCGTGGGTCTTCAGCTGTCTACTTCCATAACTCACTACCCTTACCTTTTGCACCAGAACTGCACCAAGACCGACATTGATGTAGGTTGTGAAAGGCTTAGTACCATCTACCGATGCACGGGTAAGAGCTTTCTTCAACTTCCTGAAAGAATCCTCATAATTCTCGATCTAAACAAATGCTACATTCTTCTTAGTAAAATGGGTTAGTGGTACTGATATCTTAGTGCAATCCTTGATAAGCTTCCGATAATATCCTGTTAAACAAATAAAGCTCCTAACCTTTGTGGCGTTCTTGGGGGTTTACCAATCTTGCACTGCCACCATCTTGGTGGAATCTACTACTAACCCTTTTTTAGATACTATGTTCCCTAAGTAATGCACGTCTTCTCTTCAAAAAATATATTTAGAGAACTTTTCATTTAGTCCATGCGCTCGAAGGGTGGGGATAACCTCCTCTAAGTGCATAACATGCTCCTCTTCACTTTTTGAGTAAACTAGAATGTCATCAACAAAAACTACAACAAACTTATTTAGGACATCTCAAAAAATTCTACTCATAAGATCTACAAAATAGACTGGTGTATTGGTTAGCCCGAAGGGCATAATCAACCACTCAAAGTGTCCATTTGGTTTCTGAAATGTCATCTTATCGATACTACTCTCCGCTACCCTCAAATGATGGAAACCACTGGCTAAATCTAATTGGAAAAATACTGTACCTTCTACCAACTTGTCGAAAAGATCGTCTATATGAGGGAGGGGTAGCATTTCTGCCTGGTGAGCTTATTTAACTCTCAATAATCAACACAGTCCGAGGGAACCATTTGCCTTTGCAGAAAAGATGGTTGGTGCCTCAACTCTGAGGTACTCTGCCTTATGAAACCCTTTTCCAAGAGCTCTTCAATCTGCTTACTCCACTCTCTCTTTTCTCTCAAAGCCACGTGTCTCACTTGTAGGGCCATAAGTTTGGCATTATCAAAGGTAAATCCAAAACACGATCTCCCTCTTTGGAGGTAGCCCTCTCATCTCCTCAAAAACATCAGGGAAATCTCGAATTACGGGAATTGAACTAATCAAAGGACACATCAAAGGAATGCAATAAGTCAACATGACCGACCCTCTGGTGTCACATGAAATCTCAAGTGCCTAATCGGACAACCCTCCTCTCATAGTCTAGCACATACCTATATGTGACTAACCAACCCATCACCAAAATCATCCTTTTAACTTGGAAATCGCAAAACATATGCATCACAATCGAATTCTACCCATAGAATCATGATTTTAAAATCCTATCATATCATGGATATATAAGCGTGTTAGTCCTTCAATGGGGTTGAAACAACTACTAGATTCGTGACTAGGGATGTATCCAAGTGCAAAAAAATTACCAATGAATTAGAGATAATAGAGTATGATGCTCCCGAGTCAAATAGAGTGCAGATAGGAAAATATAAAATAAAGATCAAACCTTAATAACAACTTTTCAACCTCTATTATATCTGCTGCTGGTGGATGAGGCTGCCTCTAAAACCTGAACCTATGTTGACTATGTGCCAACCCTCTGTGAAGCTTTCGTCCTCTGAGGGCAATTCAAGATCATATGCCACGGGTTGCTCACATACAAAAAATTTCCTATTTAGCCACTCGATTTTACAGTCTTTAGAATAATGCCCAACCAATCTGCAAGTATGGTACATCCTTTTGAATTGGGCCCTTCTGGGATACTCCGCCCTTTTTATTATTATTACCCTTCATGTTATTCCACAAAGTCTTCTTAGAAATTGGTGCTCCCGGAGCTTCCTTCTTGTCTACCTCTGCCATAAGAGCCATCTCCACTAAATTCTTAAAAGTAGCTCCCATCATTACATGGTTAGGCATCAACCCTGTGGGGGTTGATTCTGCCCTTCGCAAAAACTTGAATGCCTTCTTATACTAGGTATTAACAAGCTCTAGACCAAACCTTGATAACACCTTAAACTAACCTATATACTCCTTGATCATCAAATCCCCCTACTTTAGATTTATGAACTTCTCCAACTGGGCCCCTTCCTCCGCTTGCGATAAGAACTTCCTCTCAAACCTCTCACGAAACTTATCCCAACATAAATCTCTTTCCAATGCCTCAAGCACTTCCGGCAAGTAAAAAGCCTCTCTCTTCTACTACCAAGTGGAAATCATAATCTTCCCTTTATCTTTAAGTCTCATGAAATCAAATATCCTTTCGGAACTCTTCATACATTCTTGAGCCTCTACACAAGACACAATCCCAGCAAAATCCATTCCTCCTATATTGGTAAGATCATTACGAGCTTAAAGAAATTGACTGCTATAGATGGACAAGAAGTTGCTCTGATTGCAGGTGCTTCAACTTGCATATTTTCTTGAAGTTTTGGTGCTTTCATAGCTTGAAGGTATCTATGAAACCAAAAGGATCATGATGCCTATAATGTTAGAAATATTAAGGGCATCTGCTATTTTGTGGAAGAAAGACAAAGATCAAAATTTAGATTTGGAGGATAAGACTCAAAGGAAAGCGTATTAGATTTGAAGAGTATTTGTAAAACTTTATACTTTTCAAAATATTTTATTTTGCAAACCCTTTTCGTAGAAAATACCTTACCTTTAAAAAAATCAATTTTTAGAAATCCTGTTACCTTATGTTATGATACCAAATGTGACACCCCACCCCTTAGCATACCCCTTTAACGAGTTACACGAATGAATGTGGAGTGTCTGGTATAACTAAAGAAAACTTTATAAAGACTAAGATTTACAAGACATAAAATAAATTACAGTGGAAACATTATAGAACGATGTATTTTTATTATGAATTTATTTTAATACCAGCATAACTTAAAATGTTTACAACCCCAATCTCTCAAATCATATCAGAGTACAATAATAAAACATAGTATCTCATCTCAAATCTAATGCAACTTAACCAAATAAAGTGACAAAAATAAAGAGAATACATCAATGAAAGAAAATATATAACTACAAATGATACTCTCTCAGCTGCCTCAGGTCATGCACTACCCTATGTGCCTAACTAAGGGAAAGAAAAGAATGGAGAATAGATTAAACATAAAATTCCAGTGAGTAGAAAGTGACAACAAGAGACAAGAAATAATATAATTAACAATAGTTCAGAGTGTTACAAAGATTTAGTGTACATGCTTTATTTCGGTTGGATACTTTGGTCAATTATTGCACTTCAATTTCTACTATAGAATTACTATTAGAAATGTTTCCTACTTCTACCTTAATCAGCATCCTACTTTCTACCACGAAGCTAGCATGGTAGTTGATGCCCTTTACTCTAAATCGAAATCCATTCGGACTTGAATCATTATATGAGCCACCCTAGACCATTGTGGTCACTTATTTACTCCTTCGAAACCACGCGCGTTTTCGTTTAGATAGATATCTATCTAGTGCAAGAACCTATATTGCTTATCTACCTTAATCGATGTGGCATGCTTGGTCATTGCCGCTACGCACTACCTTAGGGTCCTCTCTCTATTGGGCTACTTATTTACCTCATCTGGCATGTGTGTATGATTTTCCATTGGTACGGGGCCACCTTAAGCAATAACCTAGTTGCTCTCCTACCTCAGTTCCCTATGACCGAGTCTTATCTATCCTATTTATTATTATGATATTTCTTAATTTCAAGGTCTTTAGTGTTTCATGGTAGTCTTTATTTTAAAACATATCTCTATATCTCACGAACTAATATGATAATAATTTACTCCTTTTCCTTTCTTTAATTAAAACAAAGGTCGTTGTTTATCTAAAAGTCTAAAAACTTGTTTCTTACTTATTTTTAAATAGTCCATTTTCTTTTTAATACAGATTTACATATATTACATGAGTTTTGGTCCTTTCTGTAAATTCTGCAAATTTCTATTTAATCCATGTTATGTGAAAACTTCTCTCTTTTTTGTTATGTTTCATGTAAATTAAGGTATTAAAAATATTCTTTAGATATCAGATTTATAGATTATAAGCTACTTTTACATGTGCAAAAGAAATGTAAATAGCTACCGACCCGAAATCCATGCACTCCACAACATTCTATTGGCTGCCACGTGTACCTACTGCTCCGAAGCCCAATATCTTCTATAAATAGCCTCCCAAAGCTTCAAGAAAGGGGCTTTTGGCTTTTCTAAGTTTTCTTAGTGCTTTTATTCACTATGTACTCAGGATTTGTGAATGTCCAACACTTGTAATCATTTTCTATCAACATTTGAAAGAAAAGTCATTAAGTGGACATAGGAAATTCATAGCCGAAACATTATAAATTCTTGTGTGTGATTTCCTCTTATTTTCTATTTCTTATTTCTTCATTTATTTCTCTTCATACAATCTTTGGGTATTTGTGCCACTTTTTTGTGCAAACATTCTGGTGATTTTACCGAGAATCAGCATTCTCAACATTAAGCGTTTTCAATCTATAATTTAGATCCTCAAACCCGAAGAGAAAATCCTACGTTTTCATCATCTCCAATAACAATAGTGTCAAAATGTGCTACCGCACCTTCCAAGCCCTCCAACAGTCGTTCTTTTGAAGAAACAAATCAAACTATCGCTGCCTAAGGATCCGGCTCGTCCATGCCTCGTCTCCAGCCAATTGAGCTACTACAACTGCCTATGTGAATCGTGAAGAGTTCATGGAATTGATGATGAGTTTTAAGGACACACTACAACGTTGAATGTACGAATACATCGCCTTAAGGCAAGACATGAATTGAATGATTGCGCATTGGAACGAATTCAGGAGACAAAGAGTTCCTACTCCAACGCATCAACTAGCAGAAGCCTCATCGTCATCATAAAAGAGTACAAAAGTAGCATGGCTGCAATAGTAATTCCAAGTCTCAGACCCTAGAACATTCAAGAAACTCATGTTCATTCACATCCTTGCTGACTTAGAGTCCTTCAGAGCTCACAGCGCCTCAAGCACCTCTCATACTCCAGTACTTCCTCCCTAATGTCATGATTGACCGGGGCGATAGGGGTCAGGGAAGTACTACCCAGAATGCAGCTCAAGCCACATTGCCTATAGCGGAAGCAGAGAGGGATGGATGGGGAGAGAGCTTGGAACCAGAGTACATCTTTAACACTCCAGATCTAACTGCCATGATGAGGAAGATTATGAACGATAGTAAAGGGCTTAATAATGAAAAATGGAAATTGATCATGGTCATACTCCGTTCGCATATAAAATTTTGGAGGCTAAGTTCGCACAAAGATTCAACTTGCCACAGATAAACCATTACTTAGTCATACTTAGGCAGGACTGGCCCTCGCCAACATCTTACGAGATATACTTGGTTCATGAACTCGACTATGGTTCCAAATGCTATAAAATGCAAAGCGTTTCTGTATCTACCTTAACGGGGTCGGACTTGTGTGGTTCACTCATTTGTAGGGTTGTCAATGGATATCCGAAATATTCAAAATTCGTCTGTATCCACATCCGAAAATGCGAAAAATATCCGATATTCGAAAAGCGAATATGGATATCTGATATCCGAAATGCTTAGCGGATACGGATATATATCTGTATCCATTAAATACCCGTCCGCTATGAAAATATATAGTTTTGTATTTTTATTTTTAGGTTATAGTAATTTATTATTTTATATAACAAAAAACATATTTAAATTAATGAACTCTAAACAATACACATGCCAAACCAGAAAAATGAGCAAAACCCAAAACCGTAAACAACCCTGAGGCCATGCACGCTGCAGTGCCTTGTTCAACTAAAGCCCTAACCTAAGTCGCTGGATGAATTCCAACGATATTCTCCTTGCCTTTATAATCAAATTTCAAGAGAATCAGAAAACCTAACGCCTCATCAATTTCATTTTCTAGCAACTCGTCGCAAGTAAAAAAAAGCAGCCGATTGAATTTGATTTCCAGGCTTCGAGCTCGTCCATGCCGCCGGTCCACGTCTTGCTGCCACTGCAATGTCGAAGCCACTGCCCACCATCGATCAGGTACAACTAAACCCTAAGAATCATAAATTGACAACGAAGTGAAATAAAGTTTATCTGCCTATCCATTTTTGATCATTGCGTGCTTCAGCTTCAAGTCAACTTGCATCTTTTGATATTTGATATAAAATATTAAAATATAAATCGATGGTGTGCGTTTTGGTAAACTTAATTGTGATTTTGAAATTGGGTCATGGTAAAAGCAAGGATAAAACTTGTTGTAATAAAAAATGCTCTATTTTTTGACATTTCATTTATTGTTTTAGTTTCATTTATGGTAAAAACAAGGATAAAACTTGTTGTAATTTGTTTTAGTTTCATTTTTCTAATATTGATTTTTTTTCCAGCAAATATCATGTAGCTTTTTGCACAGCAACTTCCAGTTGTTGTTGCATAGCAACTTCAAGTTGCTGTTGCATAACAACTCAAGTTGTTGTGCTAGTGCTACTGCACAGCAACTTGAAGTTGATGTGCTACTGCACAACAACCTCAAGTTGATGTGCTACTGCACAACAACTTCAAGTTGTTGTTTTGCTTAATCAACATCGTTTCTTGGTCTGAAATGTTAATCATCATGTCTTAAGCTGCATTGTAAGTTAGAACAAGACCATGCCTTGTTATATAAATTACATAGACTGTGAAGCTAATTGTATTCCTAACCCCATATCATATGCAAAAGTTCAGCATTATTTATACTTTATATGATTAAATTTGTGCCTCTTGTGCAGGGTCATTTTTTGGAAGCTTCAATCATTTCATAAATAAAGAATGCCGTGCTTTAATTTGTTTATGTGCTAAATTATTTAAATGAATTATGGTATTTCTTTAATTAGTATCGTATGTACTTTAATTTGTATGTGTGTTTGAATCAGCGTATGGATTATATGACACTATTTTATATGCATTTGCTTTAATTTGTATGTGTGTTTAGATCAACGTATGGATTAGATGATGAAATATTATTGATTGAATTTTATGTGATTGAATGAGTTATTGTTAAGTCGGTATGTTTTATCCTTTATGTATTATTCAAAATTTTCACCTATTATTTAGTATCAAATGAAGTTTGCATTGTATTGTATTAACTTATATATTTTTAAGTTTGGATTCGGATATTTTCGGATACCCGAAAATATCCGTATTTGCTAAGCCGGATACAGATATTTCCGCATATCTGAAAATATTCGCGGATACGTATATTATTTAGTAGGTATCCGCCGATACAGATACAGATTCGGATATGGTTTTTTATTTTCAGATACAGATACAACACTATCCACATCCGTTTGCATCCATTTACAGGCCTACTCATTTCCCTCCAAGTCGGTATCAAAGTTTGAAGATTTAGTCGTTTGAAGTGTGGGGAATAAACATTATCTGTGGCTTTTCGATATCAAAGGGTGTAGCGAATTATGCAATTGTGGCAATTGATTATTTTACAAAGTGGGTCGAAGTTGTACCAATGACCACGATCTCGACAAAGCAGTTGAACAACTTCATCGTTAGGAATATCATATGTCGATTTGGACTTTCCAACACTATTATAACTGATAATGGAACCCAGTTCGTGTAACGACCCATATTTTACGTATCGACCCATCGTAAAATAACTATATTTTATTCTCTAGTGGTCGGATCATTCTCAGATTTTTATATCTTGTTCACGGGAATGTGATACATGTCCATGATTTTTACCGAATCTTGGTATGACCATTTTGCCCTTAAGTTTACTGTTTGGCCCATACCTTTTGATAGGGATCGAATCAGGTGCTGAGATCGGTCCCATTGGATTAGAATGGCTGTTTACAATTCCGTAGAGTGGTCACATAGAGGATTTGATTCAACAGTTTAGGAGGAATCACTGTATTAATTTTCAACTGCTGTTAGGCAGACTGGTCAGCAACTAATGGGCTGACAAGCCATGCCCATGACCTGCAGATATAAATAAAGGGACTTGGGGAGAGAACTAGCATTACTCTTTTCATTCTAAACTTTAAATTGTACGTCTATGATTCTCCAGTTCAACCTAAAGCCCTATTTCTCCATTCTTTTTATTTATATTCATAGTAGATATCATCTAGAAGATATAGTATCATCAAGGGAAGTTAGATCACATCAAATTGCATCAAATTCGAAGGTTATCAGCACTGTCTAGATCCGATCTCATTGGATTTGCATCGAATTGGGGATTAGGTGAGTGATAGATATCTCTCACACAAAGGTAGAGGGTTGTATGATTAGATCTATGCTAATTTCATTCATACATGTTATAATCATCTTAGATCTGATCATATATGTTTAATTCTGATTAAGAAACCCCAGGAAAACCTAATTTGATTATATTAACTGTATAATTTATAGATTAATCATGTGTGTATGTATGTATATATATATATATATATATATATGTGTGTGTGTGTGTGTGTGTGTCTCTCTCTCTCTGTGTGTGTTTATATCCAAATCATGTTAGATCTTTTGTTTATTATATGTTTATGCCATAATTGTGAATTTTTCATGTTTGTATGTTTAGTGTTGTATGAATCGATGTTTGTTTTGACTAAATTGATTGCATTTTTTGAGTTGTTTGTTAGAATTGTTTGTCGTAGATCTTAGGATTGAAGAACAGAGCAAATCAAAGGTTCAGATGATCGGCTTTAGATGAAACTTGGTAGAGGCGCTTTGGAAGATGAGGGAATGAGGCGTGAAAATTTTCGTGCTAAAATAAGCTAAGTACGTGGGTCGTCATATTTGGTATTAGAGCCAGGTTAATCGATTTTACCAAAAATTCGTAAGCGTAAAAGCATATGAAAGACGTATTTGTAATTTTAATTGGATGATTATTACATTATATACATATATAGTATAGTTAGTAGGCCCATAAGCACTTGAACACCAATGCGGATTTCTCTAATGTGAATTAACTCTCATTTCCGAGTGAGAATAAGTCGACGAACTTCGAGACATGCTGTTAGGAATGAGCCTATGACTAGAGGGGGAGGCGAGGATAGCCAGTCGGGAGCAGCAGTTGCTATGCCCAATTTTCCTACTATGTTCGAGGTTATGATGGCAACGATCATGAGGAGGATGCCCACTCTTGGAGAGGCAGTAGAGCAAGTTGTTTCTGTGCAGGCACCCAGGGTTGTTGATTTTGCGTAGCTCTGCAAAGACTACACTTCTCTGCATGGCAAGCCGTTTGTTAGTATGGAACCTACTGTTGAGGTTCTGAATTGGCTGAATACCTGTGTTCGAATTTTCGAAGACCTAGGAATCGACAATACAACTAAGAGGAAACTTGCGTCGAGGCAGGTGCAAGGACGAGCAATGGATTGGTGGAACTCTACCACTTTGGAGACTCCAAAGAATCAGATCACTTGGGATCAATTTAGAACTAAGTTTGAGGAGAATTTCATTTCTAGGTCCAAAATCGGTATAGTTTAAGCGGTTTGTTGAGCTAAAGCAAGGCAGAAAGCTTATCTTCGAATATGTGACTGGATTCGAAGCTTTATCAAGTATGCTCGTTCGAATATCGAAACTCATGTCAAAAGAATGAGAAGATTATTATGGGTTTGGACAAGAAGATTATTATGGGTTTGGACGAGAGTCTCTGGAAACAATTGATCGACCATATAGATGATCCATATGAGAATTTGGTCGAGAAATCTTTGAGGATGGAGAGTTTGTTTCCGAAAAAGATGGAGGCTGTTTATAACGACCCGAACTTCCCCGTGAAGGAAATAATGGATTGAATTGAGAACACGACAAATCAGAACACAAACAGAAGAACATTTCATTGTTATTACAACAATTACATCAGAATACAAGAATATACAGAGTATGAATGAATATTATACATCAGAAAATATCAGAGATTTAAATACATTACTGCAGCGGAAAAATAATACAAGACATAGCTGAAGGAGATATACGGATACAGATCTTTCCGAATATCATTCCAGCTGTAAACCATGATCCTGTGAATATAAATATGCAAAACCAAAACTACTAGCTGCCCATGTGGAAAATAGGGGCACCCAGAGTTTAGGTTAAAACAATAAACTCCAGGTCAGTCATGTGACTGGTGTGAGAACTAAAACAGTTATTAATCTTTATTTTAAAGTTAGGTAAATCTAGGGACCACGCCGTATAACGCGGAACGAGTTTCCTCCTAAGAATACCGGTGCATAAAACAAACAACGCAATGCTAAATAAAGAACAATGAAGCTATTGTAAGACCCAGGTCCCATCACATAATGCAATGCAAGCCGGAGGATAGGGTTTTACCTTATAATAGCCAAATAATGCTTGATATGTGAAATTTCATATTTTACTATTACTATAAGTGTATAGTGTCAAAACAATTTCAATCATAAGTATCAATCATAGACGGCATAAGTGCCACATCCCACTATGTCGCCACATATAGGATTACAACTAAAACCGAAATTTCGTATTGGAAGTTGGATTCCATCTGTGAACCAAGGCAAGGGATCGTCCTTACCACTTCGAGACGCTCTATCCAGTGTCTCAGGTCAGAGCTCGAGTGACCTTTGGATCGTCAGGGCCGGTCTACACAGAGTGGATTAAAATGACTGAACACTGCGTTTCCCCGCCCTATGGGGCGTCAATCTGGTCCGTATAAAGACCATCCATCGGCTCTGCAGAGACCGAAATAACCGAGGTGCCTCGCATTCCAACAACCACATGAGTCAAACTTGTCAGGGCTTGTAAAAACGCGTGTCCTCCCTGAGGTCCTCTCCCGTTTCTAGTTCACACCGGGGTGTGAGGCCCGCGAATTAACGCTACACAAAGCTAGGCTATATTAAAGCTATGCTTTGATCATCAACCCAAGGCTCTTCTTTTCAACAAAAGCCTTGATCATTGCATCTCAGCATGCCATACAGGCAATTCACGCCATGCAATTGACGTCTATCAATCACACGGAATAAAATCCAATGTCGGATACACAATCCATTTACAAGTTCATTCTGGGTCTAAACGAAACCAGAGGCACCTTATTCCTCTCCCATATGTCCAATACAGGAGAGAGGCCCTCGCATATCCGGTCGATCTCCAAGTATGTCTGGACGATTACCATTTATTACCTTGTCTTGGATGTACGACCCAATCAAGACATCAATAATCATCCAAACGATGTGAAGACCTCCGGTCTTCAACCACCGTCTTCATCTTCGACTAATCGTCGTATCAATTATTCAGAATGGGATAAAGCCGGTCTTTCCGAATAACTTGCGTATTTTCAAAATAAGTGTTACACAAACACAACATACGCCTCATTTCAATCCAGAATATTTTTTTATTCAAATATTCTTTTCATTTGGGAAAGATTCCTATTGATTTTATCAAAGATAAAATCTTTGAATTTATTCTTTAATCTTACTTTGGATATCAAACCATATTAAGGTTTCCAAACTAGTCGGGATTAGCGAACCATACCGAAGTAATCATTTATTTTATTTCCCAATCCCAACCTATTCATCCTAAGAAGTAAAACAGGTAATACTTCATATCTAACACCTCGGTGTTATCAGTAAAATTAATTACCATTTCACGTTCAAATCTAATTAAAGATTTAACTATTGCCTAGAGTAAAACTGGTGGTACTCCATTTTCGATTATTTTCTTGAATTGATAATTCTAATTATCACATTCGCTTTTCAATCTAATCAAAGATTCATTAAAACTCTAATTCAGTTTTAATCTCCAAAAATCATTGCTTAATGATTATTCACAGTTAAGAAATAAATCTTTTCTTTAACTGGGTTAAAGAACTAATGTCATTTAAAACACAACTCACATTAAACCCAAAATCACATTCAATCAGTCTCTAACCGTAAATTTGTAAGAGAACAATTCCTTAAGTATTAATCCCGAAGGCCGAAATCAACATCAGATCAATACCCTGGAAATCATTCAACTTAGTTAATCTCTAGTTAATATCTAATTCTCTCAACTCTATTGGGTTTAAGAACAGTATTATTAAAGATACCAGTCACGACAAACCCAAAATCCCATTCCATTGTTAATCGGGTCAAAGAACAAACGTTATTTGAAATGCCGTTCGCGATAAACCCAAAAACCAATTCCAATTAAATATAAATTAAAACTTCATTAAATCTTACTAAAAAGATTTAATCTTTTCTCAACTGGGTTTAAGAACAGTGTTAATGAAGACACCGCTCACGACAAACCCAAAATCCCATTTGATATTAAATACAAGGCTCTGAATAGAAAATATATCGGCTTATATTCAATATCAAATTCTGAAATTAACAAATATCGTACTGGAATAACGATATATATATCTTCCAAATTCCTCCACAATGTCCGTATAATCACGGAATCCAATATCGAAATATTCCGAAGATAATTTCGATTCAAATCCATTCCAATTCATATATTGGAAACTCTGGTTATTTTTAAAACCATTTCAAATCCAATTTATTTATTTAAATATATTGGATTATAATTCTAGTTCATAACTAGTTCATTTTGATAAAAATATATTTTTATGTTTTCGAATATGCAATTTTTCATCCCAATTCTTTCCAAATAATTTATTATGATTTTACACAAATTATTGTTATTTTTAATAATTTTATCAGGACCCGTACAGTCGATTTCCACAAACGGCCATCGAACTGCACTCACAACGACCTTTTTCAAATTTGATTTGGACATAATTCCAAATCCAACCATTAGATTTCAAATCTCTAATATTCGTTAGAAAGCTCTTTTCGATACGAACCAAAAGTTCCGGTTTTAGAAGAATCCGACGGTCGGATCTCCCGTAATGTCCATTTGAAGTCAATGGTCGAAATTCGCGAACTGCCGAAGTGCGGCGCGTTCTACTCAGGCCATTATTATATATATAATATAATATAATATAATATAATATATATTTCGTCGATTTCCATTTAAAATGTATTTCATAAATCGTTTTAAATTCATTTTCAAAACGGTTTCACTTCATATTCAATTTTAAATCAAAATTGAATATTCCATATCATTGACATGTAAATAATAATATTTTTAAAACATTAGATTTCGAAATCAATTTCTTTTTCGATATTCATTATAAAAATGAATTAAATTGATATAAATATCATTCACGTCAAAATGACGTATATCTAATCAACCCAGCTATATATATTTAAATATATTTGTGTCCATCCTAAATCGGACATCAAAATCAGATTTTGATTTTTACTAAATATTATTTTAAAATACTCATTATTTTAAAATAATGTTATTTTAAAATATTCATTCTTTCTGAACTAGAATCAGACACAGTCAATTACCATATAATGTTGGTTATATGGATTTCATATAATACATGTATACAACAACAACGATAAACAATCAACCATCATCCAGAGTGCATTCTACACTGCATAAGCATTAAATATAAATATTTAACGCTTACAACAGTCTGTCAACCAATCAATCGACGTACAACTAAACAATTGAGATTAGTGTACGTCAAATATCATCCCAACACCCGTGTGGGGTTTCAACCAACAAATACTGAATATTATTTGTGCAGTTGGGCGATGTGTAAAATTTATCGTCCCAGTCCATGTCAGTCAAACGGGTGAACATAAATAAATCATCTGATTTGTAAATGAATATTTATTTTATTCATATACACGTTAAAAATTATTTTTTTAACAATAAAATATTTATTCAATTCATTTACACAATAAAAATAATATTTTTATTGTTCTAAAGTATTTTAGAAAATTTTGGCGGCATAACGACATGATATCAAAATCGGGTAATGTATAGCATTACCCCTCTCCTGCTATTGGCTCGCGCCATACACACATAATAATTCAAATCATTTTTTTTCACCCAAACAACCAAATTCAACCAAATAATCTAATTAACCAAACCAAACAATCAAACAAGTCGTCCATGGTCTGTGGACGATGAGGAATAGTTCATATATGCAGTTATAAAATAAATAGCTGTATAAGAAAATTATAGTGAGGAGTTCTCACCTTTGGGATCCACTCCTCCATTCTCTATTGTCGCTCAGATTCGCCGTTTTGATTCCAACACAATCTGTTTCACGAAATCTATATTAAAAATCACATTTTTAACTTGCTATTTATATGATAAAAATTATATTTTTAACACAACGCTTCATGTATAAAAATCACATTTCATAAAGCTACATGTATAGAAAAGATTGTATTTTTATAATTCAGTTTTCTATATAAAAATTATATTTTTACTTCGCTACTTTATATATAAAAATCGTATTTTTATTTCAAATCTCTATACGTAAAAATTGTATTTCCCTTTCGCTACATGATTAAAAATCATATTTTTATAATCATAGAAATCATATTTATCTCATGACAATTCAAACCTTTCTGTTTATATAAAAATCAAACCTTTTTGTTTATATAAAAATCAAACCTTTCTAAAACTAAAAATCAAATCTTTCTAAAACTAAAAATCAAATCTTTTTGAAGTTAAAAATCAATTCATTTTTAAGTTAAAAATCAAATCTTTTTAAAGTTAAAAATCAAATCTTGTTAAATTAAACATCATTTCTTTATCATATTAAAGATCATTTCCTTTTATAGATAAACATCATAGGATTTTATAAACTAAAAATCAAAATTGAAAGGGGGTAAAACTCACATTGTTCTTCTTGGTCGGTGCATTGACTGGAGGAAGGAGGGAGGTATCTTGCTGCGCGGATCGAGGAGGAGGGGTTGTGGTGGTCGCGGGTCCAGGGGGTGTGGTGCGGCTGTCTTATGGGTGCTAGGGCGGTGGTGGCCCAATTCGGTGAATTGGGGCTTTAGGGTTTAAATGGGAGGGCGGAGAGAGGAAGAGGAGGGAGAGAGGGGAGGAGATGCGCGGTGGCCGGAGGAGAGGGATGCGGTGGTGGCGGCGTCGCTTGGAGCGGCGGTTTCCCCCTTCCGTCATCGTGTTTTTTTTTGTTTTTTTTTTCAATTTTCTAAACGGGGAGAGAGAGAAGAGGGAAAAGGGGGATAGAGAGTATTGTATAATATATATTAATATTATTTTATTTTCCATAAAGTTTGACTTTCCATCTGAACTCCAATCGAGGCCCAACGACTGTCGTCCCTAGCGTAATACCCCCATTTTGAACACAATGAGATATGTTTCGTGACCCAATTCGGCTATTACGATTGGTTTTCATCAAAATTAAAATATAAATCTATATATGCTCAATTTGAACGTACATTTTAATTTACCTGGGCCACATACTAACTCTAAAAATTACAGAAAAATTATATATAGCTTCGTATTGACGATACGGTCCTAACAAAACTAATTCCGTCGAATTTGAAGGCTGTTTGAAAAATTGTCATTTTCTGGTCGATCCAAATTGACTAAAACTGTTAAAACACGTTTTCTTTTGCCACGCTCACATATTGATTCAGAAAATTATGAATTTTGGAATTTAGCAATAACTTGACATCCTAGATCCAGCAAAAGTGGTTTCTTCGAAAATGGAGGTCGTTTGCAAAATTTCCATTTTTAAGGGCTATATTTTCCATAGTGACTATTCTGAATTTTCAATTGGACATAACTTTTTATTCCTGATGTGAAATTTGGATTTTTCAGATTCGTTGGAAAGATATTTTCAAGTAGATTCTACTATTTTTGGTTTCGCTAAAATCCGGTTTATTTTGAATCCTGCATATTCATTTGAAATCTGAAATCGAATTTTCAAACTACCACGCCATTTTCAATTCCTTTTATAATTAAAGTATATATTTATATTCTAATGTCGATTCAAATAAATATATACGTTCTAATTCTATTCAAAAATAATTTCTGGTCGTTATTATTTAAAATAAATCATTTTAAATATCCAAAATTCATTAAAATAACCAAAATAAAAATTTTAAATTGGTTTTGATTTTCCTGGTTGTTACAATCTCCTCCACTTAAAATCTTTTCGTCCCCGAAAAGGAACGGAGCTGAAAGTTGTTTTACAAACAAACTCAACTTTCAGTTTGGCTTTCATTCTTCAACTTTTCAATTTCTAAGAATTTTCCAATTCTTCAAAAATTTGGCTAACACTCTAAATTTTCGATTTTTTTCCCATAACCTCCTTTGTACGAGAGCACTGGGAAAATCGTCAAACTGCCACATAGACCTCTCTAATCAAAAAGAAAAAGAAACAGCCAAGCGGCTAGCCAATCAGCTAATAAAATCATTAAAAACCCCAAGAAATACAATAAACATGTACCTATTTATCGGGCAAATAATTTTATTCCTCTGCTTAGCTTCCCTGCTATGACCTGTTCAATGTATATACATGTACATATATGCAAATGTAATAATTTTCAATTCAGTTCAAATTTGACTTGATTTGGCTAAATTTACCTTCAATGTACATTTTAGTTTCAACAATCTCATTAGTTAAACTAATAATCAAACAACACAAACATCAATCAATTAGTTGATTAACGTTTCAAATTTATAGTTTTGATACATATATAGAAAATCATGTTTTTGATGCCAATTTACAACAATAACCCTATCTAGTTTTGATTCTCACACCAGTCAAATGGAAATATATAGATATCTCACTTTCGAAACTCGAACATAAATTCTGATGATGTCGCTACAATCATCAGAATCATCTCCGGGCGATTAGAGGGTGATTCTATATTTATCCAGTATACTAAAACTTCAAATACTCATGGATCAGACGTATACGCAAAATCTTTATATAGTTGATTGTCCAATCAATATAAAAATAATATTCAAATACGAATAATTGATTTAAACTCTCAAAACAAAAATTGTTTTCATCTTTATTTGAAAACAACTCTCTTCCGACTCATTCTAGGATACTACTATCCCATCTCTAACGAGTCATTCTCAATGGATATTACTAATCCAATCTCTGATGAATTCTTTCGTTTGGTTCTAACATGTCTTGTTCTCCGAGCTCTGTAAACCTAAGCTCTGATAATAGCTATAACTACCCGAACTTCCCCGTGAAGGAAAGAACGGATTGAATTGAGAACACGACAAATCAGAACACAAACAGAAGAACATTTCATTGTTATTACAACAATTACATTAGATTACAGGAATATACAGAGTATGAATGAATATTATATATCAGAAAATATTAGAGATTTAAATATATTACTGCAGTGGAAAAATAATACACAACACAACTGAAGGAGATATACGGATACAGAGCTTTCCGAATATCATTCCAGCTGTAAACCAGGATCCTGTGAATATAAATCTGCAAAACCAAAACTACTAGCTGCTCATGTGGAAAATAGGGGCACCCAGAGTTTAGGTTAAAACAATAAACTCCAGGTCAGTCATGTGACTGGTGTGAGAACTAAAACAGTTATTAATCTTTATTTTATAGTTAGGTAAATCTAGGGACCACGCCGTATAACGTGGAATGGGTTTCCTTCTAAGAATACCAGTGCATAAAACAAACAGCGCAATGCTAAATAAAGAACAATGAAGCTATTATAAGACCCAAATCCCATGACACAATGCAACGCAAGCCGAAGGATAGGGTTTTACCTTATAATAGCCAATTAATGCTTGATATGTGAAATTTCATATTTATTATTACTATAAGTGCATAGTGTCAAAACAATTTCAATCATAGATGGCATAAGTGCCCCATCCCACTATGTCGCCATATATAGGATTACAACTAAAAACGAAATGTCGTATTGGAAGTTGGATTCCATCTATGAACCAAGGCAAGGAATCGTCCTTACCGCTTCGAGACGCTCTAGCCCGTGTCTTAGGTCAGAGCTCGAGTGACCTTTGGTTCGTCAGGCCGGTCCACGCGGAGTGGATTAAAATGCCTGAACACTGTGTTTCCCCGCCCTATGGGGAGTCAATCTGGTCTGTATAAAGACCATCCATCGGTTCCGTAGAGACCGAAATAACCGAGGTGCCTTGCATTCCAACAACCACATGAGTCAAACTTGTCAGGGCTTGTAAAACCACTGACACCACTCCTAGCTAGAAGGAAACGCATGTCCTCCCTGAGGTCCTCTCCCGTTTCTGGTTCACGCCGGGGTGTGAGGCTCGTGAATTAACGCTACACAAAGCTATTCTATATTAAAGTCGTGCTTTGATCATCAACCACAAGGCTCTTCTTTTCAACAAAAGCCTTGATCGTTGCATCTCAGCATGCCACATAGGAAATTCATGCCATGCAACTGACGTCTATCAATCACACAGAATGAAATCCAATGTCGGACACACAGTCCATTTACAAGTTCGTTCTGGGTCTGAACGAAACTGGAGGCACCTTATTCCTCTCCCATACGTCCAATACAGATTAGAGGCCCTCGCATATCCGTTCGATCTCCAACTACGTCTGGACGATCACCACTTATTACCTAGTCTTGGGTATACGGCCCAATCAAGACATCAGTAATCATCCAAACGATGTGAAAACCTCCAGTCTTCCACCACCGTCTTCATCTTCGACTAACTGTCGTATTAGTTATTCAGAATGGGATAAACCCGGTCTTTCCGAATAACTCGCATATTTTCTAAACAAGTGTTACACAAACACAACATACGCCTCATTCCAATCCAGAATATTCTTTTATTCAAATATTCTTTTCATTTGGGAAAGGTTCCCATTAATTTTATCAAAGATAAAATTTTTGAATTTATTCTTTAATCTTCCTTTGGATATCAAACCATAGTAAGGTTTCCCAAACTAGTCGGGATTAGCAAACCATACCGAAGTAATCATTTATTTTATTTTCCAATCCCAACCTATTCATCCCAAGAAGTAAAACTGATAATACTTCATATCTAACACCACGGTGTTATCAGTAAAATTAATTACCATTTCACGTTCAAATCTAATTAACGGGTTTAACTATTGACTGGAGTAAAACTGGTGGTACTCCATTTTCGATTATTTTCTTGAATTGATCATTTTAATTATTACATTCGCTTTTCAATCTAATCAAAGATTCATCAAAAATCTAATTCAGTTTTAATCTCCAAAAATCATTGCTTAATGATTATTCAAAGTTAAGAAATAAATGTTATCTTTAACTGGGTTAAAGAACTAATGTCATTTAAAACACAGCTCACAATAAACCCAAAATCACATTCAATCAGTCTCTAACCGTAAATTAGTAAGAGAACAATTCCCTAAGTATTAATCCCGAAGGCCGAAACCAACATCAGATCAATACCCTGGAAACCATTCAACTTAGCTAATCTCTAGTTAATATCTAATTCTCTTAACTCTATTGGGTTTTAGAATAGTATTATTATAGATATCATTCACGACAAACCCAAAATCCCATTCCATTGTTAATCGGGTTAAAGAACAAACATTATTTGAAACGCCGTTCACGATAAACCCAATAAACAATTCCAATTCAGTTCCAGTTAAATATAAATTAATTGGTGAACTTCATTAAATCTTACTAAAAAGATTTAATCTTTTCTCAAGTGGGTTTAAAAACAGTGTTAGTGAAGACACCGCTTACGACAAACCCAAAATCTCATTTGATATTAAATACAAGGCTCCAAATAGAAAATATATCGGCTTATATTCAATATCAAATTCTGAAATCAACAAATATCATATTGGAATAATGATATATATATATCTTCCAAATTCCTTCACAATGTCCGTATAATCACGGAATCCAATATCGAAATATTCTGAAGATAATTTCGATTCAAATCCATTCCAATTCATATATTGGAAACTCCGGTTATTTTTAAAACCATTTCAAATCCAGTTTATTTATTTAAAAATATTGGATTATAATTCTAGTTCATAATTAGTTCATTTTGATAAAAATATAATTTTATCTTTTCAAATATGGAATTCTTCATCCTAATTCTTTTCAAATCATTTATTATGATTTTACACAAATTATTGTTATTTTTAATAATTTTATCAAGGCTCGTACAGTCGATTTCCACAAATGGCCATCGAACTGCACTTATAGCGACCTTTTCCAAATTTGATTTGGACATAATTCCAAATCCAACCATTAGATTTCAAATCTCTAATATTTTTTAGAAAGCTCTTTTTGATACGAACCCAATGATTCAGGTTTTAGGAGAATTCGACGGTCGGATCTCCCGTAATGTCCATTCGAAGTCAATGGTCGAAATTCATGAATTGCCGCAGCGCGGTGCGTTCTATTCAGGCCATTATATTACATATATAATATATATAATATATATTTCATCGATTTCAATTTAAAACGTATTTTATAAATCGTTTCAAATTCATTTTCAAAACGGTTTCACTTCATATTCAATTTTAAATCAAAATTGAATATTCTATATCAGTAACATATAAATGATAATATTTTCAAAACATTAGATTTTGAAATCAATTCCTTTTTCGTTATTCATTACAAAAATGAATAAAATCAATATAAATATCGTTCACATCAAAATGGCATATATTTAATCCACCCGGGTATATATATTTAAATATATTCGTGTCCATCCCAAATCAGACATCAAAATCAAATTTTGATCTTTTACTGAATATTATTTTAAAATATTCATTACTTTAAAATAATCGTTATTTTAAATTATTCATTCTTTATGAACTGGAACCAGACACAGTCAATTACCGTATAATGTTGTTATATGGATTTCATACAATAAATGTATACAACAACAACGATAAACAATCAGCCATCATCCAGATTGCATTCTACACTGCATAAGCATTAAATATAAATATTTAACGCTTACAACAGTCTGTCAACCAATCGATCGACATACAACTAAACAATTGGGACTATTATACGTCAGATATCATCCCAACATTCGTGTGGGGTTTCAACCAACAAATACTGAATATTATTTGTGCAGTTGGGCGATGTGTAAAATTTATCGTCCCAATCCATGTCAGTCAAATGGGTGAACATAAACAAATCGTCTGATTTGTAAATGAATATTTATTTTATTCATACAAATGTTAAAAATTATGTTTTTAACAATAAAATATTTATTCAATTCATATACACAATAAAAATAATATTTTTATTGTTCTAACATATTTTAGAATATTTTGGCAGCATGATATCAAAATCGGGTAATGTCTAGCATTACCCCTCTCCTGATATTTGCACGCGCCATACACACATAATAATTCAAATTAATTCTTTTCACCCAAACAACCAAATTCAACCAAATAATCTAATCAACCAAACCAAACAATCAAACAAGTCGTCCATGGTCTGTGGACAACGAGGAACAGTTCATATATGCAGTTATAAAATAAATAGCTGTATAAGAAAATTATAGTGAGGAGTTCTCACCTTTGGGATCCACTCCTCCATTCTCTATTGTCGCTCAGATTCGCCGTTTTGATTCCAACACAATCTGTTTCACGAATTCTATATTAAAAATCATATTTTTAACTTGCTATTTATATGATAAAAATTATATTTTTAACACAACGCTTCATGTATAAAAATCACATTTCATAACGCTACATGTATAGAAAAGATTATATTTTTATAATTCAGTTTTCTATATAAAAATTATATTTTTACTTCGCTACTTTATATATAAAAACCATATTTTTATTTCAAATCTCTATACGTAAAAATTGTATTTCCCTTCCGCTACATGATTAAAAATCATATTTTTATGATCATAGAAATCGTATATTTCTCTCATGACAATTCAAACCTTTCTATTTATATAAAAATCAAACCTTTTTGTTTATATAAAAATCAAACCTTTCTAAAAATAAAAATCACATCATTCTAAAACTAAAAATCAAATCTTTTTAAAGTTAAAAATCAAATCTTGTTAAATTAAACATCATTTCTTTATCATATTAAAGATCATTTCTTTTTATAGATAAACATCATAGGATTTTATAAACTAAAAATCAAAATTGAAAGGGGGTAAAACTCACATTGTTCTTCTTGGTCGGTGCATTGACTGGAGGAAGGAGGGGGTATCTTGCTGCGCGGATCGAGGAGGAGGGGTTGTGGTGGTCGCGGGTCCAAGGGGGTGTGGCGCGACTGTCTTATGTGTGCTAGGGCGGTGGTAGCTCGATTCGGCGAATTAGGGCTTTTGGGTTTAAATGGGAGGGCGGAGAAAGGAAGAGGAGGGAGAGAGGGGAGGAGATGCGCGGTGGCCGGAGGAGAGGGATGCGGTGGTGGCGGCGTCGCCTGGAGCGGCGGTTTCCCCCTTCCGTCGTCGTGTTTTTTCTTTTCTTTTTCAATTTTATGAACAGGGAGAGAGAGAAGAGGGAAAAGGGGGAGAGAGAGTATTATATAATATATATTAATATTATTTTATTTTCCATAAAGGTTGACATTCCATCTGAACTTTAATCGAGGCCCAACGAATGTCGTCCCTAGCGTAATACCCCCATTCCGAACACAATGGGATATGTTTTGTAACCCAATCGGCTTTACGATAGGTTTTCATCAAAATTAAAATAAAAATATATATATATTCATTTTGAACGTACATTTTAATTTACCGGGGCCACATACTAACTCTAAAAATTACAGAAAAATTATATCTAGCTTCGTATTGACGATACGATCCTAACAAAACTAATTCTATCGAATTTGAAGGCCGTTTGAAAAATGGCCATTTTCTGGTCGATCCAAATTGATTAAAACTGTTAAAACACGTTTTCTTTTGCCACGCTCACATATTGATTCAGAAAATTGTGAATTTTGGAATCTAGCAATAAGTTGACATTCCGGATCCAACAAAAGTGGTTTCGTCCAAAACGGAAGTCGTCTGCAAAATTTCCATTTTTAAGGGCTATATTTTCCATAGCGACTATTCTGAATTTTCAACTGGACATAACTTTTTATTCCCGCTATGAAATTTGGATTGTTCAGATTCATTGGAAAGATATTTTCAAATAAATTCTAATATTTTTCGTTTCGCTAAAATCCGGTTTTTTTTGAAACCCGCACAATCATTTGAAATTTGAAATCGAATTTTCAAACTACCGCGCCATTTTCAATTCCTTTTATAATTAAAAAATATATTTATATTCTAACGCCGATTCAAATAAATATATATGTTCTAATTCTATTCAAAAATAAATTTCTAGTCATTATTATTTAAAATAAATCATTTTAAATATCCAAAATTCATTAAAATAACCAAAATAAAATTTTTAAATGGGTTCTGATTTTCCGGGTTGTCACACTGTTGTTGCAGATAAGGAGGATTCGAAGCTGCAGCAAGACGGCAATAATAAGAAAAAGTGGAATGGTAAACGTAAACAACAATAGCAAGGAAAGAATGGCCTGAAGAAGCCGAATGGGTGGGATTACGTGTTATAATTGTCAGTAGAAAGGTCATCTTTCCAAGGATTGTAAGAACGCGAAGGTGGGAAAGAAGTGCTTTAACTGTGGCAATCTTGGGCATATGAAGAAGAATTGTCCAGAACCACCAAAGGATAAACAAGTTGTGAGGGCATATGGCTTGGATGTTGTTCCATCTTCCTCAAGGGGTCCAACATTGGAGGAGAAGGGGAAGAATGTTGTTGTGCAAGGTATGCTTTCTGTTCGAGGTATTTCAGTTCGAGTTTTATTTGATACTGGAACATCACATTATTTTATTTGTAATGAGTTTATTTGCAAGTTAGGTTTAGAACCTAAAATTGTTAATAGACCATTGGTTGTGACTAATCCAGTAGGGGGTTTGTCCAGCCTTTGTATGCTTTGACGTGGTCTAGTTTTATCGAGTCATGGTTGCTCTTTTATTTGTGGTTGTTTTGTTTTAAATTTCGCTGGGTTTGGGATTATTTTGGGCATGGACTGGCTCAAAAATATGTGGCTGTTGTTGATTGCGAGAGGCTTGAGGTGACAATCGGGAATGTGGAAGGGAGAACGATTATGATACATTATCTACCAAAGGATGGAGTTATTTTTAGCTTTTTATATTCTCTTGCGATTCCATGGGATGGGTAGTCATCGATGTCGATCGTACGAGAGTTTTCAGATGTGTTTCATGAGGTCTAAGGATTGTCACCGCGGCGAGAGATTGAGTTTCAGATTGATTTAGTCGACGGACCCATACCTATTGTTATGTCTCTTAGGCAGATGATGCCTAAGGAACACCGAGAGTTAAAGGTGAAAGTGAACGATCTTCTAAGTAGAGGATTCATTTTGAAAAGCGTATCCGAATGAGGTGCACCAGTTGTTTTTGCAACCAAGGCTGATGGAACACTGCGATTATGTGTGGATTATCATGAGCTGAATAAAGTGACCAAGAAGAACAAGTATACATTGTCGAGAATAGATGACTTGTCTGATCAGCTTCATGGAGCTAAGGTGTCTTCCTAAATGGATTTGGCACTGGGATTTCACCAATTGAGAGTGGCTAACGATAGTGTGCCAAAGACTGCTTTTAAGACACCATCTGGATTTTATGAGTGGCTGGTGAAGCCGCTTGGATTGACTAACGCGCCATCATATTTTGTGGATCTTGTGAATCAAGTCTTTAGAGATCAGCTGAACAAGTTTGTAATTGTGTTAGTAGATGACATATTGGTATACTCCAGGGATGCGAAAGAACTTAAGACGCATTTGAGAACTGTTTTGGAAATCTTGCGAAAACATCAATTGAGGGCTAAGATTTTCAAGTGCCACTTGTGGAAGGAAGAAGTAAGGTTCTAGGTCATGTCGTATCCGTATAAGGAATAACGGTGGGTCCCGCTAAGGTAGCAGCAATACAAGATTGGGATCGACCCAAGAATGCGACAGACGTTAGAAGCTTCCTTGGTTTAGCTAGATACTGACGATTTATCAAGGATTTCTCTAAGATAGCTTCACCATTAATAGGATCAACGAAGAAGAATCAGGTCTTCGCATGGGATGCGAAGCATGAGCAAGCTTTTGGTATTCTGAAAGAGAGATTGACGAGCTCTCCCGTGTTGACTATTCCGAGTGGAAATGAGGAGATGATAGTATATACTGATGCATATGGCACCGAACTTCGAGCGGTGCTAATGCAAAAGGATAGAGTTGTAGCTTACGCGAGTCGACAACTGAAGTCGCATGAAAGGAATTATCCGACTCAATATTCAGAGCTAGCGGCAATAATGTTTGCTCTGAAATTTTGGAGGCATTATTTGTTGGGGGTTAGGTTCGAGTTGTTTACAGATCATAAGTCATTGAAGTAACTTTTCTCCCAGAGGGATTTAAATCTTCAACAGCAACGATGGTTAGAGGTTTTGGCATTGTACGATTTCGGAATAGCCTATACACTAGGAAAGGGTAACGCGGTGGATGACGCATTAAGTAGAAGACATACAAGTTTGAGAGCCATATTTTTAGAGTGGAAGCATTTCAAGTATTTGGCCGGATTTGATTTCATTCCTTGTTGTGAGTTCGAACCCGAGATGTTAGAAAGATTATCAATTAGGCCGACTCCCATCGAAAGGATTGGCGAAGGCCGAAAAAAAGACGATAAGCTTATGAAAATTGTTCGAGTAATAGAAATGAGAGTAGAACCAGAGGAGATAAGGACATAAAAGTCGATCGAAATGGTTGACATAGTAAGAATAGGCGACTGGTTGTTCCTGAGATAGATTGATTGAGAGATGAAGTTCTGAGGGAATGTCATCACTTTAGATTGACGATACATCCAGTAGGTAATAAGATGTATCGAGACATGAAGCGAGTTTACTTTTGGGAACGTATGAAAAGGGATGCTGGGAAATTTATGTCGAAACATATGAACTATCAATTGGTTAAAGTCAAGCAAAAAAAGCTGAGTGGATTATTACAACCATTGGAAGTTCCTGTGTGGAAATGGGAGCAAGAGTTGATGGATTACATCGATGGACTACCTGGGACATGAACATGAAATGATATTATTTGGGTTATCGTGGATCGCTTCACTAAAAGCGCAAGGTTTAGTTCTATCAGATCAACTAGGATGACATCGAAGTTGGATGAATTATATCTTAAGTAAATAGTTCGATTCCATGGGATTCCGTAGAGTATTATCAGCGATCGATATCCGTTATTCAAAAGAGCATTCAAGAGACATTGGGAACCAAGCTATGTATGAGTATGGCTTATCATCCCAGACAGATGGTCAGAATGAAAGGGTTAATCGAGTATTGGAAGACCTTCTCAGAGTTTGTGTATTGGATTTTGGAGGATCGTCGGAAGATCATCTACATTTAGTCGAATTTTCTTACAACAACAACTACCGGTCGAGTGTTGGAATGTCACGGTGCGAGGCGTTGTACGGTAAACCATGTAATTCTCCATCTTGTTGGTTAGAAACTGGCGAGAAGTTGGTACTTGGGCCTAAGAAGATAACATAAACTATGGATAATATTGAAGTCATTCGATAAAGAATGAAGCCAGCCTAAGATCGTTAGAAAAGTTATGCTAATAAGCGATGTAAGGATTTGGATTTCTTAGTTGGAGATTTGGTGTTCGCTAAGATTTCTCCACTGAGAAATGTGGTTCATTTTGGAAAGAAAGGAAAGTTAGCGCCAAGTTTTGCTGGGTCGTTTCCAATTATCGAGTGTAATGGAAAGCTCGCTAATAAATTGGACTTACTTGAGAAGATAGCGAGCGTGCGTAATGTGTTTATTGTAACGTTTCTACGGAAGTTTGTGCACGACTCGAATGTTGTGGTATCTCATGACTAGTTTGAAGATTTAGAAGTCGAACATGAAGTCTCTAGCCCTCGTAACCCACTTCATGTCATAGGAAATGACATGAAACAGCTTAGCAGGAAGGTTGTTAAGCTAATCAAGGTACAATGGAGCAAGAACGATGACGATTGCACATGGGAAGCGAAAGGGAGTATGAACTCAACCCATCCAGAACTCTTTGAGTGGTATGTCCCATATATCATATCTTACTTATACCAATGTGCCTTGAACTATTAGAATTCTGCATGCTAGGGGTAGGTTTTAATTGCATGGATTGTTGGATGTTAGACTGCATGGTAGAATGGCCGCTCGTGGATGGTAGGCATGCGGGATGTTGTGTTTGCTCGTGTTTGCCTGGAATTTCTGGGGCGAAATTCCTAAATGGGGAGAATGTAACGACCCGTATTTTACGTGTCGATCAATCGTAGAATAATTGTATTTTATTCTCCAATGGTCGGATCATTCTCTGATTTTTATATGTTGTTTATGGGGATGTGAGACATGTCCATGATTTTAACCGAATCTTAATATGCCCATTTTGCCCTTGAGTTTACTGTTTGGGCCATATTTTGATAGAGATCGAATCAGATGCTGAGATCAGTCTCATTGGATTGGAATGGTTGTTTACGATTCAAAGTGGTCACATGAAGGATTTCGTTGAACGGTTTGGGAGGAATCACTATTTTAAGTTTCAGCTGCTGTTAGGCAGACTGGTCAGTAACTAATGGGTTGATTAGCCAAGCCCATTAGACTTATGACCTGTAGATATAAATAGAGGGACTAAGGGAAAACTGGGGTTACTCTCTTCATTCTAAACATTAGGTTGAGCATATATGATTCTTTGGTTCAACCTAAAGCCCTATTTATCCATTCTTATCATTCATATTCATAGTAGATTGCATCTAAAAGATAAATCATCATCAAGGGAAGTTGGATCATAGAAGCAGAGGGTTGTATGGGTTAGATATATTCTAATTTCATTCATACATGTTATAACCACCTTATATCTGATCATGTATGTTTAATTCTTATTCAGAAACCCTAGGAAAACCTAATTTGATCATATTAACCCGATAATTGATAGATTAATCATGTTTATACATATATATATATATAGAGAGAGAGAGAAGGTGATCCAAATCATGCTAGATCTTATGTTTATGATATGTTTATGCCATAATTGTGAATTTTCATGTTTGTATGTTTCGTTTTTTATGAATTGATGTTTGATTTGATTGAATTGATTGCAATGTTTGAGTTGTTTGTTAGAATTGGTTGCCATAAATCTTAAATATTGAAGAATAGAGTAGATCAGAGGTACAGATGATCGGATTCAGACAAAACTTGGAAGAGGCGCTCTGGAAGATGAAGGAATGAGGCACGAAAATTTTCGTGCTAAAATAAGGTAAGTACACGGGTCGTCACATTTGGATAGCTTAAAGTTTAAGATTTCCGTCGACGTCATCGCATCAACAAAAGATAAAGTGGAGTTGCACACCCGCAATCAAATGGACAGGATGAGGTTGTGGACAAGATTATCAAGTCCATTTTGAAGAAGCGATTGGAGCTAGCTAGAAGCAAGCGGGCCGATGAGCTACCCTTAGCCCTTTAGGCATATCGGATTACCCACAAGTCAACAATTAGCTACACTCCTTTTATGCTCTCATATGGCTCCGAAGCAGTTATCCAAGTGGAGCTTGAAGTCCCCTCTTACAGAATGATGTATAATTATTATTTGACTAACAAGGCGCTTCTTCTAGAAGCAATTGACATGATTGACGAGAAAAGAGAGGAGGCTGAATTGTGTGCTTCAGTGCATATACATTGGGTCGTCCGATACTATAACAAGAAGGTTCAGCCTAGAACCTTTGAACCCGGCGTCCTTGTTTCGAAGTGTGTCTTCTCGGCCTCTACTCATATGGGCCCAAAGTGGGAGGAACCATATGTCACTCAACGGAGGCTTGATAACGGAGCTTTCAGGCCAAGACTATTGATGGCTACTGACTCTAGCGACATGGAATGCCGAGTACCACGACGTTATTTGACTTAGGTTTTAATTTTTTCTTTGAATTTGTAGTTACCATTTCATTTTCAAACTATGTAATAAGGCGCAAATCTCCAATTTTTCTATAAATAAAATCTCTTTCCATGCTCTATGACTGTATAAGATAATTTGGCTAAGTGTTATGATCCGACCGGCCTAGGCCAAAACTTGAAGGAAGGGAATGACTAATTCCCCAACGACGTTCGTTAGCTCATGATTCAATGATCTTACTTAACTCTGTGACTAGTCGGATAAGAGTTAACAAAATTCAAGCTTGACTCCTAGCTCGACTAGGCAATCTTCACTTCAAAAGCTAAAGTGCAGGAACGATGCCAAAGCTTATGTGAAAACGACCGTTCACAGAGTTAACTCTAACTCTCATGACTTGAGAGAGAGTATAAAACACTTGGGTTAGTGTGAATGGAGCACCATGACTTAAGGCCACTTAACCCGCAACTTTAACTCGAGCTAACGACGAGAGAGTATAAAGAATTAGGGATTAGACGTCCAATAGACTTAGCTCGTACCTCACCAATGCTAGGGGCATGAGTGCAGACTTATAAATTAACTTCGAACACGCCTTTGATGCGACATGTGATTCAAAGCTATTTGGATGCAAACACATTATACCCCTGGACCACGACACTTACTCCTTCCAAGCAAGACAACTTACGAACCAAGTGTCATCTTATGTGTGATGGCTTACTCTTAACATCTACTCGTTTCAAATAAGACAGGTTATGAGTTAAATAAGTGTCGGAAAACTGAAATGCAAGTACATTGAATGGAAAGCGACATGAACTTGCATACAAAAGAATTATTTTATTAACAATGCAGGTTTGTACATGTACAAAAACACAAGGGCCGCACTCACATCAATAACAGCATGCCTACGAATAGAGGAAAGTAAAGGGGTCCACTAAGTATTCGGCGGCTTGTCGCCAATCTTTGGCCTCTTCTTCTTTGCCAAAATATATGACTCTATAAGCAAATGCTTTCGAGACTTCTTGGTTGAAAACTCTTCAGCCCCTGACGTAGGATGGTCCTGCTTCTTCTTGGAGCGCTTCTCCAGGACCAAAGACATAGATTGCCCAGATGATGCGGCAGATTCTGAAGGAGGGATGACTTGCGGAGGACCAACAGAAATAGGCCAGACACTAATTCAAATTTAAGTTGAATGATTTTTTCCCTCATGTAGTGCCTTTATTTCTGCCATGCCCAAGGGTCCTTTCTTCTTATACCCGTCGGTATATATGACATCTTCATTGCCTTCGGCAGGAGTCTCCTTTCCATCTAAGTTCTCTAGGGCATCGATTTCCTCCTCCTCTTTAGTCACGTCATCGCTGGGGGAACTTGAGCTTCCTCTATTGCCTTTTCTTCTGCTTTGAGAGAGTCTTGCTCAACGGTGTACCTAAAGCTAAAAGAGCAACAATTGTTAGTCCTGGTAGGATAACGAGTTTCCCAATTGAAAATCCTATCCCTAGGCATTGTGCAATGACAACTTTCTAAAATTGAGGAGAAAGTAGTGAAATACCCTCAGCAGAGGCATCTCCATAGTTGCGGGAGCCTTAGCTTCTAGAATAAGAGTTAAAGGTTTTTGCATGCTAAGACCCAGTTCATCGGGGTTGTATTCCTTTACTCCCTGTGAGCCTCGAGCTGGAGGAGGCAGAATGACCACTCCTGATGTGAGCGGATTCGCAAAATAGGAAGGCTAGCTAGTGGACTAAGCAGATGTTGCATCATCTTTGGCCATGCTGGGTTGCCCCTCCGTTATTGCCTTTCTTTTGAGCTGGAGTCGCTCTGCATTCTTCTCCTCCTTAAGAAGCCATTGACCTTCTATAAGGACATCTGGCTCATGACCCCTCAAGAATTCATCTCCTCCTCATTTACTACACCTTCAGCGGAAGCCATCCTTTCCTCCTCCAAGGATTGATCCCAGATTTCGGCCATAGTTTTAGGGTAGTTTTCAACCCATACCAAGTCCCGATGTCTAAGTATTCCAGCACAAAACATTAACATTTGAGAGTCAAATTCATCCTCCACATCTTCTCTGCCGCCGCAACTACTTTAGTCACTATCGTATTGAGGTTGGGAGTTCATGGTAGACTCAAGAGCGGCATGGTCATTTTCTTCCTAGCTTCTTCAGAGGTAGCCAACCAGGCCTTAAGTTGAGCATTCTTCTGAATCAACCGCTCCTCCCCCTTTTTAGCGCTTCATTCTCAGCCTTGATAGATATATTTTCCTGCTAAATAAGCTTCATTTCATCCACCATGGACTTTGTTTTAAGTGACCACAGGTTGAGCTCGGAATCGAATCTTTCTAGAGTACTGTTAAGATCAGCCCAGGTCTTCTCATGTAATTTTTTGGTGGCTACGAGCTGGGCTTCATAATCTGCTAAATCTTTCTTTGTGTGTTTAAGAGCCTTCTTGTGGTAGTCCCACTCTTGATTCATATTATCGATATCCAACTCTAAACCCTTGAAAACTTCAGATAATAGCCTCAAATACATCACTCCCAATACTGAATGAGAATGTCGTTGCCTTCCACTTTAAATCTTGCATCGAAGGATTCTGGAACTGGGGATAGAGAGAGCAGGAGTATCATTCAAGAGAACCAATGTTGTGAGAAGGCCTTCTTCAACTTTTTCATTATTTGTTCTTTTGTCAGCTTCTGCCCTGGAGCAATCGTAAGCTGAGGTTCTTTATTTTTATGCCCACTATGAACGACGTGTTCCCGGCCGCTGAAGGCTGCAGACTTATATAGTTTTGAAGGATCGGTTGGAGGTTTGTGTTGCGGTGAGCCCTTGGGTTGGGAGTTCTCGCTTGTTGTCTTATCCTGAACCCGAGAGCATTGTCGTGAGAGCGGGAAACTAACTTGTGATGGTGTTTTTCTCTTTCACGTCCCTACTCTCTCCCGAGCGCGCTTCCTTTCCTCCCTCTCCCTCTCCCACTTGCGGTTTCGGTACTCACGGTGTCGCCTCTCCTGATATTCTCAGTCCTTCCATTCCCGGCCCTCACGACTCCACCACTCCACAAAGCTTTGATAGCCTAGACCACTCTTAGTGATATTAACACCAAACTGTTTGTGTACTTCTTGCCTTTCATCACGGAGCCTATAATTTAAGAAAAAGGTTCAATTTAGAACTAGGCATATACAAAGAAAAAAAGGGTGATGTGACATGCTAGCTTGTGTCGTATGTACACTACTGTCCTCCTAATGGACCCAAGTCTGCAGTTAGGCTTGTTGGCATAGTTTTTCTAGCCTTGACCGGAGTTATCTCTTCCTCAGAACCCTTGAAGAAAGCTGTGAAGTCTAAGTTTCGATATGTGTGGATAACATTCAGCAACGACAAGTCCTTCTAAACGACAACTTCATACCCTTGACTGGGAACCCTAAGTCGGAGACTTGACCAGAAATGGAGTTCTAGGAAGTGGCACTTAGAGGGAGAGCGCCTGGATCCTTCCTCTACCACTTTCTTATGGGGCTTATCTTTCTCCCCTTCCAATTCCGTTGGTCCCCGACTGGGCCCGGGGCACCTATCTTATTGGTAACATGCTTGACCCAGACTCAAGGTTGAACTACCACAACTGCTTGCTCCCCGGCTAGGGGAACGACCGTTGGCTCTCCAATTCGGGGCACAACTACTGGAAGTGCTATAGCATGAGCTCGGCCACTATCGACTCTTAAGTTTCTCTCAGTGTGAATCAAGTGAAATGGATGGAGAATCTCAATAGATAAACATCGTCTAACACTATGAGTGTTCTCTATAATGCCCTTCAAGGTAGCTTGGCGAGCGTAGTATGCATCGCCTGTATGTTTGGCTGTACTTTTTCCTGTAAAGGAATGTGAACATCATAAATTTTCCATTAAAATTCCAAGAAGTAAGTCAAGACTTAGTTCTTGCGACATTCGATCCATCGCCTTGCGCAGCCTTATTATTAAGGAATGTAGAACCACTCAGTTCTTATGTTCTCTAACTTGTTGAATCCATCCATAATAACTTGGTTACCTGAGGTGGCCTCAAAGAAAAGATAAGAAGGATTATCTCTTATGTGCATGAAGTTTTAGAAGAAGAAAATATCATTGAAGCTGGGCTCTCGTTGCTGATGTTCTCCATTAATTAAATACAAAGAGAAAAGATGAACGTACGCGGTAGGATGCATCCCACCATACACAACTTCCTATGATGGTCATGTAGCCCTCTTGAGGATTGTGCGCAGTGTTTGGGACTCGGATCTGATCGAATGGTATTCGGTGTTTCGCACACAGTTTCTTAGTTTCATTTCATCCATGCTGCTAGGCCAAAAAACAGTAGGATTGACTAAGAAGACGACTTCAGTAAAAGTATCAGGTGTTCCCTCTTCCTCGAGCTCTTGTTCATCTCCTGATGTAGACTCTCCTTTAGACGATGAGGTGGCAAGCTCCTCATCATATGGATGAACTTTGAACCGGGGTCCTTATCCGAATCAGATTTTGAGTTAGACAATATTTCAGGATCTTTCGAAAGTGTTTTCCCCTTTTTCGCTTCGCATGCTCGAGTATGATATCTCACAGAAATCATAGTTGTGTTACCTAAGAAATACTATTGGTTGAGCGATTAACCCGAACCCATATATGTGTCTACTAATGCAGTGCGTGCAGTGAAAGTTGTGTGAATGTAGTAACATAAATAAAATATTGGAAGCGTGTTGTTTGGGTTACTCAAAGTTATATGCAACATAAAGTCAAGTTCGTATGTAAATTCTGGAAGTCTCGATGGGCTCTATCCTAACTGTCCAGACGTTCGTTCATAATTGGTTTATTAGTGTTGTGTTCGAAGCTAGCGGTGAGCAATATTCTTTTCAAACCAAATTAAATGACCAAACTGGCTCATTTCGGTCAGTTCCGTTTCGTTATAAAATTAAATTTGTTTGAATTCGGTTTGTAAAATATATATTTTTGGTTAATGATTCAACCAAGCTTTAAATTTATTATCTAATTTTACGATGTTGTAATACTTCAAGTAATTAGTTTAGTGATAAAATAAAAAGGGATGTGTTGTAATTAGGTCAAATTTCATTACAAACATAAAATTTACTATATAAAATTTCTCCAAAAATGAATTTATGTTTTACTTTGAGCAAATTCATGATTTAAATTATAACATATCCTTTAAGTCTAATTATATCGGTTACCAATCGAATTAACCAAAATTAACCTGGTTCAGTTCGATTTGAAAAAAAAAATCAATTTTAATTCGGTTTGAGTTTTTTACCTCCAAACCAAACGAAATAATCGAACGCTCACCCATATTCGAAGCTGTTATCGTCAAGTTTTGTTGAAGCATTGAAATCAGGATCTTAAAATAGATTGATCATGACTGGGTCGATATAGTTCCGGCTCGGCCTACTTTGTCTTGACAAACATTTGGGTTGGTTAAGAGTCATGCTAACCCGAACACTTTAACAGTTCTCCAATCTCCTTCTCCGGCTCGACCATGCCAACCTGCGTGCTTCAACACTTTAAACATTTCTCAAACACTTTGCTATATTTTCGGATTGGCTAAGAGACATGCTAACCCGGATATTTTGTTATGTCTTTACTCCCTCATCTTCTCCCCTACCGTTGTGGGTCCCACATACTGTTCATGTCTTCTCCAAGAGCACATCTGGACCCGAGAAGGAGCATAAACTTCATCTCACCTACTCTCAATTATCTCGATCATCGTGCCTCGCCTTATTACACCTTACAACACCGCCATGATGTCGAACTCGTCCCTGATGCCAAGAAGGGTGAACCCAATGATGAAATCGAGATATGAACTCAATGAATAACGATCCAAATCATGTAGAAACTTAACTCATAACAATCCAAATTGATTCAAACCCCACCTAAGACAGTTCGAATGTGATATGAATGGTTTTGGAATCGAGATTGGTTGATAGGATTATAATTTTTAAGATTTTGGAATTATCGGGTCGGTGTAGGAAAAAGTAAAGAATAAAATAATGAAGTAGACCTAGTATATATAGAGAAAAACAAGAACCTTACATATTCTGCTGATGTGACCTTTTGACCAAGTTCAGGCCGACTACTGAGCCGAACATTAAAAAAACAAAGAAAAAAGAAAGAAGATGGAGAAGAAGACTCTTTTAAAATTCCATAATTTTGGTCAATGACTATGCGCATTGACTTCACGCACAACCATTGATTTAACTTTATCTTGGCTCGACTTGCGCGAAAAGACAATGTCGTTCGGTAGTGACCTTTGTATACGTGAAATTTCATGTATGAACCAACGACTCGGCACATCTCGGCTATGTGACTAGAATATTTAACCTCCTGACGCGATGGGGTTTGAATATTCAACTGTGCTTCCTGATTGCTCCAGTTAATGACTTTGGCTCAGCAAATCCATCAGGCACAGTATGAAGGATAACTAGTTATTTATACTAGAAAGGAAAATTTAAGTGTCAAGATTATTCAAAAGGACATGACTATTTATCCTTATTTTCCTCAAGACAGATAACATCTCTAGGAGGTGCAGCTAAATAGATTCAAAGCACATCTTGTCTACAACAAAATGTACTTTTGGAGGGTAAAGTGTTGACCTGCCTTATGCCAAGGTCTTTAAGATCCATAATCAAACCACTCAAGACTGGATATATGTACACTCATGCATTATGGGGTCACGTGAAGCAACCTATTAATCACTCCAAAGTCTGGGTCGTCCAACATCTGGGTCGGCCTTTATCCGAATCGGTGAAGACAGTGGAGACAATAGCATGAATCCAGCTTGGCCATGCCGACCGGGGCATAGGCCAAACCGGAAATATCTCCTAAAGACCAGTTCTTCAACATTCAGACCAAGCCCATGTGCTTCACAACATTCAGATCGGCTGCCCTAGCCCAATATCTTTAATAAATTGCCTCCCAAAGCTATAAGAAAAGGACTTTTAGCTCTTCTAAGTTTACTTAATGTTTGTATTCACTGTGTACTCGGGATTTGTGTATCTCCAACACTTGTAATCATTCTCTATCATAAAGAAAAGTCATTAAGTGGACGTAAGAAACTCATAACCGAACCACTATAAATTTTTACGTGTGATTTCCTCTTGTTTTCCATTTATTATTTTTTCGTTTATTTCTCTTCATATAATATTTGGATGTTTGTGCCACTTTTCGATGTAAACAATATTAAAATTATTTTGGCACATGAATATTGATTTTCATCGATAATTACATTTTTTATATCTTATGTACAACTCGATTCTAATTTATAAGACACAACTTACCCAAAAATTCATTATATACAAACACACACACACACACACACATATATATATATATATATATATGTACACATATATAATTTATTGCAATATAAAAACAATGAAAACTCATTAATACTTATTTCAACTCATATTTAATTACTTAAAGTTTTGCGTATTTAATCAGCAAAATTGCCCTAACACTTATTGTTTCATACTGATCAACTTAAATATCATATTAAAAATATGTTAACATTTAAATATTGATTTCCAAATCAATGTTTTATATTTTAATGTTCATTCTAATAACAAAAAAGATTGTTATGTAATAATTTGCCAATTACTGCATTAGACAAAATGAACCGTTTAAACACAGTTCATGAATTATTTTCTTAGATTTATTATCTTTATCATAGATTCATTTAGCAAACACAATTTGGAATTGATTTCCTTATGATATTATTTCCCAATAAAAAAATCTCAAATTGTTTATTTCTCGGCTTAAATTATGGTATAAGTCATACTATTGAACTTGTATTTTAATTTTCTCAGATTTCAAATTTACAAAACTTATTATGATTAATCCATACGGGGTACCCAAAAATCCATGCTATTCCAGGTTCTCCCCTTATAAATTATGTCCTTGCAATTTCCTTACGATAATACATTTTTATTTTCTAGTGGCTCTTCTCAAATTTACTACTTTTGAAAATTTTAGTTAAATTTACCTAATATACAATATTCAAAACATTGTATTCTTACTCGTTTATTTCACTTTGAATAACAAAGTTCACATTTTAATTGCATAGTTTACAAAAGTCTTAATTCTCATCCCAAATAATACACACAAAAGATTTAAGTTATAATAACATATCTTTCACATAGCATATAATTAGAATACACCATCACCTTTTCCAAATTTTCAATTCGTAATTGACACTTCTTACCATTAACTTTGTATTGATTACCCAAATAATGACTGTTATTTTGATTATAAAATCAAACAACATTGCCATTAATCGTTTATTTTTCACATCTTGATGGTTGCATCATCTTTTTAGCTGAGGTACGTACGAGAGTGTATTTCAAAGAAAATGCTCATGTTCAAGATAATTACTTATGTAAAACAACTCTTTTTACTCAAAAATCCTTTATAGTTATTCCTTTCAAAACACTATTTTCGCTTAATAACTCTTTAATTTGTTTTGAATAATATTAAACCATCAAATTTATAAGGATTCTACTCATTATGTGTCAGCAAAGTTGATATAATATCGCTATTGCCTCGCCATCTTTCCTATTATTCACATTTAATATAGTGGTGTAATCTATATTCAGATGAAATTTTAATTACACTTTCCTATAATTTATGTTATTACTCAAAATAGTGTGCTTGATCATCTCGATAAGTGTTTAAGAAATTCTCATTGGTATCGTTGATCAGACATACCGATCAGAGCTCTTAAAATACTCAATGGAAGATTCAACACAATAGATAATCACAGATTTTTTGGGTTCACACATGGTTGCATTTAGTAATTCATTATCACAGATAAACTTGCTTTATTTTAAATAAATGAAACTCACCTTTAAGTCTCATTTACCAATCATTCATTTTTTTTACTCCACAGTTTACTTTTAACAGAAATTTAATAATTTGCATACCATCCCTTAATCCCGCTTGTAAATTTATTAATTTTTAGCACAACCAAAATAATTAACTTGTTTCCGCAGTGTAACTCGGATATATCTCAAGTTATTCCTCTTTTACCTCAATATGAGTTTCAATTTTCAGTATCTTGGATTTAATTTATTTTTCCATCTCATTTTATTTTATTTTATTCAACCATCAACTATATTCAAGTGGATAGTTTTTCGGTTTCATCAAATTTTAGACCCAAGATTTTGCCGAAAGGATTTAAGAGGATGGGGATTTCTACTAAGGTAAACTACAAATAGTAGGATCCATGTCATGGAATACAAAGGAATAAAGTACATTCCTAGATGTATTCCCAAAGGTAAGATTTACTTAGGAGTCAACTGACCAAGGACACGGATTAAGGATAACAATGGAAAATGATAAAAGTACACATGAGCGTTATCCTTCCATGTTGTAACACATGTACTATTATGGTTGTGTTACATGTTTATCATACTTTATTCTAATCTCGTTTGCTCTGATACCATGTTGTAACGCCTAACCCCGAGATCCACGATAATAAAGCGAATTCACTACACCAGAAAAGGCTTTTCCTAGCATTGAAAAAACGCTGCTAAAGCTTCTAGTAGCGTTTCGGTAAACGCTGTGACATGACATGTGTTAATGCTAGAAATAGCACTAACACCCCCAAGGTGTTATTCAACACTTCATAAATGATTTAGATCTAGAAAAGCGGTAGCCACAAACACCAAAAGCAAGTAAAAAGACAGAGATGTATAGTGGTTCGGCCTAGATCTGGCCTACATCCACTTTCAAGAGAGATTTCATTATGATTCTCAATGTTACACGGTATATAATTTCTCTAATTTTTCATATTTTCTCTCTTTACAATTTTTTTTCTCTATTTCTTCTCTCTTTAATCTTTTGATTCTCTCGATTTCAGCATGGAAGTGATTAGATCTCTTCAGTTGCAATGATTATTGCATTAAATCTTCAATATTCTTGCATTTAGACGATCTTCAATGATTTCATGGTGGTGGAGATGTTGAATCAAAGCTTCAAAGAGGTTTAATGGAGGTTAGAATGGTTTAAAATTGTTGGGAAATTAAAATGGTAGCACTTCGTGGGAGGAGAAATCGGTCCTCCTCATGTAGGAAGTGCGGGGGTATTTATAGTTGTGATTTGAATGAAGTGGCAGAGTTGTAAATATGTGTATGCATGTAATTATGTCATCGGGCGACCCTGGACCTTAGGTCGTCAACCACATAACAAACGAACGGTCTGACTTTAATATGCAGGAACGAACTATTTAAGCATGGGTAATGACCCATGTCAAAGCTGCTCACGTGCGTCATCTTTCATGTGGTTCCACTACCTCGTGTGTCCATACTTTACAGCTATCACCTTGCTTCTACCTCATTCCTTCATGCATTCACGATCTGCTACATTTAACAAAAAATAAACAACCTAACTAATATTATGACCGACCTGACTTATATTCCTCGACCTGCCACGTTAGCTTTTCATATGCCACAACCCATGATCACGTTAAACTGGCTAAGCGATTCGTATGTTTTCATGTTAGTACTTCCACCTGTTATAATCTCAGCTGGTCCACTGATTAATGCATAAAAAATATGTTGGCGATCCAAATATACTTATCACGATCCATGTGTTATATATGTGAAACCCATACCATGCGTACGATTCGCACAACTCTTGCTATATATGAATGTGCTTTAAAGTGAGCATGTCAGCTTATCAAGCATTCAATGAAAGGACCGATGTTTACACCATCGCAGCAATGAATTGAGCCTTTGCTTTGCATATAGTTTACTGGAACAATGAATTTAGATCATGTGCACATGTGTACTCCATATATAGTTTACTCGAACATTCCATCTTATATATTCCACATACGCAATATATATAATCCATATGTTATTCACTTTTTCCACGGGGTGTTGTTGCAAAGATTGGGTACAACTGGCCCTTACAGCTTGCGAGAGACCTGACGAATTGTTCAACGATCCAACTTCCTTGTGAGCGACCCAACCTTAGGTCGTGTGAATGACCCAACCTTAGGTCGTATAAACGACCTAATGATCTGATCTGCTTTATTGTACATTCAACATATTATTTTTTGAACCGCATTTTAAAAAATGGGTTAACATTTGCCCCCAAAGCTTATATTTTTATTTGCGAAAAATGTAAGCTTCGAAATCAATGGCTCAAATTGCTTACTGGTTTTACCTGATGGATCGTGGTTTTTCTATACATAATCAAACTAATGGTTTGGCACACGTTAAACATGATGGGTCACGAAAAGCCGATTAGGTAGGTCATCTGCACTCTTAAAATTGCTTTAATTCCTTTGCTCAGCTCATTATTTCTTTTACTTTATTTTCCATACCAGAGAATCTTTAATGGCGGATGAATTCTTCTGAAATGATTTCTTCAACTCAATCTTGCCACCTCATCTTCAACTGACCCTATCGCTGGTTAGGTTTGCACTATCGGTTAACTTCATTGTTAGCTCATTAGAGATTTCTGATGCAGTTCGAACTCAATCATCATCTTGATTTCAGCTGATTCGAATCGTTTTTCATATCTGAATACATTCAACTTTGTCGACCATCGATTCTCATCTACAGTCAGGATTTATCTTTGTTGACTATCATTTTCTATTGTAGGGGTTGGTTCTTTCTTCGAGCATTGTTTTGGATCAGATCTTGAGATTTTGGGTTCAAATCAACATGTCACTTTGATGAAATACAAATCTGAAATTGACATGCGTTCCTTTGCAATTCCAATAGCTTGCGCTCTGGTCTGATTTTTGGCGAGATAGTATGTGGGACGACAGGGTTTAAAAATGAATTTGCATCTCAGAATTGAATGCTCCAATTTGAAATCAGATTTCAGGCGTTTCAAGATCTGAATGTAGCATTGAATCCCGATGTCAATCCATAGTGTTAATGTTCTATGGTCAAACTCGAGTTTGTACTCTGTTATTTGTTAAGATGGAATCCGAATACAATCTTTGAATTGTTCGACCACTTTTTTTAATGAGTAGCATTTCTGAATTCAATCAAACAACTTTAACAGTTTTTTGATGTCGAATTGATGATCTATCACTTATTTTGGGCATTGATTCTCAACATTTGCCGGTGACATTGTGAATTTTTGTATCCATTTTGCTTGTAGGCCATTGGCATGGCTTGAATTTACTTAACAATTAAATATATCTGTCTTGGAACAGTTGATCTGCATCATGGTTTTTGAGTGTATGCAAAACTCCAGTTATTCATGTTTCGAAGTTACACGCTTTAGTTCCAAATTCTTTGCATGTTGAGACGTTCGATCTTGTCGCAATCATTGTCGTTGATACATGAACTCATTTGCTTGAACCAACACCATGTGCATTGAAATTTTCTGCTGTGATTGCATTATGATCTCATGTCAAAAACGAGTCAGGTCGTCTGGACAACCTGTGTCATCAGGTCAAGGCACGACCTACTTCTTCATATCGTCGACCGGTCTGTCTTTTCAAGTCGCTGAGCGACCTGCTCTGTTAGGTCGTTGAGCATCCTCACCTGCTTGACTAGGTTGTTGGGTGACCTACTTTTGACACTTGAAGCTTGCTTTTAATCTTATTGCATTCGAGGATTCCAGACTTTGAACAATTTATAGTCATAACTTGAAAATTATATGCCTATATTCCCTGTGTCCTGTCTTACAATAGCAACAAACATTTGCATATTTTGGACTTATACTTCGCCATCGAACATCCACGATGATAATGATTTAGTTAATCACTAAAGAATGACTTATAGAGAATTTTTAGACTTGAACTGAATGACGTGCCTACATAGGATTACTTCATTCAATAGTTAAATTAATAACTTGTCAAACTGTGCCTGTATAAATATGACGCTATAATTTGAATTTGCAATGACGTTTGAAATCAACTAGTCAGCACATATCGACTGTAGATTTCAAGCTTCATATTTTAATGACTTGTATAATTATGTATGAAGGTTCATGTTTTATGAAACATTTACCTATACTATGTTGAAAACTGAAGTTCCATGTGCAGAGTGAATACCAGATAGAAGACTAGTTATCATCCTCGAAAGGAGATCATTCTTGCTTAAGCTGGAGCTTCAATTTGAATTTTTGAGGCTAGAGCAACTGCAGAACTTTTAGATTGCAAACGAATCAATCCTTGGCTATTCCTCGCCCTCATAACAATCCACCAAAGAGATGTCGCTCTGTGTTTACTCGATACGTTTTCAATCAAGAGAACATTCAGTTTGACATTCCTAAGTTGGACGCCAAATTTCTAGGGAAAGAAGAATTTGCTGATTGTTCATCTTCTAGGTATGCTGCAGTAGTTTAGTTAAATTCAGGAATTTGAATTTGAATTGACCTTGATATCATGGATCATCCCGGGCTATATAAAACTTTGAACCTCAATTTCATAGCGGCTTATCCCAGTACTCTTATGTGGTTATGTTTCCCACATACCATGGGTCGTCATGAGATGCAAATGCCTGATGAGATCAGCTTGCCGAGTTTCCTTGATTGTGGTTGATGTGCTAGAAGTTTCAACTCTGTCGGCAAGAGCTCTTTAAACTTTCCAATATGCATGAGGCCTCTAAGCTCACCAATACGGTAGGAACCCCGGCTTCACTGGCTGGTTCAGTGCTTCTACTTTAGAGAAGTTTTTATATCTTTGTGCCCTCGCTCGGGGAGGACTTTGGATTTCGGTCCCCCGCTTGGGGAGCTCTTTGTATTTTGTGCCCCCGCTTCGGGAGGACTTTGAATTTTGTGCCCCCGCTTGGATAGGTGCTTTAATTTAAGCTCAACACTCGTTTCTTCGCATCTGAGATGATCAGACACAATGTGAATTGAATGGATGCCTCTGAAGAGGTCATTAAAGCCTAACACTTATTTCGCATCTGGGATGACCAGACACAACACAAGTTGAATGGACGCCTCTGAAGAGGTCATTATATCCCAACATTCATCTCATCGCATCTGGGATGACCAGACACAATGCGAGTTGAATGGGCGCCTCCGAAGAGGTCACTAAAGCCCAACACTCATTTCATTACATCTGGGATGACCAGACACAACACAAGTTGAATGGACGCCTATGAAGAGGTCATAGAGCCCAACACTCATTTTATCGCATTTGGGATGACCAGACAAAACCGCGAGTTGAATAGATGCCTCCGAAGATGTCATTAAAGTCTAACACTCGTTTCATCGCATCTGGGATGAACAAACACACCGCGAGTTGAATGGACGTCTCCGAAGAGGTCATTAGAGCCCAACACACGTTTCATCGCATCACTACAACAAAAAACACTTTTCGCAACAGGCGATATCTATTGCAGTAGACCTATTGCAACAGGCCTGCGCCTATTGGTATAGCCGAAGTTGCAAAAAGTCCGCAACATTTTATGTCTGTTGCAATAAGATGTTGCGGTATACTTCTTTGCAAAAGGCTTTTGTTGTTGCAACAGATCATTTTGCAACAGTATATGCCCGTTGCAATAGATTTATAAATCTGTAAAAAAAATACAGCTTATAGATACTACATATCAAATGTATTCGTTTTAGTAATAGTGTATGTTACAAAAAGAAATAAACAAATAAAAAAATTATTTTAACGAAGTTTTAATAGTACAAACAATTGCAATATTTTTTTTTACAATTTTCATACACCATTCATGTATAACAATTTCTTCTTTCTCACAATACACTTTTTTCCAATAAAGTTTTTCTAATCATATTTCTACTCTATCATACATATACTATAACAAGACAATAAATATCATCAATTCACTAGAACAAATCTGCAGTTCATGCTCCAAGTTAGTTGTCGATCGTGAACACGCACAAGAACTTGTCCTTTTTGTATAAGTAATGAAAAACCATCTCCTCGTCGCTTGGATAAAATCTAAAGCCCGGTGGAAGCGTATATTCAATATCCCTTAAGCCCATGTCCGAAGCAAGAAACAAAGAGCTGGAGCAAAAACGATGGAGAGCAGTATAAGTTCACTTTGGATAATCTGAAGGCCTTTTTGAAGCTAAAAGGAGGTGTATGTTTTTTTCCCCTTCAAAGTCTTGAAAACCTAAAATTCATATAGAAGAGGGTACAATTAATTAAGATACATATGCTATTGTAGTAAAATTTAAATATAAAACAATTTACCAAATGTGTAAAAAAGATATACTAATCCCTGGAGATCTTAAAGCTTTTGATACAAGATCATCTTAAGAAGAACGATGCTCACATGAAAAATCTTCTACTTAATAGTATAGCTTATATGTCATTTAAATAATATAAACACTCATATTAGTTGAAGTTATCTATAGAATTTTAAAAACAAAATTTTTAGAATGTCCCACTGCATTTAGTAACTCCAACATTCACATATTTGTTACTGGCAATATCAACATTTCCTGACTTACAACCGGTTTTCTCAAGTAGGGTTCAAAAATTGTACCTATCGAAAGACGAATTGGAGACTGCTACAAATTTAGCTGCAAGATGAGTACCTGCTAAATCCAGTCTTCTTTTGTCTTTCAAAATCGAAATAATCTACTAAAAATAAAATAATCGAAATAATATGAATACCTGCTAAAAGAAAAAAAAAAGAAAAAAAAAATTGAAATAAAAAACCAAGCGCTTATATTTTCTTTCAATATTTCAGTCCCTTTGCTCGTTCATCTCACCAAATGAAACAATATCACCTCTCCATCAGTTCGACAAAGGTTCAGCAAAGCAGAGAAGAACAAAATTGTCTAAAGTTGACAATTTGAAATCAAATTGGATATTCCTTTTTTTGTACATTACAAACAACAATTGCATGGCAAGATGTTACATAGCAATTCTAACAAGCAGACATTGTTTCATACCTATCCATTACTAGACAGTGCCACTGAAGCAAACAGGAGCAATGAAAATTGAGTAGCACCCTATAGGAAAAGTACTACACACCCAAAAAAGGGGGATATCGCTTCATAGAGTTACTTCAATGTAGAGAAAACAACCTTAACCAGAGAAGGATAAGGGAACCTCAATGCATAGGCTTTGAAATGAAAACTCACCATACCAATTCTACAGCCCAAAAGCAAGAAAAATTGAACAAGTTGACATAGAAAACTCACCATACCAATTCTACAATACCATAGCAGTTTGACCAAAAAGATTAACTCACAACGACTGTGTGAAATACATAGCAGCAAGTTTCATAGAAGACTATCACACTGTAAACTCACTTGAACTACTAACAACCATGTTGATTTGAGGTAAAAACAGATAGCAATAAGCCCAGCCACAAAACCCAATAACCATCGAAGCAAGTAGCTTTCACCGTAATCGACTGCGATTGATGGAGGAAAACTGCAGATGAAAGACGTCCAAAACCGCAAATCCAACACAACCCAAAAACCTAAGGAGAAAGAAATCATAGCCTAAAAGAGACAACCCTACAAATACTCAAGTCGAAACACTAAAAATACAAAACTCACCCAACGCCTAGCTAGCAAACAACAACAACATCTCAACTGGCAGCAACGAAGTCACGAAAATACCACCGTTGTTGAAGAATTGAAATTGAGGAGTCAAAATTTGCGAACACCGCGAGTACAAAGTGAAGGGGCTCGAAACAAATTGGAGAAGATGGATAAAGCGTTTGCTTAGAAAAAATATATGAGGAGAAGGCTACAGCGAAAATGAGGGCTTAGAGGATGACGGTGGCGGAAGAATAATTTTGAGGAGAAGGCGAATTTATTTTCAACCAATATAGTTGAGTAGTAATTAAGCCCGATTTGGGGAAAGATGCCAGGCGAGTTTGAATCTTGACAAATGTGAAAATTTCGGACTTGGAGCCAAAAATACTGACGTAGGAGCCAAAAGTTTTTACAGTTTGGAGCCAAAAACTTTGTAGATATGTAATAAGGGACAGTTGCAAAGGGCAGCGGTCAATCAAGTAAAGTTGTTGCTGAAATCTAATAAATAGATATTAAACTTTAGTTGCTTTTTTGTAAGATGATTAAATTTTAGTTATTAAATATTAGCATTGATTACTTATTAGTTATTTCATAAAAAAATATGAATTGTTTAAATAGCTAAAATTAAAATTTAAGGCGAGACCAAAAAACTGTCGATTATTATTTTTAAACATATATAAAAGCATCAAAATTAATTTAATATAAATTTAAAAATACTTAAAAAAATTAAATACAACAACATCAACAACTACTAATAACAAATAATTAATTCATTCATAAAAATACCTCTTTCAGACATGAATTATAATTAATTCATACAAAAAATTATTATTTGTTATTAATTACTTTTTAATAATAATATCAATAAATTATCATTTATTTGTTGATTATGGGTTTATTAATTTATTTATTATCCATACATATGCATATTTCAAATTAATTATTATTTTTTATCCATTAGTTTATTATTATTATTTAATATTTATTTATTTATTTTATTATTTTTAACTGTTAATTTTTTATATTTTTATTTAATTATCAATTATAGATATTAATTTATAATAATTAAAATTTATTAGTAATTATGAATTATTAATCTTTTACCTAATTACTAATAGTAAATTATATAATAATAACTATTTAAGATTAATTATTAAAAGTTAATAGTATGTTTTTCGCAACTGGCTTTACCAGTTGTAAAAAAATACAGTTATTGCAAGTGGCGAAAACAGTTACTAAAGATATTTATTCGCAACTGACTTGGAAGCGCAGTTGCAAATAATACGTTTGTTGCAACTGCTATGAAAGCACAGTTGCGAAAAGTATGTTTTTGCAACAGGAAGGAAGCGCAGTTGCTAAAAATATACTTTTCGCAACAGAAAGAAAAGGTTTGTTGCTAAGTCTCATCTATTGCAACTGCTATAATAGGTCTATTGCAAATTGCTAGTTGCAATAGGGTATTTTTCTTGTAGTGCATCTAGGATGACCAGACATAATGCAAGTTGAATGGACGCCTCCGAAGAGGTCATTTAAGCCTAACACTCGTTTCATCGCATTTGGGATGACCAGACATAACGTGAGTTGAATGGACGCCTCCGAAGAGGTCATTAAGCCACTCCAATGTTTTCTGTAATCGGGTCAAGTATTCCCTGACACCGACAATGTCATCGGGTCCCCAATGTTTGTCGTAACCGGTTCAGGTACTTCCTGACACTGACGATCTCATCGGGTCCCCAATGTTTGTCGTAATCGGGTCCGGTACTTCCTGACACTGACGATCTCATTGGGTGCTTCACTATGGCCGAGATCTTTGTAGGCTTCATTATGAGAGGTTTTTGTTGTTGTATTGTTACACGAGGAAGACGCCGATTCCTTCATCGGACGCTTGACTTGGCTAGCTATCTTAGCTAAAGAACTAGGACCTTGGACCTTTCATTTTGTGAGGTGTCCCTTCGGTGAAACTTACAACTACTCTTGCCTTTATTTGTTGCAGTGCTTTTTCATCATCTGACTTTGTGCGACTCTTTCTATTCACTTTTCAAGGTGGTGCTCTTTGTCTTTGCACTTGCGCATGTTTATGTTTATAGCACTCGGCACTTGAGATAGTGTGGTTGGGGTCGTAGCGTCTTGTGGGACTTTAAAGGAACAAGCGCTCGCCGGATAACCTGCATTGAAAAAACCGCTTTAAGCAAATTTTGAATTAACGAAAATTTTGCAAGTAAGAGATTTTACTCAGGCAGACATTATTCATATAGCTAATGTTCAGTACAATGCATGTAAATATTACACACTTTTTACAAGAAATTGAGCATAGCATCTAGTAAAGTAGAAACGAAGGTGATTATTATTCCCAAGATTTGGAGTTGGAGTGCCACCAACAGTTGTCAGTTAATCACGAGCCTTGCATTAATCTGCGCTGGAGCCCTGTTACTTGGACTGGATTGACTAGTTAGTGCATTTTGCCCCTGAACAGCTGGAGCAGAGTTTGAGACTTGCGGATTCTTCTTATACTGTTGGAGCCCGTTCTTTTGAATCAGTTACTTAATCAAGCTTTTCAAATGTTCGCACTCATTCATATTGTGACCGGGTTAATTATGGAAGCGGCATCCTGAGTTTAACTGGTTATCACTCATACTTCGCGGTTTTGGTGTTGGATAATTCTCGATGTCTTTAGTAGCCACAAAGATGTTCTCTGGTGTTTCTGTCAGAGGAGTCAATTCGGAATTCTTGAAAAAGCCGAGTCTCTTGCCTTTTCGATCATCCTTTCCATTATTTCCTCTCTTTTGACCTCCGACACTCTTCTGATCGACCTGAACATCATTATCCTTCCTCTCAAGTGCAACAATACTTACAGTAATATCAGGGTCATAAACTCTTCTGCTTTCATGTAGAATCTCTCCAAGTATTCAGCTTTTTCATCTTGATCCACCTTCCAAACTCTAACTTCTTGTTTATAGCGCGGTTTAGTGCCATCAAGACTAGTTGTGGTTCTGGATTTTCCACCTCTGATGCAGGAGCATTAAATCGAGTCAAAAAGATTTTATCCGATTCTCCCAATCTTTGCTCCAAGTCATTTAGTGACATCACATCTTTGACTTTGGTGGTCTGCAGCCTGAACTGCTCTTTGAATTTCTTTGCCAAGACAGAAAAGTTATCCATAGATTTTGGCGGAAACTTGGTGAACCAGAGCGATGCCACTCCTTCCAAATAGACAGGGAAATACAAGCTTTTAATCTCATTGGTGGCCCTTGCACCATCCATGTGTTGGTCATACTTGTACAAGTACAAATTGGGATCACTAGTCCCCCCAAAAGCTGCAATTGTCGACGGAGATTTTTTTCTCGAGAACTTGGCCTTTTGAATTCTTTCAGTGAGTGGAGTCTTACTAGGAGCAAACTCCCACTCTTTTTCATCATAGTTTCTTTCCGTGTTTTCTTTTATAATCTTCTTCACCATCTATGAAAGACGTTCTTCTTCATCATGTCGACTCACAAAGCTAGCGCTATCACTTTTACTGGATGTTTGTTTAAGCGACAATCTCGGTTCAGGATCCGGGGACATGGACCTCCTTCTCGGGGAGGTTCCCCTTTGGTGAGACTATCCACAGTTTGAGAAGTTCTTCTTACGGAATGGTTCTTAGCAACTAGCTTAGATTTTTCATTCTCAACATTATCTGACTCATCGATCTCTTGAGCAAAACGATCATAACTGAGACTTGAAGAAGAAGAATTGGCATTTTCTCCGTAGGTTGATACTGGTGTTCGTTTTTGTGCATTGGTTTAATTAAGCAGCGAAAAAAACTTCTAACCTAGCCATCATAGCGTTATTTGAGATTCCCATTTGCTGAGTCAAACCGGCAACGACATCATTCAACTCATTCCTATTCACACTAGCTTCTTCCCCTGAGGATTGGTCAACTTCATGAAGATAAGTTTACAGAGTAGTAGGATTATCTGCAACATTTCCTGATCCCAAGATTTTACGGACTTACTTGTTGGCTTCTTCAGCTGCATTTCCTTAGACAAACTCTTGAACTTTGAGATAATATCCTGACTGTCTTGGATTTTAGATTTTGAGAATCTATCGTTAAAAAAAGACTTCAATTTCGAAAACTCTCACAAATCACTTAACCTTTAGGATGTGGATGTGGCCCCACGGTAGGCGCCAAAAATGTTAATGCTAAAAATTTCACTAACACCCCAAGGTGTCATTCAACGCTTCACAAACAGTTTAGATTTAGAAAAGTGGTAGCCACAAACACTAAAAGCAAGTTTAAAAAAAAAAGATTTATAGTAGTTCTGCCTAGATCCGGCCTACGTCCACTTTCAAGGGAGAGATTTCATTATAATTCTCAATGATACAAGGTACATGTTTTCGCTAACTTTGCTCATTTTCTCTCTTTACAATTATTTTCTCTACTAGTGTGAACCCGTGCTACGCACAAGGTTCACCGTATGATACAAATAGCAATTCATCGTTAAGTATCGTTAGCGATGAAAAATTTATATCTATGCACTAAAGTTATTTTGATTTTTTTTTTTTTATTAAATAGCATTGACAGACATTAATAAATATGTTTTAAGTGACTGCTAAGAATGCAAAATGTAACAACTTTTTTGAAATGATAATGGATTTACATATATGAAGACTATTATATGTATTATTTAGCTGTTACTTATTATGTTCCTCCGCATGCCCTTTAATTTAAGTAATTCATTAGTTAACACAGGTCCACCTTAGAAAATATAAATTCAAATATTCACGGCATTTGATGTAATTAATGTGGTCCATGTACAGCGTAAAGTTTATGCATAGGTTATGTATGATATAAAGAAATCATGCTAAGAGTTGAGTGTTTAAATTTTAATTTCAATAGGTAACATTCAAACAGTAACACCAAACATATTCTTATTTTTGAGGAAAACCGGTAAATGAAACTTTGGACAGCAAGGTAAGGGCTAAACCATGTTTCTTTTGAAATGTTAATAGGAAAAGCAAGCGGGTAGTCTTTGGTACAAATATATAATCAATCGGCCAAAGCAACATTGCTACTTTATCCGAAATGTATTTTGTAAATGTATTTTGTCAGAGTGCGAATTTGAGATAAATGAGTTTAACCTTTCATGAACTGCGCCTTAAAAGTAGAACGTGGAACCCATCTTGTTCTCTCTATTTCACATTTTTTAACAAAATAAGTTTCGGTCCTTCTAGCATTGTCCCGGCCGAAGTCATGTTCGTCTTCTCTTAAGCATGCTAACAACTTCTAAATGGGTAAAACAAAACACACTAATGTAAATGGTACAAAAGGACATCAGTAAATGATATTTGAAAAATAACAGTTAAAATTATTGGAATGGTCATTGACAAAACCATGAAACAAACTAAAATTAGCACATTAGAAATTGCATTTACTTTTATTATAATACATGCAATTTGGTGTATTCTTTCCACATTTCAACACGGTAAACAAATGAAGCTGAAATTTATATGCTAAACCATGTAAACATATCTTTCATAATTTTGCACAACTCTATCTCATTACGTACTATATAATAGATAATGTTCATCTACATAAGAAGCGCAATCATATTAGTCTAGAGCTTAATTTAATAAGCAATAACACAGTGCGGAAGATTTCTCCTAATTGAATAGAAGTTCAACAAATCAAAAAAAGAACTAAAAAGTCACCTGTTGAACAATTATTCTTTACATATGGAATCTATGAAATCAACCCGATTGTTCTCATTTCTGATACTTATTACATAGCTAAAGCATGTCCAGAAACATACCCAGCACCACTTATATAATTGGATGGTGCTGTACATGTTGGTGTCCCAAAAACTTATAAATGTAGTTGATAATGCATGCGTCTCATCTTAAATGAATACAGATATCTTAAGTAAACTTTGGCTAATAGCCTAACTAAAAATGGATTACAAAACAATATTATTTAGCGTGCAAACCTTAAAATACAGCTAATTCCTCATGCAGAACAGTCAAGTGTCAACCACATCATGCCGAACCATTCAATCGCTGTGCAAACTGCATCACCACTAATACCATGCATTAAACTGACTTGCCACTATCACCAGTTCTGAAATTTCAGATAACATGACCACTACCTGCCCACAATCACCTCAATAAGCCATCACCTGACCCGATTTCACTTAAGAAAAATTAAATACCAAATCGCCGAATCACTCATGAAGCTATCGACGTATCCACAAACCCCGTCCAAATTGCCACTGCCACCGCGACCATCTCTGCAGAAATGGACCACCAGAACCATGACCAACCTCCATGAATAAAAAGCGACCGCCAATCATAACTCAGCACCACGACAGCGAACATAACCCAAACTCACTGATTCCGTCTACGAACTCTGACTTGCTTCCACCTTTTAACTCCGAATGCAATTTCAAATTGCGCATTTTCTTTTCCTTTTCTGATATACTTTCGGTTTATTTGTATTTCAGTCGTTTGGAGAAAGTCCTGATTGTGTTTGGAGAGAAACACTTCCAGGTTATCTTAAAAATAAATGTATTTAGGCTTTGCTTTGGGCTTCTATTGGGATGAACAGTATCTGTAAAAAAACAAAATGGAGGCAAGCATTAGATATAATTAGATGCAACATTTTTTACAGCTTGCTTAAAGTCTATACTAAGATATTATCGTAACATATTGATAATCCCAGTACAGATGTACATGCAACTTATTATCAATATACATGTTAGCCAAAAGATACTGATAATCTAAACTTTATTCTATCATCATCCAATATAGCTGTACGATAACCATATACAGCTTGCTTAAAATCAATAACAGTGTACAGCTAGTATCAAAAAAGTCAGACCATGAATTTAACTACTCCATAATATATTTTTTCTAGCATCAAATATGGAATATAAAGCAATCAGTATGTGATGGTCAAAATAAATATTACGACGTTTATAATTAATTTCCTGAACATATAAAAGCAGTCGTTTCACCAAATGTAAATGTTACAACACTCAAAATCCGTATTGCTTAATGAAGCATTATTATTGAAGTATGATTAACCCTTCTATAACGAGATCACGTTAATTAGCCTGCATGTCCCATGCCCAATGCATATTCATTTAAATGCAAATCAATACTTCCTATTGCAAAAGGTCAGGTTAGTATATATATTACCTTATATATATATATATATATATATATATATATATATATATATATATATATATATATATATATATAGACACACACACACTCCTCTAATAGATGTATCGTCCAAGTAACCGCTAAGGCATGGTTCAAATGGGAAATAGCTGAAGGCGGAGAAACTAAACTAATATGCTAGAATATGCATTTCATAGAGTTGAATGCTTGTCTAATAAGGCAACAATTCATTACAGAAGACTTTATCTCCTTCTAATATACTGCGCTGGGCCTTGGCCCATATATCTATTATTACATTTTCTGTTTGACAGTTCAGCTATATATATTAGCCCACTGCGTTGTAATAATATATCGGTTGTTACATTTGTTCAAATACATGTTCTAGTTGAAATAATACAAAAGTATCCTCCCTTGCAAATTCTGTTTTGGTATCAGAGCAACAAGTCTAATGGCATCAACAAGATCCTCCACCGCTGCATCCAAGAATACCTGCAATATCAAATTCTGAAAGCAGCTGAACACATTAGAGGGGTTAGCATAACAATTTCTTCTCAGTTTTTTTTATCATCATCGGAGTAGATACCGTTCTTGTGTGAAGATCCGTTCACATCAGTTATTCTTTCCTTTTAACTGCCTCGCCAACCAGCGATATCAGAGATTTTTCATCATTTATCACCAATGGCTACAGTTCACCCATCTGATCGTCGTAGATCATCATCTGGGATCAGTTTCTGGTTGCAGAAATTGTTGAAAATTTGTCTAGCTCTGATACTAATTTGTTAACTATATGAACTACTGGATAGTCTTTGAGAATTATAGCAAACACAGAAGGAGAAAACAAATACTGCAAGAAAATAAAAAAACTCTATTTTTTTATATTACTTTCTTTTTTTGTTCACATTTTCCTTTAATACAAATGAGGAGAGAGCTCTTCTATTTATAGCATACAAATGGACCATTCTAGATTTGCAATATTCTAGGAAATATCTAAATATTTATGGAAAAATATCTTTTCCTAAATAATAGCAACTTTAAAAGCTCTCTCAATAAAAATAGGATCATAAATTTGAATTATTACTAATCACGCTATAATAGAGATTTGACTCTTTCTATTCCTAAAATCTTGGCTAAAATGCTTGAGATTAATTCTCAACAAATCCCTCCTTTAAGCTCAAGCATCTACCATCCTTTATTCCAATCATCGTCTTGCAATTTTTGAACAACAGTTTTGGCAATGGTTTGGTGAAGATATCCGCTACCTGATCACGACTCGTAACATGATTCAGTTGTACATCCTTTTCCTTGACATGCTGCCAGATGAAATGAAAACGAACATCTATGTGCTTGCTCCTTTCGTGGTGAACTGGATTCTTCGATTGTAGACTTTTGATTCCTTTATATCTCACATGTTTTGGTAGAAGTATGGTAATCGTCCAAACTTTCTTTCTCACCAGCTCTTCTTTTCTCGCTTTCTTATCTTCGGGTTGCTCTACCACCACGGCTTCTGTAGTTGTCATTAGTGAAGAAACACTTGCAACATCCACTAATGCATTTCTGATCACTTTCAATGAATCGATAATACCAGCCTTTACCATATCAACATATTCACATTTAGCAGCGTCAGCTTGATCCTGCTCCAAAAGCTTGTCAACAACAACCGCACCTTCTACTTCAGCATTCGCAGTAATAATATATGCTGACATCTTCAAAGCATTTTGAATGATTTGATCACCAATTTTCTGGTCAAAATTAGCCGACTGCAAGTTCGCTAATTCTTCGAATGCATACAGCAAGGCAACACCACCTCCAGGCACAATTCTCTCTTCCACAGCAGCTTTAGTTGCATTCAAGGCATCGGTAACTCTATCCTTATTCGCACTAACTTCAGTTTCGCTCGCTCCTCCAATTTTTGGAACTGCAATGCCACCAAATAACTTTGCCAACTGCTCTTGCAGCTTCTGTTTATCATAGTCCGATGAATTCAAATCAATACCAGACCTTAGTTGGTCACGTCTTTCTTCAACTTTAGCTGTATTTTCTTTTTCTACTTCATTTGATTCAACCGCCCTATAAAAATTCATGACATTATTTGCATCAAGCCCAACTTCAGTATCCTTCAAATCTACTTCTTTCTCAACAACATTATCATTAGTGTTACTTCTATCCTCGCCTTCTACATCAACAGGTTCGTCCTTATCAAAATTGCTATCAAATACGTTATATTCTTCCTTGTTCACTGCTAGTACCTCCTCAACTTGGTCTGTATCTTTTTTTCTTGTTTCTGAGGCAGCCCTCTGAACCGCGGCTCTTCCTACATGCAATCGTGCTTCATCATTTGCTTTATCAACAGCTGGCCGTTCTTGTTTTGCAATTGCTTCAGCGGTTGCTCTTTGTCTTGCCTCTTCTATGTTCATTATATCATCAATTTTTGTATCATTGTCATTAGCAATCTCATCATTAAACATTTTCCCAATGACTTCCTCAGCGAATTCTTGATTGTCAACAGCTTCCTCCTGCTCTAATCTTTTCAGAGCCATACAATCAGCCTCGTCTTCTTTATTTGCCATTAGGGCCTCCTTGTTTGTGTACACCTCTTTCAATAATTTCCACGAATCTCTTGCAGAATTTTCTCCTATAATATGGTTGAAAGCTTCTTCATCAACGTTCTCACACATAGCAACACGGGCTTGATGGTCTTTCCATCTCGACCTTGTAAATGCTTCACTCTCTTTCTCCGTCATATTTTTAACATCTTTTGGCCACTCGTAGCCACACTCAACAATCTCCCATAATCCTCTGGAGATCAATTGTTCTTTCTTTTTATTACTCCACTCTTCGAAGTTTTCTTTTGTGAGAACAAACGTCGAAAGAAATAAAAATGTCATAGTTTCAACCTGACGCTCTGATACCAATTTGTTGAAAATTTGTCTAGCTCTGATACTAATTTGTTAACTATATGAACTACTGGATAGTCTTTGAGAATTATAGCAAACACAGAAGGAGAAAACAAATACTGCAAGAAAATAAAAAAACTCTATTTTTTTATATTACTTTCTTTTTTTGTTCACATTTTCCTTTAATACAAATGAGGAGAGAGCTCTTCTATTTATAGCATACAAATGGACCATTCTAGATTTGCAATATTCTAGGAAATATCTAAATATTTATGGAAAAATATCTTTTCCTAAATAATAGCAACTTTAAAAGCTCTCTCAATAAAAATAGGATCATAAATTTGAATTATTACTAATCACGCTATAATAGAGATTTGACTCTTTCTATTCCTAAAATCTTGGCTAAAATGCTTGAGATTAATTCTCAACAGAAATCACTGTAACCAGCAAGATTGCCATCCAAGAATCACCACAATGAAATTCTGGTTGCAAAACTCATTGGCAACAGTAAAATTGTCATTCAAGAAACACGATTTGTGAACTTGTGTTAGTCAAGAATCGTTTACCAATCTGTTTTCTTCTATCATGATAGGAAATAATGAAAGCATCAACTCAGCCACCACTGGCAGAGTGTCATCTGAAACCTCTTCATCAACACCACCCTTTAACCTCGAAAAACCAAAAAGCCACGTTATTAGTATTCTCCTCGATGAAGATAACTATATGTTATGGAGATATCAAGTGGAAACCGCAATAAGAGGATATGGGTTGCAAGAATACGTACAGGGGACCAAATCAGTCCCACCTGCAACAATCAAAGATAAAGATGGAAATCTTGTAAGCAATCAAGATTATATCATGCACCAGAAATAAGACAGCCTATTGGCATCTTGGTTAATCTCTTCTATAAATGCAAATCTCCTATCACAAATTATTGGTAAGACAACCTCTTATGAAATATGGAATGCTATAGAACAAATCTTTAACTCGCAATCCACAACGAGAGTTATGCACTACAGAAGTCAATTACATAGTATGCGAAAGGAAAATATGACTATGAGTGAATATCTTACCAATATTAAAACATTGTGTGATCGACTGGCAGCTACCGGACACAAGATATCAGAAAGTGAGCATGTGTTGTACATTACTCGGGGTCTAGATGAAGAATATGAATCTATTGTCACATTTATTGCATCACAAAAGGTTGTTCCAGATCTAGAGTATTTTCACTCAACACTATTGGCACACGACGGTAGGACTGAACAGAGGAAAGCGGCCCAGCCGGAATTTTCAGTTAACTATGCCTCTACTTCAAGAAACAAGACGCAACAAAAATCAAATCCTAATCAAAAGGATACCCAACCACAAAGGGGAACTGCTAATCAGAGAGGAAGAGGTAGAGGGTGGAACAACAATAACAGGCCTAAATGTCAGATTTGTGAAAAATTTGGACATATGGCGAATAAATGCTGTTTTAGGTTCAACACTGATTTCAATACTGGCCAATCAGGTCAAAATAGTCAAAGGGGTCCTAATGTAAATATGACTCAAGTTAGTCAAGCAAGGAACAATTCTGAAGGCTCAAGAATTCAGGGATCCAACAGTGATGACAATAGTAGAATTGGCGACACAAGTTTGGACGATTGGTACCCAGATTGTGATGCGACAAATCATGTGACCAACAACCTACAAAACCTGAATATTGGCAATAAAAACTACACAGGTACGCATACTATTTGTATGGGAAATGGTGAGACGACAAGTATATCTCATGTTGGCTGTGGGTACATCAGAGGTAAGAGGCAACTCTATCTCAATAATTTACTAAGAGTACCCAGTATTACTAAAAAAATCTAATCAGTGTATCACAATTTGCTAATGACAACAAAGTATACTTTGAGTTTCACCCAAAATACTGCCTTATTAGAGACATTCTAGATAAAGATATCTTATTACAGGGTAAACTAGACAGAGGTTTATACAGGTTCAACAATGTGAAATCTGGTTTCAGAACTAGTTCAGAAAATTACTGTAATAATGTTGAAGTTTATCATGTTGACAGTAATGCAAAATTTGAGTGTTGGCATAATAGATTGGGACATCCAAATTTGAAAATTGTAAAACAAGTGTCTGAATGAAAACAATATTAGTTCTGAATGCATACCTGAATCATATATTTGCACACATTGTCAAATTGGCAAGAGTCACAAATTGCCTTTTAATGACTCCAATACTATATATACTGCACCTCTTGAATTAATTGCACAGATCTTTGGGGTCCAGCACCCATGAATTCAGATCATGGACACAGGTATTACCTTTCTTTTGTAGATGCCTTTACAAGTACACTTGGATTTTCTTTCTCAAAAATAAGTCAGAAACTTGTAAAGTAACCATGTAATTTATTACATACATAGAAAAGCAAACTGATTGTATGATCAAAGTGTTTCAAACTGATGGGGGGTCTGAATTTAAACCCTTAAAAAATTATTTAGAAAGCAAAGGCATTCAACACAGGACTACATGTCCATACAACTCTGAGCAAAATGGTTTAGTTGAGCGAAAACATAGGCATATTGTGGAGACAGGGTTGACACTGATGTCACAAGCATCTCTGCCATTAAAATTTTGGACAGAAGCATTTGCAACATCAATGTACTTAATAAATAGGTTACCCACTGTCATACTCGATGGAAAATGTCCCTATGAAATGCTACATAAAACTATACCAAATTACATAGAGTTAAAAACTTTTGGATGCTTATGTTTTCCACATCTCAGACCCTACAATAAGCATAAATTAAGCCTAAGGTCAATGGCATGCACTTTTCTAGGCTATGCAAGTGATCAAAAAGGTTTTAAATGCTTAGGTGGTAGAGGAAGGATTTATGTTTCTAGGCATGTGAAGTTTAATGAAGTTGTATTTCCTTTTGCAGGCAACAACGTCAAAACAGTCAAGAAAATAACTGGGGCAGAGAAAATGTTTATTCCACCGCCAGATTTGACCATGTGTAAAGCCAATGAACCTGTTTAGGAAGCAAAGGAGAGTACAGATGATGACTGCACTATACCAGTACCAGAACAAGCTTCAGCTCATCAGATTCACTAAACAATATGTTTCAAGATGATACTACTACTCAAGGAGATGCAGATATTGGTGAATGTCATAATGAAGGTGGTACTATGTCTAATGGCAGGCAGACAAGGAATGATAACAGTGAAAGATCAAACAACACAGAAAGTTCAAGCAGTACAAACAATGACAATCCAGAAGATCATGTACAACAAACTGGGGTGAATAGACATCATATGCTAACTAGAGCTAAATGTGGGATATTTAAACCAAAGTTATACAATGTTAGTTTGAATGAGAGAGAGCTTATCGACTTCAAAGAAGCTGTCAGCAATGAAAACTGGAGAATAGCTATGAAAGAGGAATATAATGCATTATTGAAGAACAAGACTTGGAGTTTAGTTGAAAGACCCAAGCACAAGAACATCATTGGATGCAAATGGACTTATAAACTAAAAAGAAAGCCTGATAGGAGTATTGAAAAATACAAAGCCAGACTCGTTGCGAAAGGATATTCACAAGAGTTTGGATTTGATTTTACGGAGACTTTCTCTCTAGTGGTTAAGCCCACTACCATCAGAATTATGTTAACCATTGCATTACATAAACAATGGAATATAAAACAGCTGGATGTACATAATTTATTCCTAAATGCAGACCTACATGAGGAAGTTTTTGTGATGCAACCTGAAGGATATGAGATTAAGAATAAAGAAAAATTTGTATGTAGACTACATAAGGCCATCTATGGTCTTAAACAAGCATCTAGGGTATGGTATGAGAAACTCAAAGACAAATTTGCAAGTTTAGGATTCAATACAGCCAAGTTAGACAATTCATTGCACATTAGAAAAAGAGGCAATAATGTAATATTCATACTGGTGTACGTTGATGATATTCTCATAACTGGAAATAATGACAAAGAGATCAGCAGTATCATAAAGCACATCAGTGACACATTTTCCATAAAGGATATGGGGAATATAAATTATTTTCTGGGTATTCAGATTTTACAAAAATCTAAGGATGAGATTTTTTTATCTCAAAAGAAATACATTTTAGAGATTTTGGCTCGTGCTAAAATGGATAAAGCAAATCCTCTGCCTACGCCCATGACTACAAACTTAAGATTATCTAAACACAGAGGTGAAGCAATTAATGATGCAAAATTCTACAGAAGCATAGTCGGGGCATTGCAATATGTTACTGTCACGAGGCCAGAGATTTGTTACAGTGTAAATAAAGTTTCACAATTTATGCACAATCCTTTAGATGAACATTGGTGTGCAGTCAAAAGAATACTACGTTATTTAAAAGGCACCTTAGATCATGGGTTAAAGTTGATAAGAGCAAAGAAATTAACCTACAATCTTACATTGATGCTGACTGGGCTTCAGATATAGACGATCGACGATCAACATCAGGCTATTGCATATACATGGGCTCGAATCCGATTTCCTGGTGTTCAAAGAGGCAAGCGACGATCTCACGTTCTAGCACTGAAGCCGAATATCGATCTGTAGCAAGCACGGCAGCGGAAATCATGTGGATTAATTCGTTGATCAGAGAATTAGGGTTTCAATCCAGTAAAAAGCCCACGATTTGGTGCAATAATATGAGCATCGTGTCTCTATCAGCAAATCCCGTTCAGCACGCACGCACGAAGCACATCGAGATCGATCTTTACTTCGTGGTTGAACAAACACTCACTGGAAAACTGGAGGTGAATCACGTACCAGCTTACTATCAGAGGGCTGATGTATTGACAAAAGCACTGTCTGCCATGAATTTCCAGAGGATGAGAGAGGAATTATGTGTTATTGATGGCGGCAGAGTGAAAGAGGAAATTGAAAAACCCTAGGTGTATTTGAGGGTGGGTAATGAGACAACGATTCATTACAGAAGACTTTATCTCCTTCTAATATACTAGGCTGGGCCTTCGCCCATATATATATTATTACATTTTCTGTTTGATAGTTCGGCTATATATATTAGCCCACTGCGTTGTAATAATATATCGGTTGTTACATTTATTCAAATACATGTTCTAATTGAAATAATACAAAAGTATTCTCCCTTGCAAATTCCGTTTTTGTCTGTTGTAGTTCATGCGCTATTCACACTAATTTGAGACTGTGTCGTGCTTTTGAGACTTCATTCATTTACAGCATATGGTGATGTTCTTAAGATAACAAAGCAATGCATAAGCAGGTTGGATAGTTACTTATGGTTGCATGAATAAATTAAATGTGAAAAATGTTAGCTCAAGTCGTGATGCTTGAAAACAATTACTTGCTGGCTACCGAGAAATATAGTTAGTTGAGAGATATATTTGACCCTTACAACAATTACTTACAGTTGAACCGAAAAAAGAATAATAATTTAAATATACAGTTAAAACCGTGATCGCTAACAATTAGCTGGTATGCTTTAAAAGGAAAGATGCGTGAATACGGTGTTTTTTTGACTTATTTTAAGCGATATTTAACTAACTAAAAGATGATAAATGTTGTGTACCATATAAGCTAATCATCATCACATAGAAAAAGGCTATCTAGAATGAATAAGTTCTGTTTAATATTTTAAAACATGCCCATTAGTTAGTGTATTTTATTTCCATAACTCCTAGTTATACCAAAAGACTAATGGTTTAAGGTATATAGGCTACAAATTTGATGAACATCAATAGGCCTTACCAAGTAAAGGAAAAGTAAATGATTAATTTTTTTATTACTATGCATGAGTTCAAAAAATAAACAGCCTGGGAGTTGAACTGCATTTTCTATCATTGAAATAAATTGAGGTTGCATTTTTTTTCATATTTAATTGTACTTGTATTTTGGTGTACCAGTCAATATATAAACCTTGACCAATTAGCTATTCCAGGTTCGTACCTGATTATATTTATACTAGCATCGAAAAATAACAGTGGTAAAGTGTAAAATTTACTTTAATGTTACAATTCAACCATGTACCAATAGTGGTGTAAAAATAAGCCACCACCTTGTAAAGAAAAACCAATCAAAATCAATATACAACATGTTGATAGAATGCTAAAGAGGGAAAATGACCATTTTTATTGAATCAAATAGTCAATTAATGTTAGCCTACTTTGTGAACAAGGCTACACAAAGTTAAAAAGGGAATTGGTGAAGAGCACTGATCAGAAAAACGTGCACTGACAGCTCGGATCGAATCGAGGGTCTCAAGCTGAAACCAAAGGAAGCGAAGCAGAAATAAAGGAGGTTGGGACAAATACGAATCGGGTCGATGGAGCCCGATCCGCCCCTCTTTTCCTCAATACATCCGACCCGAGCTGGATGCTGGAGCGGTTATCACCCACGATCTCTTGAAGTGCAGAGCGGTTATGCACATGTTCCCCACGTTCATCCACAACTGTTATGCGCTGGCAACATCTCCAAGCCCTCACCTCCAAACCGAGCGGGATGTCTGCCACGTATCCTCGAACCGGAGCCACTCCTGGGAGACTTTTCACCTATATATACACCTCCAATGGTCATTTGAAGGGATCTTTTGGCAAATTCAGAACTCAAATCCTCTTGTCAACCGAATTTCATCACTATATTCCCATCATAATCATCTTTCAAACTATATTTTGGAGAGAATTGAGTGGATCTATATGTTGTATGAGTGAATTTGAGTGAGAATCATTTGTGTATTTATATATAAATCATCAATTTAAAAGTAGAAAGTGGACGAGGCTCTTTAACGCCAAACCGCTATAAATCGCATGCTTGCCTTTGCTTTTTGATTTCATTTTATTAGAATTATCGCTAGTTTGGGTGTTAGAGCTGCTTTTGGATCTAAAGTTTTGGTGCTTTTAGTGAGAAATTTTTGAATTCTCTGCTTTTTGGGATTATCCTTCTACTATTTGGACCTTCAAGTTCAAAGAAGTTAATCCTCTGTTTCCGACATTTTCAAGTATTTGTTGATTAATCATTGAAGAATTGGACATTATGGCTAAAGGAAAAGGAAAAGAAGTGCAAGGCGCTCGGGAGAATGAAGCTAACGAAGATTCACAAGCCATGATCGTGACGAGGTCGCGGGGACAGAGCACTGATGCAGGACGATCCGAACAAGTTGCTCCGAACAGAATGAATGGCTCGACCCCGAACCAAAACATACGCTGATGCTGCTCGTACCCTCCCTCCGAACCGAACTAGTTCCACTTCCCTACTCCGATCCGATCCGAACACGGTTGAAACTGGTACATCTACTCGAGCACCCACCAAAGCTCCGATACTGGCCGCGACGACTAGTGAACAACCCGCTCCATCGACACCAGTTACATACGGAAACTTTTCACGCCTCCTTGATATGCTTGAAAGTACTAGGGATGCTTTGGAAGCTCACAATCGTGACAGTCTTCGTATGCAGGAGAACATGATCACTATGAGTAGGGAAATCAACGAGCTTCGTAGGTAGAAGACACCCTCCCCAACTCGCCGCGTAACAACAGACCAGTCATCCTCTTCGGATGAAGAGCGCCCTCGTGAAAGAAGGTCACTTGAGCAACCTGAAAATCTTGATCCGTTGACCTTTGGATCTTCGGGATCCCATGAAGATTTTTCTCATGTGTTGGGACCTGACGACCTGAGACTGAGAGAACTTATGTTGTTGCCAATGCGTGGATCTCACGTTCTACCCAGGGATCCTAATATTATTAATCCCACGCAAGGACAACTCCTCCAACCCCTTCCTCCCGTGATTGGCCGGGAACGTAAGGAACAGAGTAGAGCAGCTGCCGCTAGAAACAGGAGGACATCCCTTAATCAGAAGCATAGGGGTAATCCGAGAATTAGGGCTAGAGAGCCTAAGCCAATATTAACGAATGTTGATGTATGGGCAATAGTGCGCCAAATCATGTCCGAAAACCGACACTACACCAATGAGGACTGGGGCATTTAACGAAGTCACACCCCCTTTACAGATGACATATTGGATTCCCAATTCCCTCGGCAATTTAATTTGCCACAAATGGATCGGTATTCAGGGAGAACCGACTTAGGACAACATCTGATGAGATATGCATGGTTCATGAATGCTGCAGCAGCTCCAAACGCTGTAAAATGCAAGGCCTTCCCGATTTATCTAGAAGATGTGGCGTTGATATGGTTTAACCGACTCCCTCCACGGTCGATATCAACCTTTAAAGAACTAAGTGAACGCTTTATGAACCAATTTTGACTTCATGCTCGAAAATCTAAAAGCGTCATTGAGTTGTCAAGGATTAAACAAGCTCCAGGTGAATCTTTGAAGTCATACTTAGACCGTTTCAACATTGCTGTTACCGAAGTCAGCGACCCTCATGAACCTACCATTTTGATGGCCTTAATAGAAGGAGTCGACCCTGGCACAAAATTCGAGGATTAGTTGTCCGGAAAACCGCCCCCTACTAGGGAATTGTTCTACGAAAAAGCCAATATTCGCTTGAGACGAGAGGAAGCCCATGCAAACAGAAAGAGAAAATTGAAAGGGGCTTCTAAGGAAGATATTCAAAGAAATGTCATAGTAAAGCAATCCGGGACAGCTCAGGAAGGGTTGAGGTGAACATCGGCAACAAGAACGAAGGCAATAACAACAGGAATGGCAACGGTAATAGGAGGAATAGGAATCGAGGGAACAACTCCAACAAAAGAACTCGATTCCAAACTTTTGAGAACTATTCGCTGTTGAGTGACAATTGGGAAACATCTATCTGGATACTTACAACGTATTACAATATAAAAGCCACCACCCAGAGACTCAACCGAAAAAGAGATCGCTACGGGAAAGTTTTGTTTGTTCCACATAACTCACGGTCATTCTACCAACGAATGCCGCCATTTGAGAGATGTAGTTGAGAAATTGCTGCGGGAAGGGAAGCTAGACGAGTACAAGGTTGCCCCATAGGACAGGCGGCAAGGAGGGCAGGCCCCGAACCAAAACCAGCCTACTTCCAAACCCACAGCCCAACAGAAAGGTAAAGGGATCGTTATCAATACCGTTATAGGTGGGCCCCATCTAGTTAGTCACAGTTACAAAGAAATGGATCAGTATGTTAATGCCGCCAAGCACTTTGAAGTAGGAGAGTGTAGTAACCTCGAAGACATCACTCCAGTGAAGCAACAAAAGACGATGTCAGACGACGTCATATTCCGTAGCAGAGATGATACTGGAATTCAATCACTCACTGAAGACCCGTTGGTATTTACTACAGCCATCGGCCCCGCTTTAGTCCATAAGGTATTAGTGGATAACGGAAGCTCAGTTAATATCCTCTTTAAGAAAGCCTTTGAACAAATGAAACTTGAAGCGAAAGACTTGAAGCCCTGCGTAGGATGGATACGAGGCTTCAATGGGGCATCGACGGCTCCGATGGGATATGTAGAATTACCAATGACGTTAGGACAGGGAGATCGCCAGAGAGTGAGAATTCTACCATTTGTAGTTTTGGATGTTGAATCACCCTACAATGCCTTCTTGGGCCGATCGACCCTCGCAGAGTTTAGGGCATGTATTGCACCTTGGTGCCTACTGCTTAAATTCCCAACTGACGCAGGAGTAGGAGTGATGAGAGGTGATCAAGCTATGGGACGAGCTTGCTACATGACAGAGTTGAAGATGCTAATGAAGGGGTTGAGTATAGAACCCAAGGACGCTTCTCCCCCTTTGAAGGAAAATTCAGCATAGCAATTAAGGGGTCCAACCTCAAGAGAGTCGCCCAGAGATGCACTCGAGGATATGGACGCCAGAGAGGATAAGGAACTTGAGGACCGAAAGACGATTCCCAAGGAAACGACAGTGGACATCTCCATTGACGATGCGGATTCGACAAAAGTATTGAAGATTGGATTGCAGCTAGATCCAATTCGAGCGAAAGAGTTTGCTGACTTTTTGAAGGCAAATCTGGATGTGTTTGTCTGGACTCACACTGACATGTGTGGGATATCCCCTGCTACTATGAGCCACTCTTTGAGTGTCAACCCAAAACACACGCCAGTCAAGCAAAAGAGATGGATGTTAGGCCCGGAGCGATCAGCAGCCTTGAAGGAAGAAGTGGAGAAATTGAAGGAAAATGTCATCAAGGACTCGAAATATCCCGACTTGATATCGAATCCTGTCCTGGTCAAAAAATCTAATAGGAAGTGGAGAACGTGCATCGACTTCTCTGACTTGAACAAGGCTTGTCCGAAGATTGCTTTCCTCTTCCCAGGATTGATCAACTGGTAGATTCAACGGCGGACACGAGCTCCCATCCTTTATGGATGCCTATTCGGGATACAATCAAATTCCTATGCATATACCAGATCAGGAGCATATAAGTTTAATTACATACTTGGGATTATATTGCTATGTGGTATTTCCATTTGGATTAAATAATGCAGGAGCCACATATCAACACTTGGTCAACCACATGTTCTATAATCAAATCGGAAAAACCATGGAAGTCTATGCGTACGACATGCTCGTGAAGTCTAGATAGCCTCCCGATCATACAAAGGACTTGGCAAAGATGTTTGGTATTCTACAAAGGTATGGATGAAGTTGAACCCTCTAAAATGATCGTTTGGGGTTGCATCAGGAAAATTCTTTGGGTTCATTGTAAGTTCTCAAGGGATTGAGATTAATCCTTGCCAGATAGCAGCAATAAGGAACATTGAAGAACCACAAAAGATTAAGGACATTCAAAGCCTGGCAGGGAAGGTAGCCGCATTGAGCAGGTTTATCTCCAAAGCCACGGACAAGTGTGTCCCTTTCTTCGATTTGATAAAACGGGGGAAACGTAACTTCAAGTGGACTCCTGATTGTGTGGAGACTTTCCAGAATCTATTCGACTTATTAGAGAAGCCCCCGATATTGTCAAAACCTATGGACCATGAGGATTTATTCGTCTATCTGGCGGTGTCGTCTCATGCTGTCAGCACAGCGTTGGGACGTGAAGAAAACAAGGTCTAGAGGCCTGTATACTACGTAAGCAAGAAGCTAGCCGCTGTAGGACGTAATTATCCAAGAGTAGAAAAGTTTACTTATAGCCTCCTGATTGCCTCCCGAAAGCTCCATCATTATTTTCAAGCTCATCCGATATTTGTATACACTGATCAACCTCTAAGACAAGTGTTGCAAAGACCCGAAGCATCTGTTGTATATAACGGTGTTGTATACACAATTATATGATTTTTTGTTTGATGATAACAAACAAATATTTATTATTTGAAATGTGTTTGTTACTGTACTGTTCTATATATACATCAAAGACAGGAATATAACATTTATATATAAATAGAATACGACTATACATACATTCATATATTCATACAGTATTTTATTTAAATTGAATATTCTATTTCAACACTCAAACAGTACAGCTATTTAATACTCCACTATTTAAATATATTCACAGAATATTGTACATGTAAATAAACTGAATGAAATAGATAAGTTTGTTTGACAACAATAAAATAATATTTTATTTCAATCAAACTTGTTTATTACATATAAACAGTACAATTTTTTCATATACACAACTCCTTTACTATAGAATCACTACAACACTCATACAGTCACTCTGTCATATATATATATACACACACACACATTTTCACTTTCATATACAGACACATTTACTGACACTGCTTCATTTACTGTCTTCAGTCTTTTGTCTTCACAACATCTTCACAGTCAGTCCAGTCATCATCTTTATACCTGTCATATACAGAAACACACACACATTACACTGTAATAGAAATAAAATATGGATACACACGAATATAAATTTTATTTTTAAAATTTTATTTGCGTCATATTTCTGGTTTATTTCTCATCATTTTTCATGACTAGATCTGATTCATCTGTGTCTAGGCAGACAATTTGTATATGTACATGGATAGGAAATTTTCTGATCGACTGCAAATACACACGTGTATAAATATACATGTGTGCACTGCCTCGCCAATCAGCGAGTAGCTGAGGAGTTGCCACGAGGACCGTCTCAACTCAATGCTCACATATATGATCAACTTGCATAACCGACAAAGCATGGAAAAGCATAAAACAGTGCAAATATTCAAGTCAACATGATCAGTTCAAACATGGTCGAGGCATGCACATGACATCTCAACAAGACTATATGGAGCACGTGCACAAATGAAACAGTGCAACAAGTATGGTGGTCAACAAGTCAATTAGCATGGAAATGGTCGAAATCAGGATAGCTTGCAAATCAGCTCAAAACATATGGGCTTATCAAACACAGCAGATCACTCAAAAAAGGTGATCTACATGGAAGATCAATTCATTAAAACAGGTCAATCAAGATCAAGTGGTGCTACAACATGTATATAACAATGATGAAGCTACAGCAAATAATTCAGCAAACTAATGAATGAAACATGTATGAGTGCAAATACATGTTTCAGCAGTGGTGAACATGAGTTGGTGGAAATCATTTCATCAATAAATCACGCAAGTTTTCCAATACCAAGATTTCAAATTCAAGAATTAGTTTCAGCCGAGAATTAAAAAGAGGAAAACGCAAATCAGGGACAAATCAGCCAAGTCAACATACGAAATCTGAGGATTTCAAAATCCTATATTATCCACCAATCATCACTGGCAATTTATGATCGAATTCACACAAATACAAGCATAGAATTTAATTCAGAGAACTCACAATTTTCTAGGAATTTGATTAGCACCAAATTGGATCGAGTAATACAGAGAAAACAACGGTGTAATCGTAGAAGACAAGGAGAATCATTTCCAGAAGCAAATCATCACAATGCCGATCTGATTTGGGGAGAAAGCAAAAACCCTAGTTTCAGAATAGGCGCCGCCATTTTCAAGTAAAGAGATGCAAAGGGGCAAAAGGGTATAACAAATGGCCCAGCCATGTTTCAATTTTGAAAAGGGGATGACCCTTCAATTTTAAAGTCTAGGGTTTTTTAAGTTTTGTTTTTATTTTATATTGCATTTTATTTTGTTTGGTAAAACCGTCTAAACAGTTTTTCTAATGTCTGTAAAAACTAGGGGAATCAGTCAGGGTGTTGACTGATAGTTGCTAAAGTCTGTAAAATCTAGGTTACTAGTTACGGAGTCATAATCAGGGGAAATCTGATCGAGGAGATATCAGTTAGTCTAGGGTTTTGAGCGTAGGGTTAGTACAGGAGTAGGGAGTGCGAGTTTACAGTGTCTATAAGCGGGATCTGTTATTAACACCTAGTAGAAACCTTTGGAATGCAGCAGTAGGCAGGGTTTCACCAAAGTTGGGTATATCTGTGTGTGATTTATTTTCTGCACTTTTATTTCTGCTGCATTCTATGATCTGTTTATTATTTTAATATCCCGTCAGATTTTTAATTCAGCGAAAAACTGTGATAAACCCTATTCACCCCCCTCTAGGGTTAATCTAGATCCAACAAGTGGTATCAGAGCAGGTTATTTCATTAACTCTAGAGAAATGGTGATTCCTAGTTGTCAGTCCATAGAGAGTCAGTCCAATGATATTCCAATTATTTTCAATGGAATAGATTTTTTTAATATGGAAATCAAAATTTGAATTATATTTAAAATCTGTTAATTTTGAATATTGCAATATTATCGAAAATTTGGGAGATATGTTCGATAAGAAGAATAAGGTTTTGAATGCTCGTGTTATGCATATTATTTATTCCTATCTTGATAATGATCAATTAAAATTTATCTCTCATTGTTTAATTGCGCAGGATATTTGGAAAACTCTCAGCACGCTGTATGGAAAGTCTGATGACTACTCAAAACCCCAGAATGACAACTCAACTTCAAATTTATGCTTAACAGATCTTACAGAAGATAATTCAGATGGATCAGCTGATGGAGACTCAACAAACAATGAAATAGGAAATTTCTCTTATGAAGACCTGGTTTATTTTTGTGCTGACTTAACTAAATCTGTTGATAAACTCCAATGGAAAAATGAACTTCTAAAATCTGAAAATCGTGATTTAATTAACAAAAATAATATGTTGGATTTAAAACATGAAAACTCCGATTGCAAGAATTGTTTCAATTTGAAAAATGATTTAGCTCATCTTAATAAAAGTCTTCAGAAATTTGAAAAAGAAATTATGGTTTTAAAACAAAATGAGGATGAGCTAATTTATAAAAACAATGCTTTGCAATAGGAGTTGGATATTCTTATTTCCAAACATAAAATTTTTGAAAATCAAAATTTACGGAAATCTGAATCAGTTTTGAAAGAGCCTGAGAAAGAAATTGTGAAATTCAAAGATTTCGAAAAATCTGCTTCTGAAAAACAAGCTAAATTTGAATTTGAGATTGCTGAGTCCCAAATCAAAATTAAATTGCTTAAAGATGAAAATTTGGTTTTGAAATATGATTTTGAAAGATGTAAGATCACTAAAAATCATTATTCAGACTTAGTGATAGAAAAGGTGATCTTAAAACTAAAATTCAACAACTTGAAACAATTTTGAGTAAATTTTCTGATGATGGAAAATCTTTGAACATGTTGTTGAAAAACCAATTTTCTATTGGAAATAAACATGGCCTTGGTTTTGGGAAAACAAATGATATTGAAAATTTGAAAATTCCAAAAGGTTTTTAAATCACAAACGAGACAAGAATTGGTTTGATAACAATCCAATTGAACAGGTGTGGTCCCCAAAAAGAATTAAAATGATTTTTGAAAAAACTAAACGAATATGGTTTCCAAAGGGTACTCTAGTTGATTCTAACGGATAGTTATACAAACAAATTTGGTTACCAAAAGATGTAAACAAAACTGTGAGTGGTTTTACTACTTTCGTTAGACCACTCAATCCTCTTAACAGTTAGGTACCAAAGATGGCTGAGGAACTGCTTTGCTAAAGAGAATCTGAATTCAAACTGCCTCATCTCATTGAATCATTTGAAGTTCCATGGCTAAGTCTATTTAGTTAGAGATTCTTATTTACGTAGGATTCTGGTATGATCTCTAAACTCACCTTTGTAAATATTCTCTGCTTTTATTTTTTCTGTTTATCTCTCCTTCTACTTGTTCTTCTTTTCTTTTGTTTTTGATTTGTCACTGCCATATTTTTTTAACTTCTTGGGCTTCCTTAACTTCAAATTGCAGAGCTCATATTTTTCCGGAAATTTGCTTCATGTGTATAAAACTCTGATGTTTTTAATCATTTCCAGATGTTGAATTTATTTTTGTAAATATCTGCAATTGATTTGAAGTATGTTTTCTGATTCTCTGAATTCATAACAGTGTTGATGTATTCTTGTCATATCTTGAAAACTGTTGATTAGAATTCTAAAATTTTGAAGATCTGAAAGTTCTGTGAAATTTCACACACCTTTGCTGCTTTGAGTCTCTTCTAATTCATTTTGGGAAGTCTTGAAAATTTATAATCATTACCGCACTCTGTTATTTATCAGTTGTGATAATTTCAGAAATTTTCAGATTGGCTTGAATATTTTAAATTCTCTTGAATCAGTGATACATCTTGAAATTCATCTTTATTCATGATTATTATGGTTGAAATTAGTTTTTGTTTGAAATCATCTGAACTTCTTGATATTTTAAATATCACACACCACTTAAATTTGAAATTATCAATCTTGTGTGAATAATTCATTATATCTCAAACTTGACATTGATTCAAGTGATCTAAAATAAATTATTTTTAATTTTTTTTGGATCATGAATACCTCTAAAACTTGATGTAGATGATCTGAAATTTCTCTTATACTTGTCAGAGATAATTTTGAAAATTCTTTGAAAATATGGTCTTAAATCTCACTGCTATTTCATGATGATTTGATTGAATACATGTTTGTTTAAAAACATTTGAAATTATTGATTTATTGAATCTCACACATATCTTGAATCTGAAATTTAATCTGGTTCATTGAATCTTAAGATCTTCATATTTTCTCAAATGATTTTAAATAAACTGTATTTTTAATCTTGAATCATATTTTGTGACCATCAGAAACATCTACTGTCAAGTCTGATGTACTATTGGTTCCTGTGCTGCTCTAATACTGTTTTTTGAAAATGATCTCAGATAACTACTTGTTTTGATTAAAATTGACTACTGCTGAAATTATTTTGCTTGTGTTGTCTGCTTGGACCTTATGATTGATTTTCTGTTTGTTTGTGATATCCTGGTTTGTTTCCGGTGTCTTGTTACAATCCTCACTAGTAGGGACACCAAGTGGTATCAGAAGTGCCTTACATTTGTCTCACTCATCTGTACTTAGATTCTAATCTTCACCTTGTATAGATCCACACACTCTTTTTGCCTTGTACAAATTTTTTCCCTTTTATATTGTATAGTTTTTCATTTCCCTCTTGTAATTGATTTTCAATTTTAAAATTATTTATTGATTATTCATTCAGAAATAGAAATCAATAACCTAACCGAACTGTATTTATAATTCATCAAAATTATTGTTAGATTTTGAAATTGTGATGAATTGTGACTACAATATATTTCACCACAAGAGGATATTTTATTTATATTTTCATGATGTTTGAACATTCATTATAATATCTTTGAATTGGCAATTATTTCATGACCATTTTCATTATCTATCATCCTTCTATCATCCATTATGATTTTATATTAATGTGGAGAGTTAATATTTTTTAAAAATCTTTTTGAATAAACAGTGGAAATATTCGTGATAGAAATAGGACTATGTTTTTCTTCAGAATTAGTGATAATTGAAAATTTTCAATAATCCCGGTACAGTCGAGCATATTTCATAATATAATTAATTTACAAATTTATTTCACAGTCCATCTCTGTACCTATCACATTTCTATCATCCATATTGCTTTTATACACTGAGGAGTTTTTTTTTCCTTTTAAAGCTGAAACGACAAATATATAACTAAAACACAAGTGTGTCTCTAACCTCATTTAAAAATCCAAGCTCTGGTCATGCATGGTTAAGAGACAACTTATAATTTAAACTGCGACTAATCTCATTTAAAAATCTAAGTTCTGGTTATGCGTGGTCAGTGTGCTGTTAAATATTAAAAAAAATGCTAAATACACTTTTATATGAAATTCTCCTTGGTGTTTAAAAACCAGCCTATCAATCCATCTTTCAAATCTGTGAAGTGTGTTAATATTTTATGACGTATTATGATTTGTTGATTGATAACTATTGGGATTTTAGAGTATTTGATTTTGTCACTTAAATTGAATTATTAATTATAGTCCCAATCCATCACTGTTTTTGTACCTCATTGTTATAAAATTCGTTTGAAAATAATTGGAAATGTATGTTTTTTATAAACTCTCTCCATTATGTATGAAATTCATCGTAAATCCGTCATTCTCTAGAATGTGAAATATGCCACTTGTTCTCAGAATATTATGATATTTGTTTGACTGATTGAGATTTATGATGATCGTTCTTCCTCTTATGCTGAAATTATATTTTTTTGTCATATTTCATCTGTATTTTAAATTCTGTATCCTTTTGATGATAATAAAAGGGGGAGAATGTATTGAGATTTTGATTTATGAGTGACTATTTTATAAATATTTTTAATTTTTGAAAATTCATTATTATTCATTTCATTTCACTCATGCACAGTTATAGGGGGAGTATCTGTTGTAGGGGGAGTTCAATTTTCACTGTCAAACACATTTATTATGCTCAAAATCTATTATTTGTTTGTCATCATCAAAAGGGGAAGATTGTTGTATATAACGGTGTTGTATACACAATTATATGATTTTTTGTTTGATGATAACAAACAAACATTTATTATTTGAAATGTGTTTGTTACTGTACTGTTCTATATATACATCAAAGGCAGGAATATAATATTTATATTTAAATAGAATACGACTGTACAGACATTAATATATTCATACAATATTTTATTTAAATTGAATATTCTATTTCAACATTCAAACAGTACAGCTATTTAATACTCCACTATTTAAATATATTCACAGAATATTGTACATGTAAATAAACTGAATGAAGTAGATAAGTTTGTTCGACAACAATAAAATAATATTTTATCTCAATCAAACTTGTTTATTACATATAAACAGTACAATCTTTTTCATATACACAGCTCATTTACTACAGAATCACTACAACACTCACACAGTCACTCTGTCATATATACATACATTTTTTACTTTCATATACTGACACATTTACTGACACTGCTTCATTTACTGTCTTCAGTCTTCTGTCTTCACAGCATCTTCACAGTCAGTCCAGTCACCATCTTCATACCTATCATATACAGAAACAAACACACAGTACACTGCAATAGAAATAAAATATGGATACACTAGAATATAAATTTTATTTATAAAATTTTATTTGTCTTAGATTTCTGATGTGTTTCTCATCAGTTTTCATGACTTGGTCTGATTCATCCGTGTCTAGGCAGACAGTTTGTATATGTACAGGGACAGGAAATTTTCTGATCGACTGCAAATACACATGTGTATAAATATACATGTGTGCACTGCCTCGCCAATCAGCAAGCAACTGAGGAGTTTCCACGAGGACCGTCTCAACTCAGTGCTCACGTATATGATCAACTTGCATAACTGACAAAGCATGGAAAAGCATGAAACAGTGCAAATGTTCAAGTCAACATGACCAGTTCAAACATGGTCGAGACATGCACATGACATCTCAACAATATTACATGGAGCACGTGCACAAATGAAATAGTGCAACAAGTATGGTGGTCAATAAGTCAGTCAGCATGGAAATGGTCGAAATCAAGACAGCCTGCAAATCAGCTCAAAACATACGGGCTTATCAAACACAGCAGATCACTCAAAAAGAGGTGATCTACATGGAAGATCAATTCATTAAAACAGGTCAATCAAGATCAATTGGTGCTACATCATGTATATAACAATGATGAAGCTACAACAAATAATTCAACAAACTAATGAATGAAACATGTATGAGTGCAAACACATGTTTCAGCAGTGGTGAACATGAGTTGGTGGAAATCAGTTTCAGCATAAATGATAAAATGCAAAATACTTCATGAGGAACATGCATTTCAGTTTCACAACAAATAAGGCAAGAACAAGCAACTAGATGAGTATAGCAAACTCATAACAAAGCATAAAGGAAATGGTAACAAAATGGTTCAGCATGTAACACCCCATGGCCATTAATGTCACTCACAAAGGGAATGCATTAATGTCATGAAGCGTTATAGTAGTATAGAAAAGATAAATTACAAGAATAAATAAATAAAACACAGCGGAAGATAAAACTTATTTCATAGCATCATAACTTCAAAACAAGCTTACATAAGTAGTCTCCAAAAACCATTACAACAGGATCAATTGTCTTTTCCAAAAACTTCAAAGTATATAAAGAAGCAAATACTTAAATAACATAAATGCATAAATCCCCACTGAGCATAAGCAAAGCCATAAAGATGAGAGAGTCCAAAGTGTTACATCTACTCTTTTCAAGCAACTGAAAGAAATCGGCACTAAGTTGTAGTATTCCCTCCTTACAAACCTGAAGGAGGGGGGGGGGGAGGAAAGAAAAGAGGTGGAAACAAAATGGGTCAGACATAAAGTCTGGCGAGTCCAGTAATTTAAACAAATAATAGGAAAGGTAAATGATCAAGACATAAATAGGCATCATGATATGGCTGTAATATAGATAATGTAACGACCCGTATTCTACGTATCATAGGATCGTAGAATATTTATTTCTTTCACATACGAAGTCGTATGGTCATGTAACTTTAGGAAGCGACTATTGGGGTCATTTCTCATGTTCATGATTTTTCCCGATTTTTAAATGACCATTTTACCCCTAGTTGGCACTGTTTTGGCCATAACTTTTGACCTGAAACCAGTTCCATTGGCTCCGGATGATGGTTTACAATTCCGTAGAGTGGTCACATTAGCCAAACGGACTCACCGTTCGGGAGATATGGCTGAAACAAGTTTCAAATGGTGAAAAACAGCTTAATTGGGCTTAACCGGGTGATTAACAGCTAGGCCCAATGGGGGATTTCGGGATTAGGGTAAGGAGGAGGCTGAAATCAGTTGGAGAACGATCTTATCCTCATTTCCCAGCCGCCACTTTCTTTCTTGCAACCCAAGCAATGGCCTCCAACACCCAAATCACCTTCTAATCAAGTTTTGGCTTAATCTACATCAAATTAAGGAGAGGAAACACGAAAGCAAGGTTAGAGCTGCTGTTAGACATCAGTATTCGCCCAAATCAGCAAGGTTTCAGTTCTGAGAATTTCGTTTGTGGCCAAGGTGAGTGATTAGCATCGTTTTGACACTAATTACAATTAATTAAGGGTAATTAGTGAAGATTAGCGAATTTATACACTGATAAATTCTGGAAAAATATCTATAAATTCGAAAATGATATTTTATGCCTCTGGTAGAAATTTGGTTTAATTTGATTAAGTTTTGTTAACCCTGTGATTAGTTTTGCTTAAACATGCTTAAGGGAAAATATGGGGTTTTGAGTATATTTGATCCATTTTGACATGTAAATTCATTGTTTTGGTGTTGTGGTTAGTTTGTTATGTTGCTATGACTGTTTGGGATGATTCGTGATTGATTAGTATAGTTAGATTGGTCGAAAACGTCGTCGAATGGCGTAAACAAGTTGATGGAAAAAGTTGCAGAAAGTTGTGCAGGGTTTCGGATCGGATCGGGCATGGGCTCGGATCGGGCAGGGAGCTGGGCAAGGAATCCGACCCGAACTGGAATCTGGCACAAAGAAGTTTGGCAAGAAGGAAGGCCACTGTTTCGAGTTAGAGTTGGACAGAGGATCGGATCGGAGCCATGGAGCAGGATCATATCGGAGTAGGCTAGGGAGCGAGATCGGATTGGAGGAGGCAAGCGAGGGGGATCGGATCGGAGCTATGGAGCAGGATCGGATCGGAGCTACGGAGCAGGATCGGATCGGCCAGACGAGGCACAGGAGCTGGAGCACGAACTGAATGGGGGGATGGCAACCCGACCCGACCCGAAGTGGAACACCCGACCCGAACCGATGCAACGCTGTGAACCCAAACCGAACTGAACGGGGAGACTAGGGATGATTCATCAGAACCGAACCGATTGAAACAGATGGGGCCAAGCCGAATTGAACTTCCACCTCTTCTATGCGACGACTCTTTTGAAGACCAACTCCAATTCGATCAAAACCCGAGATGCAAAGGAAGTCCAAATGAGGAGCTTTGACTCAGGATCCAGCTGGGAACTAATGAGTGGGCTTCATGATTGGGCTTTGCTGCGGGACGTGTGCCAAGGGGCTATCGATGTCTATGACTTTGGATCACTATGTATGGGAAGTACGTGAACGTATTCAGGGCCACAGTGGCCTAGGTACGACTAAAGGGCTACAAACCAACGAAGTGGGGTCATTTGTAAAGATTTGGTCATGAATCCATGGGGTAAGCTTGGTAGTAGCAGTAGTTGTACAAGTTGAACTCCGTCACTACTTCGATGGGTCTAGTGATTGACAGTGGTGGACATCGTATGCTTTACGCACTGAGTGAGAGATGTGAGGATGGTTGCTATGGTTGATTTGTTTGCCATCATTACGACATACACACCCAACCCCCGTATTCTTTACACTATCTATTATGGCACCTTGGAGTATTGTACGGTATGTGGTACTAACTCTTTGGTTGCAGGTCCAGGTTCAAGTATGGTTTAGTATACCTGTTATTATTCTGTTTAGATGCTTATCGCTCATACCAGGCTTTATGTCTGATCCAGAGTTTTATGTCTCTTCTTATTACTCTGGGTGCTCACACGAGCAGACTAGAGACATGTTAGCTGGTGATGCACGGGTAGATGATCCGGAGATGAGCAGAAGGCTTCCACGTAATATATATATATATATATATATATATATATATATATATATATATAGTATTCTCCATGTGTTGTTGAAGATCACTGCTTGGGCATTGGTGGTGCATCTTCTACTTTAGCTTTCTTTTATTTAGAGACAGTAAATTTGAAAAGTTGTAATAAGCTATATTTGGATTTCCGCTGCTCTGATGTTGATGTTGGTTTTTAGTTATCAGCTTATGCACTGTCTCACCTGTTTTATGTCAAGTATGTTATTATTATATTTTATCCCATGCGCTGTGAGACATTCTACAGGTTCTTGATTAGCTCATTCTCTTCTTTCCTTTCTCTGGCGACCGTTCCGTGCTAGTCGGGCATGTGTACAGCGCATTTTCGAAGGAAATGCAGGCTGGTGCGGGGCGGGCCGTCACACTTGGTGTCAGAGCTCTAGGTTGCGTAGTTAACCTAGGGAAGTTATCAGGGAGAGATAATATACGTATACGAGAGAGCGTATTTGTGATTATTTTGGTTTTCAAAAGCTATATATATACTATTAGTAGTATAAGAATGAAGTCATACTGCACTAGCACCACTATGGGGTCGTTAATCGTTTCCTTTTTCAGATTGACGATGAGCCGATATGTTAGAGGTACCGGTAGAGGGGCCAATAATGGTAATGCTGCTGACATGAGTACGATGTTTACTGACCTCATGAGAGAGATGCTTAGGGACGTGCAGAGGGCAGCTCCCAATGGTGGAAATGGTGGTGGTCCAATAGTGCAGGCACCGAGGGTCGACTTTGCCAAGCTGAACAAGGATTATACTAGTCTTGGTGGGAAGCCGTTTCATGGAACGGAGTCGGCCACGGATGTTCAGGATTGGTTGGATAGTTGCGAACGTATCTTCGAGGATTTGGGTATCGAGGATGCGATGAAGAGAAAGCTAGCGTCCCGTCAGCTGCAAGGGCGGGCAATGAATTGGTAGAATGTTATAAAGGCAGCTACTCCCAAAGATCAGATTACTTGGGAGCAGTTTAAGGCTCGCTTTAGCGAGAAGTTCATTCCAGCTGCTTAGAAGTCAGTGCTGTTTAAGAAATTCTTGGAGCTCAAGTAGAATGGCAGAGCTGTCTCGGAGTATATTGCTGAATTCGACACTTTGTCAAAATATGGGCTATCTCTTATTGATACTGCCGAGAAGAAGAATGAGAAATTCATAACTGGTTTGGATCAGTACTTGGGGGAAAGGCTTATAAACCACATCGATGAGACGTTTGAATCGATTGTGGGGAAAGCATTAAGGTCAGAAAGTCTCTACCCTAAGCCGAAGACTGAGGTTGCATCCGCAGATGAGCCAAAGCCACAAGCAAGTGGTGGAGGCAGGGTGGTTCCCAGAATAAGAGAAAGCATAATCAGACTAAGGATGGCCAGAAGAAGAAGAATAAGCAAGATGTTGAGTGCTTCAGCTGTGGTAAGAAGGGCCATTATGCTAGTAATTGTCGGGCCAAGCCAGCTGATAGGAAGTGCTTCAACTGTGGCCAAATGGGACATCACAAGGACAAGTGTCCGCAACCCCCTAAAGAAAAGCAAATGGTGAAAGCCTACGCCCTTAATGCTATTCCTTCTTCGTCGAATGCCCCAACTGCGGCGGAGAAGGGAAAGAATGTCGTCATTTAAGGTATGCTTTCTGTTTATGATGTTCCTTTTAGAATTTTGTTTGATACCGGAGCTTCCAGTTCTTTCGTATCTAGTGACCTGGTAGATAGGTTGGGATTGGAGCCCGAGATTGTCGATAGACCTTTAGTAGTGACGAACCCGATTGGTGGTTCGACTAGCCTTAGCATGATTTGTCGTAATGTGGTCTTATCGAGTCATGGATGCATGTTTGTTTGTGATTGCTTTGTTTTGGGCTTTACTGGGTTTGGCATTATTTTGGGAGTAGATTGGCTCCGAAGATACGGGGTGGTGGTAGTCTGTGAGGGCTTTTTGGTGACAGCTAGAGCGGATGATGGGCGGAGGATAGTGTTTGGTGGTCTACCCGGTGAGGGGGTATTGGCTAGTTTTCTAAACTCCCTCGACATTCCGCATAGTGAGTTGTCAGGTTTGCCCGTGGTTGGCCAGTATCCGGATGTTTTCGAAGAAGTGACCGGGCTCCCAGCACACCGAGCGATTGAGTTCCGTATTGATTTGTTAAAAGATGCCAGACCTATAGTGATGCCACTTCGTCGTATGGCACCAAGGGAGCAGCGAGAGCTCGAGGTGCAAGTCAGCGATCTTTTGAAGAAGGGATTTATCAGAAGGAGTGTTTCTGAATGGGGAGCACCAGTTGTGTTTGCTACCAAGGCGGATGGTTCCCTTCGTTTGTGTGTAGACTACCGCGAGTTGAATAAAGTGACGAGGAAGAACAAGTATCCTCTACCGCGGATAGATTATTTGTTTGATTAGTTGAGTGGCACGAAAGTATTTTCTCAGTTGGATCTCGCGACAGGTTTTCATCAGCTTAGAGTGGAAGCTGAGAGTATAGCTAAAACGGCATTTCGGACACCGTCTGGATTTTATGAGTGGTTGGTCATGCCATTCGGGCTGACCAATGCCCCAGCATATTTTGTGGATTTTATGAATAGGGTATTCAGAGATCAGTTGAATAAGTTTGTCCTTGTGTTCATTGATGATATTTTGGTCTATTCGAGGACAGAGGAAGAACACAAGGAACATTTAAGAATAGTGATGGAGGTGTTGAGAAAACACCAATTGAAAGCAAAGTTTTCTAAGTGTCACTTCTGGAGGAGGGAAGTGAGGTTCTTGGGCCATGTTATATCAGAGAATGGTATTGCTGTGGACCCGGCGAAGGTGGCTATGGTACAGGATTGGCCTACGCCCAAGAATGCAACAGGTGTAAGAAGTTTCTTGGGGTTAGCTGGATATTATCGTAAGTTTATCCAAGGTTTCTCCAAGATAGCAGCACCATTGACCCAGTTGACCAAGAAGAATCAAGCTTTTGTCTGGGATGAAAGGTGCTAGAATGCATTCAAGAGTCTAAAGGACAAGTTGACATGCGCACCAGTGTTAGTCATTCCTAAGGGGAATGAAGAGATGACGGTATACACGTATGCCTGTGGTACCGGACTGGGTGTTGTATTGATGCAAGAAGGTAGGGTTGTAGCTTATGCAAGTCGGCAATTGAAACCGCACGAGAGAAGATACCCTACCCATGATTTGGAATTGGCAGCGATCGTGTTCGCATTAAAGATGTGGAGACACTATCTCTTGGGAGAAAGATTTGAGCTGTTTACAGATCATAAGTCGTTGAAGTATCTCTTCTCCCAGAAGGATCTAAATCTCCGGCAACAAAGGTGGTTAGAATTCTTGGCTTCCTATGATTTTGACATCGCATATACACCGGGAAAGGGCAATGCGGTGGCTGATGCATTGAGTAGGAGATATGCCAGTTTAGGGGCTATGTTCCTAGAATGGAAGCAACTGGAGTACATCGCTGGGTATGATTTCAGACCAAAGTGCGAATTGGATCCAGAAATGTTAGCAAGTTTGACGATCAGACCCACTTTGATTGAGCGGATCGGCTCTAGTCAAAGGGACGATCCTAACCTATTGGAAATCATCTCCAAGTTAGAGATGGGTATTGATGAGGAGATGAACAAGTATGGGCTTGATCGAGATGGATGGCTTAGAAAGAATGGAAAGCTGTTGTACCCAATGTCAATGGATTGAGAGATGAAGTGCTTAGAGAGTGTCATCACTCAAAACTGACTATACACCCCGGTGGTAATAAGATGTATCGAGACATGAAGCATACCTACTACTGGGAAGGGATGAAAAGAGACATTGGGAGGTTTATATCCAAATGCATGAATTGCCAGCTAGTTAAAGTTGAGCAAAAGAAGCCTAGTGGGTTGTTACAACCATTAGAAATTCCAGAATGGAAATAGGAGCAAGTCTCGATGGATTTCATCGATGGTTTACCAAGGACTAGATCGGGACATGATAGCATTTGGGTGATTGTGGACCGATTAACTAAAAGTGCAAGATTTATACCAGTCAAATCGACCAGAACGGCAACCAAGTTGGCAGAATTGTATATGAAGTAGGTAGTGAGATTTCATGGAGTACCTAAAAGCATTGTGAGTGACCGAGACCCGTTGTTCACTAGTGGTTTTGGAAGAGCTTACAAGAGGCTCTAGGGTCAGGGTTACATCTCAGTACCGCGCATCATCCTCAGACCGACGGTCAGACGGAGAAGGTGAATCGTATTTTGGAAGATCTCTTGAGAGCATGTATATTGGATTTTGGTGGATCATGGGATGACCATTTGCATCTAGTAGAGTTTGCATATAATAATAGCTACCAATCCAGTATCGGTATGGCTCCGTTTGAAGCTTTGTACGGAAGACCGTGCAACTCACCATCATGTTGGATAGAGACTGGCGAGAAGTTTATGCTTGGACCAGATGTGGTGAGGGAAACTTCAGATAAGATCAAGATCATTCAACAACGAATGAAGGCCGCCCAAGATAGGCAGAAGAGTTATGCTGATAAGAGGAGAAGAGACCTAAAATTCTCCATTGGTGACTTGGTGTTTGTCAAGATTTCTCCGTTGAAGAGCGTGATACGATTTGGCAGGAGAGGCAAGTTGACACCAAGATTTGTTGGCCCATTCCCTGTTCTTGAACCAGTCGGGAATTTGGCATATAGAGTTGACTTACCAGAGAAGATGGCGGGAGTTCATAATGTATTTCATGTTTCCCAACTAAGGAAGTTCGTTCACGACCCAGATATGACTATTTCACCTGATCAGTTAGAGGACTTCGAAGTAGAACCCGAGGCGGTTGGGAACCGCAAGCTGGCCCGTATTGTCGAGCACGACATGAAGCAACTTCGAAGGAAGGCGGTGAAGCTAGTCAAGGTTCAGTGGGGCGAGGACGAGAATGATTGCACTTGGGAGACAGAGGAGAGTATTAGGAGGACATATCCAGAACTCTTTGCCTGGTAAGATTTTAACTTCGATTTAGTTTTCCGCATGCTAGGATAGGCTTGTTTGCTTTTTTTTGCATGTTTGATTGTTGTATGTGACTGTCAGGCATGCAGGATCTTTTGTATGCTTAGGGTTAAGGAATTTCGAGGGCGAAATTTCTTAAGGGAGGGAGAGTGTAATGACCCATATTCTACGTATCATATGATCGTAGAATATTTATTTCTTTCACATACGAAGTCATATGGTCATGTAACTTTGGGAGACGACTATTGGGGTCATTTCCCATGTTCATGATTTTTCCCGATTTTTAAATGACCATTTTACCCCCTAGTTGGCACTGTTTTGGCCATAACTTTTGACTGGAAAGGAATTTTGACCTGAAACCACTTCCATTGGCTCCGGATGATGGTTTACAATTCCGTAGAGTGATCACATTAGCCAAACGGGCTCACCGTTTGGGAGATATGGCTGAAACAAGTTTCAGATGGTGAAAAACAGCTTAATTGGGCTTAACCGGGTGATTAACAGCTAGGCCCAATGGGGGATTTCGGGATTAGGGTAAGGAGGAGGCTGAAATCAGTTGGAGAACGATCTTATCCTCATTTCCCAGCCGCCACTTTCTTTCTTGCAACCCTAGCAATGGCCTCCAACACCCAAATCACCTTCTAATCACTTTCTAATCAAGTTTTGGCTTAATCTACATCAAATTAAGGAGAGGAAACACGAAAGCAAGGCTAGAGCTACTGTTACACATCAGTATTCGCCCAAATCATCAAGGTTTCATTTCTGAGAATTTCGTTTGTGGCCAAGGTGAGTGATTAGCATCGTTTTGACACTAATTACAGTTAATTAAGGGTAATTAGTGAAGATTAGCGAATTTATACACTGATAAATTCTGGAAAAATATCTATAAATTCGAAAATGATATTTTATGCCTCTGGTAGAAATTTGGTTTAATTTGATTAAGTTTTGTTAACTCTGTGATTAGTTTTGCTTAAACATGCTTAAGGAAAAATATGGGGTTTTGGGTATATTTGATCCATTTTGACATGTAAATTCATTGTTTTGCTGTTGTGGTTAGTTCGTTATGTTGTTATGACTGTTTAGGATGATTCATGATTGATTAGTATAGTTAGATTGGTCGAAAACGTCGTCGAATGGCGTAAACAAGTTGCTGGAAAAAGTTGCAGAAAGTTGTGCAGGGTTTCGGATCGGATCGGGTATGGGCTCGGATCGGGTAGGGAGTTGGGCAAGGAATCCGACCCGAACTGGAATCTGGCACAAAGAAGTTTGGCAAGAAGGAAGGCCACTGTTTCGAGTTGGAGTTGGACAGAGGATCGGATCGGAGCCATGGAGCAGGATCATATCGGAGTAGGCTAGGGAGCGAGATCGGATCGAAGGAGGCAAGCGAGGGGGATCGGATCGGAGCTATGGAGCAGGATCGGATCGGAGCTATGGAGCAGGATCGAATCGGAGCTACGGAGCAGGATCGGATCGGCCAGACGAGGCACAGGAGCTGGAGCACGAACTGAATGGGGGATGGCAACCCGACCCAACCCGAAGTGGAACACCCAACCCGAACCGATGTAACGCTGTGAACCCGAACTGAACTGAACGGGGAGACTGGGGATGATTCATCCGAACTGAACCGATTGAAACAGATGGGGCCAATCCGAATTGAACTTCCACCTCTTCTATGCGACGACTCTTTTGAAGACCAACTCCAATTCGATCAAAACCCAAGATGCAAAGGAAGTCCAAATGAGGAGCTTTGACTCAGGATCCAGCTGGGAACTAATGAGTGGGCTTCATGATTGGGCTTTGCTGCGGGACGTGTGCCAAGGGGCTATCGATGTCTATGACTTTGGATCACTATGTATGGGAAGTACGTCAACGGATTCAGGGCCACAGTGGCCTAGGTACGACTAAAGGGCTATAAACCAATGAAGTGGGGTCATTTGTAAAGATTTGGTCATGACTCCATGTAGTAAGCTTGGTAGTAGCAGTAGTTGTACAAGCTGAACTCCGTCACTACTTCGATGGGTCTAGTGATTGACAGTGGTGGACATTGTATGCTTTACGCACTGAGTGAGAGATGTGAGGATGGTTGCTATGGTTGATTTGTTTGCCATCATTACGACATACACACCCCACCCCCGTATTCTTTACACTATCTATTATGACACCTTGGAGTATTGTACGGTATGTGGTACTAACTCTTTGGTTGCAGGTCCAGGTTCAGGTATGGTTTAGTATACCTGTTATTGTTCTGTTTAGATGCTTATCGCTCATACCAGCTTTATGTCTGACCCAGAGTTTTATGTCTCTTCTTATTACTCTGGGTGCTCACACGAGCAGACTAGAGACAGGTTAGCTGGTGATGCACGGGTAGATGATCCGGAGACGAGCAGGAGGCTTCCACGTAATATATAAAGTATTCTCCCTGTGTTGTTGAAGATCACTGCTTGGGCATTGGTGGTGCATCTTCTACTTTAGCTTTCTTTTGTTTAGAGACAGTAAATTTGAAAAGTTGTAATAAGCTATATTTGGATTTCCGTTGCTCTGATGTTGATGTTGATTTTTAGTTATCAGCTTATGCACTGTCTCACCTATTTTATGTCAGGTATGTTATTATTATATTTTATCCCATGCGCTGTGAGACATTCTACAGGTTCTTGATTAGCTCATTCTCTTCTTTCCTTTCTCTGGCGACTGTTCCGTGCTAGTCGGGCATGTGTACAACGCATTTTCGAAGGAAATGCAGGCTGGTGCGGGGCGGGCCGTCACAGATAAGGTAGATAAAAAGGATGGACAAGATGATTCCGTTCCTAAGTACTAAGACAATCCTACACCTTGGCTAACCGAACAACCCTTCAAGTACTAACCCCGAAGATCGAAGTCAACATCAGACTAGCACCCAAAGGACTATCCAACTCAGCCAACATGTATTTTGTTACACCGCACTTTTGCTAAGTTACACCACATTACTTAATTACATCGCACATCTACTAGACTCTATTTACTAAAGGTTGAACCCTTCCCACTAACTGTACCCACACGACAAAGTTAGTAGTTACTTGTACTTGGCTACTATCGTAGGTGCTGGCTTGCTCCTACCACCACTAAGATACCCTTACCCTACCCATTCGATCGACTCCCTAAACCCTATAGGCACCCGTGCTGGCCCCACAGTGAGGTGTATCACTCCCCAAAGTGGCAACCCCGATACCAACATAAAATGCATAGCCATACCTACACGATGCAACAACGTCTTACCTACCAGCCCGGACCCATGCACGCACATGAACCCGTTGGACTCGCGTTGCCACCGCTATTCACGTTTTGACCTCTTACATTCAAGTCCAGTAAGCGTGCCCCAACCTCGGCCTAGTACCGGGCCCAATTAGATACTCAACTGGGTTACTGGTTGAAACGGGTCCCCCATCCGACACAAGCCTCCCACCTATGCTTGGTCCCCACTAGGTTTTTCTCCCACTTAACCATTTTAATTTAAATGTCCATGTCTTACACATGCTATGGTTAAGTCCATACTTACATGCATAATTTACATGTCTTATCTTATTCCGGTTAAGTCCATATTTACATGTCATAATTTACATGTCACGCCACTTAACCCTCTAACCATACCCATGTCTTATTATGGTTAGTATTCCTTAATTCATTCCTTATGACGAACGATGCATGACCTCTCACATTAGACCAAACACTTTGTGGCCGCTGGATTTGCCAGGCGGTTCCGGGCAGTCTTAAACCACAAACCGGGTCTAACCTCGTGTCATTAACCGTTGCGCCTACAATTCATTCCTTTGACCTCTCACATTAGACGTCCAATTGTCTCAACTAGATTTGCCGGGCGGTTCCGGGCAGTCTTACGCCACAATTGCGCCTAACCTCATGTCAAAGGTTTATTAATAATCGTGTTTCACCCATACCCAATTTTCATGTCATGTATATCCAATTAAACATATAATCATGTTTATAATATTGCCTATTCCAAATTGTCACTAATTACATATTAATTAGCCTCAATTACAAATTTACGGTTATAAGCAATTTCATCAATTCCATGTAATTCATACCCAAATATGCCAATTTCACATATTATCCAATTATCCAAAATATCCAATAATATCCAATTTCCCAAATTTCACATATTCCCATCGTTCCCACGTATTTGCATTCGCGCGTATTTTTAACATAGGCTCGAAGGTAGCCTAGATCCAAAAATAAAAGGAATAGGGATAAGAAGAGAGAATCAAATCACAGAAAATTGGAATTAGCACAACATCATGAATAAACTGGCATAGAGGCATAATGACAGATTCAACATGAATAAACTGATAAAGGTATGAACTTTACATAGAAACATAGGCATATGATGACATGAACCAAAAAGGTGAAGACTTGGATGAGATTTAAATTACATACATACATACGAATCCTCTTTACAACTTCATCATGTTACTTTTAATCCTATTATATTGTGAAAATCACCGTACTCACCTTTCGTGGTTAAAGAATAGAATTATGCACTGAAATTGGTGTAGAAACATTGCGGTGTTGCTGATTTATCTTCTTGAATTGTTGTAGAAGCTATAATCTTTAATTTGAGTTGAAGTTGAACACTTGAGATTTGATTTAGAGGCGGCGGCTAGGGTTTAAGAGAGAATTTGACCGCATAATGGTGTCATAGATAATATTTATGAATTAAGGTTAGGTCTTAGGGTGTATATATAGGTGTAGGAAGTTATTTAGGCCTTATGATTAACCCTAGAACTAATCTGGACCACTCAGATGCCATATCAGCCCTTAGGGCGAACCAGGCCACGGGTTGGCAGCCAAACACCCTGGATTGACCTAAAGTCGACCCAGTAGGGCTCGGGTCGACTCCAAAAATGGTGCGGTTATAGTTGACTCCACAGGGCTCGGGTCGACTCCAAAAATGGTGCGGTTCGGCTATTCCCCCTCCCGATTCGCTGTTTTGAACCTTTTTTTGAATATTTATTTATTTAATTTTTATATATATATATATATATATATATTTCTCTCATATGCATACAAACTTCATGGCTTAATAACTTCTTCATAATTAACCATTTTCACACTAAACCACTTTTTGAGCTGCGTTCACACTAAGCCATTTTTTGGCATTCTCCTAAAACAAAAATATGGCGCTGCTGCGGATCGAACTCTGTACCTCTTGTATGCAAGTCACATGTTCTAACCAAATGAGCTACTAAGTCTTTTGCTTACAAACCTTAGAACAATGCTAAATATCATTCTTTTCTCATTCCTCTTTTTCAAATAAATTATTCTTTAATCTGTTACTTTAATTTTCTCAGAAAATACGGGGTGTTACATAGCATATACATGGGACAGTGATGCAAGTGGCACAAACCACACAAGACAGCATGGACAACATGAATTCAGTGATTTCAAACTCAAGTACATCAACAACTACATGCAACATGGTTGTTTCATGAATGGTGTAGCATATTACAAGAATGACAGGTCAGCATGTTTAGTGAATGGAGCAACATAAAAGATGCATGGTCAAGCCAGCATGGTTCATGTCAACACAGTGCATGTGAACTGCGTTTACATGAGAGTGTGAAGCATTGGTGATGCATAATAGCATTTACATGAGATTTGTGTCAAATAGTATTTCGATTCAAAAAGGGGAACTTTAATCTACCAAATTCAGTGGAAAATATTTGGCAAAAGTTCCTTTTTGTTTCCAGATTTAAAACAAGGAAATTCATTCAAATAAGAAAGTTTCCTTTCCTAGAATCAATCAGTAAACAATTTCTTTGATAAATTTTTATCTGTTTCTTGTTTTAAACAAAGGAGTATGAAACATGGTTATCTTGTAGGGCAACACATGATTTCCAGAAATTCAGAGAGAACATATCATTCTTGGCAAGGTTCCAAAACATTCCAGAAATCATATATAGGACCAGCATATCAACAATAACTAGTGCATTTGTTTTATCATTTTTGGAATGATGTTCTGGCATCAATCAAACAAGGCAAGCAATCGAAATTCATAAGGGACAGTTCATCAATAAATCACGCAAGTTTTTCAATACCAAGATTTTAAATTCAAGAATCAATTTCAACGGAGAATTAAAAAGAGGAAAACACAAATCAGGGACAAATCAACCAAGTCAACATACGAAATCAGAGTAATCAGAGGATTTCAAAATCCTATATTATCCACCAATCATCACTGGCAATTTATGATCGAATTCACACAAATACAAGCATAGAATTTAATTCAGAGAACTCACAATTTTCTAGGTATTTGATCAGCGCCAAATTGGATCGAGCAAGACAGAGAAAGCAACAGTGTAATCGTAGAAGAAAAGGAGAATCATTTCCAGAAGAAAATCATCACAATGCCGATCTGATTTGGGGAGAAAGCAAGAAACCCTAGTTTCAGAATAGCCGCCGCCATTTTCAAGTAAAGGGATGCAAAGGGGCAAAAAGGAATAACAAATGGGCCAGCCATGTTTCAATTTTGAAAAGGGGATGACCCTTCTATTTTAAAGTCTAGGGTTTTCTAAGTTTTGTTTTTATTTTATATTGCATTTTATTTTGTTTTGTAAAACCTTCTGAAAAGTTTTTCTAGAGTCTGTAAAAACTAAGGGAATCAGTCAGGGTGTTGACTGACAGTTACTAGAGTCTGTAAAATCTTGGTTACTGGTTACGGAGTCTTAACCAGGGGAAATCTGATCAAGGGGATATCGAGCAGTCTAGGGTTTTGAGCGTAGGGTTAGTACATGAGCAGGGAGTGCGAATTTACAGTGTCTGTAAGTGGGATCTGTTATTAACACCTAGTAGAAACCTTAGGAATGCAGTAGTAGGAAGGGTTTTGCCGAACCTGGGTATATCTGTGTGTGATTTATTTTCTGCACTTTTATTTCTGCTGCATTATGTGATTTTTTTATTATTTTAATACCCTGTCAGATTTTTAGTTCAGCGAAAAACTATGATAAACCCTATTCACCCCCTCTAGGGTTAGATCCAACAGCATCGTGGAGATTACTTAAGTGGAATATCGATTTGAGCCAATTCGATTTGAATTTTCAACCACGGAGATCAATAAGGGGGTAGGCCTTAGCTGACTTCATAGCAGAATTCACGATCCCCGTAGAAATAGTGGATGACAAGTTTGTCGCTTCGGAACACGAGTTAGAGCTTAGTCTGTGGAAGCTATATATGGACGAAGCCAAAAATAATCGGAGATCCAGCGCCGGAGTTGTTTTAATCACTTCTGAAGGACGATTCATTTACTATGCCCTGCGATTGGAATTTCCTGCTACCAATAATGATTTCGAGTATGAGGCCCTGATTGCTAGGCTGAAACTCGCCAAGGAATTAGGAGTAAGGTCACTAGACATATTCTGTGACTCCAAGATAGTTGTCTGCCAAGTTCGGAAGGAATTTGTGACCAAGGGACCTCGGCTTCTTACTTATCTTGGAAAAGTGGAAGAGCTGCTAGGTAACTTGGAACATTACAATATAACACATATTCCAAGAGTGGAAAATCAGAAGGAAGATCGACTGGCTAAGCTAGCGAGTTCTGACAACCCCGAGGAAACCAAAATGGTTTCGATAGAGATACTGGAATCACCAAGCTTCGACTTAATGGAAATTGAACTAGCCTTGGAAACTAAGCCAAAGAGGGAGTCATGGATGACACCAAAAAAGAACTTCCTCAAGAGCGGAATTCTCCCATCAAAGAAGAGCGAGAGACGAGTTGTAACATGTAAAGCTGCAAGATACACTTTACATGACGACGTCCTTTATCGCCAAGGGTTTTCCATGTCCCTGCTAGGGTGTATAGCACTCAACGACATCAAGTGTGTATTGCAAGAAGTACATGAAGGTGAGTGTGGGAACCACACCGGGGGTCAAATCTTAGCAAAGAAAGTATTGCGGTACAAATATTTTTGGCCTACCGTGAATAAAGATGCGGCTAATTACTCACGACGCTGCGGCAAATATCAATGATTCGCTAAAATTCTCAGAGCACCTCCAACTCATCTTAAGTCAATGGTTAGCTCATGGTCGTTTGCTATGTGGGGAATTGATATTATTGGAGTTTTACCCATCACCAAAGGAGGAGCAAAGTACGCGATCGTTGCCGTGGATTATTTCACGAAGTGGGTGGAAGCCGAACCCTTAACCACGATCACGACAATGATGGTGATAAGTTTTGTTGTCAGAAATATTATTTTCCGATTTGGGATACCGAAAACCATTATAACTGATAATGGAACCCAATTCAACAATGCTGAATTTAAAAACTTCTGTCAGAAATACAAGATTGATAAAAGGTATACCGCTGTAGCTCACCCGCAGTCGAATGGACAGGTTGAAGCGATAAACAAAGTAATTAAATCTATTCTTAAGAAGCGGTTGGAGCGGGCCAAAGCAAAGTGGGTGGATGAGTTGCCGCTAGCTTTGTGGGCCTACAGAACAACCTTTAAGACAACAACTGGTCATACTCCCTTTTCACTCTCCTTCGGATCAGAGGCTGTGATCTCGGTGGAGCTCGAAGTCTCTTCTCATAGGGTGACATACTATGACCCAATGACGAATAGATCACTACTTCTAGAGTCCCTCGACATGGTTGAATAAAAAAGAGACGAAGCAGACTTGCATGCTTCAAGGCATCGAGGCTAAGTAGCACGTTATTATGACAGAATGGTTCGCACTAGGACCTTCGAACCAGGGGACTTGGTGTTGAAATAAGTCTTCCCGCCTACAACCCAATTGGGTCCAAAGTGGGAAGGGCCATATGTCATCCAACGGAAGCTTGATACAGGAGCCTTCAAGCTAACGACCATGGATGGTGAAGAGATTCCCAGAGCTTGGAATGCTCAGCATTTACGGCGGTATTTTAGTTAGATATGTACTACTTTCTTTTGAACTATGTAAAGAGGCACGACTTGCCTTAAAAAGTCTTTTTGTATGAACAAAGGATTATAAAGTGGATGTAGGCTGAGACTTAGCTGAACCACTATAAAAACATCGTGTGTCATCTATTTTCCTGCACTATTCTTATTTCTGTGACTGTTCTGTCCTGATTATGAAATACTAAACATTAAATAAAGCCTAAAAGATTAAGAACAATTCACGTGCAGGAGCAATCAAAACGACCGTTTGCATAACAGGATTAAAAGAATGAGAAGACGACATTCCTAACTCTAACTCTCATTAAACGAAAGAGAGTATAAAGGATGGGAAGACGACGTCCTCCGACGCGTGATGGTGCACCCGAAAAGAAACCGCCTCGATGAACTCTAACCTGATCACATGACAGGAAAATATAAAGATGCTTGAAAGAATAAGCATCCCCGATAAAGGGAACTTGACCCCACCAGAGAGTTGGGGGCAACTAAGTACCAAAGCTAATCAATCTCGAACAAAGCTTTAGACAGGGCATTTGTTCAAGATTGAAAGGGGGCATACACATGCGCATCCCCCACATATATTGTCTACCGTCTAAGTAACAGTTGTTTTAGATATGACATGTTGTTTATCTGCATTCTCACTTATGTAATGAATTCGTAAACATTTGACATTACAGAAAATAAACTATTTTATTTACAAGTACGTGGATTTACAGGGAAAACTAAAACAAAAGATGCGAGGGCCGCACTCGCTGCGACAACAACGGACAAGGAGATAAACAAAACAAGAGACAAAGTCATCCTTTATTTGGACTTTGGAGTAGCCTTCGCCTTCTTGGTTGCCTTAAGCTTTTCTTTCTCCTCTTTATCAACTTCACTAATAATACGCTTTTGCTTCTTCTTCTCCAGAATTGGGTTGCTGGAGTCAACAGATGTCTTCGCAGGAATCAGAGCACTGGGATTAATAAGAGACTTTTTTAGCAAGTTCCTCCGTAATTGACCAAGTTGAAAGTTTGACAACTAACCTTGATCCGGGAGTTACCACCGCAAGAGGCTTAAGACTTTCGGGGTCTGTTTCCTCAACTTTTAGCTGCATGCGCTTGTCTTGTTTGGCCTTTATCTTAGCCAAAGTCATGTCATCGATGTTCCCCGAATCTACAGTTACAACAACATCATCCTCCTCTTCATGTCCCTTATCACCATAATCTTCTATCAGAGCATCTATCATATCCCCATGGTGAGAAGTTTCGGTGATGGGTGGCACAGGAGCTTTGTCAGTAACCTCCTCTTTCTTGTCCTCGGCTCCTCCTCCAAATTTGAGGACAGTGACTTCATCCTGTTTCTCCCGAGTTTTTCCAACAGGCCTTTCACCAGGAGTTGTCTTCTGTGAATCATCAATTTTATCAGTTGACTTGGTACCTACAGAATGAGAAGTAACAGTTATCAACTCAGGAGAAAACGCTGGACTTTCAAGTGTTTCTCCAACAACATGACGAAAGGTTGAGATAGCCTTGGCAAATTGAGGTGAAAAAGTAGAAATACCCTCAGCAGATTTCTCAACTTGAGCAGCAGGAACTTCGGGAGACAATCCGGCAGTAGAAGGTAAGAAAGAAGCTCCGGGGATCTCTGGCCTTTCAGGATCATACCCTTCTACTACAGCAGTCTCGGCTATGGCAGAAGAAGAACCAATTTCAATGGTATCCTTTCCCTTGGCTTGCCGCGTTTCCTCCTCCATAGCGGCGACAATAAGTTTTCACCCTTCAGCTAAGCGGGAGGTCTCTTCACCTCTCAAGTACTTCTCCATCAGCTTGTCCTCATCAACCGAGTCAACTCCAAGTTCTGCTTTTTCCCATTCGACCAATTGGTCCCATGCATACATGAGGGGAAGAGGATAGTCCTTAAGCCAAGCAAGATTTCTGTGACGAATCACCTGAGCAAAAAATCCAACCATAGTCTCACAATTTTCGTCCAGCTCCCTTTGAGCGTCTTTAAGCTATTCATTGACTTCCTCAACTTGCTGCAAAGCCCACTATAAGAAAATATGTTATTAATAACATCATTTAATAATGCGTTATTCTAAAGTGTTATTGTTTATGGTTAAACATTTGTTTTGCAACTCATTTTGTTCTTTACCTTGGCGTGTAACACTCTTCGCTCCAAAATTTTCATCCTCCCTCCAAAATATCAATTAAGTCGTCTCTCTCCCAATTTTCGTCTTCTCTCCAAAATACAACCATTTTGCTATGCCCTTCCGATTTTATATTCAACCAAATAACCTTAATCAAAACTATCAACAGCATCTCAGATCTTCGCAACCGTTCACCCCTGCTACAATAATTGGCTCCTCAGTACTCGACTCAACGATGTCTGAAACCCTAATCTTCTATCTTAGATTTTGCCTTTCATCAGTATTTATCAGGTTCGAAATCCAAATACAGATTTGGTCTTGATTTAGGATCCGTTTGTTTCTGTCGAATTAGTGCTGAATGCCTAAAAGTTTCAGCGATCAGAACAAAAGTTGGCGTTTGGTTTGAAAACATAAGATGCGATCCCTAGTTTTCAACGATATTTTTCAAGGATAATTAATTCTTGAATAACTATTCAGATCTCCATCTTTATAAATCCAATCTATGTCTATTGCTACTCATCAGCAACGATCACGGTGTGGCTACTTTGAGTGTAGTAGCAACCAAAATCGAGGATTTTATTCACTCTCTGATAGTTACCAGTAAGTATTTAGTTGATTTTAATTACTCAGTATCAGTTTTTGGTTTCTAGTTTAAGTTTATGGCTCGATCAACAGATTCATGGTAAAAGAAAGCATGTAGTTTTTTTACCATGCCTTTATCAGCAAAATATCCTCTCTTTTAAGTGGTACTATAGTCTATGATTTATACAACATGCTCTATTATTTATGACCATTCAATGCCAAGAATTACTCAGGAAGTAATTTCCTTTCATTTGCATAGAACGAGAAACCATGTACATTTCCTATTGTTTTTGTCCGCTAATGCATACAACTACATGTCTGCATTAGGTGCTTATCCCCATTTGTAAACAAGATTTTCCAGGTACACCTTAAAGATTGTTGACGGAACAGTAGGAGCAGTTGAATCTTTAAATGTTAAGCCAGAGATCTTGCCATCAACCCCCATGCATATATACATAGGCGTGTGTATTAGCTTACATATGTGTATATGTATTGTTTGGAAGGTGTCAACAAAAATTGTATGTTAAATCCATTCCATATTGTCCCCTTCGATTCTATTACTTTAAACTTCCAACTCATAAGTTAAATATTAAAATTAGGCAGCTTTTTTGTAATCATAACAACTTTAGTGGGTTTTCGCATGATCTAACTGTTATGGAACTGTTTATTTTGATTCCTTGAAGTGTATGTATATATTATATTTCTCCTCAACTTATTCACTAAAAAAAGTGCTTTCCTATCATGAGTTCATTTGCAAATAAGCAAGTGTGGAAAGCTCATGGACTTGTTCTGATGTTTTTTTTTTTTTTTGCAGATGTTGCTGTGATGATATCTGCAGCATTTATTGTTGTATTGTTCAGCGTACAAAAATATGTAACAAGCAAAGTGGATCTGGCAGTTGGTTCTGCTCTGTTGTATGGTTTCGTTCACTTGGTCTTATTGGTATATTTAATCTTGAAAAATATGGTGGAACGATTTTTTAAGCATTCAATCCTATTTATGTGTACTACTTTTTTGAAAACAATTCAACTCAGGCTTGGATGTCTCTTAGAGGTTGTCTTCTTTGTGTAACCGGTACGCTGCAAATTCGAGTTCTTCTTTGTACTCGTTCTTTACGTGCATTTAAACTCGTCGAAAACTGAAATGCTTCTATATACCCTAAAATATGTTTCGCTTCAACATATTTGCAAATTCCATATAAATTTATATAGCTTAATCTTTTTCTAAAGATTAAGAAGTCTTTTTTTTTCATTTTAGAATGTTGATATTACAGTCTCTGCTGTATACAGTGCAACAATGTGTGCATGTTTTATCCGGGGGCTTGTTGCTAACCGTGTTGGGTTTTTGAAACACCCCCCCTCCTCAGAAAAAAACAAGAAAAAGGAGAAAGATGGCCAAAGGTGGTTTATTAATTTAAGATCGGGCAATTTTAATTTGCATATATTAGTGTTGTTATTTTATTGTTATTGCCTCTTGAATCTGTACCATGTCTTTTCGTGAATGCAACAAACAATTCACTCATTATTTAAAATAACTGTTAGTAGAGATGTACTTAGCCTGGGTCATTAATTTGCAGGGTCTGAGGCTATGTTTGCAGATCTTTGATTTTTTTTCTATTAAAGTCTATTAAGGTAAAGGCATTATTTTATACTATGTTTCTTTTAAAATATATATTGTACTAAGCTAGTTAACATGTGCTGCAGCTAACGTTCATCTTTCTTGTTCTTCTTTGCCTTATCTTAGGATATCTTGGTCAAGCTGCATTTTGATGAAAAATCAGAATACTTTGCAGGTTTTTTTCTCATCGGTTCCATGTAAGCTGGGTTTTTAATTTTCCTTTATTTTCCTCATAACTATACTTGTCAAGTATTTGTTATGTACTCTGTGTGTGAGTGTCTATATATATATATATATATATATATATGTATATGCAAAGAATAATTCCATATATGCCTATTTTCCTGATTGGGTATACTTAGAAGAATGGCAAATTGATAACGCTATGCATATAAAATATATGTGCAAAGAATATTTTCATATATGCTTGTTTTTCTGAATGGATATACTTGGAAGAATGGCATGTTGATAGCGTGTTATGTTGTTCTAATGTCATGGGTTACAAAAATATACTCAGGCTAAATCCCAGGGCAACTATGACATGGTTGCTCCCCCGTTAACTATGTTATGCCAATAACAGAATACGTGAAGCATTTGTTTGTCACATACACATGTGAATATCATATCAGTATATTGTATTCATGTAAACAATTAAATCCAAATGCATATATTCAAGTGCAATCTGCATTTGAATATGTCTGTTTTGTGCACTTGTGATATATTGATCGTTGTGTGATGCCAAACAATTGACACTTTAGCCATTGAATATTAGCAAAAAATTGATGCTTTGATCATGTAAATAGATGGAGCATTCTGGCCAGTATTATTCATTGCAAACATAGCGGCTTTGATTGCTAGCAGGGCAATGATTCCAACCACATTTTCATGTATAAAGAAGTCTATGGCACTTGGTTGTTCACCTAGACTGAAAGTTGTTCATCCATCAAGGAGATTTATGGGCCATATTTATATACCTGTTTTGAACTGGTTTTTGCTAATTTGTTGCTTGCATATCTTACCTTCTTCCGAAGCATTAATGAGATTTGCAATGCTTATGGTAAGTATCATATATTTTTTATGCGTAATTTTCTATTTAATTATGGTAATCATTTATAATAAGATAAATAATTATCATATAACCTTGGAATGACTTGAATAGTTCAGCCATGGGAAATGGTTTGATGTTCAAATGATTCTACAAATTGCTTAGTGATTATTGTTAAATAAGAGTTCGGACAATGTATTTTATGAGTTGTATTATTTAACTAGTTCTCACTTCTTATTTGGTTGATATATCAGATCTGTTGAACCTTATATATCAAATGAGTTGGTGATTCATCCTAATTGGTTTTTATATTCTGGGTCCCCTTACGTGCTGTGTTATCACTCCGCTGTATAAAGTCCATCATACGTAGTAAATGACAAATTTGTAGTCACTAGTCATTATCACACATACTCTTGTTTATTTTATTATCACTGGTTGTACAAAGCTTAACTAATACCAAAATTAACTATGGTCATTAATAATGGACAATGGTTGGAATGATGGTACTTTTTGAAGTGATAGCGGTTTACTAAAGCATTAGTAGGCTAACATGATAAGATTGAAGATTGAAATGGCGAGCCTAAAGAATCAATGTCTCAATATCAGCAAATAAAAAAAACCATGAATGCACATAGTGAAGTTGATCAATGACTTTGAGTCTGATGAGATAAAATGTAATGTTTGAGCTGAAGAAACTGCACGTGTTGTAGCAGAAACAAATCGAGAAATATCAACAAGCCAGATAGCTGAGAATGTGGCTGAGCTGTTGTGTGACGATCTAAATAGCAGGTTATTATTATATTGCAAATGCTTTAGGTTCTTGGGTGTGGAGGATTGTTATGAGGTAACTTTCAGTTTATTTTACTTTAATATTACATCATGCTATATCTTATTATTCTCATATTTTTAACATTTTTATTGTCTATACTGGTATCTAAGCCCTCTTACTGCTGTACCTGCAACTCTTGCAAGACCGTGGCATTTTTATGTTGGCTTTCCCTAGGGTCATTAGTGATTTCAAGTTTTACTTACATTGTAACACCCTGAATTTTCCAGTGACTATTAAAAGAACGAATTAAAGAATACATAATTGTTATATTGAGAATTAAGGGAAATTGGTTACGCCATTGCGTTCGTCTCAAAATTCTTCTTGGAATAGAGTCCAAGTTTTCGTAAATCAAACTTCGTATGAGGAAGTTATAGCCCTCAAAAATTTCAGAAATTTAAATAAATTAAAAACAGATCAGATTAAACTTCAAATTCAAATTCAAATTCAAACGAAGAAGCGAGCTGGGCGGGATTTTTCCCGCCCCAGGCCAGGTCGACCAGGGGGTCGACCTACCCCCCGGGCAGATCTGAACTGTGATGATTCTGACTTGTTGCTGAGTCACTAGGGCATAGGTGGCAATTCTGGATAACTATATCAAGTCTGGACGGTTGCGGTTGCTCCTATGATAATCTAACGGCTTGTATTGATTTAAACTTCTATATAAGCATGTATAGACTAAAGCTTCAAACCTAAACTAAATTAATCTCTTGGCCTCCATGCTACTGTTGGAATAGTTCTTCTTCTTAAAGCTTAGGAATTGCAAGTCAGGATTCTAATACAAACGATGAACGAATTATTCTCTTCTTTAATCCATCTTTGTGAGTACAATTTCTTTCACAAAATAATTAATAAATTAATTATGATGAGTTATAATTGGGATTATGAGAACATGTCTGTTAAATCATGTGATGTTACTTAACTTTGTTATCGTCTGTTGGTGAACATATGATAGTTTTGTTAACTTATGTTAGTAGATTTATTTCATATGTCCAATCACATATGTTTAACTTGATTCTTTTTATGACATCAGTTTATATGCAAGCTTGGGATGTAAATCATATGCTAGTTTGTAAGTGAATCATATGCAAGTCTGTATGCGAATTATACACAAGTTTATATGTAAATCAAATATATGTATACATATACTAGTTTATATGTAAAACATGTGATATTGGTTTACATGTTTAAATTCATATGCAAGTTTGTAGGAGTCCATATGCAAGTTTAGGTGAAAACTATATTCACATATGCAAGTTTAGGAGAAAACTATATTCACATATGCAAGTTTAGGTGAAAACCATATTCACATATGCAAGTTTAGGTGAAACCCATATTCATATATGTAAGTTCACGATTTCATGTTTAGATCTATATTTAGATCCATGGAAGTACATAATTTATGCAAATTTATGTTCTATATGTCCATTGCTTATGCAAGTTATTGGCTATGCAAACTTATGTTATAATTCTTATTCGCAAGTTAGATCTATTTTATGTGTTATGAAAGTTGTGATGTTTCTTTTCTTTTTATGAGTTAGACTATTTGCGAGTCTATCATATTTCATATTAAACATACGAACGGCATGGGGACAATGGGAAAATATTAATTATACAAATTGTGAATTGGCATAAAATGGCTTTGAAGGCATATAATTAATTTGAGACACTAATAGATATAATTTATATACCTGAAAAGTATGGACATAATTTAGGTGACAATTATGGACATAGATTAATTTGGAAATTATTGACAATTTGGATAGGGATAATTAATTCATATTGGGGTGAAATAATTATGTGTAATAATAAATGCCTAAGACATGAGATTAGACTCGTTTGTGGTATAAGACTGCCTGGACCCGTCCGGCAAATTCAGCAACCACAAACGGTAGTCTAATGTGAGAGGTCGAAGGCATAAATTAAATGCTAACAATTGTAAAGAAACGAGGTTAGGCTCGTTTGCGGTATAAGACTGCTCGGACCCGTCCGACAAATCCAGCAACCGCAAACGGTAGTCTAATGTGGGAGGTCTTACAAGGTTACAGTTATAATAAATTAAGTAACATTTAACCAAGATAAACATGTGGCGGGATATGGGGGTTAAGTGGGTGACATGGGTGACATGTGAAATACGATTAGAAACACTTAACCAAATTGAAACATGTAAGAAGACATGAATAAGAATGGGGTTAAGTGGAAAATCCTAGTGGGGACCAAGCATAAGTGGAAAGCTTGTGTCAAGCATGGGGGACCCTTTTCAAACTAGTAACCCATTAAGTATCTTTGTGAGCTCGAGTTAGATCGAGGACGGGACACGCTTACTGGGTTTCATTGTAAGAGGTCAAAACGGGTAAGCGGTGGCAATGTAAGTCCAACGGGGTCATGTGCGTGCGTGGGCCCGGGCTAGTAGATAAGACGTTGTTGCATCATGTAGATATAAGTCGTGCATCTCTAGTGGTATCGGATTACCACTTTGGGGAGTGATACACCCCACTGTGGGACCAGCACGGGTATCTACGAGTTAGGGAGCCGATCACATGGGGGTAGTGGGTACAACTAGTGGAGATAGGGGCAGGCGACACCTATGTAGACAGCTAGGGGTACACGAAACTACCATTATGATTATTATGTTCAGTAGACGGGATCAACTTTTAGGGTGACTGGTAATGGTGCAATATAGTAATTATCCTATAGTGATTAGGAGCGCGATTAACGCCAGCATATTTCTCTTGTTTGTTGTATCTTGCCCATTTGCTTCACAGTCATTCCTTGTTTTACCAGTTTATGCCTTATCCTAATTACTTTAATAATTATATTGTTAAAGTTATTGGACTCGCCAGACTTTATGTCTGACCCCCTTTGTTTTTGCCTCTTTTCTTCCTTCCCTCTCCCCCCCCCCAAGATTCTCAGGGTGGGACTAGTGCTAGTGGAGCTTGATTTGGACCTCTTTCTCTCTCTTTTGGAAGTGCTTGGATTGCTTAAAGTAAAGTTCAGCTCATCTCTTTTATGACAACTTATGTTGGGGTTATGCTTTTTACTTTGTGTACTCATAAAACAAATTTTCAAGATGGATATTAAGTGTACTTGGTTTTATTGTTGGTTTTGATGTTGTTGTAACCAAACTATTTCTCTACTGCAATAAAAGTTGTTTTTAAAATTTTTAAGTACCAATATATGTATCTGTCTTGTTATATTCTATTCTATACACCAATAATACTCCATAAAAGTTAATGCATTCCCTTTGAGAGTGGCATTAATGGACTTGGGGTGATACATACATAGTACTTCCATAATTTTTACTTACTAGTTTCGATATACAAGGAAGCAAATCAGTAGGTTGCCCAGGCAGCATTAAGAAGAGAAAAACTATGTTGAAAGATATCAGCCCCGTTCGGCCTTACCGTGGGAATAACGCGGACTATGGCAAGATGTATACTCAGCTAGCATTGGTTGTACGGTGTATTTCTATTTTATATTGTTTTTACCCTTTACTCGTATAAATCTTGTATCTTTTATATCTTATTCATATATTTTTTGTTATTTTTTACTAGGTCAATCATAAAAAAAACTTGAATTTGCATCATCTATGGGGTAAGGTTGGACGAGAACAAGTAAGTTTTCTTCTTAATTTATGTTATAAATGCCTCACTAGATTATGATATGCTTGTTTATGTTTTTGAATTGTTCTGCTGTACTTGGTTTTCAGTCGTTGACACTAGCACTAGTTTGCTACCTGATACTTGGTTGCAGTTTTACCTGTACCGTTTTGATTGGAAATATTTGACAATATATGTAAATACTTTCAACAAATATTTACTATATGTTATTTTGAATTAATTAGTGGAATTAATGTACGATAACAATACTTTATCCAAGTAGTACTTTTAACATATTCCGCTAATGCTATATTAATTAGTGGAAATTTGTAGTGGAGCTCACTTCTTGAATCCCATTTTGATGCTATTCCGCAAAGCATTCCAATCATAGCTCTTTATTTCATATACTAAGTAAAACCATTATCTTAAATTTATACATTTGTTGAAAATTTTGAATCATAGTGCTTATCTTTATGTTTCAGAATGTAGTTCCAGTTCTTTGCATAGACCTTGAGGGGGACTTAACAAAAGTATGGTGAGAATTCTTCAAATCCATATTTAAAACTTACAATGCCATGATTTTTTATGTATAAGGAAGCAATCACTAACTTTTGCAGGACTTCGATAGTTTTTGGAACAACTATTCCACTAATCCTTTTTCTGGTACGAGATGGTGTAATTCTCGGATCCATTCCTACTCTCCAATCAAACGTTAGCATGATCACAGACCCTTTGGAGCAATTAAGGCTGACTAATGAAGTAGTTGGAGTAAGTTTACATTTCTACTTGATAAAGAAAAAAATAGCTCTCATTCCTTGTTAAGCTATGAATATACTACCTCTTTCTGATGCACATACGTTTTGTTCTGATTCTTTTCGACAGCCTACAGTGGTTGTGTTTTCATTCCTTGCAATTAACACGTCATACATAGGATTTGTCTTAGGACTATTTTATTTTATTTTAGACTATAAGTACCTCCCATTTGCCTTCTATGTGTGCTTATTGTACCTATTATTAGTTCCTTCAGGTAAAATATAATGTTTATTATCTTAAAATCAACTACAGTACTTAAACAACCAAACGGGCAGAAAAAGGCGCTTCCATATATACTGACTTTACCACTGCCGTTAGTGTTGTCGTTAGTCAATCCACAAAAATAAAATTCCAATGCTTTCCATTTCATCTTTTGAAATATTTTATTTCTGCTGACAGACTTATTTGGAAGCAAGGCCCTTTATATGCACGTAGATTAAATCTTTTTGGAACCAGGTGACTACATAGTATCCATGGACATTTGATGGAAAAAGAAAGGCATTGAGTAGTTGAAGTTCTTAGTGATGCATTTGGACGTAAGTATTGAATTGATAACATATGTATTGAATTTGATAACTCATTAATTGAAATTATTTTTTGTTAGTTGATATTTTATTTTGTTATCATGAATACATGTTATATTTTTTTCGTTCTTACAATGCTATTTAAATTGTTATGAAGATTCATTTTGATTGTAACTACTATAATATATGTATGCACTATTGTATCTACGAATTTTATAGCGGCAAAAATGAGCTATTGCATTGATGTAGCATAGCAGCTAAAATAAGCTATTGTATTGGCATAGCATAGCGGCAAGACTGTGTTATAAATATTTTCGCTTAGAATGAAATTTTGATGTATTATAGCGGTCAAAATGAGCTACTGTAATAAAGTAACATAGCGGCATATCATCGCTATCAAATGTGATCTTTAGTAGCGGTAAACAAAGCGTTATAAATGTTTAGCAGTTTTTTATAACATGTTCATATACAGCAGTTATGAAATCGCTATCTTTCTTATTCATAGCGGCTGTGGACCGCTATAAAATAACAGTTATGTTGTAGTGGCCGTATTCGCATTTCCTTCAGCAAGAACCGCCCTTGTTTTAGCCTCCAATAATTTAGCCTCAAGCTTTGCGTTCTTTTTGGCTAAGTTCGCCTTCTCTTGGGCGAGACGAGTGCTGTAACGACCCGCATTCTACGCATCATAGGATCGTGAAATATTTATTTCTTTCACATATGAAGTCGTATGGTCATGTAACTTTGAGAGACGATTATTGGGGTCATTTCCCATGTTCATGATTTTTGTCGATTTTTAAATGACCGTTTTGCCCCTAGTTGGTACTGTTTTGGCCATAACTTTTGACTGGAAAGGAATTTTGACCTGAAACCACTGCCATTGGATTCGAATGATGGTTTCTCTTTCCGTAGAGTGGTTACATTAGCCAAACGGACTTACCGTTTGGGAGATATGGCTGAAACAAGGTTTAGAAGGTGAAAAACAGCTAATCGGGCTTAACCGGGTGATTAGCAACTAGGCCCAATGGGGGATTTCGGGATTTGGGGTATTTAAGGGCTGCTAGGGTTAGGATTTCGGTTTTAGACTCATTTTTCCAGCCGCCACTTACCACCTTCAAGCTCTAGCAATGGCCTCCACCTTCTAATTTCATCCCAAATCATCTCTAATCACTTTCTAATCGAAGATTAAGCAAAACTACATCAAATCAAGGAAGGGTAGCACCAAATCAGAGAGAGAGCTGCTGGAACACATAGGGATTGGATCCAAATCAGAGATTATTTCAGATCTAAAGTTTGTTTGTGGCTAAGGTGAGTGATTTGCATAGTTCCTCACTAATTATGGCTAATTATGGTAATTAGCGAAGATTAGCGAAATTATGGCTCAGAAAAATCTAGAAAAATTCCCAAAATTCTAAAACATCATTTTATGCCTCTGATATGAATTTGGGTTAATTTCGACTAATTTTGCAAATCCCGGAATTTGGGGGATTAAGGGGTGATTAGTGATTATGCATGTTAAAAATCTGGAAAAATATTCAGAAATTATGAAATATTGTTTTAGGCCTCTGTTAGAAATTTGGTTTCATTTGGTTAAGTTTTGCTAAGCATATCATTAGTTTTGCTTAAAACATGCTTAAAGGAAAATATGGGGTTTTGGTCATGTTTGATCCATTTTGATATGTCATATTGTTGTTTTGGTGTTTGTGGTTGATTCCCTATGTTCCTATGATTGTATGATATGCTTTGTGGTTGACTAGAAGTGTTAGATTGGTCAAAAACGCCGTCGAGAGGCGAAAATAGCTTGCTGGAATGGTGCAGGTTTTAGGACCAGGAAAAACCGACCAGGCTTCTGACCGACCAGGTTCTTGACCGGCCAGGTTTCGACCGACCGGGGGAAAACAGAACGACCGACCAGGTTCCAGACCGACCAAGAATGAAGGAGGTTTCAGACCGACCAAGTCTGGAACGACCAAGGGAGTTTCGACCGACCAAGTCTGGAACGACCAAGGGAGTTTCGAAGGACCGAGTTTGGACCGACCAGGGGGGGTTTCTGACCGACCGACCCCGTAGGAACTTCAGACCGACCAGGATGGGTGAAATGCGACCAGGAGAGGAGGTTTCAGGCCGACCAGGGGAGAAGCGAAATGTGACCGACCAGGAATGAAGGAAACCGATCCACTCGTGCTCCATATCACGATCCGAACCATATGCAGATGACCACGATCCGAGCTGAAGGAGCTTGTCACGAATCGATCTGGAGGGGAGCGCACGATCCAAAACAGAGGGTGACCACGATCTAGTGACTGCGAACCGAACCAGGGTGGTGCGACCCGAACCGTTGGAGGGCGGAGCACGATCCGAACCTGAATGAAGACCGATCCAGAGGATGATGAATAAAACCCGAGATGCAAAGGTAGTCCAAATGGAAGTTAGAGCTCAGGATCCCGGACCCAGTTGGGAACCAACGAGTTCACTTCATGATTGGGCTTTGCTGCGGGACTTGTGCAAAGGGGTTGTCGGTATTCATAACTTTGGTTCACCAGTGAGAGATGGATAGTGGGCTTGTAGTGATAGTTATACGGGATTGGATTCCGTCATGGCCCAAAGTATTAGGTGACCAAAGTAGTGGATATCGTATGCTTTACGCACTGAGTGAGGGATGTGAGGATGATTGCTATGCTTGATTGTTTGACATCACTATGACATGCACACCCCCACCCCCGTTATCTTTACACCATTTGAAAGGGCACCTTAGAGTGTTGTACAGTATGTAGTGCTAACTCTTTGGTTGCAGGTCCAGGTTCAGGTATGATTGGATTATACCTGTTATTATTCTGTTTAGATGCTTATCGCTCATACCAGGCTTTATGTCTGACCCAGAGTTTTATGTCTCTTCTTATTACTCTGGGTGCTCACACGAGCAGACTAGAGACAGGTTGTGGTTAGCTGGTGATGCGCGAGTAGCTGATTCGGAGGCGAGCAGGAGGCTTCCACGTATGATATATAGATATTCTCCCTGTGTCGTTGGTGGTCGCTACTTGGGCATTAGTAGTGTACCTCCTTTATCTTGCTTTTGCTTTGAGACAGTTTGAAAAGTTGTAATAATGTTTAACTTTGGATCATAAGCTGTACTTATATTTTCCGCTGCTATGTTAGTTGTTTCAGCTTATGCATTGTCTCACCTGTTTTATGTCAAGTATGTTATTACTATATTTTATTCTATGTGCTGTGAGACATTCTACAGGTTCTTTGTTGATTCTTCGTCTTCTTTCTTTTCTTCTGACGACCGTTCTGTGCCAATTGGACATATGTACAGCGCACCTTTGGAGTAAATGTCGGTTGGTGCGGGACGGGCCGTCACACTTGGTATCAGAGCTCTAGGTTGCGTAGTTAACCTAGGGAAAGACACTAGGGAGAGATAGTACGTATACGAGAGCGCGTATTTGTGATTACTTTGGTTTTTAAAAGCTATATATATATATATACTATTGGTAGTATAGGAATGAAGTCGTACTGCACTAGCACCACTATGGGGTCGTTAATCGTTTCCCCTTTTACAGATTAACGATGAGCCGATATCCTAGAGGTGCTGGTAGAGGGACCAACCATGGGAATGCTCCTGACATGAGGACAATGTTCACCAACTTCAAGAGAGACATGCTTAGAGATTTTCAGGGAGCAGTTCCCAATCCCGGAAATGGTGGTGGTCCAGTAGTGCAGGCGCCTAGGGTCGATTTCGCCAAGTTGTGCAAGGATTACACTAACCTTGGTGGGAAGTCATTCCACGGAACGGAGTCGGCCACAGATGTTCAGGATTGGTTGGATAGCTGTGATCGTATCTTCGACGACTTGGGTCTTGAGGATGCGATGAAAAGAAGGCTAGCGTCTCGTCAGCTGCAAGGGCGAGCGATGAATTGGTGGAATGCCATTAGAACAGCTACTCCAGAAGATCAAGTTACTTGGAATCAGTTTAAGACTCGCTTTTGTGATAAGTTTATTCCAGCTGCTCATAAATCAGAACTGTTCAGGAAGTTCTTGGAGCTTAAGCAGAAGGGTAGAGCAGTCTCGGAGTATATCGCTGAATTTGACACTCTACCAAAATATGGATGGTCCCTTATCGATACAGTCGAAAAGAAGAACGAGAAGTTCATAACTGGCTTGGATGGGTACTTGGGGGAAAGACTTATAAACCATATCGATGAGACGTTCGAGTCTATTGTAGGAAAGGCGTTAAGGTCAGAGAGCCTTTTCCCTAAGTCGAAGGCCGAAGTTGCTACGGCATCTGCAGAGGAGCCAAAGCCGTAAGCAGGCGGTGAAGGCAAGAAGAATTCTCAGAACAAGAGGAAGCAGAACCCGACCAAGGATGGTCAGAATAAGAAAAATAAGAAAGATGGCGAATGCTTTAGTTGTGGAAAGAAGAGCCATTATGCCAGAGATTGTCGAGAAAAGCCTGGGGAAAGGAAGTGCTTTAACTGCGGCCAGGTAGGACATCATAAGGATGATTGCCCACAACCTCATAGGGAGAAGCAGATTGTGAAAGCGTATGCTATCAACGCTGTTCCTTCTTCGTCAAATGCCCCAACTGCGGCGCAGAAGGAAAAAGGTGTCGTTATTCGAGGTATGCTTTCTATTTAAGATGTTTTGATTGGGTTTTGTTTGACAAACCTGAGTTAGTCGATAGACCTTTAGTAGTGACGAACCCGATTGGTGGTTCGACTAGTTTTGGCATGATTTGTTAATGTGGTCTTATCGAGTCATGGATGTATGTTTCCTTGTGATTGCTTTGTTTTGGGCTTTACTGGGTTTAGCATTATTTTGGGGAGTCGATCTACTCCAAAGGAATAGGGTGGTATTATGTACCTACCTAGTGATGGCGATAGTAACTGGGGTTAAGGAAGCTAAGAGGTTATCGTTGTAATAAGTTCTAGTTGTCTCTGGGAGGCAAATGAGTACTCCAGTGCTAGATTGTTTTGCTAGTATCACCTCATGTGGATTGTCCGAACTCGGAGGAGATGTTCCTTGGGCGCTTGTCTGATATTGGTTTAGGCCTTTGGGGCTTGTGCTTGGGGAATGTCGATTTCGACTAGGATGGGTTGCATGAGGGGTAAATAGTTGTTGTGATTTTTCATTGGATGATATCTTGGTTTACTCGAGGAGTGATGGGCAGACGGAACATGATGAGATTGTTCAATGGTATAGACTGCCAGAGTTAGACTCGATAGGGTTATGAGATTGCTCGAGTGGGACTCGGGAAAGATGCAAAGTAATGGATTGTTTAGGACCCTATGTTGATGTTCACTATTGGATAGTAGAACTTTGAAGGAATAGGATGTGTTCGTTGATCATGGAAGATACAACGAAGATTAGAGCGATTCAAGTTGGACTTGAACTCGTAAAAGAAAATAGGTGTTCGTTGATCTTGGAGATGCAACGAATAGGGAGACGACTCGCGTTGGACTAGAGTTTGTCGGTACTCAAGACTGGGTCTGAGTTATAGATTGACTCGAGTTGGACTCGAGAAGGCTGCAAGGAATTGGATTCAGCTCGAGTTGGACTCGAGAGGGCAACAAGATAATGGATAGACTTGGGTTGGACTCAAGTATTTTAGGAGGACTAAAAGCAGGGGTATCTGGGGACGCCCGTTACCTTGGATCCATTGGACGTGATCTAGTTATCCTTGGAGGATAAACGTACGTTGGACGTATGGTAGTCCGATTGGAGGCTGGGCTTCCATTAGTTTAATTATCCTTGGAGGATAAACGTACGTTGGACGTACGGTAGTCCGAAGGGAGGCGGGGCTTCCATTGGCCTGGGATTGGTTGGACCAGTCAAGTAGGCATCGGTGTATGTATGGGGGCTGGGCTTCCATTAGTTATTGATGTTGGTTGGACCAGACATACTAGAATCGACATATTAGGATTGGTTAGACCAATCATGTAGGTGTCGATGTGTTTATGACTTTAGCCGGTGATAGATAGGATTTGTTTGATGGATGTTATGGTTGCTATGTTTGTTCCTATCTTTCTTCTCTTGAGTAGACTATCACCTGTAGGTTTCCAGCGATGGGGAACAAAGTGATGTAGTAGGACTATGAGCCAGTGCAGTAGAGTCGTCATGACTCGAGGGGCAAAGTGGAAATAGTAAAGGATTAGTAAGGCTATGAGCCAGTGCAGTGGAGTTGTTATGACTTCATGGGGCAGAGTGGACATAGCAAAGGACTAGTGACTATGGATCAGTGCAGTGGAGTCGCCATGACTCCATAGGGCAGAGTGATCATAGTAAAGGATTTGGGTGCGGTACTAGTTGCATTGAGTAGGAGACATGCCAGTTTAGGGGTTTTGTTTCTAGGATGGAAGCAACTAGAGTATATCACATGATATGATTTCGGGCCCAAGAGTGATTTGGATTCAGAAACACTAGTAAGCTTGACGATTAGATCGATTTTGATTGAGTGGATTGTTTCCAGTTAGAAGGACGGTCCTAATCTATTGGAAACCATCTCTAGGGTAGAGATGGGTATCGATGGAAAGAGAATGATCAAGTAAGGATTTGATCGAGAAGGGTGGCTTTGAAAGAATAAGGGACTAGTTGTACCCAACGTAGATGGACTGAGAGGTGAAGTGCCTAGAGCATATCACCACTCGAGATTGATTATACATCCCAGTGGTAATAAGATGTATTGAGACATAGAGCAGATCTACTACTGGGAAGGGATAAAGATAGGCAGAAGGCTTATCTCGATAAGAGACGAAGGGATTTGGAATTCTTCGTTAGCGACTTGGTGTTCGTCAGGATCTCTCCATTGAGAATGTGATTCGGATTGGTTGGAGAGGTAAGTTAGCACCAAGATTTGTTGGCCCATTCCCAGTCCTCGAGCAAGTTGGGAATTTGGCGTATGAGGTAGAGCTACCTGACAAGATGGCGGGAGTTCACAACGTATTTCATGTTTCCCAGTTAAGGAAGTTTGTGCAAGACCCTAATGTGACTATTTCACCTGATCAGTTGGATGATATCGAAGTTGAACTCGAGGCGGTTGGGAACCACAAGTCTACGCGTATTGTTGGGAACGATACGAAGCAGCTTCGAAGGAAGGCGGTGAAACTAGTCAAAGTCCAGTGGGGTGAGAATGAAAAAGACTACTTGGGAAACAGAGGAAGATATAAGGAAGAAGTATCCAGAACTCTTTGCCTAGTAAGGTTTTGGTAGTGATAGTTTCTTCCCTTGTTAGTAAACCGCATGCTAGGATAGACTTGTTTTGCATGTTGATTGTTGTTTATGGTTGATAGGCATGTGGAACCCTTTGTGTGTTTTGGTTAGGGAATTTCGGGGGCGAAATTTCTTAAGGGGGGAAGAGTGCAACGACCCGCATTCTATGCATCATAGGATCGTGGAATATTTATTTCTTTCACATATGAAGTCGTATGGTCATGTAACTTTGGGAGACAATTATTGGGGTCATTTCCCATGTTCATGATTTTTGTCGATTTTTAAATGACCGTTTTGCCCTAGTTGGTACTATTTTGGCCATAACTTTTGACTGGAAAGGAATTTTGACCTGAAACCACTTCCATTGGATTCAAATGATGGTTTCTCTTTCCGTAGAGTGGTTACATTAGCCAAACGGACTTACCGTTTGGGAGATATGGCTGAAACAAGGTTTAGAAGGTGAAAAACAGCTAATCGGGCTTAACCGGGTGATTAGCAACTAGGCCCAATGGGGGATTTCGGGATTTGGGGTATTTAAGGTCTGCTGGGGTTAGGATTTCGGTTTTAGACTCATTTTTCCAGCCGCCACTTACCTCCTTCAAGCTCTAGCAATGGCCTCCACCTTCTAATTTCATCCCAAATCATCTCTAATCACTTTCTAATCGAAGATTAAGCAAAACTACATCAAATCAAGGAAGGGTAGCACCAAATCAGAGAGAGAGCTGCTGGAACACATAGGGATTGGATCCAAATCAGAGATTATTTCAGATCTAAAGTTTGTTTGTGGCTAAGGTGAGTGATTTGCATAGTTCCTCACTAATTATGGCTAATTATGGTAATTAGCGAAGATTAGCGAAATTATGGCTCAGAAAAATCTAGAAAAATTCCCAAAATTCTAAAACATCATTTTATGCCTCTGATATGAATTTGGGTTAATTTCGACTAATTTTGCAAATCCCGTAATTTGGGGGATTAAGGGGTGATTAGTGATTATGCATGTTAAAAATCTGGAAAAATATTCAGAAATTATGAAATATTGTTTTAGGCCTCTGTTAGAAATTTGGTTTCATTTGGTTAAGTTTTGCTAATCATATCATTAGTTTTGCTTAAAACATGCTTAAAGGAAAATATGGGGTTTTGGTCATGTTTGATCCATTTTGATATGTCATATTGTTGTTTTGGTGTTTGTGGTTGATTCCCTATGTTCCTATGATTGTATGATATGCTTTGTGGTTGACTAGAAGTGTTAGATTGGTCAAAAACGCCGTCGAGAGGCGAAAATAGCTTGCTGGAATGGTGCAGGTTTTAGGACCAGGAAAAACCGACCAGGCTTATGACCGACCAGGTTCTTGACCGACCAGGTTTCGACCGACCGGGGGAAAACAGAACGACCGACCAGGTTCCAGACCGACCAGGAATGAAGGAGGTTTCAGACCGACCAAGTCTGGAACGACCAAGGGAGTTTCGACCGACCAAGTCTGGAACGACCAAGGGAGTTTCGAAGGACCGAGTTTGGACCGACCAGGGGGGGTTTCTGACCGACCGACCCCGTAGGAACTTCAGACCGACCAGGATGGGTGAAATGCGACCAGGAGAGGAGGTTTCAGGCCGACCAGGGGAGAAGCGAAATGTGACCGACCAGGAATGAAGGAAACCGATCCACTCGTGCTCCGTATCACGATCCGAACCATATGCAGATGACCACGATCCGAGCTGAAGGAGCTTGTCACGAATCGATCTGGAGGGGAGCGCACGATCCAAAACAGAGGGTGACCACGAGCTAGTGACTGCGAACCGAACCAGGGTGGTGCGACCCGAACCGTTGGAGGGCGGAGCACGATCCGAATCTGAATGAAGACCGATCCAGAGGATGATGAATAAAACCCGAGATGCAAAGGTAGTCCAAATGGAAGTTAGAGCTCAGGATCCCGGACCCAGTTGGGAACCAACGAGTTTACTTCATGATTGGGCTTTGCTGCGGGACTTGTGCAAAGGGGTTGTCGGTATTCATAACTTTGGTTCACCAGTGAGAGATGGATAGTGGGCTTGTAGTGATAGTTATACGGGATTGGATTCCGTCATGGCCCAAAGTATTAGGTGACCAAAGTAGTGGATATCGTATGCTTTACGCACTGAGTGAGGGATGTGAAGATGATTGCTATGCTTGATTGTTTGACATCACCATGACATGCACACCCCCACCCCCGTTATCTTTACACCATTTGAAAGGGCACCTTAGAGTGTTGTACAGTATGTAGTGCTAACTCTTTGGTTGCAGGTCCAGGTTCAGGTATGATTGGATTATACCTGTTATTATTCTGTTTAGATGCTTATCGCTCATACCAGGCTTTATGTCTGACCCAGAGTTTTATGTCTCTTCTTATTACTCTGGGTGCTCACACGAGCAGACTAGAGACAGGTTGTGGTTAGCTGGTGATGCGCGAGTAGCTGATTCGGAGGCGAGCAGGAGGCTTCCACGTATGATATATAGATATTCTCCCTGTGTCGTTGGTGGTCGCTACTTGGGCATTAGTAGTGTACCTCCTTTATCTTGCTTTTGCTTTGAGACAGTTTGAAAAGTTGTAATAATGTTTAACTTTGGATCATAAGCTGTACTTATATTTTCCGCTGCTATGTTAGTTGTTTCAGCTTATGCACTGTCTCACCTGTTTTATGTCAAGTATGTTATTACTATATTTTATTCTATGCGCTGTGAGACATTCTACAGGTTCTTTGTTGATTCTTCGTCTTCTTTCTTTTCTTCTGACGACCGCTCTGTGCCAATTGGACATGTGTACAGCGCACCTTTGGAGTAAATGTCGGTTGGTGCGGGACGGGCCGTCACACTTGGTATCAGAGCTCTAGGTTGCGTAGTTAACCTAGGGAAAGACACTAGGGAGAGATAGTACGTATACGAGAGCGCGTATTTGTGATTACTTTGGTTTTTAAAAGCTATATATATATATATACTATTGGTAGTATAGGAATGAAGTCGTACTGCACTAGCACCACTATGGGGTCGTTAATTGTTTCCCCTTTTACAGATTAACGATGAGCCGATATCCTAGAGGTGCTGTTAGAGGGACCAACCATGGGAATGCTCCTGACATGAGGACAATGTTCACCAACTTCAAGAGAGACAAGCTTAGAGATGTTCAGGGAGCAGTTCCCAATCCCGGAAATGGTGGTGGTCCAGTAGTGCAGGCGCCTAGGGTCGATTTCGCCAAGTTGTGCAAGGATTACACTAACCTTGGTGGGAAGTCGTTCCACGGAATGGAGTCGGCCACAGATGTTCAGGATTGGTTGGATAGCTGTGATCGTATCTTCGACGACTTGGGTCTTGAAGATGCAATGAAAAGAAGGCTAGCGTCTCGTCAGCTGCAAGGGCGAGCGATGAATTGGTGGAATGCCATTAGAACAGCTACTCCAGAAGATCAAGTTACTTGGAATCAGTTTAAGACTCGCTTTTGTGATAAGTTTATTCCAGCTGCTCATAAATCAGAACTATTCAGGAAGTTCTTGGAGCTTAAGCAGAATGGTAGAGCAGTCTCGGAGTATATCGCTGAATTTGACACTCTATCGAAATATGGATGGTCCCTTATCGATACAGTCGAAAAGAAGAACGAGAAGTTCATAACTGGCTTGGATGGGTACTTGGGGGAAAGACTTATAAACCATATCGATGAGACGTTCGAGTCTATTGTAGGAAAGGCGTTAAGGTCAGAGAGCCTTTTCCCTAAGTCGAAGGCCGAAGTTGCTACGACATCTGCAGAGGAGCCAAAGCCGTAAGCAGGCGGTGAAGGCAAGAAGAATTCTCAGAACAAGAGGAAGCAGAACCCGACCAAGGATGGTCAGAATAAGAAAAATAAGAAAGATGGCGAATGCTTTAGTTGTGGAAAGAAGAGCCATTATGCCAGAGATTGTCGAGAAAAGCCTGGGGAAAGGAAGTGCTTTAACTGCGGCCAGGTAAGACATCATAAGGATGATTGCCCACAACCTCCTAGGGAGAAGCAGATTGTGAAAGCGTATGCTATCAACGCTGTTCCTTCTTCGTCAAATGCCCCAACTGCGGCGCAGAAGGAAAAAGGTGTCGTTATTCGAGGTATGCTTTCTATTTAAGATGTTTTGATTGGGTTTTGTTTGACAAACCTGAGTTAGTCGATAGACCTTTAGTAGTGACGAACCCGATTGGTGGTTCGACTAGTTTTGGCATGATTTGTTAATGTGGTCTTATCGAGTCATGGATGTATGTTTCCTTGTGATTGCTTTGTTTTGGGCTTTACTGGGTTTAGCATTATTTTGGGGAGTCGATCTACTCCAAAGGAATAGGGTGGTATTAGGTACCTACCTAGTGATGGCGATAGTAACTGGGGTTAAGGAAGCTAAGAGGTTATCGTTGTAATAAGTTCTAGTTGTCTCTGGGAGGCAAATGAGTACTCCAGTGCTAGATTGTTTTGCTAGTATCACCTCATGTGGATTGTCCGAACTCGGAGGAGATGTTCCTTGGGCGCTTGTCTGATATTGGTTTAGGCCTTTGGGGCTTGTGCTTGGGGAATGTCGATTTCGACTAGGATGGGTTGCATGAGGGGTAAATAGTTGTTGTGATTTTTCATTGGATGATATCTTGGTTTACTCGAGGAGTGATGGGCAGACGGAACATGATGAGATTGTTCAATGGTATAGACTGCCAGAGTTAGACTCGATAGGGTTATGAGATTGCTCGAGTGGGACTCGGGAAAGATGCAAAGTAATGGATTGTTTAGGACCCTATGTTGATGTTCACTATTGGATAGTAGAACTTTGAAGGAATAGGATGTGTTCGTTGATCATGGAAGATACAACGAAGATTAGAGCGATTCAAGTTGGACTTGAACTCGTAAAAGAAAATAGGTGTTCGTTGATCTTGGAGATGCAACGAATAGGGAGACGACTCGCGTTGGACTAGAGTTTGTCGGTACTCAAGACTGGGTCTGAGTTATAGATTGACTCGAGTTGGACTCGAGAAGGCTGCAAGGAATTGGATTCAGCTCGAGTTGGACTCGAGAGGGCAGCAAGATAATGGATAGACTTGGGTTGGACTCAAGTATTTTAGGAGGACTAAAAGCAGGGGTATCTGGGGACGCCCGTTACCTTGGATTCGTTGGACGTGATCTAGTTATCCTTGGAGGATAAACGTACGTTGGACGTATGGTAGTCCGATTGGAGGCTGGGCTTCCATTAGTTTAATTATCCTTGGAGGATAAACGTACGTTGGACGTACGGTAGTCCGAAGGGAGGCGGGGCTTCCATTGGCCTGGGATTGGTTGGACCAGTCAAGTAGGCATCGGTGTATGTATGGGGGCTGGGCTTCCATTAGTTATTGATGTTGGTTGGACCAGACATACTAGAATCGACATATTGGGATTGGTTAGACCAATCATGTAGGTGTCGATGTGTTTATGACTTTAGCAGGTGATAGATAGGATTTGTTTGATGGATGTTATGGTTGCTATGTTTGTTCCTATCTTTCTTCTCTTGAGTAGACTATCACCTGTAGGTTTCCAGCGATGGGGAACAAAGTGATGTAGTAGGACTATGAGCCAGTGCAGTAGAGTCGTCATGACTCGAGGGGCAAAGTGGACATAGTAAAGGATTAGTAAGGCTATGAGCCAGTGCAGTGGAGTTGTTATGACTTCATGGGGCAGAGTGGACATAGCAAAGGACTAGTGACTATGGATCAGTGCAGTGGAGTCGCCATGACTCCATGGGGCAGAGTGATCATAGTAAAGGATTTGGGTGCGGAACTAGTTGCATTGAGTAGGAGACATGCCAGTTTAGGGGTTTTGTTTCTAGGATGGAAGCAACTAGAGTATATCACAGGATATGATTTCGGGCCCAAGAGTGATTTGGATTCAGAAACACTAGTAAGCTTGACGATTAGATCGATTTTGATTGAGTGGATTGTTTCCAATTAGAAGGACGGTCCTAATCTATTGGAAACCATCTCTAGGGTAGAGATGGGTATCGATGGAAAGAGAATGATCAAGTAAGGATTTGATCGAGAAGGGTGGCTTCGAAAGAATAAGGGACTAGTTGTACCCAACGTAGATGGACTGAGAGGTGAAGTGCTTAGAGCATATCACCACTCGAGATTGATTATACATCCCAGTGGTAATAAGATGTATTGAGACATAGAGCAGATCTACTACTGGGAAGGGATAAAGAAAGGCAGAAGGCTTATCTCGATAAGAGACGAAGGGATTTGGAATTCTTCGTTAGCGACTTGGTGTTCGTCAGGATCTCTCCATTGAGAATGTGATTCGGATTGGTTGGAGAGGTAAGTTAGCACCAAGATTTGTTGGCCCATTCCCAGTCCTCGAGCAAGTTGGGAATTTGGCGTATGAGGTAGAGCTACCTGACAAGATGGCGGGAGTTCACAACGTATTTCATGTTTCCCAGTTAAGGAAGTTTGTGCAAGACCCTAATGTGACTATTTCTCCTGATCAGTTGGATGATATCGAAGTTGAACTCGAGGCGGTTGGGAACCACAAGTCTACGTGTATTGTTGGGAACGATACGAAGCAGCTTCGAAGGAAGGCGGTGAAACTAGTCAAAGTCCAGTGGGGTGAGAATGAAAAAGACTACTTGGGAAACAGAGGAAGATATAAGGAAGAAGTATCCAGAACTCTTTGCCTAGTAAGGTTTTGGTAGTGATAGTTTCTTCCCTTGTTAGTAAACCGCATGCTAGGATAGACTTGTTTTGCATGTTGATTGTTGTTTATGGTTGATAGGCATGCGGAACCCTTTGTGTGTTTTGGTTAGGGAATTTCGGGGGCGAAATTTCTTAAGGGAGGAAGAGTGCAACGACCCGCATTCTATGCATCATAGGATCGTGGAATATTTATTTCTTTCACATATGAAGTCGTATGGTCATGTAACTTTGGGAAACAATTATTGGGGTCATTTCCCATGTTCTTGATTTTTGTCGATTTTTAAATGACCGTTTTGCCCTAGTTGGTACTGTTTTGGCCATAACTTTTGACTGGAAAGGAATTTTGACCTGAAACCACTTCCATTGGATTCGAATGATGGTTTCTCTTTCCGTAGAGTGGTTACATTAGCCAAACGGACATACCGTTTGGGAGATATGGCTGAAACAAGGTTTAGAAGGTGAAAAACAGCTAATCGGGCTTAACCGGGTGATTAGCAACTAGGCCCAATGGGGGATTTCGGGATTTGGGGTATTTAAGGGCTGCTGGGGTTAGGATTTCGGTTTTAGACTCATTTTTCCAGCCGCCACTTACCTCCTTCAAGCTCTAGCAATGGCCTCCACCTTCTAATTTCATCCCAAATCATCTCTAATCACTTTCTAATCGAAGATTAAGCAAAACTACATCAAATCAAGGAAGGGTAGCACCAAATCAGAGAGAGAGTTGCTGGAACACATAGGGATTGGATCCAAATCAGAGATTATTTCAGATCTAAAGTTTGTTTGTGGCTAAGGTGAGTGATTTGCATAGTTCCTCACTAATTATGGTAATTAGCGAAGATTAGCGAAATTATGGCTCAGAAAAATCTAGAAAAATTCCCAAAATTCTATAACATCATTTTATGCCTCTGATATGAATTTGGGTTAATTTCGACTAATTTTGCAAATCCCGGAATTTGGGGGATTAAGGGGTGATTAGTGATTATGCATGTTAAAAATCTGGAAAAATATTCAGAAATTATGAAATATTGTTTTAGGCCTCTGTTAGAAATTTGGTTCCATTTGGTTAAGTTTTGCTAATCATATCATTAGTTTTGCTTAAAACATGCTTAAAGGAAAATATGGGGTTTTGGTCATGTTTGATCCATTTTGATATGTCATATTGTTGTTTTGGTGTTTGTGGTTGATTCCCTATGTTCCTATGATTGTATGATATGCTTTGTGGTTGATTAGAAGTGTTAGATTGGTCAAAAACGCCGTCGAGAGGCGAAAATAGCTTGCTGGAATGGTGCAGGTTTTAGGACCAGGAAAAACCGACCAGGCTTCTGACCGACCAGGTTCTTGACCGACCAGGTTTCGACCGACCGGGGGAAAACAGAACGACCGACCAGGTTCCAGACCGACCAGGAATGAAGGAGGTTTCAGACCGACCAAGTCTGGAACGACCAAGGGAGTTTCGACCGACCAAGTCTGGAACGACCAAGGGAGTTTCGAACGACCGAGTTTGGACCGACCAGGGGGGTTTCTGACCGACCGACCCCGTAGGAACTTCAGACCGACCAAGATGGGTGAAATGCGACCAGGAGAGGAGGTTTCAGGCCGACCAGGGGAGGAGCGAAATGTGACCGACCAGGAATGAAGGAAACCGATCCACTCGTGCTCCATATCACGATCCGAACCATATGCAGATGACCACGATCCGAGCTGAAGGAGCTTGTCATGAATCGATCTTGAGGGGAGCGCACGATCCAAAACAGAGGGTGACCACGAGCTAGTGACTGCGAACCGAACCAGGGTGGTGCGACCCGAACCGTTGGAGGGCGGAGCACGATCCGAACCTGAATGAAGACCGATCCGGAGGATGATGAATAAAACCCAAGATGCAAAGGTAGTCCAAATGGAAGTTAGAGCTCAGAATCCCGGACCCAGTTGGGAACCAACGAGTTCACTTTATGATTGGGCTTTGCTGCGCGACGTGTGCAAAGGGGTTGTCGGTATTCATAACTTTGGTTCACCAGTGAGAGATGGATAGTGGGCTTGTAGTGGTAGTTACACGGGATTGGATTCCGTCATGGCCCAAAGTATTAGGTGACCAAAGTAGTGGATATCGTATGCTTTACGCATTGAGTGAGGGATGTGAGGATGATTGCTATGCTTGATTGTTTGACATCACCATGACATGCACACCCCCACCCCCGTTATCTTTACACCATTTGAAAGGGCACCTTAGAGTGTTGTACAGTATGTAGTGCTAACTCTTTGGTTGCAGGTCCAGGTTCAGGTATGATTGGATTATACCTGTTATTATTCTGTTTAGATGCTTATCGCTCATACCAGGCTTTATGTCTGACCCAGAGTTTTATGTCTCTTCTTATTACTCTGGGTGCTCACACGAGCAGACTAAAGACAGGTTGTGGTTAGCTGGTGATGCGCGAGTAGCTGATTCGGAGGCGAGCATGAGGCTTCCACGTATGATATATAGATATTCTCCCTGTGTCGTTGGTGGTCGCTACTTGGGCATTAGTAGTGTACCTCCTTTATCTTGCTTTTGCTTTGAGACAGTTTGAAAAGTTGTAATAATGTTTAACTTTGGATCATAAGTTGTACTTATATTTTCCGCTGCTATGTTAGTTGTTTCAGCTTATGCACTATCTCACCTGTTTTATGTCAAGTATGTTATTACTATATTTTATTCTATGCGCTGTGAGACATTCTACAGGTTCTTTGTTGATTCTTCGTCTTCTTTCTTTTCTTCTGACGACCGCTCTGTGCCAATTGGACATGTGTACAGCGCACCTTTGGAGTAAATGTCGGTTGGTGCGGGACGGGCCGTCACAAGTGCTCTCGGACTTAGCATCTTCAGCCTGCTTCTTTAAATCTATTCGCTCCTGACTATGGGATTCAAGCTCGGAATGATAGCGCTTTTGTAATTATTCAAGTTGATTCTTATAATTATTTGCGTCGCGTTGTGCAAGAGCGAGCTTCGCTTGGGCATCCTCCAGATCTTTCTCAGAGTTTTCGATAGCCCTCGCATCATACTCAGCAGCATCGGCCATAGTTTTCACATCCGCCATCATATCGCTAATGATTTTGGAGAGAGTATTTGTGTACTTCTACATTTTCTTATATTTTTCATCCATGAAATCTATAGTAGCCTTGACATCGTTGGCCCAATCAGGTTTTATCGGTTTGAGGTTTGGGACGAAGTGCATGTGCCCGAAATGGTGATTGGGAAATTACTGCCCTAGAACTTCCAGTTTAGTCTGGTTCTCGTCATTAAGAATAACCGGCCTTGTGGTAGTTATGTCAACAGTGCGACGAGATAGTTTCGTGATAGGTCGATTCTTTCCTGCATTTTTCCCTGATTTCGGTTGCTTCTCTTTTGGACCAGGAACCCTTTTTGAAGTACTGTCTTGAGGAGTCTTTCCCTTAGATGGAGTAGCAGGCTTAGCGCTATACTTATCCTTCACATGATGTGAAGGATGACTCTTTCGTTTGTTTGGATCTTTACGGTGTGGAGATCGAGAACGGGAAGACCGATAAGGCCTTGGAGGTCGATCCCGCTAGTCATCTCTGCCCCTGCTTTCTTGCTGATCATGCCTCTCATTGGGATCCATTGGGGGCATGCTCGAACGAACATCCCTCATATAGTAACGCTGCCTCACCATTTGTCCTATAAAAATGAATGAAAGAATATTAGAGTCAACATTAACATAAAACTCAAGTGTATTAGAGTGCAGTGTTTCCTAAGTGGTCATCCCCCCCCCAAGCAGACCAGAGCCCGGACTGAGGCCGGTACGAGTAATCTCCCTGGATTTTACGGGAATAACTTCTTCCTCAGAAGTGAGGGCAAGAGGATTGGTCGCAAAATCATCTGCAATATAAAAGGTCTCGGGCAAGGGAAGATCTCCTAAATCCCGATATATAGGGTCATCAACTATAGTCTTATCTCCTAAAGGAATGACTGACGACAACTCTTTTGGAGAAATTGGCCTCTCAAAGGTAGCCACGTCTTCAGGAGTGATATATTTATCCCTGTCCTTCTCAGCTATGTTAGCTAGTTCGTCATCCTGAGTCGAAGATGAAGGAGGGTCCCTAAGGTGTACTGTTGGACTTTTCGAGCTATCTCCCGTCTCAGGAATAATATCGACCGGGGGTATGTACACATAAGGGCCTTCTCCATGTCCTATGCTATGGGTTATGGCAAGTAGACAGTGCCGATGTAGATATTCATCCACCAAACAATCCTTGATGGTCAAGAAATTTTGGTCATCATTAAGTAATTGATTCAAACGATCAAATTGTATTGGAAGCTTCTCTTGTGGAGGATTAGGAACTGTAAAAAGAAAACAAGCAACGCTTAATAAATGTAAGATAAAGGCTGGAACTGAAACTTGAAAAATTCTAAGTACCTACTTGATTTGATCCATCTTCTGGCACACCCGGGCTATTGCTTGATATAAAACCATTCGGGTTTTTGATCCCCAGCATTACTACTAAACGGAACAGTGATAATTTTCCTTTTCAGCACCGATTCAAAATATACGAAGGACGGGGTGTCATTGGTTCAATGCTTGAAGTTGTAAAAGAAACGAACATCTTCGAAAGTCAACTCTTCACCAAGAATTTCTTTATAGGCTATATACAGAGTATACAAATAGGCGTAAGAATTGAGAAGAATCTGCATGGGGGCAATCCTTAATTGTCTCAGAAAATCGACGATAAATGGTGGGAATGGAGATATTTCTCCAACAAGACACATTAGTCTGGTGATGGCCATATACCCTTCTGGTGGATTATGAGGACGATCTGTTTTTCATGGCACCTCAGTATCTCTTCGAAGAATCCCGTGTTTTAGACATATCCGTGCAAGTCTGTCGTTATCAATCATTGATAAGACCGAGTCTTTAGGCGATTCCAAGGTAATTGCATCCCTAAATTCGTCAGGGGCACGGTTATCTCCTAACCCTCCTTCTTTTTCCTCGCCTATGGAAACATTACTTCCGGATGATGCTTCACTATCATGAGTCCCCATTTCATAATCTGGGCCTTCACTATCCTAGTCTAGATTGGAGGTAGAAGATACATCCTCAACGATAGGATTCTCGGATGTCCCCACAACTTCTCTTCTCTCTGCTGTCTCTCGGTCATATCTAATATACTACTGAAGAAACAATAGCAAGGATTAGAGTAAAGTTGCTTGTGTCCCTCTGTATATGTGTGTCAACTAAATTGTGCGGGTATGAATGCAGTGCTAAAGTGAAAAAATAAGAAGTCGGCATCAATTAAAAGCAATATGAAGTAAAGTTACCGGTTAGCCAAACCTACAAAGTCCAGCTAAAAAGGCTCTATCCTAACTGTCTGCAAAGTCATAGACCAAAGTCATTGTTAATTGAATTAGTTGGACAGTTCTTGCACGTTAAGTTGAATGTCTTCGGATCGGTTCGGGTGTGTATGTCATAATCAGATCGGTTCGATGTCCGTGTCATAATCAGATCGGTTCGAAGTCCATGTCATAGTCAGACCAGTTCGATGTCCATGTCATGATCAGATCGGTACGGATGCTTCACTTTGGCGAACCGGTTCGAAACAAGGAAAGGAATGGGATCAGATAAGGGGAGTTAAGAGAAAGACAAATCTAGCCGGGTCGGTTAATACCGACCCGAACCATATCAGCATCACGAGACCAGTCCACTCATCTCAACCTCCCACCACAACATTAATTCTTTCCTCCGACTCGAACCAGTCCAACCCACTGTCCTTAATGACTACTCCTTATCTTCGTGAAGCATTCGACCCGAATCGACCCTTCTTCTCCTTCCTACTTCCACTCCGCTCCGTTGACACAATCTTGCCCCTTGCCAATGGCCAAGTTATTACCAAGTGAAGTATTTATAAATTGGTATGACCAACGTTTGCTTTAAGTCCCCTCCGCCACTGCATCGAAATGGCGACGAGGTCATCAACGATGATAGCGAGGAGGTGGAAGGCGCGGCGTCAAAAACAACTAAACACCATGCCGAAATCGCTCAAATTATTCATGAAGTCAATTTGAAATCAATTAAGACGGAGTTAATCGGAGTTGTTAACCCACCTATGTGTTCGATTTGAAGATTAAAGGGGAATTCGGAAGTTTTGGGAATTAGGGTTTGTCACGTGAGAAATCTGGAAGGCAATGGAAATGAAAGGAAGAGGGTGGAAATGGAGATGTAGTAAATTTATACGAGTGTGGAGCGGCCCTTTGTATTCCTACCAACGTGGCATCTCCCTCAGCTCGGACCGAAAGGCTGGCCCATGGTCATTTAGCCCATTAGCTTATTGGCATTGAGATGCAGGTAAGGCCAGATGGATCCGATCCGAACTCGAGCAGAATCACAAGCACTGATTCAACATATGAATTGAATCCAAAGAGAAACATAAAAAAGTTTACCTGGAGGAGCTACTGGACCTCAAGCAAAGTTCTCGAAGTTATTTGAAATAACGGAAGCAAATTGTGCATTCTATGGTGTATATATAGACAACAAGAGTTGTGACTTTACGAAACGACACAACCCTATAAAGAATGGAAGCGACTATTCGACGATTCAGGTTCAGAAACCAATATACAGACAATTTCGAAGCACACTCTATCTTCAATAGAAGTGCAATTCGAGGAGGCAAAATGTTAGCCTACTTTGTGAACTAGGCTACGTAAAGTTTAAAGGGGAATTGGTGAAGAGCATTGATCAGAAAAACGTGCACTGGCAGCTCGGATCGGATTGAGGGTCTCAAGCTGAAACCAAAGGAAGCGAAGCAGAAATAAAGGAGACTGGGACAAATCCGGATCGGGTCGATGGAGTCTGATCTGCCCCTCTTTTCCTCAACACATCCGACCCGAGCCCGATGTTGGAGCGGTTATCACCCACGATCTCTTGAAGTGCAGAGCGGTTATGCACATGTTCCCCACGTTCATCCACAACTGTTATGCGCTGGCAACATCTCCAAGCCCTCACCCCCAAACCAAGCGGGATGCCTGCCACGTGTCCTCGAACCGGAGCCACTCCTGGGAGACTTTTCATCTATAAATACACTTTCAATAGTCATTTGAAGGGATCTTTTGGCAAATTCAGAACTCAAATCCTCTTGTCAACCGAATTTCATCACTATATTCCCATCATAATCATCTTGCAGACTATATTTTGAAGAGAATTGAGTGGATCTATATGTTGTATGAGTGAGTTTGAGTGAGAATCGTTTGTGTACTTATATCTAAATCATCAATTTAAAAGTAGAAAGTGGACGTAGGCTCTTTAACGCCGAACCACTATAAATCGCGTGTTTCCCTTTGCTTTTTTATTTCATTTTATTAGAATTATCGCTAGTTTGAGTGTTAGAGTCACTTTTGGATCTAACACTTAATAAATCACAACCCTATGTTCCATAAAAATACATATAAATTGTGAAAATCCGAAATTTTCATGAACTCGTGTAAATTCACGTGTGGCAATGGACTATATAGTACCTATTTCAATATCAAAAGGGAAAACCAAACATATCTACAACAACCAAAATTTCCGTTTGAAATCAAAAGTTCTTTGGCGCTTAAAGCCAAATACCTTTTCCTTTTGTAGTACTATCAATCATTGTAAATATAGACTACCATATCTGAATTTTTATTTTTTAAAAATTTACGAACCAACTTTTCTACTATAACTTGGAGACTGAAGAAATATGTCAATTCTATAACTCATTGTACACATTGGATAAACTTGATTATAACCTTTAAAAATTAAAAAAATTACCTATAATGCACAAGTTTAGCCACTTCTATATATGCTGAGTGAGAAAATATGGTAGCAATAACCTTAACACCTGACAATTATGATCAATTATATTATACGTTGTGTCCATTACCATCTTGTTAAAAAACTATCCGTTTACTTTATATTATTCATTGAGGTTGGAGAAACTAAAATAAGGAGCTACCGTACCTCATTGATGGATATGTGGTGAGTATGATCCAATTATAGAATTCAGTATTTGTACTTTGGCTGTTGGAAGCTTCAGTTGTTAAATCATAAATAAAAGCATTTTTCCCAATTTTAGAGCATCTTCAATGCTGATGTGAATGAATGATAAAGTCGATTACACATAAGCATGTTGACAAATAGTATTATTTTTGGTTCTCCAATGCAATTTTGATGGTATCGTGGAATCTGACGTGTACAAGAAAAAGTTTCAGATTGTGAAACAAAATGTTAGTTTCGGACATTCTATTCCACAATTTAAAACAATAACTGACCTACTTTCGTGAGCACTATTGCATGATTATAGCAACAAACCCTATTTTTGAGCAGCAAAATGCCATATTCCACCATTTAAAACTTGCCACATAGGTCAGTTTAAACTTTCCAGCATATTTGCATTGGAGTCATTTTTGTTGTGTATATTATTTTTTTGACACGCAGACTTCAATTTGTTAAACAAGTGTTTACACGTAGATTTCAAATGACGTTAGGTTAGCTTGGGGTTGGAGATGCTCTTAGCAAATGCTTCCCTTGTTCACACATAATCACAAGTAGGCCAGGTAATATTTTTCTCATAGGTAAATGAATTCATGGATTGCACTCCACTATTGAAAATGAAAACCCATTCGTAACAAATAGCTTTCCAACGTACCACCATTAGATTATAGATCAAAATTAAATTTGTTAACAAATGAAGATTCCTACATCCATTAAAGATTGATTCATAATAAAACATGTATACCTAGTTATTTATAAGTAAAGGAATTTATGCATAAAATAATAGACATTGTCATAAATAAATAAATAAATAAATAAATAAATAAATAAATAAAAAACCTCTTCAGTTTGGGTTTACATGCTTCTGATCTTTGTGCGAAAAACTGATACGGAGATTACTTATCTTCATTTACCAATAAGAACCTAAAATAACTCTACTTCATGCATAAAGAAAATTAGCATATATGAACTACAAATAAGTTAGACTTAAATTGGATGCTATACTGCAAAAACTTATGACCATGGATCATAAATAATCATCAGTAACCTCTAGAAAAGGTGTACATGGTCTCAAGGCATTTACGAATATTATAGTTCATAAAAAAATCACAACATTATATAGTTAAACTATCTGTAGCTTCTAAACACAATGCAATATAACTTACCAATTAAAAGTCTCAACCTAATATACTGATCAATTCAGCACAAAACTGTTGAAATATAATTCAAACTAAGATGATGCAAAGATGGTGCAAGTTTTCAGTAGAAGAAGTCAATAAGAGAGCTATTCTTTCTCCTATACTTTGTTCATTTAGATGTCACGTTCATTAAATATCTTAGATTGAAGTAGTCTATGTATGCAGTGGTTATAGGCTTAGTTTAGATATTTTTAAGCTTATTTAAGTGTTGTACCGTTCATTATTATTAACAGAGTTTTTAGTTGTGTGCATTTCTTCAAAAATATAAGTCTTCCATTTTTCTTTCTCTATTAAAAAACTAACATTTGGTATCAGAGCCAAGGGTTTTTCGATTCTGAGCGCCCCACTCCGGCGGCGGTAGCCACCACTTAAGGCTATCGTCCGCCGGATCCTCTGTTCGATGATGCAATGGAAAGATTGTATGATTGTAATAAGGAGCTTGGAGACATTCAATGGTGCTTTAAGTGATGGCTGGGTGATGATTGCAAATAGCCTCGATGAAGACACGCAGCAGGAGGATGAAACATGTACTGGAAGTGCAGAGAGCCAAAAAAAAAAAAAAAAAAAGGAGAAAAAGGAGAAGCACTTATTTGTCATTGGATCCAACAATAAGAAGTATGCATGAGGATATGCGGTAAGATGCTGGCAATTTGCAAAGCCACATGTGCCGGTTTAGATCCCTCAAAAATTTGGAGTGGAGATGGCATAGTGGCTACCTGGGAAAAAATGGCAAAATGTTGAGGTTTTTGAAACAACTCATGCTCCGTTTCTTTTGGGATCTACTGTCAAAAAAAAATATGGAGAACAAGGAAGGGCAAGACGATGAAGCGAGCTGGTTGATGATGTTTAATGCTTTAATAATGACATAGTATAGGAGAAAGAATAGCTCTCTTATTGACTTCTTCTACTGAAAACTTGCACCATCTTTGCATCATCTTAGTTTGAATTATATTTCAACATCTCCCCTTAATTCAAACTCTCGCAGTCCTTTGCACCACAACTCAATTACACCTTCCTACTCACAACATAAGTCTTTTAGCAGTTTTCTTAACCGAATAGCATGCCTTGCTGTTGCACCGACAGCAACATACTATGCTTCAGATGAGGACAAGGCTACTGTATCTTGCTTCTTGGAGCTCCATATGATAGCTCGAGATCTCGGTCTCAATCTTCATCACAATTTGGTTGGACATGCTCAACTGTTGTATGTTGTTAGTGCATCACTTGCATACTATCAACAAACTCTTATGGTTTCATCCTTAGAATTTCAACTTCATACTAAGGATTCATCTGACCTCTACACATAAGGTCATTTCACGATACTGCTGTATCCGTCATCTTCCAAACAAGCTAGAGCTGCGGCCCTTTCTCATTTGCTTGTTGGATAATTCGAAACCACATCTGCTTCACTCACATATTTCACCTACTGCATTTGTAGGCCTCAACTTCTAACAGTTCTCTTGAGCATTCCACAAGTATCCAACCCACTAAACGACTACACGCCTCTCCGTCTTCATCTTCATTGTTGTCACATCAGCAACTAACGTTCTGTTGAACGTTTTTTTCATGCTAACATCAATAGCATCACTGCGACAAACACTGCCACATCACACGACTACACTGCAACCAGACATACATGTCAATCTCCGGCAGCCTATAATCAAACTCTAGTTAAAAACTGCAACTTCTCAATTCAAGTTCACCGCACTCACTGCAATTCCATGATTTAGACAAGCAGCAACCACACATTCAAACGTCCGCTGCCTCTACCAAAAACTGCCTTCTACTCCTGCCTGAACGCTTCGTTGAAATTTCTCCTATACCATGTCATTATTAAAGCATTAAACATCATCAACCAGCTCGCTTCATCGTCTTGCCCTTCCTTGTTAACATCAATAGCATCACTGCGACAAACACTGCCACATCACACGACTACACTGCAACCAGACATACATGTCAATCTCCGGCAGCCTATAATCAAACTCTAGTTAAAAACTGCAACTTCTCAATTCAAGTTCACCGCACTCACTGCAATTCCATGATTTAGACAAGCAGCAACCACACATTCAAACGTCCGCTGCCTCTACCAAAAACTGCCTTCTACTCCTGCCTGAACGCTTCGTTGAAATTTCATCCTAAGTACAAAAAAGTAATGTCATAATGGGAAGATATATCCGTATCTATCATATATACAAATAAAAAGATGAATAGAATTTGTAGGTTGATGAATGTAAACGAAACCTTTTTCATGCTCAATAAGCATGTCGTAACATTTTGAAAACCAAAAATTCTTTATATTAGCCTGAGAATGTATATTTAACCTTACCTCCTTACTGGGAACGTGCATAACCCGAGCTACAGTTTTAGCCATTGTAGTTGCGGCTTTCAGAAATTAATGAAGCAGGTTGCACACAAACATGTGATTTACATACCCAACTATCTACAGTTATTTATAAGATGAAATACCTAAGTGAGAAAATTTCAGAGCTTAAAAGCTATTACGCTGGTCAATCATGCAAACAGTACACTTTTTGACTTCCACGACGTAAAAAATAAAATTCAAATGTAGAGTAATACAGCCGAACACTTGTGGAATTCAGAATGCACAAACCATGTGTTGTTACCTTTGCGGTTGGAAGTTATCATTTTGCATTAAGCCGCTTGGTTGCTCTCCCTTTTCTAATTGAGATAACAGGTTGCATTGTCAGTTCTTCGCGGATTCATTTCGAAGACCACCCTATTATCGGTCGTCACCTCAGGCTATAAACGCCTCATGCTACTTTTCTTAGTTGAGAAATCAGGGCATGAAAATTGATTATATGATGTGGGCTTAGGAATAGCTAGAAAAAGAAAATTATGGTATGCTAGAAAAGATTAAGCAGTGGAAACTAGAAACCATGGAAAGAGAGAGAAGACATGGACTGGGAAAGGCAGTTGACTACAAAAAAGACAGCAGAAAACATAGTTTGTTGAGTAGTTGTAGAAGAATATTTGCAATAAGCGAATTTCATATGACATTGAAATCTAGAACCAAATAAGCACATTGGCATTTATTTTCTTTAAATATATACAAAATCACCTGCTTATCAGTATATTTTAAGCACTGTAAACAAAATGGCAACGTGTTTCAACTTCAAGCTAAAAATTATTTGCTAATTTTCCTTAGTTACAGCTGAAATGCATAGTTTTCCATATAAAGATTACTTGTTATAGCTAGTTTTGTAAGCGGGAATGCATGATAAGCTGGGGTAAAAGAGAAGGTTTAACTAAAAATTTAGTTGCAAAAGTGGCTTTTTAAGAAAACAGCCAATGCTTGCAAAATTAAAACTCCTTTGAATGCATAGTTAATAGCGCCAACAACAAAATAGTAAAGTACGTGAAAGTGAAAACACATGGTTTTATCAAATCACTCCCTATCTATAGATAAAAATACAATTCCACCATAATACCCACCAAACATTACTTCATCCAACTAAATCAGCTCTCCCCTACCATACTGCTAAACCTGCTTGACCGATTTTACTTTAAGTTGAGCAGTTGCGGATACCAATATCAATGCATTGATGATTTGTAAATTGATGTTCGAACCTCTAAAAATTTGATTATAGTGTAGGAAAGGAGGACCATTAGTTAACTAAGTTATCGCCAGTGCGAGCAATTTGGAAACTGGTATGGTATTTCATATGTAGGAGAAACTAAACTAAGAAATTCTTGCCTTACCATTTACAGCTTGAAATGACTTGTATGCATCAGTATTTAAACCAATGAGTACATTTATGTTCTTTGGTGATGGCTAACAAAATACTAAATGGAGGCATGGAAAGAAATGGGAGCACATGACATATTAAATTAAAATCAATTCACGGTTATATATTGAGGAATATAAGAACAAAGCGGCATGATAAGTCGAAGCAAAGTGGAAGAAAATGTAAAGTTACAGCATATTATTTAGGTAAACAACATAAGGAATAAAATAAAGAGGTGGGTCCAACTGTAGCAAAGGATAAAGATTTTTATTTAATTTTCTGAACATTTAAACAGTCTGCTAGTTCATTGACTAATGCTCTGCTCGAGAGGGCTGCTGTTTTTTTAACACAACTAATATTTCATTCACGATTTTATGCTTGCATTTAGCTTATAATTTTCATACTAAGAAATGAGATAGTCACACCGCCTTAAGCATTATAATAAAACATAATTAAATTTGTTTATAAAGTGCAATATATTATACATGGTGCACCGTTCCGGCTTTGATATTTCAAGCATAAATTTAAATGCAAAGCCCTTACCTTCTTTAAACTTCAACATTAATGTAGGAAGTTCACATATCGTTTCTTCTATACTGCAAAACCTACATGAAGTGAATGTACTTAAATCCTACTTTTGAGATAAGTACCAGTTTTAATGTAGTCTGTAACCGTTTTATAAGAAATGCCATTTTATATTCGTAACTGACATTTTGTACCATGATAAAACATTTTTACAGAACCTAGCATCTGTGCACTAAAATGGCAAAATAAAAAAACCGTTAATGCAAAGCAGTAGGCTCCTTTATTGATAAAAAAAAGTTCACAAAAGAATGGAAAAACTAAAAGTTGAAATGAATACGTGTTTCCATGAAAGCAAAAATAAAATAGTTAAGCACACTTACTAAGAAAATTGACAGTAAAATATGTTGATGCCATAACAAAGTTTTTGTAAATTCAACCACTATTTTAATTTCTGGGCAAGCTAAACCCACTATCATATCCATTTCTTTGTGCTGACATTCATAAAAATATGGGTCCTCCACTTAACATAATGGAATATATTTATAATTGGTCTGTAGGATGCTAAAAAAAAAATGTAAGGTTATAGCTACCAGAACACAAAGGTTAGCCATTTTCTTATAAGGACTATAAGGTAAAGCCTAACAAACTGTACTCAAAGGGTCTGAATTTCAAACTATTTATATTACAAATAATTTAGTAATGTATATTTAACGAAGTTGACTCAGATCACACTTCATGGACGCTTGCATTCAGGCTACCAATCATAGCCAATTTGAAAACTCCTAAAAGGTAGTGATATGGCCTCCACTTTTGCAACTAAATAATTAAGTGAATGCACAAACGTTGAAAAAAAAAAAAGGAATCTTTTCTGGAATTTGCTATTGGAATTTAATGATACAATATTTCTATATCTAATTAATTATGAAGATATGCATGGTAATTTCGTTACCTGTTTTGTGCAAGGAATGAATGGAAAGAAATGGAAGGAATATTAATGAATAGGGGATATTGGAAATGTTTGTCATTTAATTAGTTGCCATGTTTCATGAAGAAAAGAAACGGAAAGAGACTAAAATTGCAAAAGGGATTGATTGATGGAAAAAAGGAAAATTGTCAATCAATCATATGACAACTAATTAATGGGATTGATTGATGGAGAAAAGAGAAATTATCAATCAATCATATGACAATTAATTAATGGGATTGATTGATGGAGAAAATGGAAATTATTAATTAATCATATGATAATTAATGAGATATTAGTTTTCCATAGATTGATTTATTTTACAAGAAGCGGCTAAAACTGCAAGAAGCGGCTGAAACTGCAACGGGGGAGGGCGACGGCTTGCGACGGCTAAAAAAGCGGCCGTCGCAAGCCGTTCCACGGGGCGAGATAATTAACTGCTACTCCTTCTTCCCCAAATCACTTCTGCAACGAAAAAAAAACCCCTCTCTCCGCCGTCGCTCCCCCTTGCTCCGATTTCAGCCCCTCCAATCCTCTCAAATCGTGCCGGTATGTCTTCTAAACTCTATTTCATATTTAATTAGGGTTATTTAGAGTTATTTAGGGTTAATTTTTATGTTTAAATTGGGTTGTAAATTCAGTGTCTATGGACATGAAATTGGTTGTCTTGTGAGATGCATATGATGTTGCTTTTGTTATACATTGATTTGGGAATAAGTGGAATTGATTAGGAGGTTGAAATCATTGATTATCACATATGTACTTTGATTTAGGAGCATGAAAACGACGATTATCATGTATGTAAACGTGATTGGTTTGCTGTAGTAACTTGATTATGATTATCACATATTTATAACGTAACACCTTAAATTTGAATTGAAATTAAATAATTAACTTGAAAGCTTAGTTTGTATTTCAAAAATTGAAACTAATTTATTAAAATTAACTTCATAATTTATACATTAAACTAAAATTAACTAAAACTAATTTATACTTCATAATTTTCACTGTCATGTTATTTTACAAATTGAAATTAGGTAAAAATATTATATAAACGCTATGTAGTTAACGCGCGAGCGTAGACGGAAAAAGGCGCAAGGCGCAACTAAGGGGCTTTTTTGAAGTTTAAGGCGCACCTATTAACAAAGCGCAAAAAAGCCCAAAGCACATAAAGCGCGCTTTTTTCATTTGAATTGTTTTTTTGATTTAAACTTAGGTTAAATGTTTTTTTGACTATTTATGTGAACCCCTTAGATAAATTTGGCCCCGTCCGACATTTGTTGTATATGATCGTTATATGGGTATTCATTTTTATACAAAACGGAAATCTATATTCATCTGATACAATATTGTTGGATTTGTCCTAGTATTTCGGACAAGTTACAAATATAATAACGTAAGCATATTTTATAAATCATTCCTGGTTAAACGGTTAACAAAATTTCAATGGCACTTCCTTTTTGTTCCCTGTGTACACGCATTTGTGTACGATACATGGACCAAAGGGAAGTGCTGCCGAAATTTTGTAGAACCGTTTAACCTGAAATGATTTATAAAATATACTTGCGTTATTATATTTGTAATGGGAAGTAGGTAGACTGGCCGTCAAAGCAAAAAAGGTAATAAACGAAAACATGTAGTAGTTATAAATGAAATTTTACAAGATTTCAATTAATATAGTATTCGATCGAATTTTCTAACATATTTGTTGAAAATCAGGAAAATGTCTGATTATTTTCGTGATCGTAGTTGGATGTATCAACCCCGAACCGGTAAGAAAGGGTCGATAAAGAAACATTATTGTAATGGGGTCCAAGAATTTATTAGATTCGCTATATCTAACAATCGGGGCAACGTAGACGTTCGTTGTCCGTGTAGTAAGTGCAAACATCTGAAGCATTGGAAGCCAGATGTAGTAGAAGTACATCTATATAAATTCGGTTTTGTACCGAATTATTACTTTTGGGATCGTCATGGAGAACTTGTTCAACCTACGTCAGACCCTGTAGTGGTAGAGGACGATAGTACAATGATGAACGATAATACAATGATGAATCCGATAGAAAATATGGTGCAAGATGCAGCACGATCAATGTTTCCTAACATTGGTCCGCAAGGCGACGATGAGAATGAAAATGTTGAAGAACCAACGGCGGAAGCGAAAAAAATTTATGATTTATTGAATTCTGCTAAGAAGCCATTGTGGGAAGAATGTACAAGCGGAACCGAATTGTCTGTAACCGCCGAATTCATCACTATGAAATCAAAATTCAATCTTACAGAAGCTGCATTTACAGCAGTTGTACAAACTGCAAAAAAACATATGCCGCCCAATAATTTGATGTGCGATAGTCATTATAAAGTGAAAAAACTTATGTCTGCTTTTGGACTACCGTATCATAAGATAGATACATGTGTTAAAGGTTGCATGTTGTATTGGAAAGAAGACGCTCAACGTAAAAGATGCAAATATTGCAACGAAGAGAGATATAAACCAACGAAAAAGAAAGGAAAAGAAGTTCCGTATAAAAGAATGCATTACCTACCCATAACTCCTAGACTTCAACGGCTATATGCATCTTCTGCTACAGCGTGCCATATGCGATGGCATAGCGTGAGAACAGCAAAAGAAGGAACTATGATACATCCGTCTGATGGTGAAGCATGGAAACACTTTGATAGGACTTATCCTGAATTTGCTGCAGAGAGCCGTAATGTTAGGCTCGGTTTATGCACGGATGAGTTTTCGCCATTTTCTCAGTTTGGTAGTAAGTATTCATCATGGCCTATCATTGTTACTCCTTATAACTTACCTCCATGGATGTGTATGAAAAATCCATATATGTTTCTAGCGGTTGTCGTCCCCGGTCCCGATGACCCGACACAAGGAATTGATGTTTATCTGCAACCATTGATTGAAGAGTTGAAAATACTGTGGCATAAAGGAGTCGAAACGTATGACGTTTCGAGAAAAAGAAATTTTCGTATGTTTGCATCTATATTATGGACTATTAGCGATTTTCCCGCGTATGGCATGCTTTCGGGTTGGAGCACTGCTGGACGTCTAGCTTGTCCTCATTGTATGGAGGAGACACGAGCATTTTCATTAAAGTATGGAAAAAAATTTCTTGGTTTGACTGTCATCGATGCTTTCTACATATTAATCATAAATTTAGAACGGATAAAAAAAACTTTAAAACTAACAGAATAGAGACTATGCTATCGCCTAAAGTTTGGACAAGTGAAGAGGTATATGATATTGTTAGTGAGTACCCAAAGATACATGATGTTGGAAAGCAGGTTGAAATTCCAGGTAAATCGGACATTCATAATTGGTGCAAACAAAGTATATTTTGGGAGTTACCTTACTGGAAAAATCTAAAACTTCGACATAATATTGACGTGATGCACAATGAAATAAACGTTTTTGATAACGTTTTTAATACAGTGTTGAATGTAAAGGGGAAAACCAAGGACGATGCGAATTCGAGACGTGATATATTACACTTTTGTAAACGGCCGGAACTGCACTTGTATGACGAGAATAAAAAACCTAAAACATGTTATGAGCTAGACAATAGGCAAGTACAACTCATGCTAAAGTGGGTGGAAGGATTACGATGTCCTGATGGGATTTCTTCTAACCTCCGTAGATGTGTAGACTTTAAAAACAGTAAATTGAGTGGAATGAAAAGCATGATTGCCATATCATGATGGAATACTTTTTACCTGTGATTTTCAAGGAATTGTTGCCTACAAAAATCTGGAGTGTAATAACAGAGTTAAGTTTGTTTTATAAACAACTATGTTCAACGACGTTAAAGGTTGATCGTCTACGTAAGCTTGAGTTAGAAATCCCTGTACTGATCTGCAAACTCGAAAAAATATTTCCACCTGGTTTTTTTAATGTAATGGAGCATTTACCTATTCATCTTCCGTCCGAAGCACTCCTTAGAGGTCCAGTCCAATATGGATGGATGTATCCATTTGAGAGGTAATTTTGTATATAATTTTAATAATCGTGATAGATTAGACCTTAGATTATTGTACCAACATAATAAATTATTTAATCTTATTATAGGTACTTGAATCATTTGAAGAAAAAAATTAGGCAAAAAGCTCGAGTAGAAGGTTCGATTTGCAAATCGTACCTTGAAGAAGAAGCTTCATTTTTTCTCTCTCATTATTTTAGTGAAGATGTGAACTTGTCTTTTGTAACTGTTCCCCGTAATGAAGTCGCTGTTGAACAGGAGTCTTCTCAAACAATGTTATCTATTTTTAGACAACATGGAAGACCTGCAGGAAAATGTGTGGAAATATGGCTAAGCGATAAAGATTACAAAGTGGCACACACATATGTTTTGTTAAATTGTGCGGAAGTTGCACCATTTGTCAGGTGATACTAAATTCATATACATTTCAATTATATATTTATTTGTCTCTATTAATAAAAAAGGAACATAACACATATTTGCAGTATCTACGAATCACAATATCCATCTGGTGATCTCAGTAAAGACTTTGCTGGATGGTTCTCAGACTATGTTCATGATCCCAAAAACTCTGTTGTTAACGAAGGATTACGACATCTTGCTATCGGACCAAAAAGAAATGTCAAAACTTATCCAATATACTTTGTCAATGGTTTTAAATTCAATACCAATGACTACAGAGCTGAAAAATTAACGTATAACAGCGGTGTATTTGTCAAGGGTAGTGATGATCCAGAGGAGCATATAAAGGATTTTTACGGCATCTTAACGCAAGTTGTAGAGTTGACATATTATGTTCAGCCCGTAGAGAAAATTTATCTATTCAAATGCAACTGGTTTAGCACTGTTCCTGGTTCTGGAATTAACGTGCACAAAGATTATAAGCTAATCGAAATAAGGCATACGTCGCATTAATATAAATATGATCCTTTTGTGTTAGCTAAGCAAGCATTACAAGTCTATTTTGCTCCGTATCCGTCCTTAAAAAAAGATAAAGCAAATTGGTGGGCTGTTTTTAAAACAAAGACAAGATTTACATTTGATGGAAATAATATTCCATACGAAGTGGCGTATCAAGAGGATCTAGATCCAAATACCGAAATAATAATAGCTGATGACATTGATGTAGGGCCGTTGAATGATGAAGCGAATGTATTAGTAGATGCATTTGTAAGTACTGAAGAAAATGATATAGAGTATGAGACTGAGTCTGAATCCGAACAAGATGAAGACTGATGTTATAAGTACTTATGTTATGTATTATTATGAGCTATGTATTATGTTATGTACTATTCTGAGCTATGTAATTAATAATGATGTTGATTGTTCTTAGCTAGGAATTTACTTACGTTATTTACTATTCTGATTTATGTAATGATAATGTTGACTATGTATGTTATGCAATATTGTTCTTCTCGTTTACGAATTATGTAATGATAGCGATGACTGATGTTAATAATTCAAGTTATTTTGTATGCACATTATATGATTGCAACAGATATGTCGGATGATAGACAGCGACGACGATCGAGGAGTACATCTCAGCCTACTCCTTCACCATCTCCGCATACTCCTTCACCATCTCAGCATACTCCTTCGCCAGGAGCAGGTCCGAGCAGCTTTGTTCCAGATCAGCGTACTCCTGTGCAGATTGTTCCCAAAAGTGCCGGGTAAATGTCAATTTAATTTTATTTCAATTTGGATTATTCAAAATATATGATCAAATTTTTATATCAACATCTACGCAGAGGATTACAGTTTCAGCCAACACAGTTCGTATTAGATATATCGAGGAATTCTTACATAAGCAGGATGTCGGGGGCTTGGCCGCATTAGGATTCTATTCCACCCCATATTAAGAATGCCATTCTGGCTGATGTACTTGTAAGTAATTTTTTAAACGAGTGTTGAAAATTGATATACTGTAAATAATTGAAAATAAATCTAATATGCAGGCCGTTGTCCGTGTTGAGGAGCATGACATGAACACTTTTTTGGATATTTGGAATACGAAGATGCGTAAAAATTATCGGGAGACAATTTCAAGGGCGAAGACAGGTGGAAAAAAGCCTTCGTGGATGAGTGATGATGTTTGGGCAGCATTTCAACAGTACTGGCAGACGGAAAAAGCTAAAGTAAGATATAATGAAAATATTTACATTTATATTGATTGCAGTATTTTACATAATCGTGTATCAAATGTAATAGGAAGTAGCATCCAGAAATAAAGCGAATAGAGAAAAGAATCCTGGTCTACACCGTGGTGGCTCTAAATCATTTCAAGATCATAGGAGAGAATTGGTATAAATTTTAAATATTTGTAGCTTATGTTCACGTTAAAATTTAGTGTATATCATTTATTCATATTTTCAATAATTTTATTACTGTATGTTTACTCAGCATGCAAAGATCGGAAGAGAGCCTTGCAAAGATCGGAAGAGAGCCTTCGATGGCAGAGGTATTCAGACGTACACATGCGGTGGAGCATACCGACGAGGAAGGAAATGTTACGTATGAATGGGCGAATTCGAAGAGTGCGGGTGTAATGGTAAATATGCTTATCCGTATGAATTAAAATGTTTCATATTCGTTCATATCACAATATATAAGTAAATTTTACAACATTGGTGTTAAAATTATATTGGTATGTAGGAGAGATACTACACAGAGTCTACTAGAGTGTTGCAGGCTAGTGGACAAGAGGAGCTTACAGTCGCGCAGTCTGATCGTATATGGGACTCTATCATAAAGCCGCCTTCTCGTAACAGGCGATATGTATACGGTAATCAGGAGTTAAGACTTAAATTACAAACTTAATAATTTACAATGATGTGATGCCATAAATATATAAATTGTGGGTATTAATTAGTGCATTTTATATTAATGTTTTGAATTGGAAACATAACGCGTTTTATTTTACAATCAGGAGCTAATAAATTTAATGTGAACTTAATTATTTCGCAGGCTACTCAGAGTGCTTTTAGGAGGTCGATGGAGGAGGAGACTATTGCTCGGATGCAGGAGCAAATGAACGAAATGATGGATTGGCGAAAAACCCAGATGCAACATGACGTAGATGAGCGCATTGCAGCTTACCTTCAGGAGTATGGGTTTATGCCTGGGCAGGGAGGAGATGCTACAAGTGAAGGAGGTGAAGACGACGACGACGATGAGGCGGCGGAAGATTAGTTTGAATGACATATACTTTGGTTTATGCTTAGGTATGTACATATACTTTGCTTTCATGACGATATGGTATGTTTGACGATGTTATGGTGTGTTTTGGTGACGTTATGGTGTGTTTTCATGACGATATGGTATGTTTTGATGTGTATGACGGCGATATATGACGATGGATATAGTGTTTTGGATGTTATGTGATGATATTTTATGATGGTGGTTTTAATTTTGGTTTCTTTTTCATTTGGTTTGAGTTGGTGACGAATTGATGGGATAATAGTGGTCTGATAGTGGCCAATGTGATGGTATTGGATTGGTTTGTGGTTGTGGGCTTGAAGGAATGGAACTGCTGTTTGTAGTGCAAATTTTTTTTCCAGAATTGCGACGGTTTGCGACGCTAATTTGGTTTGTATATTGCGACGGCTCGCGACGGCCACATTGTAACGCTTAACAACGGTTTGCGACGGCTTGGCGGTAAAATCAACTACTTGCCACGTAAGCAATTTACCGTTGCCAGCCGTCGCTAAAATGGCAACGGAGCCGTCGCTCAAGCCGTTGCAATTTTGGTATCGCGACGACTAAAATTGCGACCGCACTTTGCGACGGCTTGCGACGGCCGCCAACGCCTATCAGCCGTCGCAATTCGCTGTGCATTTTGTAGTGTTATAATGGGAAGATATATCCGTATCTATCATATATACAAATAAAAAGATGAATAGAATTTGTAGGCTGATGAATGTAAACGAAACCTTTTTCATGCTCAATAAGCATGTCGTAACATTTTGAAAACCAAAAATTCTTTATATTAGCCTGAGAATGTATATTTAACCTTAACCCGAGCTACAGTTTTAGCCATTGTAGTTGCGGCTTTCAGAAATTAATGAAGCAGGTTGCACACAAACATGTGATTTACTTACCCAACTATCTACAGTTATTTATAAGATGAAATACCTAAGTGAGAAAATTTCAGAGCTTAAAAGCTATTACGCTGGTCAATCATGCAAACTGTACACTTTTCGACTTCCATGACGTAAAAAAAATATTCAAATGTAGAGTAATACAGCCGAACACTTGTGGAATTCAGAATGCACAAACCATGTGTTGTTACCTTTGCGGTTGGAAGTTACCATTTTGCATTAAGCCGCTTGGTCGCTCTCCCTTTTCCAATTGAGATAACAGGTTGCGTTGTCAGTTCTTTGCGGATTCGTTTCGAAGACCACCCTATTATCGGTCGTTACCTCAGGCTATAAACGCCTCATGCAACTTTTCTTAGTTGAGAAATCAGGGCATGAAAATTGATTATATGATGTGGGCTTAGGAATAGCTAGAAAAAGAAAATTATGGTATGCTAGAAAAGATTAAGCAGTAGAAACCATGGAAAGAGAGAGAAGACATGGACTGGGAAAGGCAGTTGACTACAAAAAAGAGAGCAGAAAACATAGTTTGTTGAGTAGTTGTAGAAGGCAATTTGCAATAAGCGAATTTCATATGACATTGAAATCTAGAACCAAATAAGCACATTGGCATTTATTTTCTTTAAATATATACAAAATCACCTGCTTATCAGTATTTTTTTTAAGCACCGTAAACAAAATGGCTACGTGTTACAACTTCAAGCTGAAAATTATTTGCTAATTTTCCTTGGTTACAGCTGAAATGCATAATTTTCCATATAAAGATTACTTGTTATAGCTAGTTTTGTAAGCGGGAATGCATGATAAGCTGGGGTAAAAGAGAAGGTTTAACTAAAAATTTAGTTGCAAAAGTGGCTTTTTAAGAAAACAGCCAATGCTTGCAAAATTAAAACTCCTTTGAATGCATAGTTAATAGCGCCAACAACAAAATAGTAAAGTACGTGAAAGTGAAAACACATGGTTTTATCAAATCACTCCCTATCTATAGATAAAAATACAATTCCACCATAATACCCACCAAACATTACTTCATCCAACTAAATCAGCTCTCCCCTACCATACTGCTAAACCTGCTTGACCGATTTTACTTTAAGTTGAGCAGTTGCGGATACCAATATCAATGCATTGATGATTTGTAAATTGATGTTCGAACCTCTAAAAATTTGATTATAGTGTAGGAAAGGAGGACCATTAGTTAACTAAGTTATCGCCAGTGCGAGCAATTTGGAAACTGGTATGGTATTTCATATGTAGGAGAAACTAAACTAAGAAATTCTTGCCTTACCATTTACAGCTTGAAATGACTTGTATGCATCAGTATTTAAACCAATGAGTACATTTATGTTCTTTGGTGATGGCTAACAAAATACTAAATGGAGGCATGGAAAGAAATGGGAGCACATGACATATTAAATTAAAATCAATTCACGGTTATATATTGAGGAATATAAGAACAAAGCGGCATGATAAGTCGAAGCAAAGTGGAAGAAAATGTAAAGTTACAGCATATTATTTAGGTAAACAACATAAGGAATAAAATAAAGAGGTGGGTCCAACTGTAGCAAAGGATAAAGATTTTTATTTAATTTTCTGAACATTTAAACAGTCTGCTAGTTCATTGACTAATGCTCTGCTCGAGAGGGCTGCTGTTTTTTTAACACAACTAATATTTCATTCACGATTTTATGCTTGCATTTAGCTTATAATTTTCATACTAAGAAATGAGATAGTCACACCGCCTTAAGCATTATAATAAAACATAATTAAATTTGTTTATAAAGTGCAATATATTATACATGGTGCACCGTTCCGGCTTTGATATTTCAAGCATAAATTTAAATGCAAAGCCCTTACCTTCTTTAAACTTCAACATTAATGTAGGAAGTTCACATATCGTTTCTTCTATACTGCAAAACCTACATGAAGTGAATGTACTTAAATCCTACTTTTGAGATAAGTACCAGTTTTAATGTAGTCTGTAACCGTTTTATAAGAAATGCCATTTTATATTCGTAACTGACATTTTGTACCATGATAAAACATTTTTACAGAACCTAGCATCTGTGCACTAAAATGGCAAAATAAAAAAACCGTTAATGCAAAGCAGTAGGCTCCTTTATTGATAAAAAAAAGTTCACAAAAGAATGGAAAAACTAAAAGTTGAAATGAATACGTGTTTCCATGAAAGCAAAAATAAAATAGTTAAGCACACTTACTAAGAAAATTGACAGTAAAATATGTTGATGCCATAACAAAGTTTTTGTAAATTCAACCACTATTTTAATTTCTGGGCAAGCTAAACCCACTATCATATCCATTTCTTTGTGCTGACATTCATAAAAATATGGGTCCTCCACTTAACATAATGGAATATATTTATAATTGGTCTGTAGGATGCTAAAAAAAAAATGTAAGGTTATAGCTACCAGAACACAAAGGTTAGCCATTTTCTTATAAGGACTATAAGGTAAAGCCTAACAAACTGTACTCAAAGGGTCTGAATTTCAAACTATTTATATTACAAATAATTTAGTAATGTATATTTAACGAAGTTGACTCAGATCACACTTCATGGACGCTTGCATTCAGGCTACCAATCATAGCCAATTTGAAAACTCCTAAAAGGTAGTGATATGGCCTCCACTTTTGCAACTAAATAATTAAGTGAATGCACAAACGTTGAAAAAAAAAAAAGGAATCTTTTCTGGAATTTGCTATTGGAATTTAATGATACAATATTTCCATATCTAATTAATTATGAAGATATGCATGGTAATTTCGTTACCTGTTTTGTGCAAGGAATGAATGGAAAGAAATGGAAGGAATATTAATGAATAGGGGATATTGGAAATGTTTGTCATTTAATTAGTTGCCATGTTTCATGAAGAAAAGAAACGGAAAGAGACTAAAATTGCAAAAGGGATTGATTGATGGAAAAAAGGAAAATTGTCAATCAATCATATGACAACTAATTAATGGGATTGATTGATGGAGAAAAGGGAAATTATCAATCAATCATATGACAATTAATTATTGGGATTGATTGATGGAGAAAAGGGAAATTATCAATCAATCATATGACAATCAATGAGATATTAGTTTTCCATAGATTGATTTATTTTACATAAATCAATTGTTTCTTCCCCAAGTAACTTTTTTTTTCTCTATTTAAAGAGAAACATAGAGGATGCTTTGTGAGGAGAAATCATTGTAATCTTCATTTCTTTTGCTCTACATTAAAAAAAACTCTGTAATCTCTTGAATATATTAATAAAATCTCCTCCCCATTGAAGTGGACGTACACTATCTCGCGATAGTAGAACCACTATAAATTTGCGTATTCTCTGTTGCTTTTATTTTTTTGTGATCTGACATTTATATTCATTTTAAGTTGTTTGTTCTATCACAGCACTGCTGATCCTATTGAGGTTTTTCCGCTGCAAGGGATTGATCAACACTTACAACTAGTATCAGAGCTAGATTTGCAAAGAAGGTGTTTGGTAGAATGACAGGAGGAGATGAAAACAAGACAATTAATACGTCAGTGCCAGTAGTTGCTCCATACGTCAGAGGCTCCTATGTAGCGTCAGGATCACAGTTGACGATAGAGAAGTGGAATGGTGAAGGAGATTTTGAAAAATGGCAGTGGATGATGAAAGCGGTTTTGAGAAGAAATCGCGTTCATCGAGTAGTATTTGACACAGAGACATTGTCTGCTGATATTTCATCAGCGGAATTAGAAGAGATGGAAGAATGGGCCTTTACTACTCTTCAGCTTGCTATGGGAAAAAAATGTAATTTCTGAAATCAGTCAGGAGACAACAACTAGAGGCATTTGGAAGAAGTTGGAGGACCTCTATATGAAGAAATCCCTATCCAACAGCCTGATCCTATTGAAAACTTTCTTCACTTATAAAATGAAGGAAGGTTCTTCAATTAAGACACACCTAAGTGTGTTTGATGACCTGTTGATGAAGATGAAGTCTATTGAGTTGAAGATTGATAAAGAACAAAAAGCAATGGTTCTGTTGTGTTCGCTTCCAGAGCGATACACTGGTTTCGCTAACAGCCTTATCTATGGTAGAGACACATTGAAATTAGATGATGTGAAGACAGGTTTGCTCAGTGAAGAGTTGAGAGATCAGATGAAAGACTTTGGTGTTGGTGATAGTAGTGGAGGAAGTAGTAGTTCAGGCTTATTTGCAGAGAGAGGAAGAGCATAGAAGAAAGAGAAGAATAATAGAGGGCGTTCCAATTCTAGGATGCCTAATTCGCGGAGTAAGTCTAAAGATGGAAAGTGCTATAATTGTAAGAAACCAGGCCATTGGAGAAGAGACTGTCCAGAGTTGGAGAAGAAGACTGATGGTTCTTCATCTATTGCGATGGAGAAAGGCGGTAGCGACTTATTGACAGCGGTTGTATCAGATGTTGCAGACCACTGGATTCTAGATTCTGGAGCATCATTTCACATGACTCCTAATAAAGATTATTTTTCTTCCTTCGATGCCAAAGAAGGAAGTTCTATCCTTATGGGGAACGATGCTACATGCAAGTCTATGGGAGTTGGTTCAGTTCGCATTCGCATGTATGATGGGATTGTTCGCACACTTTCAAATGTACGCTATGTCCCAGGTCTTGGGAAGTCATTGATATCATTAGGCCAATTGGCATCATTGGGATGCAAAATAACCATTGTCAAAGATGGTTTGAGAGTTTCTAGAGAGGCACTTTTATTGATGAAGGGTGTTATGGTGCAAAATCTGTAATTGCTAATGGGTACCACTGTCCATGGAGAATCATGTGTTGGAGTCGATAGTTCTAAAAGTTTGGATGCTACCAAGTTTTGGCATATGAGATTATGTCATACTTCAGAGAAGAACTTAGAGTTGCTTTGTAAGAAGAAAAAGATCGAAGGAGAAATCTTCAACAAGTTGGACTTTTGCAAGGAGTGTGTATTGGTAAAGCAAACCAGAGTTTCTTTTGCTGATGGCATGCATACTTCTAAGAGGGTACTTGATTATGTGCATTCAAATGTTTGGGGGCCATACTCTACAGCTTCTATTGGTGGAGCATATTATTTTGTTTCCTTCATTGATGACTACTCGCGCAAGGTTTGGGTGTATGTAATGAAAGCTAAGTCAGAAGTATTTGAGAAGTTTAAGGTTTGGTTAGCTCTTGTTGAAAACCAAACAGGAAGGAAATTGAAGATTCTTAGATCCGACAATAGTGGCGAATATGTCTCTAAAGAGTTTCTCGACTACCACAGACAGCGTGGTATTAGAAGACATTTTACTACACCTGGTGATCCGCAATCCAATGGGGTTGCTGAGAGAATGAATAGGACTCTACTTGAAAAGACCCGTTGCTTGATATTGACTACGGGTATGTCTAAGGGTTTTTGGGCTGAAGCTATTTCGAATGCAGCACATATTATTAATCGGATTCCATGCTCAGCCATTAATGGGAAGATTCCAGAGGAGGTATGGAGAGGTAAAAACACTTTATTAAGTTATTTTCGTATATTTGGATGTCCAATTTATGTTCACAATACAGGACATGACAAGTTGGAGCCTAGGGCCTCCAAATGTATTTTTCTTGGTTATACAGATGACATAAAAGGATATAGAATTTGGAATCCAATTACGAAGAAAGTTATACATTCCAGACATGTGACTTTTGATGAGTCAGCAATGTTCAAACCTTTGGAAGGTTTATCAGAGGGTTCAGACTCAGTTGATGAGAAGTCTGAAAAGACCGAGATTCCCAGTTTTCAAACCCAAAGTAGAGCTATCACTATTGATAATAGTAATGGAGCAGTTGAAGATACATCACATGATAGTCCACATATTTCCTCTAGTGGTGATGGTGATGGTCATGAAGCTAGAGATGATTCAGCTCAAGGTGGAGCTCAAGGTGGAGTTCAAGGTGGAGCTGAAGGAGAGTCGGGCGATATAGTCATTCGGGCTAGTCAGAGACCAAAGAGAGCTCCAATTAGATATGGAGATTGGCAGTATGCAAATTTAAGCCTTGATGATCAATTTGAGTATGCTTTACATGTAATTCATGATGAACCATTGAGCCTTGAAGAAGCCATGAAGTCGAGTGACAACTCGAAGTGGAATTGCGCTATGGAAGAGGAGATACAGTCTTTGCAAAAGAACAAGACTTGGGATTTGGTACCACTACCTCAAGGAAGTCGAGCCATAGGTTGCAAGTGGGTGTTCAAGGTAAAAGATGATGGTAGATACAAGGCAAGATTAGTAGCCAAAGGGTTTTCACAAAGAAAGGGGCTAGAGTATGATGAAATATTTGCTCCAGTTGTTAGACAAACTTCAATTCGAATCCTACTTGCAATAGTTGCCGCTTACGATTTGGAGTTAGAACAACTTGATGTGAAGACCACTTTCTTGCATGGTGACTTGGAGGAAACCATTTACATGAAGCAACCAGAAGGATTTATTGTAGATGGAAAGTCAGATTGGGTATGCAAGTTGAAGAAATCTCTTTATGGTCTAAAACAGTCGCCTAGATAATGGTACAAAAGTTTTGATTATTTTATGCTTTCACATGGTTTTAATCGTAGTACTAAAGATGCATGTGTTTATTTTAAGCATTTAAAGAATAATAATTGGGTGTATTTACTTTTGTATGTGGATGATATGTTGATTGCTTCCAAGGATAAAGCTGAAATTGATGCATTGAAATTGAAATTAAAAGCGGAATTCGATGTGAAAGACCTTGGAGAAGCAAAGAAAATTTTGGGGATGGAAATCCAAAGAGATAGAAAGCTTGGACTTTTGAGACTTACTCAAAAGGAATATATTCAAAAGGTGCTTGCTCGGTTTAGCATGGACGGTGCAAAGGCTATCAGTACACCCATGCCTTTGCATATACAGCTTTCTAATCAAGGCTCTCCGATCTCAGAAAAGGACAAGGCCTATATGAAGAAGGTGCCTTATGCCAGTGCAGTAGGTAGCTTGATGTATGCTATGGTGTGCACTAGACCTGACATTGCTCAAGCTGTTGGATTAGTTAGTAGATACACGACAAATCCAGGAAAATCGCATTGGGAGGCAGTGAAGTACATTTTTAGATATCTTAGAGGAACATCAGATTATGGGCTTGTTTTTTGCGGCAGAAATAAGGATTTCAACTTGATTGGATTCTGTGATTCAGACTATGCTGGAGATAGAAATAGAAGGAAGTCGACCTCAGGCTATGTGTTCACACTTGGAGGAACAACTATTAGTTGGAGAGCGAGGTTGCAGACTATAGTTGCTTTGTCTACTACAGAGGCAGAGCTGATAGCTGCATTTGAGGCAGCTAAGGAGACACTTTATTTGAAGAAGTTATTGTATGATTTGGGCTTCATGCAAGATGCTTGTTTGGTGAATTGTGACATTTAAAGCGCAATTCATTTAGCTGAAAATCTGGCTTTCAATTCTAGAACAAAGCATATAGAGGTAAGAGAATCTTTCCTTATCTCTATGAATGAGGAGAAGTTAGTTCGTCTTCAGAAGATTCACACAAATGAAAATGTAGCAGACATGTTTACGAAGGCATTACCTACTACTAAGTTCGAGCATTGCTCGAACTTGATTCACTTGATGAAGTGCTAGGTGCCACATGGTGGCACAATGGAGAAGAGAGTGACTTGGTTTAAGTCAAGAGAAGATGTGGTATTCTTCTTGTATGAAGAGATAGGAGTAGGTTGCACAATGTCTACCTTGTTTTTGAATGCTTCCAACACTTTGTTGGTGGGCGGTGGCCTTGCCGGAGTTCACTGACAAAGTGCAATGAGTGGTAGCTTTAGCAGGAACTCATTGAGAAGCATTCACATTGGAGTCTCTAGGTTGCATGAGATATTGTATCAAGGTGGAGATTATTGGAATTTAAAATGATACAATATTTCCATATCTAATTAATTATGGAGATATGCATGGTAATTTCGTTACCTGTTTTGTGCAAGGAATGAATGGAAAGAAATGGAAGGAATATTAATGAATAGGGGATATTGGAAATGTTTGTCATTTAATTAGTTTCCATGTTTCATGAAGAAAAGAAACGGAAAGAGACTAAAATTGCAAAAGGGATTGATTGATGGAAAAAAGGAAAATTGTCAATCAATCATATGACAACTAACTAATGGGATTGATTGATGGAGAAAAGGGAAATTATCAATTAATCATATGACAATTAATTAATGGGATTGATTGATGGAGAAAAGGGAAATTATCAATCAATCATATGACAATTAATGAGATATTAGTTTTCCATAGATTGATTTATTTTACATAAATCAATTGTTTCTTCCCCAAGTAACCTTTTTTTCTCTATTTAAAGAGAAACATAGAGGATGCTATGTGAGGAGAGATCATTGTATTCTTCATTTCTTTTGCTCTACATTAAAAAAAACTCTGTAATCTCTTGAATATATTAATAAAATTTCTTCCCCATTGAAGTGGACGTACACTATCTCGCGATAGTGGAACCACTATAAATTTGCGTGTTCTCTGTTGCTTTTATTTTTTTGTGGTCTGACATTTATATTCATTTCAAGCTATTTGTTCTATCACATCATTGCTGATCCTATTGAGGTTTTTCCGCTGCAAGGGATTGATCACCCCTTACACTTGTTAATGAGGAGTGATGTATTATTTACTAAATTATTTGGTAGTAAGGTATATGCTATATAAAAAAATGGAGACAATATTTCACAGGAATATAAGTAATTAATATTTAATTTTATATAAAAAGTAGAGAAGCCAGTACCTGAGTCTTGGTCAACCACAAGAGAAAAATGAGACAATATTTAAACAATATACTTCCTAAATTTATTTTGAGAGTGGGTAACCTTTAATGCTATCTGAATTCGTATCTCACAACAAACGAATCATATTAGAATAATATACATTCTAAACTTTATATATGTTTTACTTGCATATTTATAATGTAGAAAATTTAGATTTCAAGAAAGAGCAACAATTACATAGAATAATTATCAAGCTGGACTGCGCTGGATTTTCCATTGTTATGGTTGATTCGGTGATCTTACAAGTAACTAATAATTTCATAAAACAAAGAACAAAACCAAAAGCATACTCTAAAATAATCAAACAAAATGAATAGACAACAGCTTTTTGGAAATGCTGACAAAAAAATAGGACATTATTTTACTTATTTTAACAGAATATCCACATTAACCTAAACTATAAGATGGCATTCAGGATCTTGGTCATAGCCAAACCAAAAATTCCTCAAAGATAATGATATAGCCTATATATATTTTTCTACCAAATAATTAAGTGAATACACAAATTAAAAGCAAAGGAATAAGATTTTTAAACTTTTTCATGAAATATAATGTACCTATATTCAGCCACAACAATATAAGTACCTAACATCTAATTTTATAATAAAAATTAGAGAAACCATGACATAGGTCCTGATCAACTATAAGGAAAAAGGTGACAATATTCTGAACGGTATACCTCCTAAAATTTTATAGAATGTGTAACTGTCAAGTGTATATCTAATGCATATTCCATAGAAAAAAGACTATATTGTATTAGAATAATACCTACTAATATAATTGGGTTATCACATCCCTTGATTTCAAGTACTTGCACATGTCTGATGTAGAAAATCTAAATTTTAAAGAAGAAGAACAATTATATTGGAATAATATTGGACAAATTATCAACCCGGACTGTGTTGCGTTTTGCGTTCTTATGGTCAATTCAACGATCTTATAAATAGCAACCAATAATAATTTTGTAAAAAAAGAGAGTAAAAGCAGAAGAAAAATCAAAAACCATGCTTCACAATATGCAATCAAAATGAACAGACAATAGTCATTTGAAAAAAGCGGCAAAAATATAATATTAATTTACTTATTTTAACACTATATCTACATCAATACACACTTGGATGTAATAGAATTAATTTTCATGGTAGTTCAGTCGCAAAACAATAAATATAGGTATCCCAATTAGAAATTAAGCATGTTTTGGTATAATTCTTTTATGAACTGAAAAACATCCAAACAAAGTGGTTGTTAGCTCGCAAAAATTAAATAACTTGGGAGTGACTATATAATAACCATTGCTGATGCCTTGTAATTTTGTAGAAACATGTAAGCCAAACTCAAAAACAGTTCCACTAAGTGAATAGGAATTGTATAAAGTTCATTAAGAATAAAGCGGTTTTTATATGAACCTTCAAATCCCCATGTAATTAAAAGTGAATAAGGACTTTAACTAATGATGATTCAAAAATAGCACATACTTTCCAAATCAAAGCACTATCTCCGCTACGGTAATCAAAATTTGTGTCAATACAAATTTTCAAAGGCAATGTGGACAGTTAATCTGAAATAGTTTACTACTTTAGTGTGTTGCTAAGGGCACTCTGCTGGTTGCTAGGGGCTACCGGTGGGGTGTTTAGTCGGAGGTTGTCCACCGACCGAGCCTTGGTCGGTGGACAACCGCTGACTAAACACCCCGCTTTTGGCCGGCGGTTAACTGCTGACCGAAGGGCACCGCGATAGCCTCTAGCAGAAACCGCGATGCCCTTAGCAACGTACTAAATAGAAGGTTTGAAGCAAAGCAGTATGTTGAAATAAAGTTAATTAGATCATTAAAGCAAACAACACAGAAAATATTCCATGTTCAGGTTGTAAACCTGATACTCAATAGGAAGAAAATTGTAAAGGATGAAGAGTACAAACAAATCATGAAGCACAAAAATTTCTCGTAGCCACCATATTAGGCAGACCCGCATAAATTATACACTAAAACCCAAAATAGAGGACCCAAGATGGTTTAATACTTACAGAAGATTCAGAGGGAGGAAACCCACGGCGGCGTATGCCTTGCAGATGGAGCAACCCTAAGGAAAACTGCCGATAAGGGAAAAAAGGAGGCAGGTAACATACCTAGGGTTACAGGGTAAGAGGCGTGGACGGCAAGGAGAGGGAAAGTCGATGTTGAGATTGTGGGTATAAAGGAGCAGTTGGGCATGGAGGCAGGAGATGGAAGGACCGAAGAGCGTAGAAAGGGAATAAAAAAATTGACGAGGACACGAAAGGACGGAACACGAAACATGATTTTGGAAAAAAAGACGTCTGACTGAATATTCCACGTGTCATGCTGAAATGTAGCCCTCACAGAAACCTCACAGAAATTGAAAGGGGCTTGAGACCAATTGAAAACCAACTCATCTTTAATAGTATAGTATAGATTTCTTCTCTCTTTAATCTCTTGATTCTCTCGATTTCACCATGAGAATGATTAGATCTCTTTGATTATGATGATTGTTGGATTAAATCTTCAATAATCTTGCATTTAGATGATCTTCAATGATTTCATGGTGGTGGAGATGTTGAATCTAAGCTTCAAAGTGGTTTAATGGAGGTTAGAATAGTTTAGAATTGTTGGGAAATAAAAATGACAGCACTTCATGGGAGGAAAAACGATCCTCCTCATGTTGGAAGTGTAGGGGTAATTATAGGTGTGATTTGAATGCAATGGCAGAGTTGTAAATATGTGTGTGCATGTAGTCGGGTCGTCGGGCTATCCTAGACCTTAGGACGTCAACCACATAACAACGAACTGTCCGACTTTAATATGTAGGAACGACCTATTTAAGCATAGGTAACGACCCATGTCAAAGCTGCTCACGTGCGTCATCTTTCATGTGGTTCCACGTACCTCGTGTGTCCATACTTTACAGCTGTCACCTTGTTTCCGCCTCATGCCTTCATTCATTCACGATATGCTACATTTAACAAAAAATAAATGACTTGAACAATATTATGATCGACCTAACTTATATTCCCCGACCTTCCACGTCAACTTTTCATATGCCACGACCCATGCTCACGTTAAACTAACTAAGCGATTTGTATGTTCTCCATGTTAGTACTTCCACCTGCTATAATCTCAGCTGGTCCATTGTTAAATGCATAAAAAAATGTTGGCGATCCAAATATACTTATCACCTTCCATGTGTTTGATACGTGAAACCCATACCACGCGTACTATTTGCCCAACTCTTGCTATATATGAAGGTGCTTTAAAGTGAGCACGTCAGCTTATTAAGCATGCAATGAACGGAATGGTGTTTACACCATCGCAACAACGAATTGAGCCCTTTCTTTGCATATAGCTTACTGGAACAACGAATTTAGATCGTGTGCGCATGTGTACTTCGTGCATAGTTTATTGGAACATTCCATCTTATATATTTCACATACACAATATATATAATCCATATATTATTCAATTGTGCCACGTGGTGGTGCTGCAAAGATTGGGTACAACTGACCCTTACAGCTTGCGAGAGACCTAACGAATTGTTCAACGAGCCAACTGCCTTGTAAACTACCCAGCCTTACACTACTACAAAACAGGCTAGCATGATTTGCAACGGTATAACAACCGTAGCAAATGCAGACGTCGCAAATAGCAAAAATCTGTTGCGAAGGTTTTAAACCCGTCGCAAAAAGGTGCTTTTTGCAACTGTTTTTAACTAAGATCCATCACAAAAAGACCTTTCTTTGCGACTGGTTTAATTAAAAACCATCGCAAACGGTCATTGTTTTGATTTTGAATTTTTCTAGTATGCTAAGGATTTTTAAAAACTATCGCGAAGTTTTTTTTGTTTTGGGACCGTTTTTAGTAAAAAAAACGTCGCAAATGAACATTATTTTGGTTTTGATTTTTCCTGGTATGCTGCGGTTTGAAAACAACCGTCGCAAAAATGTCTTGTTATGCGACAGTTTTTTGTTAAAAACCATCGCAAATGATCTATGTTTTGGTTTATTATGCTACGGCTATTAATATTAACCGTCGCAAATTTACACAACTCTGCATCCACCAACCATTGCTGATATTGTCAAGTTTACATTCATGTAGATTTAGTATTCCACATAGCTCAGCAGAAACTATTAATGAATGGACATCAAACATACTTTCAACAATCAACATCTAACATAATCAGAATAATATCAATGGTCATATTTACCATAATTAACACAGATTCACATGTTACATAATTTATCATTAACTTCATAATACTGAGATTCCATTGTCTAACTTTTACGAGACAACACAAGTCGACATATTCATAGTAATCTCCTTAGCAATCGATGAATAATCAACAACAATCCTAAATTATTAGATATCATACCTAAGTCTAGAAATGCTACCGCTTCCAAGAGATCATAGTTGTTGCACGCAACTTCATCATAATAAAACTGCATAATCACGATGATTTTAAATGATAAGACTACAATAGGTTGGAACATAAAGGATTCAATAAACAAGAAAACAAAAGGCTTCATTAACTGCATTATTAAGTGTATTATTTCAGTTAAACGCATTGAAGGTATTTACTGTATTATTTTAGTTTACTAAGCCATAGGCTCGGTTTACCTAAGTCGCTCGATACTCCAGCTCACAGATATTGCAACCCTGCATGGCAACTTCAGCCTACAATTACTGACTTACAAATTTAAAAGGTTAATTATTTTGAATAAAATATGCAAAAGGATGTTGTAAAACTTATTCTTATACTTATAATCGCCATTGGAAGACACAACTAGGGTCCTTAATCTTTGTAATTATCCATGCCTCGATAAGCTTTTCCCAAGCATCATAAAACACTATAAAGTTCTTGACTATTGCAAGCTGAAACAATAAATTTTACATCATCATTATATATATAAAGTAAATAAATGATAATGGTACGATCGTATATTTATTCCAGTGATCTCCTTTAACATGTGGGTCAAATGCTTTCGGTACTTCATCAGGGATAGGTTTGAAACCAAGCATCCAACCTTCAAATAGAACAACCTAGATATAAATAGACAGATACATATATATTAAAGTTCAAATTCAAATAATACATTAAAAAATGATTGGATAATATGCAGAAGAAAAAAATATGGCCTTTTTTTTACCTCTACAGGTCCTTCAACTTCAGGCTAAGGATGTTGAAAAGTAAACTTGGTTTTAAATGGAAACAAATAAATTTGGTTCTATAAGTAAATGACAATTATGTAATAAATTGTATTCTTGTTTTAGGAAAGGCCAAAATCAAATAAATGATAATAAATTTTGGTCTATCAAAATAAGCAATAGAATTATCTAGAGAGAGAAGAGTGTAGAACACTGTCATGTTATATATAGATACTCTCTCATATGTTGAATCAATCAATAATCAAGCAAGAAAAAAGAATCAAGCAATAAAAGTTTTTTTCTTCCTCCCTTGAAAATATTCTACTTTCTTCTAATTTGTTTCTCTTCCTCCACATAAATTTTTAACAAAGTGGTATCAGAGCTATAAAATTTTCCAACAAAGTGGTATCGGAGCCTGAAGATCCTAAGAAATGGCGAATAACAACGTTCCCGTTCCAGTTCCAATGCTTACCAAGACCAACTATGATAATTGGAGCTTAAGAATGAAGGCCCTCCTTGGAGCAAATCGTGTATGGCAGATAGTTGAGAAAGGCTATACTGAACCAGAAGACGAAGATAGCTTATCCCAAACCCAAAAGGATGAATTGGAAAACTTGAGGACAAGAGACAAGAAGGCTCTTAGTCTAATTTATCAAGCATTGGATGATGACAATTTTGAAAAGATTTCGGAAGCAAAATCAGCAAAAGAAGCATGGGAAAGGCTTCAGGTATCGTACAAGGGGGCAGATCAAGTCAAAAAGGTGCGTCTTCAAACATTAAGAGGAGAATTTGAATCTCTACATATGAAAGAAGGTGAACTTGTTTCTGATTATTTTTCAAGAGTTTTAGTTGTTACTAATAACTTGAAAAGAAATGGTGAAAAATTAGATTATGTCAGAATCATGGAGAAGATTCTTAGATCATTAGATTCAAAGTTTGAACATATTGTCGCCATCATTGAAGAAACAAAAAACCTGGAGGCCATGGCTATAGAGGAGCTTTTAGGCTCATTGCAGGCTTATGAAGAAAAGAAAAGGAAGAAGGAAGAGACCGTAGAGCATGTTCTTAAGACACGAATTGATTCAAAAAAGGAAGAAAGTAATCAAAGCCAACAAAGATGGGGCCGTGGTCAAGAACGAGGAAGAGGACGTGGCTATGGATATGGACGAGGTTGGAGGCCCAACCATGACAATAACCATAGCTTCAATAATCAAAGAGGAGAAAGCACAACTAGAGGTCGTGGGAGAGGCAACTCAAATTCAAGGAGTGACAAGTCACGGATCAAATGCTATAATTGCAACAAATTTGGACACTATGCTTCTGAATGTAGAGCTCCAAGAAACAATAAAGTTGAAGAGAAGACCAATTATGCTGAAGAAAGAATTGTAGAAGATGGCACATTATTATTGGCCCATAAAGAAAATGAAAAAGGGGAGGACAATCAATGGTATCTAGATAGCGGCGCAAGCAACCATATGTGCGGAAGAAAAGATATGTTTGTGGAGCTTGATGAAACAATAAAGGGCAATGTGGCGTTTGGAGATGAATCAAAGGTAGCAGTGAAAGGCAAAGGTAATGTTCTTATTAAATTGAAGAATGGAGAGCATCAATTTATTTCTAATGTTTACTATGTGCCAAACATGAAAAGTAACATCTTGAGCTTAGGACAACTCTTAGAGAAAGGTTATGATATTCAATTAAAGGATAAAAGCCTTTCCATAAGAGACAGTACAAGCAATCTCATTACTAAAGTACCAATGTCAAAAAATAGAATGTTTGTGCTCAACATTCAACATGGTGTCGCTCAATGTCTTAAGGCGTGCTACCAAGATGTCTCATGGCTTTGGCATCTTCGTTTTGGACATCTTAACTTCAAAGGATTAGAATTGCTCTTTAAGAAAGAAATGGTGAGAGGATTGCCTTGCATAAATCATCCCAATCAACTGTGCGAAGGATGTTTACTTGGGAAGCAAGTCAAAATGGGCTTTCCAAAGGAGTCATACTCAAGGGCCAAGAAACCATTAGAACTCATACATACAGATGTGTGTGGACCAATCAAGCCAAGCTCGTTAGGTAAAAGTAATTATTTCCTTCTTTTTATTGATGATTTTTCAAGAAAAACGTGGGTGTATTTTTTGAAGGAGAAATCAGAAGTATTTGAGAACTTCAAGAAGTTCAAAGCTCATGTTGAGAAGGAAAGTGGCCTTATGATAAAAGCTATGAGATCTGACCGTGGAGGAGAATTCACATCAAGAGAATTTCTGAAGTTTTGTGAAGATAATGGAATTCGACGCCAACTAACAGTGCCTAGATCTCCTCAGCAAAACGGAGTAGCAGAAAGGAAGAACAGGACAATTGTTGAAATGGCAAGGAGCATGCTCAAAAGTAAGAGACTACCAAAGGAATTTTGGGCGGAAGCTGTGGCATGCGCTGTTTATCTATCAAACCGATCTCCAACAAGAAGTGTGTGGGGGAAGACACCACAAGAAGCATGTAGCGGAAGGAAGCCTGGCATTTCTCATCTAAGAGTTTTTGGAAGCATAGCTCATGTACATGTACCGAATGAAAAGCGAAGCAAATTGGATGATAAAAGTGAAAAATATATTTTTATTGGTTATGACACAAATTCAAAAGGCTATAAACTTTATAATCCTGATACGAAGAAAATAATAATTAGTCGAGATGTTGTATTCGATGAAGAAGGAGAATGGGATTGGAGATCGTATGATGAGAATTACAACTTCTTTCCATATTTTGAAGAAGATGAGATGCAACAACCAAGAATCGAGCAATCAAGTGAAGAGCCTACTTCCCCACTAGCCTCACCAGCAACAAATTGTCAAGAAGATGGGAGCTCAAGTGAAAGGGTTCCTCGTTTTAGAAGCCTTCAAGAAATTTATGATGTAACAGAAAACCAAGACAATATTACTCTTTTTTGTCTTTTTGCAGATTGTGAGCCCATAAATTTTCAAGAAGCTTTGCAAAAGAAGAGTTGGAGAGATGCTATGGACGAAGAAATTAAGGCGATCAAGAAAAATGACACATGGGAGCTAGCTTCACTTCCAAAAGGACACAAGGCGATTGGTGTCAAGTGGGTGTACAAGGTAAAGAAAAATGCCAAAGGAGAAGTTGAGAGATACAAAGCAAGATTGGTAGCAAAAGGCAATATTCAAAGAGCTGGCATTGACTATGAAGAGGTATTTGCTCCAGTTGCTCGATTAGAAACTGTAAGATTGATAATTTCTTTAGCAGCTCAAAACAATTGGAAGATTCATCAAATGGATGTGAAGTCTGCCTTCCTAAATGGAGTCCTTGAAGAAGAAGTTTATATCGAGCAGCCACAAGGCTACGAAGTCAAGGGAGAAGAAGACAAAGTTTTGAAACTAAAGAAGGCACTTTATGGATTGAAACAAGCTCCAAGAGCTTGGAATGCTCGAATTGATAAGTATTTGAAAGAGAGAAACTTCATTAAATGTCCATATGAGCATGCACTCTATATTAAAATCCAAAATAGTGATACATTGATTGTATGTTTGTATGTAGATGACTTGATTTTCACAGGTAGCAATGCAAGCATGTTTAAAGAGTTTAAGAAAGAGATGACGAAGGAGTTTGAGATGACTGATATTGGGCTCATGTCTTATTATCTTGGCATTGAAGTAAAACAAGAAGATGAAGGCATTCTAATCACTCAAGAAGGCTATGCTAAGGAAATATTGAGAAAGTTCAAGATGGAAGACTCTAATCCGGTTTGCACGCCAATTGAAAGTGGAATCAAATTATCAAGACACGAAGAAGGAGAAAAGGTAGACTCTACACTTTTCAAGAGCTTGGTTGGCAGCTTAAGATATTTAACGTGCACAAGGCCCGACATTCTCTATGCAGTTGGAGTTGTAAGCCGATACATGGAGAATCCAACTACAACACATTTGAAAGCAGCAAAGAGGATTCTTCGCTATGTTAAAGGGACAACAAACTTTGGTTTGTACTACTCTGTTTCTGATAATTATGATCTTGTTGGATATAGTGATAGCGATTGGAGTGGAGATATAGACGACCGGAAAAGCACAAGTGGTTTTGTGTTCTACATGGGAGACACAGCTTTCACATGGATATCGAAAAAACAACCAATTGTCACGCTCTCTACATGCGAAGCGGAGTATGTAGCGGCTACTTCATGTGTTTGCCATGCAATTTGGCTAAGGAACTTGCTAAAAGAATTAGATTTGCAACAAAAGGAGCCAACCAAGATTTTCGTGGATAACAAATCAGCAATTGCTTTGGCCAAAAATCCAGTTTTTCATGATCAAAGCAAGCATATTGACACACGCTATCACTACATTAGAGAGTGCATCACTAGAAAGGAAGTGCAGCTAGAGTACGTGAAGTCCAATGATCAAATTGCTGATATTTTCACCAAGCCGCTAAAGTATGAAGATTTTATCAGGTTGAGAGATTTGCTTGGAGTAATAAAACCAAGTTTACGGGGGGATGTTGAAAAGTAAACTTGGTTTTAAATGGAAACAAATAAATTTGGTTCTATAAGTAAATGACAATTATGTAATAAATTGTATTCTTGTTTTAGGAAAGGCCAAAATCAAATAAATGATAATAAATTTTGGTCTATCAAAATAAGCAATAGAATTATCTAGAGAGAGAAGAGTGTAGAACACTGTCATGTTATATATAGATACTCTCTCATATGTTGAATCAATCAATAATCAAGCAAGAAAAAAGAATCAAGCAATAAAAGTTTTTTTCTTCCTCCCTTGAAAATATTCTACTTTCTTCTAATTTGTTTCTCTTCCACCACATAAATTTTTAACAAAGTGGTATCAGAGCTATAAAATTTTCCAATAAAGGATTAGCTCTATCACCCTTCCTGCCATACGCGGACTATATAAAATATAAAGACTGAACACAGTATTCATTGTTTCCAAGAAAGATTGAGCAACCTTGTTTAAATTATCTTATTGTATTGTGGTAGCTTCATCTTCTTTCCTACATATTTAAACTTAAACAAAATTAGCTGATCAGATTCAATTTACAAAATATAGCTTCAAACTGTGTAGCTCACAATGGAGTTTGAATTATATTGTACGTAATGGAGATAGTTTACCTTTCTTCATCGGTTTTCTTAGCTTTGAAAGAGTGTCAACTGAGAATGGGAGATCGTGGCTTCCAGCATTTCCACGAAGCAAAGACATATATTCATATATAAAAATAAAGATAAATAGACAAACAAGCTTAACATGAGATAACAAGTGGATTTGGACCTTAAAAGAATAATTTGAATACCATACACCATTGCTCTTTATTATCTTTACTTTTATAACCCCTTCCTTAAAGGTTTCAACGATGCACAAGAGACAACAATAATGAAATATTGCCATTTATTACCTCTAACAATGTATTTCCAGGATTTTGACTCCTCAACTTGGCATGAGGAAAAAATCAATAATCTAGCATACTAAAAATTAAGAATGCAACACTACTGGATACAAAGTATCCCCAGTTACTTGATCTTCTACAGTCAAGTAAAAATCATCTATGGATAACGTTGCAGCATTCCTGGGATACTTTCATATCAGCTCGCCGTTTTAAGTCTGGACGGAATCAATCTTATCTAAATGAAAAGGACCAATGCTATTCTTTCAACAACAGAAACTATCATGTCAAACAACGATGCTATTATACCTATTAATACACCGAAAAAGAAATTCCAGTGCAAAAACAAGAGTTTTTTTCCACTGCCTTGACGAGCACTATCGCCAATTTGGAAATAAAAGAAAAAAAACATTAATTCAAAATGACTATGAATCTTCGTACTCTACTCAGTTGGGACATTAGATTTGCGTCCATTTTTTTCAATTCTTAAAGCAAAATCTATGAACACCAAACCAAATCTATGGAATTTTTGCTGTAAATATTTAGGTAAGGGGAATAAGTCAATGTTACCAATGTTGTTGGCTTTTATGGTTTACCAGCCAAAAAAGGATTCACTGCTTTGAAAATAAACCAAATCTACGACAGTTTGAGCAATGTTCCGCGAATCAAAGAAAAAGAATCAAGCAGTGTGCACGAAAATAAAGAGACAGCATGTTTTATCAATTGACCTATAAATCCATTGCACCATATCATCACTGCTGAATCAATATGATTATTTTCCATCAGAACTCATCAGATAATGAAATATTAGGAGGTTATAGTGTTAATCCAGCACGCTCTAGCCTCTTCGCCTGGGAATTCCAATAATTCTTGATTTCATAGTTTGTACGACCAGGTAACTGTAATAGAGTGATGTCAATTATTAGTACAGCGCTGTTATATATGATGAAGGCAATAATACCTTCAGAAAATACTATGCCTAGTGTGTAATATATAAAAACCAATCTAACATCCTGAATCTAATCAAAAGCATGGTTAACGTTTGATTCTATCAATCCATATACTTTTTATTTAATTTAATTGTGTATAAAATTAGTTCTGTATGCACAACAGCCACATAAGCATACAAATTTGGATTTTCATTGGAAAATAAAGAGGGAAAGTAATCCAAACGGATGAAATAATGTAGCTCCACCAAATCAAATTCATTTACCTTGCAATCAAAGAACTTATTAATGCTGTTAGCTAAAGTTGATTGTGTCTGAGAAAAAATAGTAGAGGGAGGTATCTCAGAAGTCAGTATTGGGTTATCGCTCACAGCACTACTTGAAGGAACTTAGGCATTGTCTGATAATCTATTTTGAACTGGTTATCCCCATATAAAACATGTGCAAATCTATTTGGAATAATAAATCTGTAAAATCTAAAAATAAATCCGCATGACTAGTTCTATTTTTATGGCTTAACACTATTTATATGGCTTAACAGTATTTATATGGTTTAATAAATCTTACATTTTGCACATTTAGTTAAAATAGGTATGATGTGATGTACTCTTCAACAATGAAGGTTTCCAACGGGCTAAAAATCAACTTGTGAACTATTTACAATTTATAATAGATGCATGCATACAAGTGCAAAAAAAACTGCCATAATTTAACCTGAGTACACCTGTACTACATTGATTCAACATATGTCTAACTGTAAACAAAAATTAAAACATCACTTGTACTACGTTGACACATATTTACCATGACATGTTTAGATTATAAAATAAAATATAACGTACACTTTAGATAATAGAATAGTATTCAACCATGCGTATCACATATTTTAATACTACATACAATTTTCTGATTTGGAGCTCAGAGAAGACAAACCATTGTTGCTTTGGAAACCTCTTTATTGAAAGTAAATTTATCAACTTAATCATTTGAAAATCACAAAATAAACGTAGCGTTGTAATGATGAGTAATAACCTGCACATGTAACCACCATATAAAATCCATTTGTCCATGCTTTCTCCAACTATTTCAGCAGTATATCCTAGCTTTTTCATTAAATGGCCAGAGCATATAAATGAAAATAGATCGCTGACAGAGAAAACAAGTGCAGAAGATGAAGGTGAAATTTCTTGTATGGGCTCTAATCTCTTACTACTGACCATGATATTTCCATTTTTCCACGAGTGGTGGAAAAAACTGGAGAACGCAAGAAAACAATATTCAAGTGTAGTTCTTTTTCTTCTAAGGATACAACCAAAATAAAGGAGAAGGCAGTTTATTAGTCAAAATATATTCTCTCATTAGCACATAAGCTATATCTCTCATGATATAATTACTACGGTAACAGCAGGAAAAAAAATCACTATATAACATATTCAACATTCCAACAATATCAAAGATATAAAACAGAACTTATGCATTATGAATGCCAAAATTAAATATTCTGATAAGGGTTGTAGGAAGATACCTTAACAACAATCTAATCTTGAGGCAGACATGCCAAGTGCAAATTTTCCTTCGAGTAAAAACTGAACTACATTAAGTGAGTCGAATTTATTTTCACATAGATAAAGCTATGTATTATAGCATCTACATCCAGCAGTCATATCACAATTACATCCAATTACAACTATATTTATCGTTTCTTTGAGTCATTTCCTCGAAATAAAATAAAATAAATGATCTGTTCTACATTCCAAAAATAAAATCCATGTATGCAAAGAGAAGATGGTCAAAGTATGAATTAAAAAATTATCAAAAACTCGGCCCACCAATACAGAATCATACAAATTAGCAATCTAATACTTCCTTTGAGGAATAAAAATTATCAAAAACTCGGCCCATCAGTAATAATAGTTTACCTGATATGGAAAGATAATAAGGAATCAATACATACACTGACACACTGGGACAAGTCAGCTCCAGTATGATATATATGTTCTTTATGGATTTCTTTTACATGGAAAGAATTTATAGCTTATTTATCTAGCTTTCTTCCTTCATAAATGGTACCTTTTGATAATTTTTATTGAATTAAGTTAAGTTAAAACTGAGTTTCAATTTACCTTTTATAACAGAAGTAAGTTTTAATTTTTAAAAGTTCCAATTTGGTTTTTTCATAAATGATTCTTGGATCTGGAAGAGATCAAAGAGAGTTAAAAGGTTGAGATGAAGACGAAATGACTTGAAGCTGGGCAAGCATGCTTAGAAGAATGAAAGAGAAGGCCCTAAAAAGTTTCCTCCCTTAGTTGCCTATGGAGGCAACTCGACGCTGATTTATCTAAGTCCGCGTGAAATCATTTACAGACTCTAAGTTGACTCCTTGACTTTGTGTTGCCTATCCTCTATTCCTCCAGTTTGTGCTCTAATGATTTACTAAGTTTTAATGGCCCATCATCAAGTTTGAGAGAATACAACCCAATAGTTAGTTTATTTAAGATTTGGAGGAACTATCACCGAAGTCAAACATTGATCAAAGAAAAGGCCTGAGATGCATCTGTTGAGAATTAATCTCAAGCATTTTAGGCAAGTTTTTAGGAATAGAAAGAGTCAAATCTCTATTATAGCGCGATTAGTAATAATTCAAATTTATGATCCTATTTTTATTGAGAGAGCTTTTAAAGTTGCTATTATTTAGGAAAAGATATTTTTTTCATATATATTTAGATATATTCCTAGAACAATGCAAATCTAGAATGATCCATTTGTATGCTATAAATAGAAGAGCTCTCTCCTCATTTGTATCAAGAAAAATGTGAACAAAAAAAGAAAGTAATAAAAAAGTAGAGTTTTTATTTTCTTGCAGTATTTGTTTTCTCCTTCTGTGTTTGCTATAATTCTCAGAGACTATCCAGTAGTTCATATAGTTAACAAATTGGCATCAGAGCTAGACAAATTTTCAACAAATTGGTATCAGAGCGCCAGGTTGAAACCATGACATTTTTATTTCTTTCGACGTTTGTTCTCACAAAAGAAAACTTCGAAGAGTGGAGTAACAAAAAGAAAGAAGAATTGATCTCCAAAGGATTATGGGAGATTGTTGAGTGTGGCTACGAGTGGCCAAAAGATGTTAAAAATATGACGGAGAAAGAGATTGAGGCATTTACAAGGTTGAGATGGAAAGACCATCAAGCTCGTGTTGCTATGTGTGAGAACGTTGATGAAGAAGCTTTCAACCATATTATTGGAGAAGAATCTGCAAGAGATTCGTGGAAATTACTGAAAGAGGTGTACGCAAACAAGGAGGCCCTAATGGCAAATAAAGAAGACGAGAATGATTGTATGGCTCTGAAAAGAGTAGAGCAGGAGGAAGCTGTTGACAATCAAGAATTCGCCGAGGAAGTCATAGGAAAAATGGATAATGATGAGATTGTTAATGACAATGATACAAAAATTGATGATATAATGAACGTAGAAGAGGCAAGACAAAGAGCAGCCGCTGAAGCAATTGCAAAACAAGAACGGGCAGCTGTTGATAAAGCAAATGTTGAAGCACGATTGCATGCAGAAAGAGCCGCGATTCATAGGGCTGCCTCAGAAGCAAGGGAAAGAGATACAGACCAAGTTGAGGAGGTGCTAGCAGTGAACAAGGAAGAATATAACGTATTTTATATCAATTTTGATGAGGACGAACCTGATGATGTAGAAGAGATTCAGGCTATTAATGTAGAAGGCGAGGATAGAAGTAACACTAATGATGATGCTGTTGAGAAAGAAGTAGATTTGAAGGATACTGAAGTTGAGCTTGATGCAAATAATGTCATGAATGTTTATAGGGCGGCTGAATCAAATGAAGTAGGAAAAGAAAATACAGCTAAAGTTGAAGAAAGATGTGACCAGCTAAGATCTGCTACTGATTTGAATTCATCGGACTATGACAAACAAAAGCTGCAAGAGCGGTTGGCAAAGTTATCTGGTGGCGTTGCAGTTCTAAAAATTGGAGGAGCGAGCAAAGCTGAAGTTAGTGCGAAGAAGGATAGAGTTACTGATGCCTTGAATGCAACTAAAGCTGCTGTGGAAGAGAGAATTGTGCCTGGAGGTGGTGTTTTCTTGTTGTATGCATTCAAAGAACTAGCGAACTTGCAGACGGCTAAATTTGACCAGAAAATTGGTGATCAAATCATTCAAAATGCTTTGAAGATGTCAGCATATATTATTACTGCGAATGCTGAAGTAGAAGGTGCGGTTGTTGTTGACAAGCTTTTGGAGCAAAATCAAGCTAACGCTGCTAAAGGTGAATATGTTGATATGGTAAAGGCTGGTATTATCGATTCATTGAAAGTGATCAGAACTGCATTAGTGGATGCTGCAAGTGTTTCTTCATTAATGACAACTACAGAAGCGGTGGTGGTAGAGCAACCCGAAGATAAGAAAGCGAGAAAAGAAGAGCCGATGAGAAAGAAAGTTTGGACGATTACTATACTTCTACCAAAACATGTGAGATATAAAGGAATCAAAAGTCTGCAATCGAAGAATCCAGTTCACCACGAAAGGAGCAAGCACATAGATGTTCGTTTTCATTTCATCTAGGAGCATGTCAAGGAAAAGGATGTACAGCTGAATCATGTTAGAGTCGTGATCAGGTAGCGGATATCTTCACCAAACCTTTGCCAAAACCGTTGTTCAAAAATTGCAAGACGATGATTGGAATAAAAGATGGTAGATGCTTGAGCTTAAAGGAGGGATTTGTTGAGAATTAATCTCAAGCATTTTAGGCAAGTTTTTAGGAATAGAAAGAGTCAAATCTCTATTATAGCGCGATTAGTAATAATTCAAATTTATGATCCTATTTTTATTGAGAGAGCTTTTAAAGTTGCTATTATTTAGGAAAAGATATTTTTTTCATATATATTTAGATATATTCCTAGAACAATGCAAATCTAGAATGATCCATTTGTATGCTATAAATAGAAGAGCTCTCTCCTCATTTGTATCAAGCAAAAGTGAATAAAAAAGAAAAGAAATAAAAAAAAGTAGAGTTTTTATTTTCTTGCAGTATTTGTTTTCTCCTTCTGTGTTTGCTATAATTCTCAGAGACTATCCAGTAGTTCATATAGTTAACAAATTGGCATCAGAGCTAGACAAATTTTCAACAGCATCATCTCGAAGACGGGAAAAAGGGAAAGAAACACCATTTTTGGCTAAGGAAATGACTCTGTACATAGTCAAAACACACATAACCATGTTGTTGTGGTGTCCTGTGTAAAGTTGATTTTCTCAACACAGCTATCAATTAGAAAAGGGAAAGCGCATGCAACAGATATATGTTGCTTTGACGGATTGCCTAACCATGTTCACTGAAAATTATAGTTAGCTAAATCATCATCGTTATTGTCTATCATTTAAGAAAATTATATTTAGCTAAAACGCATAAATACCTGACATAAACAAATTGATCTAGAAAGATAGTCTGCAATCAAAAAAGCCACCTATGTGTAATTGTACTTCAAATCCAAATAAAAATCTGAGATATACTTAAAAATCAACATGATGATATCGCGTCTTATTGATACGGAATGTACATCTTAAACTTGGTATTTAAAGTTTTCAAGCACATACGAATAACAACTAATGCATCGTACAGTCATATTCAAAGATGATTCAAATTTACTTTGAACTATTCCATAGGACCATAACTAAAAAGGAGATTATGATATTGGCTTACACCATTTAAACAAGGTTCGTTCACTTCACCACTAAACAAATTAAATAGCCCTTAGACCCAGAAGCAGCTTGGCATTTCATTTCAAGAATTAACAAATTGTTTAAACAAGGTAATACAAGAACTCTTTGAAAGCTTGGAGAAGCAAAATATTTTTTAAATATACTTATTTTGCCTTGGGTCTCCAGAGTTGCTGTTGCAAAAATAAAATAATAGTCCTGTATGTCTTGTATGTTGATAGATAAGAAGCACAAATCAAACCTGTTCATTCAGTTTATTTTTTAATCAAAACAGTTTTTCAATTTCAATTCCATGCGGATTAAATTGGTAGGGAATTCAAAAATTTTGAAAAAAATGGTACAATTAGTAAATTATATAATGGAATATTAATCATTTCATGTTCATATTTTAACCAAAAACAAAAGTCACATTTCAAAGCCTCTTTAGGCGAGGTGCAACCAGCAATACATGATAATAAGCAGTTTCCCAAGCGATGAGAATAAGAGTCCACGACAGGATGAGATCTTCTCCACCCAACGAAACGTAGATCTGATGAATCTAGTTTAGGCGATTTAGGTTTAGGCGGTTTAGGTTGCGATTTAGGTTTAGGCGAGAGGTAGTTGTTGGAATTCAGTAGTAGGCTTATAGAGTTAGCTACCGATTAGAATTTAGGAAAGACGAGAGGCTATAGAAGTGGGAGAACACCACGTTAAACAGAACGCAGAAGAGGCACAATCGTGAAAAATGGGATATTTACAGAGGATTCTAGGAAGACGAAACCATCTGGTTCTAATTTGTTTGACTAAAAGAAGAAGAAAAAAAAAATTAGGTTAAGGAAAGGGGCGAAGCCAAATAAGGAATACATGCGACTGTTTTATTATAAACAGTCGCAAAATGGAAGTTCACTGGTTCCAACCGCATTTTATTTGCCACGGATTTATATATAACCATCGCAAATTGTAAATAAAAAGGTATGTGCGACTGTTTTATATTTAACCGTCGCAAAATGAAACTTCATCAATTCCAACTTTATTTTATTTGTCACGGATTTATGTATAACCATCGCAAATTGTAAATATTTGCTATTGTTTCTAAACAAATCCATCGCAAATTTGTCTTCTACATCATTTACCTGACAATCTGCTATGGTTTGTAACTAAATCCGTCGCATATAACCATATGTGCTACTGTTTTTAGTTAAACCATCGCAAATAAGACGACGCAAATAAACAGTTTTGTACTAGTGTTAGGTCATGTGAACAACCTAATGATCTGATGGTCACTATGCAAACAAACGATCCGATCTGCTTTATTGTACAATCAACATATTATTTTCTAAACCGCATTTTTACAATGGGGTTAACAACATGCAACTAATAATCTGAAAGTTTTAGTTGCGTTGTAGTAAACGCTTCTAAAAAATGAACATCGGTTTTTTTTTGCCATCGTCTCAAAAATCAACCAAAGTTGTACTAGCACCCTTCTTTTTTATTTTCTATAGCATTTTTTTTATGCTACTATTTTATTTTGCTGCATTTTATTTTTGCTATAATTTTTTTATAAATTGCATTTTTTTTTCCATAGCACTTTTGGAACACTACTAAAACTTATTGATTGATGTATAACACATTTTAATCGTCGTTATTTACTGTTAATGGTTTGTATCATTTGCAACAATCACTTGTATATAATATCCATAATAAAAACCAATAAGCACTCACATATTTAACATTTCAAACCAATATCAATAATCGCTATATTCAAGACAATCAAGAAATTAATTCTCTTCCTTTTCGTCCTGAAGCCTATTTAAATGAAGGAAGTCCATCTTCATACCAGTGAAATGTGAATGTGAGAGAGCATCCATCATTATCCTCTTCTTTAGTATACCCTAATTTATGTTGTCAATCAATTAGTGGTTTAAGTGCATACGATACAAGTATATGTTGAAATTGATTGTTCAAATTATAGGTTAGTATCTCCATCTGCTACCTATAATTTCGTAATTTCTCTCTCTTGTTTTCCCTTTTGTACTCTCTTCCGTGAAATAAAGAATATATTTTGGGTCAGTGGATGTAGGCATAGCCGAAAGATGTTAAATCTTTATGTCTTCTTTTTTTTTCGGTATGGTGAGTATTTATCATTGTGTTGGCGGTTGATAATTAATCGACAAGCTAAATCCTCTTTTATGTAGTGCTCTTGCGCCTTTTGAATTCTACTGTGCAATTTTGGAGTTTGTGCAAATCAAATTAATATTTTGCACAACATATTGGTATTGGAGAAATTTGTGCAATTATTCCCACAATAGTTGATATCAGAGCTAGTTGTCTTATTCTAGATTAGTTAACAATTGTTAATTCTTTTAGTAGTGGTATGAAAAATTATGACGTCACCAAATTTGGTAAAAGAGAAGTTTTTGGGACATGGAAGGTTAAAGTGAAGACTAATGACGGTGTTCTTCAGTAACAACTTCATTCACTTAAAACAAGAGATAAGATGCACAAGCTCCTTGGAGAAGATATGCATAAGACCCACTTCATGAGTTCTAGAAGAGGAGCTTGCTATTATTCTAAGAAGAAGGGAGATTTCTTACAAAATTGTTCAACTCTTAGAAAGAAGAGAGAGAAGGAGAAAGCTTTGATTTTGACATTAATTAGATCCGATGCAGATAGAAGTGATAGTGATACATCATTATTTTCAAACACTATTTCACCTTTAGACATTACGAGTTCGGTAATAAATTCTGGAGCCTCTTGTCATATGACGCTAGGTAGGAGTTGTTTTTCTGTTATGAGAAGATTGACGCAAAGTAGTTCGTTTGGAGAATGACACATCTTGTCATGTTGTGGGCACTGGGAGTATGAGGTTTAAAATGCATTGTGACACCCCACATCCGTTAATGTCACTCGCTAAGGGAATGCATTAAGTTTCGTGAAGCGTTATAGGTAAACAGACACAGAATAATTACAAGACATATATAAATAAAATAGCAGCGGGAATTTAAATTTTTATTTCAAACATAAATCATAATACCGTGGTACACAATACCATAAGTCACAAAAACCATTACAATAAAATAACTTATGTCTTGCACCATCAGAGTACATAAGAATATAAAAAACATAATTCCCTGATTGAAAGAGTTAAGCCATAGTAGAGACAAGAATTTGAGCTATACTTCAGAAGTAGCTCCTAGTAATATGATATCTGAGTCCTGACTAAGCCTGAGTGTTTCCTCCCCGAGAACCTAGGGGAGGAACGGAAGAAAGAAGGAGAAACAAAAGGGTCAGACATAAAGTCTGGTGAGTCTAGTTACTTTTAGTCAATAAATAAATAAAAGTAACATGATAGGCATATAAAGTGGATAAGAGAGATCACTACATAAATGGCAGGTGTGACAAGGTAGACAGGGTAAGGTGTATGCACTTCTCTAATGATTACTCTGCACTGTTACTAGTATAACCAGAATGAGATTATCCCTTCCACTTTAAGGTGGTAGACTTAGGGCATATGTCCAAATATACCCTAACCACTACCCTAATCGATCGGCTCCCTACTCCGTAGATACTCTGTGCCAGCCCCACGGTAGGATGTATCACGTCCTACAGTGGCAACCACTCACTGATATGCACAGCCCCATATCTACTGGTGTCTCGGTTATCTTATCCCCCTCGTCCGACTCATGCACGCACATGGCTCGCTCGGTTTGCATCGCCCACACCGTCCTCCACGTTTGGATCTCTTACAATCAGTCAGTAAGCGTGTTCCCTCTCCGCCTAGTATAGAGTATTTTATTTGATACTTACTCTGGTTTACTGACTGAAATGGGTCCCATACAATATGATACAAACTCCCCCGTTTGTCTAGTATCCCCCACTAGGTTTTTCACTGACCATGTATACGACTAGGTGTCTTTAATTACTAGCCCTATACCAGTTATGCTTACCCTAAAAGGTGTCTTTAATTACATAACTTTTATACTTTCCTCCGGTTATGTATACCACTAGGTGTGTTTAATTACATAACCTTATCTAGTTAAGTTTGTAGGCCTATATGTAAATATTACCCACCCCCTCCAAATTTTCTTAACCCATCCACTATTCCAATCAATTTACTTAACCCTAACCTTATTTCATAATCATACAATCCTTATGGATTAGATTTGGTTAAGTAGTCCAATTCATTACCATGTCCATTTATGGTTTATAATGGGCTAGACCTCCCACATTAGGCCTACAACATGTGGATGCTGGGTATGCCGGTCGGGTCCAAGCGGAGTTATTCCACAGTTGGGCCTAACCTCGTGTCTTAGCCCGATTCGTATTTGCGTACTTAGACCTTCCACATTAGATTCAACATTAATGGTTGTTGGATATGCCGGTTGGGTCCGGGCAGGCATCCACCACTAATGCAACCTAACCTCGTGTCATAAGTACAATTACAATTCCTGAAAGTGTGTCGATAGACGACTTTAGGCAGGATCAGTAATATGGCTATGCAGAATGTATGTGATAACTTAAGCTATTCAATAGTTATGCAAATAAATATTCGCAAACAATATATATATCACAAATAATTATAAATGCAGTAAAGTAAAGTAAAGTAACGACACCAGGATTTTTATACTGGTTCGGACCTCCCGTCCTACATCCAGTCCCGAAGCTCCTCTTCGGCTTTTCACTAAACAACACCCTCGCTTCACCCGGAGGAACAGGTTCACAACACTACTTGATTTACGGGCTACAAGTTTACCCACTTGATTTCACGGGCTACAAGCTTACCCACTTGATTTCACAGGCTACAAGCTTACCCACTTGATTTCACGGGCTACAAGCTTACCCACACAGGACAATTACAAGAGTTTGACTTCTGATTGTGTTCTTCTTTCAACACTGATTTGTCAACGATTGAGTACACCCTTCCTATAATCTTATCCTCAAGTATATGAATTGAATGCAAAGATTTGAAGGAAGTTAGTTGCTTGTTGAATCAAAATATGAGAAATATTATCAAGGATTCAATAAGTAACTTGAATTTGGGAGCTTTTTAGAATGCAAGAGTATTTAGAGTTTAAGATCAGAAAATATGAGAAGATTTCGTTGTGTGAAAAAATAAAATGCTTTGATGTATATATAATCGTTGAAGAGTTGTCAACTTTCATGAAGAGTTTTATCAAAGAGATGCACCCGTTTCCTTTTAGAAATGAAAATGAATCTCTTCATGAAATATGATGCCTTTTAGAAAATATGGCCGTTGTAAAATATGACCGTTGGAAATATGACCGTTAGAAAATATGACCGTTAGAAAATATGGCCATTGTAAAATATGACCGTTGTAAAATATGACCATTGGAAATATGAAGTGTCCCTTCGTGAAGTGTCTTTTTGTGAAGTGTTTTTTCGTGAATTGAAGTGTCTTTTCGCGAAGTGATGAAGTGTCTTTTCATGAAGTGTCCTTTCATGAAGTGTCTTTTCGCGAAGTGTCTTTTCACGAAGTGTCTTTTCACGAAGTGTCTTTTCGTGAAGTGTCTTTTCACGAAGTATCTTTTGGCGAAGTGTCTTTTCACGAAGTGTCTTTTCGCGAAGTGTCTTTTCGTGAAGTGTTTTTTCGTAAATGCATTTGTGTATGTTATATATTTGAGGATAGATTTTAACAATATATAACACCTCTAAGACACAATTAAATAGATAATCATAACCTATATCACTTTTTCTTTGATCTTCTCTTCTTCCTTGTCATGAATCAAAAACCTATGATCTAACATTCTCTCCCTTTTTTGATTGATGACAACCTCTTGCAATCTTGTAGAGTTATTTATTTTCTCGCCCTGAATGTATGCTTGCATATATTTATCTCCCCCTGAATAAAAAGCTTCTCTGCAACATTTTGTTAGTGCACAAAATGTTAGTGTATAATGCATATATATTCTATACTTTTTCTCCCCCTTTGTCATCGATTAAAAAGAATATATAACATGATAAAGCAGTAATCGAGAACAAGTAAGAGAAAACAATTATAGATAGTTTTCAAATAGCATACGAGACTATTTATTATACGTCCATAGAGATACCGAAATAGTCTTCTCTTTGTTGTGGTGTACCTGCAAAAAAATATATGATGTATATACTTTGGTACCCACTTGTTTCGATTGGGTCCAGGAGTTAGATAGAAGGTAACCATACCCAAAAGGGTTTATGGAACCTTTTAAGATAAAATTTTCATTATTAACTACTAAATCAAAATAATCATCAATATATTTTTCTCTGTTTCTCCAATCTACTGGAATCCAAATACTTAAGTGGTTTATATTGATATTTCTATTCATACTTCTAGATGTTATAGAAGTATTCGAATAATAATTGGATCTAGGATGTGTATTAGTACTAGCATTGCTATTCTTATTGTACATAAAAGCGTATCTAGTACTATTTCTATGATTGGTTTTATTATATCCTAAACCACTTTTGTCATGTAAAGGTCGAGATCTAGATAAAATCATATTTAAATCATTTTGACCTTTATTAAATTTCGTGAACTTATTTGTACATTTGATTCCACAGTCGCGATTGATATTTTCAAAAGAAACCCTGTTATTAATACCCTTATTTAATTTAGAATTCTTCCTTTTTAAAGTTCTATTCTCATTTTCGAGACAACTAATTTGAGATTCTGAATTATATAAAGATGAATGTAATTTTCCTTTTGAGTCAGAAATTTCATTTTGCAAAACATTACTATTCACTTTTAAGAACTCACATTCTTTAGATAATTTCAAATTCTTTTTAGTTAGAGCTCCATTCTCTTTTTCAAGAGACAATATTAAAGAACTTGAATTATCTAAAGAATCTTCTAATGATTTATTTCTATTTTGCAAAAGATCGATTTCCTTTAAAAGAACATTGTTTTTATCTTCTAGTTGCTCATTTTCTTTTTGAAGAAAATCTTTTGAAAAACAAGCTCTTCTTAGGTATTTTCGAAACATTTGGATTGTTTTACCAAACGATTGTTTTCTTCTTTTAATTTGGAATTTTCTTGCTTGTAATTTTTTGACATAGCTAAAACGACTGTATTGAGTTTCAATAATTTTTCATGGTCTAACAAAAGATCTTTAAATAATGAATCTACACATACCGATTGTGATCTGACTTTAGCCATGAGACATTTGCTTCCTTGCTCTCTTGATTCGGCTTTGTTGCTCTTCCACTTTCCGATTCCCTAACTAGATTTATTTATAGCCATTTGTTCTAGGATGTTGTTATGATCTCTAGAACGCCAGGCTCTGATACCAACTGAAAAGGTCGGTAGACGACTTTAGGCAGGATCAGTAATATGGCTATGCAGAATGTATGTGATAACTTAAGCCATTCAATAGTTATGCGAATAAATATTCGCAAACAATATATATATCACAAATAATTATAAATGCAGTAAAGTAAAGTAAAGTAGAGTAACGACACCAGGATTTTTCTACTGGTTCGGACCTCTTGTCCTACATCCAGTCCCGAAGCTCCTCTTCAGCTTTTCACTAAACAACACCCTCGCTTCACCCGGAGGAACAGGTTCACAACACTACTTGATTTATGGGCTACAAGTTTACCCACTTGATTTCACGGGCTACAAGCTTACCCACTTGATTTCACGGGCTACAAGCTTACCCACTTGATTTCACTGGCTACAAGCTTACCCATACAGGACAATTACAAGAGTTTGACTTCTGATTGTGTTCTTCTTTCAACACTGATTTGTCAACGATTGAGTACACCCTTCCTATAATCTTATCCTCAAGTATATGAATTGAATGCGAAGATTTGAAGGAAGTTAGTTGCTTGTTGAATCAAAATATGAGAAATATTATCAAGGATTCAATAAGTAACTTGAATTTGGGAGCTTTTTAGAATGCAAGAGTATTTAGAGTTTAAGATCAGAAAATATGAGAAGATTTCGTTGTGTGAAAAAATAAAATTCTTTGATGTATATATAATCGTTGAAGAGTTGTCAACTTTCATGAAGAGTTTTAACAAAGAGATGCACCCGTTTCCTTTTAGAAATGAAAAGGAATCTCTTCATGAAATATGATGCCTTTTAGAAAATATGGCCGTTGTAAAATATGACCGTTGGAAATATGACCATTAGAAAATATGACCATTAGAAAATATGGCCGTTGTAAAATATGACCATTGGAAATATGAAGTGTCCCTTCATGAAGTGTCTTTTTGTGAAGTGTCTTTTCGTGAATTGAAGTGTCTTTTCGCGAAGTGATGAAGTGTCTTTTCATGAAGTGTCCTTTCATGAATTGTCTTTTCGCGAAGTGTCTTTTCACGAAGTGTCTTTTCGCGAAGTGTCTTTTCACGAAGTGTCTTTTCACGAAGTGTCTTTTCACGAAGTGTCTTTTCATGAAGTGTCTTTTCGTAAATGCATTTGTGTATGTTATATATTTGAGGATAGATTTTAACAATATATAACACCTCTAAGACACAATTAAATAGATAATCATAACCTATATCACTTTTCCTTTGATCTTCTCTTCTTCCTTGTCGTGAATCAAAAACCTGTGATCTAACAATTCCTAATTGTAATTACTAAACATTCCATTATTAATTAATTAGTCAATTAGTTAACCCTTTCCCTTTATAGGTGTTAATGCTCATTTTACCTAATAATTTGAATTATATGTCCAAAATTGTTCATATTCAAATTATGCCAATTTTAACCCCTTTTCCCTCATTTCCTAACTAGCGCACTCATAAATTGGTGGCATGCCTAGGCTAGTCAATAGCTTAGTCATAAACGATAATAGAGAAAATAATGGGAATATAACCAAAGTGATCATCTCGGCATAAACTAGCATGATGATAAAGTGAACGTATATACTGGCATGGATATGTAATTAACATCATAACAAGGTGGACATAAAACTGATGAACTGGTGGCAGTCAATTGATTCTAACATAACTACGATGTCACAATAAGCATAGTAAGATCTAAATTAGCAATTTAGATGTCCAATTGGTTTAGATCTAACATGACAACACAAGGTGATAAATTAGATCACATAATTCAGATCTAGAGGTTAAAATAGATCTAACACCATTAGAATGACATAATAGCATGTTTAGATCTAAATATGGGTTCTCATGTCCAACTTACAATATATCTAAGTTGGTCGCAATATGACAGGTTAAAGGTGACTTACATAAAGAGTCAGATCTAACCAATGTTGCAACTGTCAAAATTAACAGATTTGCATTCACCACAACATGGTTACAAGTCAAGATACACATAGGTAACATAATAGAATAACCACAAGTGCATTGGATCTAAAGGTGTAGATCCATCATGACATTGTATAAGATTTAACAATAGTATAGATTCATAGTTTACAACATATCCAATTCACAGTCTTTCACAATTTACTTTTCTTTATTTAAACCTAAAAGCAACTAGAAACTCACTGCGTTAGGTTTAGAGAATAGAGAGAATGGATCTTGAATTTTTGGATTTGATTTGCAAAGTTGAATGTTGTATGTTGTTGAAGAAAACGAATCCGTCTCAATTCGCACACCGACAGCATTTGGCTCCCATAATTTTCAATGAAGAAATAGGATAATTGGACACATATATATAGTTGCAGAACCCTCTGAAATTGACTACCACCTCACCCCTAGGGGTGTCGACACCCTTGTGGGTGGGTCAACCCATAGGTCGACACCCCTTAAGGGGGGGTCAACCCCGGCGTCGACACCCCTCTAGGGGGGTCGACCCCCTAGAGCTGGAAATTTGCCGCCTTGACGAATTTTTGATTTTCGAGCTATTCAGGATAGTGTCTGACTCATATCTGACTCATACGTGACTCATATGTGTATATATGTTCTTCTACACATGTACAAACTTAAAACCCTCATAACTTCTTCATACGGTGCCCATTTTACGCAAACCAGATGTCTATCTTGTCCAGAATTTCGAGATGGATGCGATGGCGCAGCACCTTTTCCTTAACTCTAAATATTAAACTAATTATTATTTAATTTATCCTCTTTTAGTGTCGTTAAAAATCGGGGTGTTACATTCTCCCCTACTCAAAGGATTTCGTCCTCGAAATCTCTAAGTTGAGAAGAATGCATATCCTACCATCCATCATCCAACTACTCATCCAACAACCACTACCATCCATTGTCCTTAGTGACTCCTAATGCTTAGATGAATATATGTAACGGTGTGTGTATATGTCCCAACACTAATGCAAAAGATCAGGCTGTCTACTGATTTAGTTGACCTCCTTAATGCAATGTGTGTTAGCGCCATGAATCCAATATGTATGCAAAAAAACCTATTATATCATATAAGTTCTGTATGTGTGCACATTCATTCGTCCAAATGCAACATCCATATGCTAGTTCATCCATTTCCATCCATAAAAGAAAAGAAATGCACACACATCCATATGCAGTATGAAAGTGATTGAGCCGATCTTAGTGCCTAATGTGTGTCTATGTACGTCCACAGGCAACCACTAGCAAACACTTGCATCCACTTGCATCCATCAAACATAACATGTCTCAAACACATGTTTACATCCATATGATTCCTATCTAAAGGTCGAAAAAACTATGGATAAGATACACTCAAATGATAGAAACAAGCACTGATAAAATTTTGAAAAAAGGAGTTAAGAACATGCCCTCGAAAAGGAAAGGGTACGAAGCACAAATCTTGTCTTCGGTTTCCCAAGCCGCATCCTTTTGGTTATCTCCCTATTGAACCTTTAGCAACTTGATCTCTTTATTGCGTAGCTTCTTAACTTCTGATCCCAAAATACGGGTAGGGACTCGCCTGACTGTCACCTCCCGTTCCACTTCTACTTCTTCCAACACACTCGGCTCAACGATTACAGTGGTGTCATGCAGGCACTTCCGCCGATGAGAAATGTGGAAAACATCATGAACGCCGGATAGATTGTCTTGGAGTTTTACTCTATAGGCCATTTGACCAATCCTCTCGATTATGGGAAATGGTCCCACAAACCTAGGTGCCAACTTCCCTACTGATCCGAAGCGAACCACATTCCTCAAAGGTGACTTTGATAAAAACCAAGTCTCCTATTTCAAATTCAAGGTCAGTCCTTCTCTTTTCTTCATAGGATTTCTGTCTGTCTTGAACTATCTTCATCCGCCGTCGAATAAGGTCAATCTTTTCGGACGTTTCCCTAACCATATCTGGTCCAAGTAATAATCTTTCTATAGATTCCCACCAACAAGTTGGTGATCTACAAGGTTGTCCGTACAATGCTTCTAAGGGTGCCGTGCCGATGCTAGCTTGATAACTGTTATTATAGGCAAACTCTACTAAAGGAAGATGCTCTTCCCAAGTCCCTCCGAAGTCTAGGATACACAGCCTCAAAAGATCTTCAAGAATCATGTTCACCCTCTCTGTCTGTCCATCGGCCTGAGGATGATAAGTGGTGCTCAAACACAGCTGTGTACCTAATGCTTCTTGCAAGCTTCTCCAAAATTCGCTGGTAAAGATGGGGTCACGATCACTCATGATGCTGGAAAGTACTCCATAAAGACGAGCTATCTCACAAACATAAATTGCTGCCAACCATGATGTCGTCCTCTTACTCTTAACTAGAATAAAGTGAGTGCTCTTAGTGAGTCTATCTACCACAACCCAGATATTTGTGTTGCCTTTCTTCGACCTAGGCAAACCATCTATGAAATCCATAGAGATGCTCTCTCAATTCCACTACGGAACCTCCAACGGATGAAGTAATCCACTGGCTTCTTTTGCTCAACTTTGACTTGCTGGCAAACTAAACATTGAGAAACAAATTTGGCCACATCTTTCTTCATCCTAGCCCAAAAGAAAACCTTCTTCATGTCCATGTACATCTCATCACTGCTTGGATGAATGATTATCTTAGAATGGTGGGCTTCTTTTAGGACTGTCGTTATCAAGCTTCCAGTTTGAGGAACACAAAGCATTCCATCTCGTCGCAACCACCCGTTTTCATCTATGGCATATCTACTGAGGTGACTAGAAGTCTCCCCTCTTCTGAGCTTATCCATGATGTCTAGAATCTGTGGGTCACCTTGTTGTGAAGCTCCTATCTGGTCCATAAGAGTCGGTCATATCTCCAAGGAAGCAAACAAATTAGGCAAAATCTCAATGGAGGGTCTAAAATCAAAAGCTAATATGAACTCCAAGTTCTTTCTTTCCACAAACAGAGGACTCAGAGCCACCTTCTGCCTACTTAGTGCGTCTTCCACCACATTACCCTTGCCAGGGGTATAAGAAATCTCAAAATCATAAGAAGCTAGAAACTCCATCCACTGTTGTTGCCTTAAATTGAGATCTTTCTACGAGAACAAATACTTGAGAGATTTATGATCGGTGTATAACTCGAACTTCTCTCCAAGTAAATACTGACGCTACGTCTTTAACGCAAACACTATGGCAGCTAGCTCTAGATCATGGGTAGAGTAGTTCTTTTGATGAACCCTCAACTGTTTACCCCCATAACACACTACTTTCCCTTCTTGCATTTGAACCGCACCAAGCTCTGTACCACATGCATCAGTGTGAACAGTAAACACCTTACTCCCATCAGGCAAGATCAAGACTGGGGTTGTTGTCAGAGCCCTCTTCAGTCGTTGGAAAGCAACATCACAGTCTACATCCCATGAAAATGCCAAGTTCTTCTTCGTCGGCCTGGTGAGTGGGGCTGATATCTTTGCGAAGTCCTTAATGAACTTCCTATAGTAACTTGCTAACTTAAGAAAGCTTGTCACCTCTGTTGCATTTTTAGGAATCTGCCAATCTTGCACGGCAACCACCTTCGTAGGATCTAAAGTTATCCCTTATTTGGAGACCACATGCCCTAAGAATCTCACCTCTTTTCTCCAAAATGGCATTTGGAGAATTTTGCTTTAAGATGATGGTCACAGAGAGTTTTCAAAACTTCTCTTAAATGTTGGGCATGCTCTTCTTCGCTTTTGGAGAAGATCAAACTATCATCGATAAAGACTACAACAAGTTTATTTAGGAACTCCCGAAACACCCTACTCATCAGATCGACAAAATAGGCGGGTGCATTCGTCAGTCCAAAAGGCAAAACTAGTCATTCGAAAAAACCGTCCGGAGTCCTAAAGACAGTCTTATCTATGCTGTCCTCAGCCACCCTCAACTGATGGAACCCATGGCCAAGTCTAACTGGGAAAATACCGAGGCACCAACAAGCTGATCAAATAAATCATCAATCCTCGGAAGCAGGTGTCTGTTCTTCTTAGTGAGTTTACTCAACTCTCTATAATCAGCACACAAACGAAGCAAACCATCCGCCTTAGTTGCGAATACTACTAGAGCACCCCACTCTAATATGATTCATCTGGTAAACCCTTTCTCAAGTAGCTCTCCTACTTGCTTACTCAGCTCCCTTCTTTCCCTCGGAGCCATGTGGCGCACTGACAATGCAATTGGCTTTGCATTATTCACCAAATATATATGAAAGTCGATCTCGCGCCTCGGAGGTAAACTCCGAACCTCATCAAAAACATTGGAAAAATCTTGGACTACTGTAACAGATTGCAGATTGTCGATAAATGCATCAAGAGACTCTAGGAAACTAAGCATAACCGACCCTTGTGGGTCACATGAAATCTCGAGGGTTCTCCCATGACAAGTCAGAAGCCTAACAACCCTCTTCTCACAATCCAGAATGACACCATACGTGGTAAGCCAATCCATTCCTAGAATCAACCCATAGCCCATAAACCCGAACACATATGCGTCGCATTCAAACTCGACGCCTAACACAAATATTTTCAAACCCCGACAAATCATAGATAAATGAGCCGAACCACCAATGGGGTTTGAAACAACTACGGGATCTACTACCATACTAGTAATTAAGTGCAGAGACTCAACTAAAGAACTTGATATAAATGAATGTGAGGCACCAGAATAAAAAAGTGTCCTAATAGGATGGTTGAAAGAGAAATTAAACCTTCCACAAAAAAATTTCTACCTCTATCAGGAGCACTGATTGCGAGAGCATGCACCTGCCCTCCAGAAGTCTCGGTCCTTTGACACTGTCCCTGTGATCCCTGTTTCTTCGGGCACTCTCTAGCAAATTGTCCAGCCTCTCCATAGTGGTAACAAGAGTTCTTCCTTCGCTTACAGTCTATAACCAGATGACCTTCCTTCCCACAATGGTGACATTTTCTCTTATCCTTGCCTTTATCATTTTTCCCTCCTTTCTTCTGCTATTGCTGCTGCCCCTTCTTGGGCCACACCTTCCTATTTTGCGATGTCTCCTCGGCCTTCTTTTCTCCCTTGTCTTCCTCATGCATTAGGGCCATATCGACAAGCTTTTCAAAAGTAGCCCCCCATTGGAATATGGGACATGGATAAACCATGCAGAGGCTCATTCAACCCTTTAGCAAACCGCAAAGCCCTTTTGTGTGACATATCCACTAACTCTAAACCAAACCTCGCTAGCTGGTTGAATTTATTCATATACTCTTTTACGGTCATGTTTCCTTGTTTGAGTGCTAAGAATCTCTCCATCTGCATGCTGCTTTCGGCTTAGGAAAGAAATTTGATTTCGAACCTCTGTCTAAAATCTTCCTAAATTTCCACCAGACGTCCAGCTTGAGTGACTTCCCACCAAAATGAGGCTTCATCCTTCAGTAGCCAGGCGGCTAACTAGACCTTCCTTCTATCCTCTATTCAAAAATTACGAATAATCCTCGGTCTCCTTGAGCTAATTCTGGGCTTCTACGAATGTCTCGTTCTCATGGAATGGCTTCCCTCCCATAGCACAGAACTCCTTGCAGATCCTGGCGAAGTTATCATCTCTTGGAGGGGGAGGGGGAGGAGGAATGACTGGTGCAGCTGGGGAAGGAACATTTCCTTGGCCTTCGGCCGGCGTCGTGGCCTCCAAATATCTACGGAACTATCTGGGTATTGTGACGCCCTCTGAGATATTAGGAATATTTTGTTCCCCAGACATGCTGAAAAAGGAAAAAGGAAGAAATTTAGATAAAGGACCAAAGGATACTACATATGGCTTTTTGGGGAATATTTTTCAAAATAGACTTTTCTTTATGAAAATGCTTTCTTTTAAAACCTTTTTGAAAATAATTTTCAAAAACTTTTTTCTAATCTGGTAACCTTCAGCTCTGATACCAAGTGTGACACCCCACGTCCGTTAATGTCACACACTATGGGAATGCATTAAGTTTCGTGAAGCGTTATAGGTAAACAGACACATAATAATTATAAGACAGATATAAATAAGATAGCAGGGAAATTTTTATTTTTATTTCAAACATAAATCATAATACCATGGTCCACAATACCATAAGTCACAAAAACCATTAAAATAAAATAACTTCTGTCTTGCACCATCAGAGCACATAAGAATATAAAAATCATAATTCCCCAACTGAAAGAGTTAAGCCATAGTAGTGACAAGAGCTTGAGCTATACTTAAAAAGTAACTCTTAGCAAGAGGATATCTGAGTACTAACTAAACCTGAGTGTTTCCTCCCTGAGAACATGAGGGGAGAAAGAAGGAGAAATAAAAGGGTGAGACATAAAGTCTGGCAATTCTAGTTACTTTTAGCCATTAAATAAATAAAAGTAACATGATAGGCATATAAAGTGGATAAGAGAGATCACTACATAAATGGAAGGTGTGACCAGGTAGACAGGGTAAGGTGTATGCACTTCTCTAATGATTGCTCTGCACTATTACTAGTATAACCAGAATGAGATGGTCCCTTCCACTATAAGGTGGTAGACTTAGGGCATATGTCCAAATATACCTTTACCACTACCCTAATCGATCGGCTCCCTACTCTGTGCCGGCCCCACGGTAGGATGTATCACGTCCTACAATGGCAACTCCTCACTAATATGCACAGCCCCATATCTATTGGTGTTACGGTCGTCTTATCCCCCTTTTCCCGGCTCATGCACGCACATGGCGCGGTCGGTTTGCGCTGTCCACACCATCCTCCACGTTTGAATCTCTTACAATCAATCAGTAAGTGTGTCCCCTCTCCGCCTAATACAGAGTATTTTATTTGATACTTACTCTGGGTTACTGACTGAAATGGGTCCCATACAATATGATACAAACTCTCCCCTTTGCCTTGTATCCCCCACTAGGTTTTTCATTGACTATGTATACCACTAGGTGTCTTTAATTACATAGCCATATACCAGTTATGCTTACCCTAAAAGGTGTCTTTAATTACATAACTTTTATACTTTCCTCCGGTTATGTATACCACTAGGTGTCTTTAATTACATAACCTTATTGGTTTAAGTTTGTAGGCCTATATGTAAATATTACCCACCCCATCCAAATTTGCTTAACGCATCCACTATTCCAATCAATTTACTTAACGCTAACCTTATTTCATAATCATACAATCCCTATGGATTAGATTTGGTTAAGTAGTCCAATTCATTACCATGTCCATTTATGGTTTATAATGGGCCAGACCTCCCATATTAGGCCTACAACGTGTGGGTGTTGGATATGTCGGTCGGGTCCGGGCGGACTTATTCCACAGTTGGGCCTAACCTCGTGTCTTAGCTCGATTCGTATTGGCGTACTTAGACCTCCCACATTAGGTTCAACATTAGTGGCTGTTGGATATGCCGGTCGGGTCCGGGCAGACTTCCACCTCTAATGCAGCCTAACCTCGTGTCATAAGTACAATTACAATTCCTAATTGTAATTACTAGACATTCCATTATTAATTAATCAGTCAATTAATTAGCCCTTTCCCTTTATAGGTGTTAATGCCCATTTTACCCAATAATTTGAATTATATGTCCAAAGATGTTCATATTCAAATTATGCCAATTTTAACCCTTTTTACCTCATTTCCTAACTAGCACACTCATAAACTGGTGGCATGCATGCCTTGGTTAGTCAATAGCCTAGTCATGAACGATAATAGGGAAAATAATGGGAATATAACCAAAGTGATCATCTTGGCATAAATTAGCATGATGATAAGGTGAACATACATATTGGCATGGACATGTAATTAACATCATAACAAGGTGGACATAAAACTGATGAACCGATGGTAGTTAATTGATTCTAACATAACTACGATGTCACAATAAGTATAGTAAGATCTAAATTAGCAGTTTAGATGTTCAATTGGTTTAGATCTAACATGAGAACACAAGGTGATAAATTAGATCACATAATTCAGGTCTAGAGGTTAAAATAGATCTAACACCATTAGAATGACATAATAGCATGTTTAGATCTAAATATGGGTTCACATGTCCAACTTACAACATATCTAAGTTGATCGCAATATGATAGGTGAATGGTGATTTACATAAAGAGTTAGATCTAACCAATGTTGCAACTGTCCAAATTAACAGATTTACATTCACCACAACATAGTTACAAGTCCAGATCCACATAGGTAACATAGTAGAATAACCACAGTTGCATTGGATCTAAAGGTGTAGATCCATCATGACATAGTATAAGATTTAAAAATTGCATAGATTCATAGTTTACAACATATCCAATTCGCAGTCTTTCATAATTTACTTTTCTTTATTTGAACCTAAAAGCAACTAGAAAATCACTACGTTAGGTTTAGAGAATAGAGAGAATGGATCTTGAATTTCTGGATTTGATTTGCAAAGTTGAATGTTGTATGTTGTTGAAGAAAACAAATCCTTTTCAATTCGCACATCGACAGCATTTGGCTTCCATAATTTCCAATGAAGAAATAGGAGAATTGGACAAATATATATAGCCGCAGAACCCTCTGAAACCGACTGCCACCTCAGCACCAGGGGTGTCGACACCCCTGTGGGTGGGTCGACCCATAGGTCATTACCCCTTAATGGGGGTCGATGTAACGACCCGTGTTTTTCGACCATTTGAATATGAATATTTAAATTAGTTTTAAATATTATGTTGGGAATATTAATGGAATTTAATATTTAATTCGTTATTAAAAACGAAGTTGAACGTTATAATTTATAAATAATATAATTTGAGCTTGGAAATGGCGTGCAGTTCGTAATATTTGGTTTTGAACTTCAACTGAGAATACAGGATTCGATATAAGTCGGATTTCTGTGAAACAAGACACGTTGGAGCCGTATTGACGATAATTTTCATATGAAAGAGAAAAATCCAGATTCCGTGTTATAGATAGTAAGTTATGGCCAAATCAAATTTTGAAATAGTCGCTATGGAAAATCGTTATTTAATTATAGGCCTTTAAAATAGCCGTTTTGCAAACGGACTCAGATTTCGACGAAACCAGTTTCATTAGAACCGTATCGTTAAATTATTGCACGGTGTCAAATGGCGTGGCAAACCGATGTCGTATGTGACCACGGTAGCCATAAACGCCCATTCATTTTCTATAACGCGTAATTAAATTAATAAAGAGATATTTGAGTATAATTTGAGCAGACGATCGAATTAGACCGCGAAACCAGTTCCGTTGAGTTCGTATCGTCGATTAGAGTCAGGATAGGTATATAGTTTGTTATTTTTAGAGATCGGGAAATTTGGCGTTAAAAAGGGTAGGGCGGTTCGGGGTAAAAATAGCCTACCGGGGCAACAGTCTCAGAATGCGACGAAATTAGTGTCGTTGGGTTCGTATCGAAAAGTTATTGTCGATGTTAGCAGTTTCAAGTTGATTCGATTTATCTGGTGATCGTAGAAAAATTAAACGCGTGTTCATTTCTGGTTTCATAAAGGAAATTTTTTCATACGATATCGGAATTCGACGAAACTTGTCTCATTGGGTTCGGAATATTTTTTTACACTAAGATTAGCTTTGTTATCAGAAAACGAAGGTCGTATATGGCGGTTTTTACGAGTTACTTTATGGAGAAGTTTCGTATAATAATATATGTATATATAAACCAACAAAAATCTTGGTTCACTGTATATTTCGTGCCTACCCTGAATCTCCCCTACTCTATGACTGTTGCAACACACATGTGTGTCATTATACGGTATGTATTTTCACTGCAAGGCTACCTAATCTACACGCAGACCTCAAACTGAAAGTGACACCCTACTTTGTACCCAACTGCCAATTGATGACCTAAATTCTGAACCTTGCCGACCAAGTATTCTTGGATGAAATGACACCCCAATGCCGTGCTACCCACACAAGTTTCTCCTATATATTCATACGAATGTCGTTCCTTTTTCTCCAGCTTCTTTCAGCGCCTCCACTTAAGCAATGAACGGCAGAAACCTTCAACCCTTCCTCCCCTTGATCTCCTAATCGGCTGATCTTCCCCACTAACTTTTTATATGAATAGTCTTTAGCTCACCAAGCTCTCTAAGATGAACGGTGGCGATCTCGTTTTGAGTTTTCTGGTGGCCGCGGGTGCCCTCGAAAGGTGTGGTTTTTGTCGGGTTGCGGAGGCTGAACTGGTTCCAGCGCAAATAGAGAGGCTCAAGGCGCAGAGAGTAGTGACGGTTGATGGGGCGTTGGTGGTCCATACGATGGTGTGAGGAGGGATTGCGGAAGTGGATACGTGAAGCTATTTACGAGAGCAGGGAGGGTCTTTGAGGTCCGTTAATTGTAGAAGGAACAATGGGAACCAAAGTGTTTGGATGACACCAGGAAACGAATGCAACAAAGGGAATGATTTGGGGATCCTTAAGTGACGGTGTTAAGGTAGGTGGGAGGAGCATGACAGCACAAACGAGAAGAAAGGTTTTATGATGGAAACGAGAAAGGGAATATGCGAGTACCGGTGAACAATGGGAAGACTGGAGCTGATTAGCCTGACCGAATGCAAATGCTTTTGGAAAGTCTCATGAAGGCCAGAACGCAAGAACGTAAGCATGGGAGATCAAAATAAGAGTTGCCTTGGAAATTCACTAATCAAAACGTAATTAATCTTTTATGTTAATTAAGAATTTATTTAAGGAATATTTAATTCAATTAAAATTGTCAATGCTTGTATGGTTATAACTTGTGCGTTTATGATCAGAATTGAACGGTTCAACTGGCGTTGGACTCGCACTGACAAGCACTACGCGGTGGAACTAATTTGGATGATAGTGGTGACAGATGGAAATTCCAGTTAAAATTAAACGACCGTTTAATTTTAACGGAACCACTTCAACAGAATCAAATCAAGGTGAGTTAAACTCACTCAGTTACCCTTTTTATATTTTATATAAATTGGGTGTTTTTATTTTGTGTGCTCTGCTTACCAATGGTTGACTATTTTGCTAGTTATACATTGATCTGTTGATTTAACTGATGAAATTAAACTGTGTTTAATTTCAGTGAAATACCAAATCGTTATTTTAACGATTGGTTCCAATAAAGGTAACTTACCTTATTGGTCACGTTTATTTTATAAACGTGTTTTAAATGGTTGAATTGTTTGCATTGCTTGTGGTTGATATTAAATGGCCGTTATTCATTGTTATCAGTTAAATGAAAACTGAATAATCTGGTGTGTGATAACCGTTTTGAATACAGGGAAGAACAGGTTGGAGGGATCCAACCGGATTCCTCAAATATATTATTTATTTTCATATTACCATATATGAACTGTCCTGTTAGGATTGATTGATTTGATGGTTGATTATTGAATGTTCAACATCTGTTAGTTTAAACCAATGGGTGATATTGGTTGGGTATTTGGCGGAGTATGGCCTATAAAATCAATCAGGTTATAAATACCGATTCACCGTCAGGTGAATCGATAAGGATGAAGTTATAAAATTTATTTTATAACTGGAATTGGATTTTGAATACATCATTTTGAATAAAAAGTTATTTAAGAGAAATAAATAAATATTTTATTTGTTTAAGACTTTGATTTGTTATGAATTTATTTTGCAAAGCAGATGCTGATGTTAATCAGATTTACCAGTTGAAGAATAAGAAATGAATTAAATGGTTAAACCTTGGAAGATTGTTTTGTAAAGAAAACAAATAATTAGAATCTATCTAAATTAATTATATTTTTAATTAATTTAAAGCGAGGATTGTTGAAATCGGTTAATGAGGTAATCAAGTTTTTGAGTTAATTAAATCGACCGTTTGGAATTAGAATTGTTTATCAAGTTAATGTGTTTTGACTAAAATAGTTAAATGAATACTGTTTGAATTTAAATAAGGATTTAAAAGGGATTTAATATTTAATTTAGTTAATAAAGGGATTAACTACTAAAGTAGTTAATGTTGGAAATAAGTTATTATTTTAATTAATGATAAATTTAGAAATATATTTTTAAATGGAATTCATTTAAAAGGTTACCGAATGTGAGATGCAAGCCAATTGAATGGGACAAGGGAAATAAGATCTCCAAAGTGGATAAGGGTTGAAAATAATTGAAAGGAGATCGGTAGAAAGTGAAATTTGGGGATAAAGAAATGGGTCATAAGATTGTATAAATAAACCCAATTTATAAATGGGATTTTGCTTTGAGACTGGAGTGGAATTTTGGTGTTGGATTACAACTGATATTTATCTGAGGATAAGAATGTTGTTGATCAAGGTCTGAGAGGTAATTAAAATACCCCAACTTGAACAACATCGGGATTATCTGAAGATAGTATTAGTTGGTAATCGTAAGAGACGTTAGTGGATATGGTTTGAAAATCTAAACAGCGATTTTAGCGCTGTTGTTATAATATATGTTTTGTAAATCTAATATAGCGATTGTAGCGCTTTTGCGATAGTAAATGGGTTGTAAACCTAAACAGCGATTATAGCGTTGTTGTTTTGTAAATCTAAATAGTAATTATAACGCTATTGTTATAACATATGTGCTATAAATTTCTTTGTTAAAACTAATGGATTTCCGAATTTAAAAGATGATTGGAAGGAAGATTTAAGTGGGAAATTGAATATAGTTATTCAAGCTAGAGTTAGCCAAACATAGTTTTTTTCAAGATGAGTGCCATTTCGTACGACTGCTAGCGTAATTCGCAGGGCTGCAGATAGCCTACGGCGGTCGGATGTTTCCTGAGGGAATCAGGCGTAACCATTGTGATCGCTGCGATCTAGAGTCAAGCGAATGGATTTAAGTCGAGTATTAGTTAATCAATTAGAGTTAATCGATTAGAGTTAAATCAAATTAGAGTTATTCAATTATCGTATTTTCAAAGATTGAAATTAGAAGTTTTTTTAAAGTAAATCAGTTTGATTTAAAGGCCAAGTGATGTTGAATACTGAACCAGTGAACTCATTGGAGTGTCATGATTGAAACACTGTATATTTTGATAGTTAAAACACCGACTATCAAACCTGTCCAATACGATTGTTGGTATGGAAAGACCGGGATCGAATTTATATTCGAAAACCATTCCGTCCAACAAATACGTGAAGATCTCAGAAGATGATTGAGATGGAGCATTGAAGACTATGGATTTTCATACACGGAAGAACCACTAATATTCTCTGCCTGGCAAGCAGAGATGAGTTGTGATTCTGTCGTGGTTGGAATCTACGGGTTGCAAGGACTTCTCGCTGCTGATCCATGGGGTGATTCCTATATGGATGCAGTAGGAGAGTGCCTTCGGTTCATCCTGTTCCTGGATGACGTATATGGACGGATGTCTGACAGAGTATTTCCAAAGGGTCACGTACGTTGATTTCTTCAAACGTACGATAGTTGTTGGCGGAGATTTGCCGTTCTCTTAGCTTCCAGCTAGAGTATTTTTGTGGACGTCAATTAGTGATGTCTGGCGGATCTGACGATGTGGCATTCAAAGTGAATGATGATCTGGTGTTCAAAAGTTAATTTAAGCCTCAAGCCTCATCAACCGGGAAATGACAAAAATCGGGCAGGCAACATGGCTATGTGGGTCGCTCCCATTAGGGTGTATGATCACCTATCTAGAGAAATTCCTATTTGCTTCTTTAATCTATGTTTCGATGTTGTCCCTTGTCGGGAGGCGGTTGCTGATCCCAACCGTCGGTGGTATACATTCGATACACTCAAGCGAAATGAGTGGTCGGTCATGTGAGGGCCGGGTTGCAAGAAGTTCTTGTTGAACCCAGTGTATTCGTCTCTAGAGATACACGATCGGAAGGTGGACCCATACCTTGTCAAGTCGGAATCCAATCCCCAATAAGCGCCTGCGGTTTTGATTGTATACTATATATGTGGAGCGTGAGATGCAAGCGTTCCACTATATTGTTATTTACTTGTATTTAGACATTATTATAATATCAGACAAGATATTGGTTTCAAACTGTTTTGGGTTATCGTAAGGTAAAAACCGTCCGTATTTATGTGTGGATTTGGTCTTACGATTATCCTTTTCTTTTGAAAAGATTTTTAACTTTAAAATCATGATTGGATGATTCACCCTTATTACTGTGCGAGTTTATCTCACTCTGGTTCACCAGACTGACCCGGTGTTTTGTAAATGCTCGGGTTAGACCGGGTTGTACAGGTTCAGGTTATCGACTGCTGTGAAGAGACGAGCTGGAAGAGTCCAGACGTATGATATTACTAGTATTCCGCTGTGTGTTGTATGAGGACAGATTATAACTGTCCCATGGTATGATGTACTCTGATACTGTAAGTATTTTCAAAGTTCTCAATAAAGATTTATTTCTGTATTATATTTTGTTCCGCTGCGATGTGAGACTCTGTGTGTGGTTCTTCTTCTTCTTCTATTCTAATATTTCTTTCTTTCTTATCTCACCCTCTAACTTCTTTCTATTAATGATCTGGAATGTTCGATGTCTGAATGGTCAACATGGTAGTTTGATGTTGATTTTCGGAGTCGAATATCCTGGTTCGTTACAGTGGTATCAGAGCTGAAGGTTAAGTAATTACCTTGGCTCTGTGGTGTAACTCAGTAGAGATGAGGTTAGTAATACCCTAGACTGAGTTTGAGTGTATATATATGAGCGCGTATTTGTAAATTGTTGTAAAAACTGTCTTATATTGTGTTGATTGGTTTGTTGAGTAGTTTATGAATTCTGGTCGATACAGTAATGCAAACTGTATCGATAAGTGTTTCTAAACTCTTGAACAGAATAATTCGACACAGTATGTTTTTGAAAGAGGGTAAATGAAATAATTTTACCCAAATTATATTTTAATATAAAAGAATGATTAACATTTGAAGTATTATAATATATTGGATGTGTTGGTTGATTTTAATTGAAATGGTTATATAAATAACCAACTGAAATTCGTATAATATAAAAGCAGATTTATTAAATTTGAAATTAAAACCGGAATTGGAATTAAAATTCCTAAAGGTGGAAAAGGGGTTTGCAAATGAACTTGGATTGGATATATGAGAATTTTAAGATCCCGGGAGATTTTAAATTGGTTTACAAGAATCGTGAATGATATTTTGAAATATATTTCAAAATGGAGGTATTTAAATATGATTTTGAATGGTTATATAGTACTGAACTCACTTTGATAGCTGGGAAATAACTCTGAGGATGCTGGCCACATCATCAGTGTTCATTTCCGAGTTCTAAGTGACGGATTACTACCAAAATCTTGTTTTGAACTGCTTTGAGAAAAAACAAGTTGTTTGAAATCCGAAAAAGGAATATTTGACTTTTGAAAGAGCTACTGTTTAAAAACTCCCAGAAAAAAATTGTTGAACAAAAACAAAATTAAATAAAAGTTTGTGAAAGCAAATATGGATTGAATTGAAACCGATTAACAGGAAATTGAATCGGGAGATAATATATCAAGTAGAATCAGATTTTGAATTGTGACACAAGAATCTGAAATAGTGTTGGTTGGAATTGATGATGGATGATGATTGAGTTAAGAATGAGATTTGGCTTGGACGCGTGAAGGATTTGGTTTTGAAGATAAAATTGGAATTTTGTTTGGGAATGCAGTTGTATACACTGACAGGGTGGCAGACGGGAAAGGATATAATGGTATGCCCGACAAAAAGGTACACGTTTATTTTTATATGGATTTGGAGATTTGTGAGCCAATTTGGCAAGCCACTTGGCTGTTTCATTTTCTTTTGAATTGGAGAAGGCCTAGAAAAGGCGAGTTAGAGTTGTACCGACTGAGCCGTACAGAGAAGGTGCTGGCGAAATTTTTCGAAAATTTAAGTGTTAGAAAATTTTCGATATTTTTGAAAATATTTATTTACAGTATTGAATTGGTTTCTAATTTAATATAAATTGAATTTGGAAATTAATGAGTTTATGACGTTTTTCTTACCTTAGTAATTTCGAGGACGAAATTATTTTAAGGGGGGAAGAATGTAACGACCCGTGTTTTTCGACCATTTGAATATGAATATTTAAATTAGTTTTAAATATTATGTTGGGAATATTAATGGAATTTAATATTTAATTCGTTATTAAAAACGAAGTTGAACGTTATAATTTATATATAATATAATTCGAGCTTGGAAATGGCGTGCAGTTCGTAATATTTGGTTTTGAACTTCAACTGAGAATACATGATTCGATATAAGTCGGATTTCTGTGAAACAAGACACGTTGGAGCCGTATTGACGATAATTTTCATATGAAAGAGAAAAATCCAGATTCCGTGTTATAGATAGTAAGTTATGGCCAAATCAAATTTTGAAATAGTCGCTATGGAAAATCGTTATTTAATTATAGGCCTTTAAAATAGCCGTTTTGCAAACAGACTCAGATTTCGACGAAACCAGTTTCATTAGAACCGTATCGTTAAATTATTGCACGGCGTCAAATGGTGTGGCAAACCGATGTCGTATGTGACCACGGTAGCCATAAACGCCCATTCATTTTCTATAACGCGTAATTAAATTAATAAAGAGATATTTGAGTATAATTTGAGCAGACGATCGAATTAGACCGCGAAACCAGTTCCGTTGAGTTCGTATCGTCGATTAGAGTCAGGATAGGTATATAGTTTGTTATTTTTAGAGATCGAGAAATTTGGCGTTAAAAAGGGTAGGGCGGTTCGGGGTAAAAATAGCCTACCGGGGCAACAGTCTCAGAATGCGACGAAATTAGTGTCGTTGGGTTCGTATCGAAAAGTTATTGTCGATGTTCGCAGTTTTAAGTTGATTCGATTTATCTGGTGATCGTAGAAAAATTAAACGCGTGTTCATTTTTGGTTTCATAAAGGAAATTTTTTCATACGATATCGGAATTCGACGAAACTTGTCTCATTGGGTTCGGAATATTTTTTTACACTAAGATTAGCTTTGTTATCAGAAAACGAAGGTCGTATATGGCGGTTTTTACGAGTTACTTTACGGAGAAGTTTCGTATAATAATATATGTATATATAAACCAACAAAAATCTTGGTTCACTGTATATTTCGTGCCTACCCTGAATCTCCCCTACTCTATGACTGTTGCAACACACATGTGTGTCATTATACGGTATGTATTTTCACTGCAAGGCTACCTAATCTACACGCAGACCTCAAACTGAAAGTGACACCCTACTTTGTACCCAACTGCCAATTGATGACCTAAATTCTGAACCTTGCCGACCAAGTATTCTTGGATGAAATGACACCCCAATGCCGTGCTACCCACACAAGTTTCTCCTATATATTCATACGAATGTCGTTCCTTTTTCTCCAGCTTCTTTCAGCGTCTCCACTTAAGCAATGAACGGCAGAAACCTTCAACCCTTCCTCCCCTTGATCTCCTAATCGGCTGATCTTCCCCACTAACTTTTTATATGAATAGTCTTCAGCTCACCAAGCTCTCTAAGATGAACGGTGGCGATCTCGTTTTGAGTTTTCTGGTGGCCGCGGGTGCCCTCGAAAGGTGTGGTTTTTGTCGGGTTGCGGAGGCTGAACTGGTTCCAGCGCAAATAGAGAGGCTCAAGGCGCAGAGAGTAGTGACGGTTGATGGGGGCGTTGGTGGTCCATACGATGGTGTGAGGAGGGATTGCAGAAGTGGATACGTGAAGCTATTTACGAGAGCAGGGAGGGTCTTTGAGGTCCGTTAATTGTAGAAGGAACAATGGGAACCAAAGTGTTTGGATGACACCAGGAAACGAATGCAACAAAGGGAATGATTTGGGGATCCTTAAGTGACGGTGTTAAGGTAGGTGGGAGGAGCATGACAGCACAAACGAGAAGAAAGGTTTTATGATGGAAACGAGAAAGGGAATATGCGAGTACCGGTGAACAATGGGAAGACTGGAGCTGATTAGCCTGACCGAATGCAAATGCTTTTGGAAAGTCTCATGAAGGCCAGAACGCAAGAACGTAAGCATGGGAGATCAAAATAAGAGTTGCCTTGGAAATTCACTAATCAAAACGTAATTAATCTTTTATGTTAATTAAGAATTTATTTAAGGAATATTTAATTCAATTAAAATTGTCAATGCTTGTATGGTTATAACTTGTGCGTTTATGATCAGAATTGAACGGTTCAACTGGCGTTGGACTCGCACTGACAAGCACTACGCGGTGGAACTAATTTGGATGATAGTGGTGACAGATGGAAATTCCAGTTAAAATTAAACGACCGTTTAATTTTAACGGAACCACTTCAACAGAATCAAATCAAGGTGAGTTAAACTCACTCAGTTACCCTTTTTATATTTTATATAAATTGGGTGTTTTTATTTTGTGTGCTCTGCTTACCAATGGTTGACTATTTTGCTAGTTATACATTGATCTGTTGATTTAACTGATGAAATTAAACTGTGTTTAATTTCAGTGAAATACCAAATCGTTATTTTAACGATTGGTTCCAATAAAGGTAACTTACCTTATTGGTCACGTTTATTTTATAAACGTGTTTTAAATGGTTGAATTGTTTGCATTGCTTGTGGTTGATATTAAATGGCCGTTATTCATTGTTATCAGTTAAATGAAAACTGAATAATCTGGTGTGTGATAACCGTTTTGAATACAGGGAAGAACAGGTTGGAGGGATCCAACCGGATTCCTCAAATATATTATTTATTTTCATATTACCATATATGAACTGTCCTGTTAGGATTGCTTGATTTGATGGTTGATTATTGAATGTTCAACATCTGTTAGTTTAAACCAATGGGTGATATTGGTTGGGTATTTGGCGGAGTATGGCCTATAAAATCAATCAGGTTATAAATACCGATTCACCGTCAGGTGAATCGATAAGGATGAAGTTATAAAATTTATTTTATAACTGGAATTGGATTTTGAATACATCATTTTGAATAAAAAGTTATTTAAGAGAAATAAATAAATATTTTATTTGTTTAAGACTTTGATTTGTTATGAATTTATTTTGCAAAGCAGATGCTGATGTTAATCAGATTTACCAGTTGAAGAATAAGAAATGAATTAAATGGTTAAACCTTGGAAGATTGTTTTGTAAAGAAAACAAATAATTAGAATCTATCTAAATTAATTATATTTTTAATTAATTTAAAGCGAGGATTGTTGAAATCGGTTAATGAGGTAATCAAGTTTTTGAGTTAATTAAATCGACCGTTTGGAATTAGAATTGTTTATCAAGTTAATGTGTTTTGACTAAAATAGTTAAATGAATACTGTTTGAATTTAAATAAGGATTTAAAAGGGATTTAATATTTAATTTAGTTAATAAAGGGATTAACTACTAAAGTAGTTAATGTTGGAAATAAGTTATTATTTTAATTAATGATAAATTTAGAAATATATTTTTAAATGGAATTCATTTAAAAGGTTACCGAATGTGAGATGCAAGCCAATTGAATGGGACAAGGGAAATAAGATCTCCAAAGTGGATAAGGGTTGAAAATAATTGAAAGGAGATCGGTAGAAAGTGAAATTTGGGGATAAAGAAATGGGTCATAAGATTGTATAAATAAACCCAATTTATAAATGGGATTTTGCTTTGAGACTGGAGTGGAATTTTGGTGTTGGATTACAACTGATATTTATCTGAGGATAAGAATGTTGTTGATCAAGGTCTGAGAGGTAATTAAAATACCCCAACTTGAACAACATCGGGATTATCTGAAGATAGTATTAGTTGGTAATCGTAAGAGACGTTAGTGGATATGGTTTGAAAATCTAAACAGCGATTTTAGCGCTGTTGTTATAATATATGTTTTGTAAATCTAATATAGCGATTGTAGCGCTTTTGCGATAGTAAATGGGTTGTAAACCTAAACAGCGATTATAGCGCTATTGTTTTGTAAATCTAAATAGTAATTATAACGCTATTGTTATAACATATGTGCTATAAATTTCTTTGTTAAAACTAATGGATTTCCGAATTTAAAAGATGATTGGAAGGAAGATTTAAGTGGGAAATTGAATATAGTTATTCAAGCTAGAGTTAGCCAAACATAGTTTTTTCAAGATGAGTGCCATTTCGTACGACTGCTAGCGTAATTCGCAGGGCTGCAGATAGCCTACGGCGGTCGGATGTTTCCTGAGGGAATCAGGCGTAACCATTGTGATCGCTGCGATCTAGAGTCAAGCGAATGGATTTAAGTCGAGTATTAGTTAATCAATTAGAGTTAATCGATTAGAGTTAAATCAAATTAGAGTTATTCAATTATCGTATTTTCAAAGATTGAAATTAGAAGTTTTTTTTAAAGTAAATCAGTTTGATTTAAAGGCCAAGTGATGCTGAATACTGAACCAGTGAACTCATTGGAGTGTCATGATTGAAACACTGTATATTTTGATAGTTAAAACATCGACTATCAAACCTGTCCAATACGATTGTTGGTATGGAAAGACCGGGATCGAATTTATATTCGAAAACCATTCCGTCCAACAAATACGTGAAGATCTCAGAAGATGATTGAGATGGAGCATTGAAGACTGTGGATTTTCATACACGGAAGAACCACTAATATTCTCTGCCTGGCAAGCAGAGATGAGTTGTGATTCTGTCGTGGTTGGAATCTACGGGTTGCAAGGACTTCTCGCTGCTGATCCATGGGGTGATTCCTATATGGATGCAGTAGGAGAGTGCCTTCGGTTCATCCTGTTCCTGGATGACGTATATGGACGGATGTCTGACAGAGTATTTCCAAAGGGTCACGTACGTTGATTTCTTCAAACGTACGATAGTTGTTGGCGGAGATTTGTCGTTCTCTTAGCTTCCAGCTAGAGTATTTTTGTGGACGTCAATTAGTGATGTCTGGCGGATCTGACGATGTGGCATTCAAAGTGAATGATGATCTGGTGTTCAAAAGTTAATTTAAGCCTCAAGCCTCATCAACCGGGAAATGACAAAAATCGGGCAGGCAGCATGGCTATGTGGGTCGCTCCCATTAGGGTGTATGATCACCTATCTAGAGAAATTCCTATTTTCTTCTTTAATCTATGTTTCGATGCTGTCCCTTGTCGGGAGGCGGTTGCTGATCCCAACCGTCGGTGGTATACATTCGATACACTCAAGCAAAATGAGTGGTCGGTCATGTGAGGGCCGGGTTGCAAGAAGTTCTTGTTGAACCCAGTGTATTCGTCTCTAGAGATACACGATCGGAAGGTGGACCCATACCTTGTCAAGTCGGAATCCAATCCCCAATAAGCGCCTGCGGTTTTGATTGTATACTATATATGTGGAGCGTGAGATGCAAGCGTTCCACTATATTGTTATTTACTTGTATTTAGACATTATTATAATATCAGACAAGATATTGGTTTCAAACTGTTTTGGGTTATCGTAAGGTAAAAACCGTCCGTATTTATGTGTGGATTTGGTCTTACGATTATCCTTTTCTTTTGAAAAGATTTTTAACTTTAAAATCATGATTGGATGATTCACCCTTATTACTGTGCGAGTTTATCTCACTCTGGTTCACCAGACTGACCCGGTGTTTTGTAAATGCTCGGGTTAGACCGGGTTGTACAGGTTCAGGTTATCGACTGCTGTGAAGAGACGAGCTGGAAGAGTCCAGACGTATGATATTACTAGTATTCCGCTGTGTGTTGTATGAGGACAGATTATAACTGTCCCATGGTATGATGTACTCTGATACTGTAAGTATTTTCAAAGTTCTCAATAAAGATTTATTTCTGTATTATATTTTGTTCCGCTGCGATGTGAGACTCTGTGTGTGGTTCTTCTTCTTCTATTCTAATATTTCTTTCTTTCTTATCTCACCCTCTAACTTCTTTCTATTAATGATCTGGAATGTTCGATGTCTGAATGGTCAACATGGTAGTTTGATGTTGATTTTCGGAGTCGAAAATCCCGGTTCGTTACAGTCGACACCCCTCTAGGGGGGTCGACCCCCTAGAGCTGGAAATTTGCCGCCTTGGCTAATTTTTGTTTTTCGAACTATTCAGGGTAGGATCTGACTCATTTCTGACTCATACGTGACTCATATGTGTATATATGTTCTTTCTACGCGTATACAAACTTAAAACCCTCATAACTTCTTCATACGGTGCCTGTTTTACGCAAACCAAATGTCTATCTTGAACAGAATTTCGAGATGGATGCGTAGCGCAATCCGTTTTCCTTAATTCTGAATGCTAAACTAATTATTATTTAATTTATCCTCTTTTAGTGTTGTTAAAAATTCGGGATGGTACATACATGATGATGTTATTAGAACTATCATGGATGTTAGACATGTTCTGATGTTGCATAAGAGTTTGTTATCAGTTGGAGCTTTAGTAGACTTGGCATGAGGATAATAATAGGTGGAGAGAATTTAAGAGTGTCGAAGGGTTCTTTAGGGGTGATGAAAGGGGTGCGGGTCGATGATATTTATATGCTTCATGGAGAGACAGTCTTAGGAAATCCGGTAGTTTCTATCGGTTCTAGCATTCTAGATTCTACTCAGTTATGGCACCTTCGTTTAGGTCATGTTGATGAGGAGAGTCTTGAAGTATTAAAGACGTGTAGATTAATTTCTGGTGATTCTCAATCAAAACCTAGCTCGTGTGGAGATTATTCTTTTGGAAAGAAGAAGCTGTCACATTTGATGTTGGAAGACCTAGAGCTACAGAGTTTCTAGAGTATGTTCATTCTTATGTGTGGGGACCCACCCCGATTATATCTTTTAGTGGAGCAAATTTCCTAGTTTTATTTGTTTATGATTTCTCACATAAGGTTTGGGTCTATTTCATGAAGACTAGATCCGAAATATTAGCCCGGTTGTGAAAATGGAAGACTCTGGAAAGCATTTAAGAGTTCTTAGAGTTGGCAATAGTAATGAATTTTATCACAAGAATTCACTAACTATTGTGCATTCGAGCATGTATACATATTTTTCTACTAAGTTGTATTCTTTTGGAGTGGTAGAGAGCATGTGTCGGATATTATGGGAAAGAGCTATGAGCTTGAGACTGATTGTTGGTCTAAAAGAGGGATTTTGGGTAGAAGCGATATCTATGGCAGTATTTCTCATCAACCTTCACCTTCTATTGCCATATATATGAAGATCCTCGAAGAAGTATGGAAAAAAGAGCTTACTGACTATTTATTCCTTAGTGTGTTTGGTTGTTCAACTTATTTAGAAGATGAGTGACATGATAAGTTGAAGCCTAGAGGAAGCAAGCCCATTTTGTTAGGCTATGGAGAAGGAATGAAGGAGTATAGGTTGTGGTGCAAAACAATCAAGAGAATTGTGACTAGTAGGAATGCAACATTTGAAAAGAGGTCTTTATTGCAGGTGGACCCTCTATCAAGTGATGATGTTAGGAGGACATAAAAATTTTGAACACGTTCGGAGTCATTAGATTGTTTCCATATTTGGGGCGAAAATGGTATTTCCGATGGTACCATGGTTGATGAGAAGATTTCATACATTCAAACTCTAGGTGGAGCTCAATCGCAGTTAAGGCCTTTTGCATCTATTAGTCTTGTTTGTAAGCATAGTAGAGGTGATAATTAAACTTCTTATGTTATTCGTTGTGCGGAGCTAGATGTTGAGTTTGATAAGGCGGACTTGGTGAAGTCGAGTATAATTCTTGAGGAGGAGGTTGATGTAGATAACATTGAGTATGTCCTTGCTCAATACAAGATGGAGAAGGTGAAGCACGCTATGAAGTCTCCATTAGTATCTCAAATTTTTTTTATCTACAAGTTTGTCTCCTACATTTGAATTTTTGAAGAATTTTTTGTGCGTACATTGTTTGTTCGTATGCATAGGGCTGTCAACGGATAATTTCAGATATGGATAGTGCTATATCTATATCCATATCCAAAATCATTTTCGGGTATTGAATATCCATATCCGCGGATACGGATGGATATCAGATAATTATCCTATCCATCAGCGATCAATAAGTCAAGAAATATAAATGAATTTTTTTAGTTAAACATACATGTTTTTCAATTTCAATGATCACAAAACTGTTAAAAATAAACATATATGATGAAACTAAATAGATTTGAGTAGCTAATATTCTTTTAGTGCATATAATACAAATCTTCAACTTAGTTAAACAATAAATAAATCTCATTCTTTGTACTAAAATACATATAATTTTGAGCATAATGTTAAAAATAATCAAACGGATAATTTTCGAATACGGATATCTATGTATCTGTATCCGCATCCTTTTTTGGATATCGGATATTATCCGCTTTTCGGATACGGATGCGGACGGATATTGGGTTTTTTGGGTATCCATTGACAACCCTACATGTGCATACTCTCTTTCTTTTGCTTGGGAAAGTGTAACAACCCAGAATTTTGACAATAAACAGTTATTTAATTAGGTCTCAAAAATAAGAATTTCTGCAAACGATGGAATTTGACCGCAAAACTTTGACTGTTGCGTTCGTCTCGGATTTATGGTCAACTTTCATGTTTGGAGTTTCGCAAACGGAGTCCATAAGAAAAGTTACGGACGAAATACGAAAAACAGACGGAAATAAACAAACAGAATAAATATAATATATCTTACCATTTATAACTAGCCCTTACTGTGCAAATCAGTCGAAGGGCGGTCGACACCTCTGGGGGAGCGGGTGACCTCTTCGGGCCAAAAGCGCCCAGTGAGGTTAGGTTAAGACGGTTTTGTTTTATATATAATATTATATAAATGGGCGGATGTTTATTTAATCAAATCTAACAGTTCATGGCCAAATCCACTCCTATAAATAAAGGGGTAAGGTCTCATTCTTTTGCACACAAATCTGTTGGCAGCAGCGAAGCTTTACCATTTCCCTTTCTCTTCCAATCAAATTTCTTACTTAAAAACATATTGATATATCATCAATAAAAAATAAATCATATAGATTTGAAAGGGATTATCAAATTCAAATGGAAAAGTATATGAATTGACGGCTAAGCTATTCAACATCAGATTCTCTCTTCTTTTCCTATTTTCTTGCAAATCTATATATATGAAAGTATCCCTTTTTTAGATTAATTATAGATCTATATCAATTTGCGAATTGCAGGCCTAAAAGATTATTTAGATTTCAGATTTGGAAGCTTTCATGTGAGTAGGAAATTTATATACAAAGTTACAATAGCTTAATTATCTCGTTTGTAATCTTAAAATATGTGCCTTTATCAGATTTATTTATAGTTTATTAAATCCGAATTGATGTCTATCATATCTACTATGAAAATTGCCAAAAGCCTGAAAGTGTAGATTTGTGGTCTTAAAAATTAATTTTTGTAGGCTTACTTAATTGTTTAAAACCATTGCCTACAATTGTGGTTGAAAATATATTGTGGTTGTTGTAAAACACTATAGATCTGGAAATCAGTCCCCTAAAACACTGTTAAGATGTAGTTTTATTCCAGATCTCTATTTTTAGTGTTAAATGGTAAATTATGTAATTTTGATTAAAAAGATACAAACCTGTTTGTGTTTAATGTTATTGGGTTTTTGACATAGTTATTGTAAATATGTCTTTTTCCTCTTTTAAAATAAAAAGACATTATTTGAAACCAATAAAAAATATGTCAAATATTGAAATGGTAAAAGTTGTGTAAATTCATGTATAAATATAAATATGTGTATATTTGTATGTAGTCTGCATCGACTATTCCAAAACATATATAACATATATTTCTTGTGGTTTGAATTGTTTTTATTCCAATATTCAGGCATAGACTAAAATAACTGTAGTTGAGGGTCTTTTTGTAAGATTTAGAACCTTATTGCAAGATTGAATACAAAAAGAGAATGTTTGGTTATTCGTTGGACCAAATTATTAAACTTAACGATAATAATAAAAAAGAAAATAACTACGTTAATTACATGAAAATATAAATATAAATATATATACATTATCGGTCTAAATCTACGTAAACAACGAAATATACATTATAATGAATGTTTGAATGTTCGAATGTATTCATTTTATGGAATTATGCATGTAAATGTAATCCAAATTAAATGAATATATTTGTGCTGACAATAGCAATTAGTGTAACTGATTGTTATAAATTGGGCTATCAATAAATAAATAGTTGTTATAATCGACATTGATTGGGGAAAAGCAAATTTAATTAGGCTATTAAGCCAAGTGGTTACAATTTCTAATTTTGCTAGGATAAATGTTGTAAACCCTAATTAGGGAATCAAATCATAACAACACTAAGACACGAGCCTGGTAAATCCAGCATCCACAAATGGTTGGCTTAATGTGAAGGGTCTGGTGCACAAATGTATATAAGTATATATGTACAACAAGCAATAAATTAATAAGTAAATTAGAAATGTCTGTTGGGGTACAACAAATAGATATTTTGAGACTGATATAATAAGGATATTTCATTGTAAATTATTATTTTTAGGAAATTATGAATGCTAGGTTCATAAGTGACATTAATTATAATCAATGGAAATAAATGGTATTGAAAATATAAATCGATGCCTTAGAGAAATATGACCATTATGGTCATAAATGACAATAACCCTATTGAAACAGAAATAAACGAAATAAAAGGGGATTAATGGTATTGATTGTCGTTTTAAATACTAAGTCCAATTAGGAAAATAATTGAATAAATATCCTAGACTAAAAAGGATATAACTTTCCTTGTATATACTAGTTAACCTAGAACTTATAACTAGAGGTTAGAATTGGACTTGTTAGGTTAATGATGTGAAGCCTCATTAACCATAGGAACTCATGACGATAATTAATCATGTACGTATGTTATTTCTATAAAGATAAACTAAATGAGAATAACTCAATAATGTATCATGCTTTGGGATTAAGGTCTTAAGTGGTTAGATCCACCTAAAAACGTATTAAGTGATCGCATAACCGACCTCCCGTACGTAGAAGTATTAAAGGCAACTTGGGTATGAACTATATGATCTTCGCGTATAGTCCGCTTCCTTGGGTCTTAAGCGACTTTGGGTTGAGGAGTGCACCTGGGAGTAGGTCACCATTTAAGGGTCATAAACGGTGTACGAATCCAACCTAAACCTGGATTTAAAAATGTCCGTTATGGAAATTCCATTGGGCTACCTATCTGACCGGAAGAATTAAGCTGCTATGGAGATTATACAATAAGGTCAGCTAGATGATACAACGAGATTCCACCACTGGTCTTAAGCAATGAGCTACCATCTCTCACCTTATGCGGGGGATAGCTTTATATGCGTGAATGACGGAAGCCTTAATTAGTAGGGCCCTGTAGCTATTGTCCTCTAGTTTATAATAATGTTGAGTAAATCATCGGGAGGTATTAGATGACTAATAGGTCCGCTCAGGGTCTTAATCGATTGGAGGAATCCACCTTGTCTATCATTCGATAGTGATGCGTTAAGTGAATGCGTATACACTTATGAATAAATAAACTCCATTGTTGGGAGTTCACTTCTCGGTTCAATAATCAGTTTAAAGGCTTTATAAACATATGCGTAAACGTTCTATCTCGGTATCGATATATATCATTGGGAGTACTACCTTGGGAAGGGTAGTTAGAATCATGTGTAAATGCTTACAAGGTTAGGTTAGAATTACTAGCCTTGGTAGGCATATATCTTGGGTTGAACCAAACGGGATACATCTATGTATTGTAATATGTGTTGTACTTTTCATGTTCATAAGAATCTTGTTGTTCTGAGCCCCTCCTCATTACAACCTCTCAGGTTTTTTTAAAGGAGGTCAGGTTCTCATAGGTGTTTAGGTTTGGCTTTCGGTTCTCGTTCTCTCTCATGCTCGGTACTGGCAAAGTGACTTACTTTTAAAAAAAGATAGTTACTTGAGTTAATACTAGTCTATCCTATTTTGTTTTCTCTGTGAGTTATTTTTTCGTACTCCGATCATGCTCATGCTCATTTATTTACAAGTACCAAATTTACACGCTCCATGCTTGGATACTTTTGAGTTTTGATTTTTGTTGAAATTTGGGCTCAGAAAAGTGTGGGGTGTTACAGAAAGATTTGGAAGCTCTGGGAAATATTGCCCAAAATAGTTCGCATTGAGCTTGATGGTATAGACCCAACAATTTGTTGTGATTTAGTTATATTTGAATCAAGGTGGAGTGTTGAATTTACGTGATTCAAAAAAAAATTAAGCAGAAAGAAATTAATTGATCAATTCAATCAATCAATTAAGCTATATGTGGAAATATTTGAGAGGATATTTTGGAAGGAAATAAATTGATTACATATTCAATAGATTTATAAATGAGGAAAGAAGTCTATTTATAAACTCATTGATTTTGTAATATGAAGAAATAAATGATTAGGCTTAGAGAATCGAGCAAGGAAGGAAACATATGAAAATCAAGATCTTACTTCCTATTTACACTGCAATCAAATCAGGGACATTTGGAAAGGTTTCAAGACAATCAAGAAATGAATTCTCTTCAACTCCAAGAAACCTTTCATCCTGAAGCTTATTTAAATGAAGGAAGTCCATCTTTATATCATTGAAATGTGAATGTGAGAGAGCATCCATCATTATCCTCTTCTTCAACATACGCTAATTTATGTTGTTAATTAATTCACGGTTTTAAGTGAATACGATACAAGTCTTTTTTGAATTTGATTATTCAATTTGTAATTATAGGTTAGTATCTCCATCTACTACCTATAATTTTGTAACTTCTCTCATATATTCTCTTTTGTACTCTCTTCAGTGAAATAAAGAATAGTCATTGGGTCCATGGACGCAGGCATAGCCGGACCACATTAAATCTTTGTGTCTTCTTCTCTTCTTTTATTTTGTTTTGTTTGGTAATTATTTTTCATTGAGTCGGAGTTCGATAATTAATCGACAAGCTAGATCCTCTTTGTTGTATTGTTTCTGCATCTTTTGTATTCCACTATACAATTTTGGAGTTTGTGCAAATCAAATTAATATTTTGCGCAAGATATTGGTGTTGGATAAATTTGTTCAATTATTCGCACAACATGCCTCTATGTGTATGCAGTGCCGACCCAAGGATTTTGGTTGCCCCAATCTAAGTAAATTTTTATAACTTTTCTTGCTATGTTTTAATGTATAAACGGAATGTATGAAAGAAGAGATAAATATTGTTATGTCATATGGTCATAATGATCAAAAATGTTTCAATTGGCAATCATATTAGATATGCAAAATTTCAAATGTTAGTTGTAAAATTCCATTACTTTTGGAACAATTTCATAATTACTTTTACCAACTTAATTCGCAAACCAAACATTTCTGGTAAAAGCACCTTTTTTTTCAACTGAAATTTCAAGCTATGATGACATTACTATTCTGCATTTCTTTACTTTGAACATCAACGATTTCCAATTCATGCATTAACATTAGAAGGCATCATAAGATTGTTGATAATGATAAAAATTATCAACACCCATTCTAAAGTTTAATAATGTATATGCGATGAAATTTAGTGGGTGACTTTCTATAGGAGGATTGAAAGATAATTCAGCCTCAATAAGCTCGACTTATTTTGTCATTTCCTAGATATCAAGACCTTAAGTCTGAAGATTATTGACTCTTCCCTCAAGAGGTGAGTATAACGTCTATGAGACTTAAAGGCCATCGGTTACCTTAGGATATGGAAATTATATGTTTGTAGAAGGTTGAGAACCTCATTATAACAACTACCCTTAGGTTCAAGATAAAATAATAAACATCATGTTAAGAAGAAACAGGCTAATGCATTACAAAAGCTAGGTTAATAACATATTGCAACTCTTATTGACTAAAATGATACTCCACATTGACTCGGCCAATAAGTGGGCCATGGCGGTGTCAATAATCTCATCATAAGGTTACAATAGGTTATAAAGCAAGTTATATTACACTAGGATTAAGGTGGAAGACTTGGGATACGCATGAATCATCGATTTTAATTAGTGGTTTCCCTATTTGAATATTTCTGTGCCCAATTCCTCTACAAAAAGAGGTTAATGAAAAATCCTTGTTTGATTAATTAGACATAACATGATTATTGAATCGAGACAAGATTAAATCTTGATTTTCCCTTTTTATATATTCATTTCGAATGTATTACAATAGTTATGGAAATCCCCAATTCGATTTAGAAATTAAGGATTGCTCTTACAGAATAGGGTACGAAATTGGGGAATGAGAAAAAGATCCCTAAAACGTGGCCCTTGGGGTCTTATTTATAGGCATATTGGGCCCCCTTTCGGCAGCGGTAAGCAGAAGGCCCATTTCCGGCTTTGGCTATTGTTGTTCACTTGCTTGAGCAATTTTAAGTGTTGGCTATCGGGTGTCGGTCTTTTTGGTTTTCAGTGCTGCTTTCTGGTATAACTCATTTCTTTACAGGTACCAAGTAAATTGGTATCAAAAGCTTTCCTTAGCTACTTTCGGTTCCGGTGGTAACTCTCTATTTTGATAGCGAGCTATGGAGTTTGCCTTGCTTTCGTGACTTCTTAGTACTTTTCTTTACTTTGGCATCGTTTCCTGGTGTCGGAATACATGCTTTCAGAGTTGAAGCTAAGTTGACTGCTTTCGGTAGCGATACTAGGACCATTCTTGATTGCTCCTTTGATTTTTGCTTCTATACCTTCATCTTTGGTGTCGGCTTTGCGACAACACGGTTTCGAGACTCCTTTTGGTAGACTGAATGTCACTTCTTGGTTTTGATATCAAGTGTATTGGTATTGATGGTTCCTTTCTCCGTCATGCTTGGTTTTGTGCTTCTATTTTCCGAATCTGGGTTTCGGTATCGGAACATGTGCTTTTGGCAATCTTTCATTGTCTGCTTTCGAAGGCGAAGCTAGGTTGACTACTTTCGGTGTTGCTACCAAGCCTATTAGTAGCAATAGCACCTTCATTGGAGCTCATATTTTGTTGATAATTCCTTTCCTTGCCTTTGGTTATTCTTGGTATTGTATATCGATAATAAATTTTATCCTTTCGATGGTATCAATAGCGAATTAACTGAAACATGTAGTCTTTGTTTCCTTTTCCTTGGTATCGAGACCATGTTAGCTATCTCTTTTTGTGTATCGACACCAAGCTAAGTGTTCCAACATGTTGGTGTCGATAGCATGCATTCTTCATTTATGAGTATTTGTCCTTTTATTGGTGCTGATAATGTTCCAGTTTTTGGTCATCTATTGTTTTCGATTTCCAACTTTTGTTATCGATTATCATCTTCTGCTTTCGGTTATCAGCTTCTGCTTATGGTATCAACTTGGCGCAATACCCCTTCACCTTGGCTTTCTTTTGGTGTCGAATTCTAGTAGTAACATTTTCCCCCTTCCCCTTTAGTGAAGGGTGTCCTGGCTTTTTAAGTCGGATCTTTCATTCATCTTATAGTGCTTTCGATTGAAACCATACCTCCAACTCTCCTACATAAATTTCAACACATAATACTTTGTGTTAGTCTCTTGCTTAGGAAAGGATGCATATGATTACCACTTGCTTATATTATGTTTGGTATTGTCCGACTTAAGCCCAGTAATACATTATGCTTATAATATGATGGTGTAATTATTTATTAAAATATTCTAGAAATCTTTCCTGAATAAGATGTCGTAAAGCCCTTTTTTTTAATGCCAAATTCTATAGTGAAGAATTCGTAACATCTATTCAATAGTCGATATAAAGCCTTCTTTCGGAAAGTAAGTGGTAAGCTTTGGGAACATGTGGCCTACATCAAGCCATTAACAATAGAGGACCAATTTCTTTTTTTAAATCAACAAGCAAAAGCCTCGGAACTCCGATTCGAGTATTAATATTTGATCAAATGTTTGCTTCTAACAATAATAGAAGTCTCGAGCCAAGCCCAGATTAGGGTATGAATGATGGACCAAAAATCCACTCTTAGTATTTATAGATGTTCCGAACTCACCCAAATTCAGGTATTAATAATATAAGGCTAGAAATCCACTTCTGGTATTTGAAAACAGTCTTGAACCAAACCCAGATTCGGGTATTTATGATAAAAGATCAAAATCCATTTTTTGGTATTAGATAAAAGTCTCGAACCAAAACCAAATTCGAGTATTTATGATAGAAAACCGGAAATCCACTTCAAGTACTTGATGAAAGTCCCGAACCAAACCCAGATTCGGGTATTTAGGATAAAAGACCAAAAATCCATTTCTGGTATTTGATAAAAGTCCCAAACCAAACCCAGATTTGGGTATTAATGATAGAAGACTAGAAATCCACTTCTGGTATTTGATGAAAGTCCCAAACCAAACCAGATTCGGGTATTAATGGTAGAAGACTAGAAATCCACTTATGGTTTTTGATAAAAGTCCTGAACCAAATCCAAATTCTAGTATTTGCGCCATTCCTAGGCTTATTCTTTGAAGCAGAAGTTGTTTGTGCGTTGTCCCCTTCCCGCGGAACACTTGTGTAAGCAGAGGCGACTACGTACTTAGAATGCTCCTCTAGAGCTTTTGTTCCCTTTTCTTGGGATTAGATGTAAGTAGAGGTTGTACGTGCTTACTGGGCCACTCTTTGGGCTCTTGTTTACGAAAGCAAAGGATAGACATGCTTTGTTAGCCACTGTTCGGGCTTTTAATTGTCAAGGCAGAGGATGTACATGCCTTATTAGCCACTCTCTATACTTTGCTCTCTTTTGCGTGAGGAGACATAAGCAGAGGTAGAGTGTGCTCTTCTTCGAGTAGAGACAGGATGTGCTCTTCTATGAGAAGAGGCAGAACCTGCTTATTCGTTCCCTTTTGCAGGACACGAAGAACATAAACAGAGGTAGGACGTGTTCTTTTATGAGTAGAGGTAGGATGTGCTTAGTTCAAGCAGAGGCAAAGTGTACTCCTTTGCGAGCAGAGGCAGGGCATGCTTATTAGATGCTCCGTCCTGACCATTTCTGGCTTGAATCGGTGGCTTACACTTTTGTTCATTTAACCCAGTCCTTTCTTATTTGGACGATGTTAAACGCTTACACCCCACCTCCCTCCAGGAGATGCCTTGCCCATCTTGGTGGTGACAAGGTTTTCTACCACTGTAGGATGCTTTACCCATTTTGGGTGGTTCCAAATTTTGAGTGGGTTTCCATACACTTATTCATTTGGATATTTTCATGGAGATCTCTTATTCATTGATAGTTGGAAAGTACGGTCTCAAATGTTCTGCTTGCACGTTCTAGGCACGTGATTGTGATTTGGCTTGCATAGTCGATATGCTCTGGGTGTGAGTTCTTGATGTATGATTAAGATTTCCTCCCAGTTTCGGCCAAGAGAACCATTCGCTGGATTTTTAGTATTCGCCATTACCTTTGTAATACCAAATCTCCTTTTTGGAAGGTTCTCATTCTTACTCTTGAATTGTAGTATTTGGTGATTCTTCTTTGATATTCAGCTGTTCTAATGGTGTCTTCATCTCTCAACCATTGAATTAAGTATATGGATTCCTTTTACAATTCCTGATTAGGATCAAATGCGTAAGTTATCCTTCTGTGTGAAGGGATCTCAACTTCGACTAGGAGCATAGCTTTGCAACCATAGGTTAGCCAGTATGGAGTGTGTCTTGTTGTCGTTTTGGCGGAGGCTCTATAACCCCAAAGCACTTGGTGGAATTCGTATGTCCAATTTCCTTTAGCTTGATTCAGTTGTTTCTTCAAAATCGTCTTTATGGTTTTATTGGCAACTTCGACGGAATGATTTGCTCTTGGGTGTGATACAAAAGAGAAACTCGTGATGATTCCATTCTTATCACAGAACCATGTGAATTCCTCGCTTTCAAACTATGTTCCATTGCCGGATATGATCTTATAAGGGATTCCAAAGCGTGTGATAATATTTTATTATGAATCCCAGTATTTTCTTAGATGTGATGGTTGGGGGTGTCTCTGCTTCAACCCATTTAGTAAAGTAATCAATGGCTACTACAACATACTTAGCTCCTCCTTGGAAGATTGGTAGGGGTCTAATTAAATCTACCCCTATACATTGAAAAATCGTGGGCTTGAGATAGTTGTCAAGTCATTTCGAGGTAATCGGGGTATCTTTGAATACCTTTGGCATTTTTTGCATTTTCTAACATACTCAATTGCTTGGTTAACCATTTGTGGCCAATAAAATCTTTATCGCATAAGTTGATTGGCTAGCTTAATTTTGTTCGAATGATCTCCGCACAAGCCTTCATGTGCTTCTTCCAACAACGTGAGCCCCATCTTCAAGGCTTACACATCTCAAGTAGGGGAGTGAAAGACTGTTTTTGTAAAGCACCTTATCCATAATTAAAAAAGTAGGAACTTGGTGTTTAACCCTCCTAGCATCTTACTTACCAATTGGCAAGATTTCATTCAAGAGATAATTTGCAATGGGAACCATCGAAGTATTCTCATAATAGAAGCACCTCTTATTTGGTATAGGTTCTTTACTAGGAGCAACGTCCTTCTCATTTTCGACTTCCTCTGCTAAAGGTTGGGATCTAGTTAAAACTAGTAATTCCTTTCCCAATTTAGATGCCTTTTTTTCAACACAAGGCTTCTCCTAATATCCTATTGGGATGATTCGAGTTTCAGGTGCTCCTTTTGAGCTATTTAATTTTGCCAAAGAGTCGGCTTGGGAGTTTCCCCTCTTGGGATTTGATGTGTAAAAAAATCTTTGAATTGAGTGAGCATCTTTAGTATTCTCTTTACATATAGTGCTAACTGAGCATCCATGATTTGGTAGGTTTGTTTAATTTGGTTTACCATTAGCTATGAATCGCTAAAGATCTCAATCCGTGGTATCTTTAGTTATAGTGTTAAATTCAGTCCGGCTACCATTGACTCATCTTTTGCCACATTGTTGGTTGTTACAAAACCCATTTTCATGGCGTAATGCAAGCGATGTCCATTAGGGGTGATTATGATATATCTTGCCCCTTCTCCTTGTTCGTTTGAATCCCCATCTACAAGTAGTTTCCATTTTTCTTTTAGATCGTTTTCCTTTACTTAATGTTATGTAATGAAACTTGTGCACTCATTTTTGAAGTCTGCTAGAGCTTTCCCTTTAATCGCTGCTCGAGGTTGAAACTCGATCTCATACTGGCAAAGCTCGATTCCCCACTTTACTAACCTTCCCGAGGTTTCTAGCTTACTGAAAACCTGTTTGAGTGGAAAATTGGTTAAAACATTAATGGGATGCGCTTGAAAGTAACCTCTAAGCTTTCGCGCTGTAAGTATTAGACATTAAACTAACTTTTCCACCACAGGGCATCAGGTTTCCATATTTTTCTTTCCGCTAATATACCAAATTGGGAATTGCATTCCATTGTCTTCTATAATGAGGACGAGCTGGTTGCATACTATAACCGCCCGCAATTTTTACGCATCAGAAGCTCATAAAATATTTTTATATTATTTCCTGAGAGTTGAATCATTCTCATATATTAATATGTTGTTTATGGGGATATGAGACATGTCCATAATTTTTACTAATTTTGTTTGTGACCATTTTGCCCCTGTCAGTCTTGTACACATAACTTTTGACTTAGGTTGAATCAGGATGTGTGGACTATGCCATTTGAAAGGAAATGATGATTGTCTTTACGTAGAGTGGTTACATTAAAGATTTGACTCAGCGGTTTGGGAGGAATCGTTTTTTAAGGTTTAACAGTTGGCTGTACACGTTTAGGGAGCCTTAATGGGCTGATTTGTAAAGCCCCATTAGTGGGATGGTGGAAAGTTATAAATAGGGGGTGGGAGGTATGGAGAATTGTTTACTTGTTCCATTCTCTCATTTGGTGGCCTATGTTCCCCCTTTCTCTAAAACCTTTCCACCATTAAAAATTGAGATTTAAGGAAGGAAATCGAAGATCTACACATTTGAGGCTAGATCTACATCGTTGCAAAGGAGAATTCATCAGATCGAAGGATTTGGATCAGGTTCTACATTGTTCGAAATCTTATTTTACCATTTTTGCTTTGATTTGGAGATCTGATGAGTGATTTGCATCTGTAAGACTGTAATGACTTGCATTCTATCATCGGAGGATCGTATAGTATTTATTTTATTTTCATACGAAGTCATATGGTCGCGTAACTTTAGGGAACGGTTATTGGGGTCATTTTCCATGTTCACGATTTTTGCCTAATTTTAAATGATCATTTTACCCCTGGCGAATATTGTTTCGATCATAACTTTTGATTGGTAAGAAGTTTTGACCTGGTACCACTTCCATTAGACTTAGATGATGGCTTACCTTTCCATAGAGTGGCCACAATTGTCAAACGGACTTACCGTTTGGGAGATATGGCTGAAATAAGGTTTGGAAGATGAAAAACAGCTTAACCAGGCTTAATTACGTGATTAGTGGTTAGGCCCATAACCCATTTCGGGATTAGGGTAATGGGAGGGCTGAAAAGAGTTAGAGGATGATTCATTTTCATTTTTCCAGCCGCCACTTACCTTTCTCTAAACCTAGTAATGGCCTCCACCTTCTAAATTCATCCCTAATCACTTCTTAATCACATAATAGCCAAATCTACATCAAATTAAGGTGAATTAGCGCAGAAATTGAGATAGAGCTGCTGGAATACATTGGGATACGTGCCAAATCAATTAGAATTTTAGATCTAAGATTTGTTTGTGGCTAAGGTGAGTGATTTGCACTTTTATTCACTAATTATGGAAAATTAGGGGTGATTAATGATAATTAGCAAAATTATGCATCATACAAATCTGGAAAAATATGTATAAATTCTAAAATATTATTTTATGTCATTGGTGAAAATTTGGATTAAATTGAATTAAGTTTGCTAATTCTATAGTTAAAACATGGTTAAGGGGATTAAGGGGAAAATCATGCTTTTGGGTATTCGTGATCTAAAATATTTCATGTGATTGATGTTTTTGGTTGATTCAACATGTTACTACTATTGTTTGGTATGCCTTATGGTTGCATAGGAAAGTTAGAATGGTCGAAAACGCCCTTGAGAGGCGAAAATAGTTTGCAGGAAAGTGGTGCAGGTTTTGGGTCATACGGATTGATTCCTAGGGGAACGACCCCTAGGAAATGAGTGATTCCTAGGGAGCGACCCCTAGGAAGTGAGCGATTCCTATGGGAGCGACACCTAGCAAGTGAGCGATACTTAGGAGGCGACTCCTAGGGGAGAAACGATCCTTGGGGGGCGACTCCTAGGGGAGGGACGATCCCTAAGGGGGGCGACCTTAGGATGGTGAGCCGATTCAAGAGGGTGAGATCCGATCCAATTTCCAAAGGATAGCCTAACATCTTTGTTGTGGGATGCGTGGAAAGGGGTTATCGATATCTACAACTTTGGTTTACAAATGAGAAAGGAGGCATGTATACGAACCAGAGCCAAAGGATGTAAGGACTGGTTGGCCCGTTTCCCAGAGCCAAAGGATGCATGGACTGAGAAGGGTTATTGGCTATAAACCAGAAGGGCATGGTCATGGCAATTAGTGGCACAAAGTCCAGAAGGGCATGGACCCATCATGGCCCCAATGGATTTGGTGATCAAAGCAGTGGATATCATATGCTTTACGCACTGAGTGAGAGATGTGAGGATGATTGCTATGTTTGATGTTTGCTATCACCATGACACACACACTCCCATTTTACACTTTATGTTAGTGTTACCTTAGTGTATTGTACATCCTGTTGTGCTAACTCTTTTGTTGCAGGTCCAGGTTCAGGTATGGTTATTTATACCTGTTATTGCTTTATTTTGTTGCTATCGCTCATACCAGACTTTCATCTAACCCAGATTTTTATGTCTCTTCTTATTACTCTAGGTGCTCCTAAACGAGAAGACTAGAGACATGTTCGGTGGTTATGAACGAGTAGCTATCCAGAGACGAGCAGGTGGCTTCCACGTACTATATACATATATTCATCCTGTGTTGTTACTGGTCACTACTTTGGGCATTATTAGTGTACCTTTTCTATTTTGCTTTAGAGACAGTATTTTGAAGTTGTAATAATGATGGTTTGGATCATAAGTTGTAATTTATATTCCGCTGCTATGATTGTTTAGTTTTCAGCTTATGCACTGTCTTGCCTGTTTTATGTCAAGTTATGTTATTATTATATTTTAATCCGTGCGCTGTGAGATATACTACAGGTTATTTGGTAGTTCATAGTTTCAAATCCCTTTTTTCTGACGACCGTCCCGTGCTGGTCGGGCATTGGTACAACGCATTTCGAGGGAAATATCGACAGGTGCGGGGCAGGCCGTTACACTTGGTATCAGAGCCTAGGTTGCATGGTTAACCTAGTGGAAGACATCAAGGAGGGATAATATACGTATCTAAGAGCACATATTTGTGATATTTTGGTTTTTAAAAACTATATATATTTATATGCTATTAGTATATCTAAGGATGAAGTCGTACTACACTGGCACCACTAAGGAGATGGTTAATCGTTTTCTCTTTACAGATTGAACGATGAGCTGATATACTAGGAGTACGGGTTCAGCGGCCAACAATGGGAATGTCCCTAATATAAGGGCGATGTTTACTACCTTCATGAGAGAGATGCTTAGGGATGCTCATGGAGCAGTTCCTAATGCTGCTAACAGTGGTGGTGCAGCAATACAGACGCCTAGAGCCGATTTCTCCAAGCTCAGCAAGGATTATATTAATTTTGGTGGAAAGCAATTCCACGGAACAGAAGATCAAGATTGGCTGGATAGTTGTGAGCGCATCTTCGAGGATTTGGGATCGATGATGAAATGAAGAGGAAGCTAGCATCACATCAGCTTCAAGGATGGGCAATGAATTGGTGGAATGCTATTAAAGCGGCTACTCCCGAGGATCAAGTCACTTGGAATTAGTTTTAGACCCGCTTCAGCGATAAGTTTATCCCAGCTGCTCAGAAATCAGAATTGTTTAGGAAGTTTTTGGAGCTTAAGCAAAATGGTAGGGCGGTCTCGGAATATATTGCGGAATTCGATACTTTATCAAAATATTGATTATCTCTTATAGATATTGCCGAGAAGAAGAACGAAAGGTTCACAACTATCCTAGATGAGTACTTGGGGGAAGGACTCATAAACCATATCGATGAGATTTTCGAATCTATTATGGGAAAAGCATTGAGATCTGAGAGCCTTTACCCTAAGCCGAAGACCGAGGTTGCTGTTACATTTGCAGAGGAGCCAAAACCGCAGGCAAGCGGTAGAGGTAAGAATAATTCCCAGAATAAGAGGAAACAGGACCAGACTAGGGATGATCAGAAAAAGAAGAATAAGTAAGAGGTCTAGTGCTTTGGTTGCGGCAAGAAGTGCCACTATATCAAAGATTGTCGAGCAAAGAAGGGGGAGAGGAAGTGCTTCAACTGTGACCAAGTGGGACATTTCAAGAATAAATGTCCGCAACCCCTAAGGAGAAGCTGATTGTGAAAGCATATGCTATCAACGTTGTTCCTTCTTCGTCGAATGCCCCAACTACGGCGCAGAAGGGAAAAGATGTCGTTACTCAAGGTATGCTTTCCATTTATGATGTTCCTGTTTGAGTTTTGTTTGATACTGGAGCTTCCCATTCCTTCGTATCTAGTGACCTTGTAGATAAGTTGGAATTGGAACCCAAGCTTGTCGATAGACCTTTAGTTGTGACGAACCTGATCTGTGGTTCAACTAGCCTAAGTATGATTTACCGTAATTTGGTCTTATCGAGTCGTGGATGCATGTTTGTTTGTGATTGCTTTGCTTTGGGATTTACTGGGTTTGGCATTATTTTGGGAGTCGATTGGCTCCAAAGGTATGGGGTGGTGGTGGACTGTAAGGGGTCTTTAGTGACCATCAGAGCGGATGATGGGTGAAGGGTGGTATTGGGGTGCCTACCTAGTGATGGGGTGATGGCTAGTTTTCTAAATTCCCTCGATATCCCGTACGATGAGTTATCAGATGTGCCTATTGCTGGCGAGTATTCGGACATCTTCGGGGAAGTGACCAGACTTCCACCACTTCGAGAGATCGAATTTTGAACTGATTTATTGAAAGATGCCAGACCTATAGTGATGCCACTTCGTCGAATGGCGCCAAGGGAGCAGCAAGAGCTCGAGGTGCAAGTGGGCGACCTTTTGAAGAAGGGATTTATCCGAAGGAGTGTTTCCGAGTGGGGAGCACCAGTTGTGTTTGCTACTAAGGCCGATGGTTTCCTTTGCTTATGTGTGGATTACTGCGAGTTGAACAAGGTGACTAGGAAGAATAAATATTATCTTCGCGGAAAGATGATTTGTTTGATCAACTGAATGAAGCAAGAGTGTTTTCCCAATTGGATCTCGCAACAGGTTCTCATCAGCTCCGAGTAGCAGTTGAGAGTGTACCTAAAATGGCATTTCGTACGCCGTTTGGATTTTATGAGTGGTTGGTCATGCCATTCGGGTTGACCAATGCACCCGCATATTTTGTGGATCTTATGAATAGGATTTTTAGAGATCAATTGAATAAGTTTGTCCTCGTGTTCGTAGATGATATCTTGGTTTACTCAAGGACAGAGGAAGAACACTAGGAACATTTGAGGTCGGTGATGGTGGTGTTAAGGAAACACCAATTGAAAGAAAATTTTTCTAAGTGTCACTTTTAGAGGAGGGGAAGTGAGGTTCTTGGGTCATGTTGTTTCAGAGAATGTTATTGTCATGGACCCTGCGAAGGTGGTTATGGTGAAAGATTAGTCTACGCCCAAGAACGCAACGAACGTAAGAAGTTTCTTGGGATTAGCTGGATATTATCGTAAGTTTATTCATGACTTCTCCAAGATAGCAGCACCATTAACTCAGTTGACCAAGAAGAATCAAGCTTTCGTCTAGGACGGAAGGTATGAGAATGCATTTAAGAGACTAAAGGAATAGTTGATGTGTGCACCAGTGTTAGTTATTCCTAAAGGGAATGAAGAGATGATGGTATACATGGATGCCTGTGGTACCGGACTAGGTGATGTACTAATGCAAGGAAGTTGGGTTGCAGCTTATGCAAGTCAGCAACTGAAATCGCATGAGAAAAGTTATCCTACCCATGATTTGGAATTGGCAGCGATCGTGATCGCGTTAAAGATATGGAGACATTACCTCTTGGGAGAAAGATTCAAGTTGTTTACTGATCATAAGTAATTAAAGTATCTTTTCTCTTAAAAGAATTTAAGTCTTCGTCAGCAGAGATGGTTAGAGTTCTTGGCTTCCTATGATTCAATATTGTATATACACCTGGGAAGGACAATGCGGTAGCTGATGCATTGAGTAGGAGACATGCCAGTTTGAGGGCTATGTTTCAGGAATGGAAGCAACTAGAGTATATCGCAGGATATGAATTCAGACCTAAGTGTGAATTGGATCCAGAAATGTTAGCAAGTTTGATGATCAGACCGACTTTGATTGAGCGGATTGGTTCTAGTCAGAGGGACAATCCTAATCTATTGGAAATCATCTCCGAGATAGAAGTAGGTATCGATGGTGAGGCAACGAACAAGTATGGACTTGATCGAGAGGGATGGCTTTGAAAGAATGAGAGGTTGGTTGTACCCAACGTGAATGGATTGAGAAATGAAGTGCTTAGAGAATGCCATCACTCGAAACTGACTATACATCCCGGTGGTAAAAAAATGTATCGAGACATGAAGAAGACCTACTACTGGGAAGGGATGAAGAGAGACATTGGGAAGTTTATATACAAGTGCGTGAACTGCCAGTTAGTTAAAGCTGAGCAGAAGAAGCTTAGTGGTTTTTACAACCATTGGAAATTCCCGAATGGAAATGGGAACAAGTTTCGATGGGTTTCATCGAGGGTTTACCAAGGACTAGATCAGGTCATGATAGTATTTGGGTAATTGTGGACCGATTGACCAAAAGTGCAAGGTTTACACCCGTCAAGTCGAATAGAACGGCAACTAAGTTAGCAGAACTGTATGTGAAGTGGGTAGTGAGATTTCATGGAGTACCCAAAGGTATCATAAGTGACCGAGATCCATTATTTACTACTGGGTTTTGGAAGAGCTTACAAGAAGCTTTAGGGTTAGAATTACATCTCAGTACCGTGTACCATCCCCAAACCGACGGTCAAACAAAGAGGGTGAATCGTGTATTAAAGTATCTCCCGAGAGCTTGTATATTGGATTTTGGAGGTTCATGGGATGACCATTTGCATCTAGTTGAGTTCGCGTATAATAATAGTTACTAGTCCAGTATTGGTATGGCTCCATTTGAAGCTTCGTATGGAAGACCGTGCAACTCACCGTCATGTTGGTTGGAGGCCTTGTGAGAAATTTGTGCTTGGGCCAGATGTTATAAGAAAAACTTCAGATAAGAACAAAATTATTCAACAGCGAATGAAGACTGCCCAAGATAGGCAGAAGAGTTATGCTGATAAAAGACGAAGATTTGAAATTCTACGTTGGTGACTTAGTATTCATTAAAATTTCTCCATTAAAGAGTGTGATTCAATTTGGTAGGAGAGGTAAATTGGCATCAAGGTTTGTTGGTCCATTCCCAGTTCTCGAACAAGTTGGGAATTTAGCGAACAAAGTTGGATTACAATACAAGATGGGGGGAGTGCATAACGTATTCCATATTTCCCAGTTAAGGAAGTTCATGCACGATTCTGATATGACTATTTCACCAGATAAGTTGGATGATATCGAAGTGGAATCTGAGCTAGTTGGGAGCCACAGAACGATTTGTATTGTCGGACATGATACGAAGCAACTTCGAAGGAAGATGATGAAATTGGTTAAGGTCCAGTAGGGTGATAACGAGAATGACTGTACTTGGGAAACCGAGGAAAGCATAAGGAAGTAATATCCAGAACTCTTTGCTTGGTAAGGTTTTAGTCGCGATTTAGTTATTCCCTTGTTAGTAAACCGCATGCTAGGATAGGCTTATTGTGTTGTTGTGTATATTTTATTGTTTGTAAATGGTTGGTAGGCATGCAGAACCTTTTATATGTTTGCTTAGTTATGGAATTTTCGGGGGTGAAATTTCTTAAGGGGGGAAGAGTGTAACGACCTGCATTCTACGCATCGGAGGATTGTAGAATATTTATTTTATTTTCATACGAAGTCGTATAGTCGTGTAACTTTGGGGAACGACTATTGGGGACATTTTCCATGTTCACGATTTTTGCCGAATTTTAAATGACCGTTCACCCCTAGCAAATATTGTTTCACCCATAACTTTTGATTGGTAAGAAGTTTTGACCTAAACCCACTTCCATTGGATTCAGATGAAGGCTTACCTTTCCGTAGAGTGGTCACATTTGTCGAACGGACTTACCGTTTGGGAGATATGGCTGAAATAGGTTTGGAAGATGAAAAACAGGTTAACCGGACTTAATTAGGTGATTCGTGGTTAAGCCCATAACGTATTTCAGGATTAGGGTTATGGGACGGCTGAAAAGAGTTAGAGGATGATTCATTTTCATTTTCCCAGTCGCCACTTATCTTCCTCTAACCCTAGTAATGGCCTTCACCTTCCAAATTCATCCCTAATCACTTTCTAATCACATAATAGCCAAATCTACATCAAATTAAGGCGGATTAATATAAATCGAGATAGAGCTGCTGGAATACATTGGGATTCGTGCCAAATCAGTTAGAGTTTCAGATTTGAGATTTATTTATGGCTAAGGTGAGTGATTTGCACTTTTATTCACTAATTACGGCTAGTTAGGGGTGATTAGTGATAATTAGCAAAATTATGCATCATAAAAATCTGGAAAAATATGTAGAAATTCTAAAATATTTTTTATGTCACAGGTGAAAATTTGGGTTAATTTGGATTAAGTTTGCAAATTCTATAGTTAAAATATGGTTAAAGGGATTAAGGGGAAAATCATGCTTTTGGGTGTGTTTGATCTAAAATATTTCATGTGGCTGATGTTTTAATGTTTTTGATTGATTCTACATGTTACTACTATTGTTGGTATGCCTTATGGTGGTATAGGAAAGTCAAAATGGTCAAAAACGCCGTCGAGAGGTGAAAATAGTTTGCTGGAAAGTGGTGCAGGTTTTGGATCGCATGGAGCGATTCCTAGGGTAGCGACCCCTAGGAAGTGTGATTCCTAGGGGAGCAACCCCTAGGAAGTGAGCGATTCCTAGGGGAGCGACGCCAAGGAAGTGAGCGACACCTAGGGAAGCGACCATTAGGAAGTGAGTGATTCCTAAGGGAGCTACTCCTAGGAAATGAGCGATACTTAGGGGGGTGACTCCTATGGGGGAACGATACCAAGGGTGGGCGACTCCTAGGGGAGGGATGATCTCTAGGATAGGGGCGATGGAGAGGCGAGCCTTAGGATGGCGAGCCAGTCCAGGAGGGTGAGATCCAATCCAATTTCCAAAGGATAGACTAACAGCTTTGCTGCGGGACATGTGTAAAGGGGTTATCGATATCTACAACTTTGGTTTACAAAACAGAGAGGAGGCATGTGGACGAACCAGAGCCAAAAGATGTATGGACTGATTGGCATGTATCCCAGAGCCAGAGGATGTATGGATTGCGAAGGGTTATTGGCTGTAAACTAGAAGGGCATGGTTATGGCAATTAGTGATGGCATGGACCCGTCATGGCCCCAATGGATTTAGTGATCAAAGCAGTGGATATCGTATGCTTTACGCACTGAGTGAGAGGTGTGAGAATGATTGCTATGTTTGATGTTTGCTATCACCATGACACACACACTCCCATTTTACACTTTATGTTAGTGTTACCTTAGAGTGTTGTACATCCTGTTGTGCTAACTCTTTGGTTGCAGGTCCAGGTTCAGATATGGTTATTTATACCTGTTATTGCTTTATTTTGTTGCTATCGCTCATACCAGACTTTCGTCTGACGCAGAGTTTTAAGTCTCTTCTTATTACTCTGGGTGCTCCTAAATGAGCAGACTAGAGATAGGTTAGGTGGTTATGCACGGGTAACTGTCCGGATACGAGAAGGAGGCTTCCACGTACTATATACATATATTCTCCCTGTGTTGTTGCTGGTCGCTAATTTAGGCATTATAGTGTACCTTTTCTATTTTGATTTAGAGACAACATTTTGAAGCTGTAATAATGATGGTTTGGATCATAAGCTATATTTTGGATTCCGCTGCTATGATTGTTTAGTTTTCAGCTTATGCACTGTCTCGCCTGTTTTAGGTCAAGTTATGTTATTATTATATTTTATTCCATGCGATGTGAGATATACTACAGGTTATTTTGTAGTTCATAGTTTCAAATCCCTTTCTTTTGACGACTGTCCCGTGCTGGTCGGGCATTGGTACAGCGCATTTCGAGGGCAATGTCGTCAGGTGCGGGGCGGCTCATCACGACATCTCTCACATGGATTCAATGAAGTATATGAATGTTTGATCATGTTTTTCATCAAATTCAAGCATTTTTCTCATAGATCTACACTTTGGTAAGTTCATTTTCATATGAATCATTATAGGATTTGATTTAGCAAGTTTAAACCGGTAATTCCTATGCTATTTCACATGTTTATGCAAGTTAGATCCACAATTTAGATTATATGTTCATTTATCATGAAACTTGGTGAAATTTGTATAATTTTAGTGATAATCATTATATTTATGTTGTTAATGATTTCATAACATGTTTGTGGTTATGTATAAATTAGACGAGTGTATTTTGTTGATTGATTGAAGAAGTTTTAGTCGAAATCGGGCTTGAATTGGGGCTGTACAGGCCATTGGTCGCACATGGCTTGGGGAGCTAGCCAAAGGGATCTGTCTAGTGAGGGATCGATCCAGCGAGGGATCGGTCTAGTGAGGGATTGGTCCTGTATGGGATCGGTCGAGCAAGGGATCGGTCTAGTGAGGAATTGGTCAAGTGAGGGATCGGTCGAATGAGGGATCGGTTTAGTGAGGGATCGGTCAAGCGAGGGATCATAGGGAGGGATCGGTCCAGTGACGGATCGGTCGGGCGAGGGATCGGTCTAGTGAGGAGTCGATCGAGCGAGGGATCAGTCTAGTGAGGGATCGGTCGAGCGAGGGATCGGTCCAGTAAAGGATCGACCAAGCAAGGGATCGATGTACTGCGGGATCAATCCAGTGAGAGATCGGTATAGTGAGGGGTCGGTCAACAAGGGATCGATCAGTGAAGGTTCGGTTAGTGAGGGATCAGTCAGCGAGGGATCGGTCCGTAAAGGATCGGTTAGTGAGGGATCGGTCAGTGATGGGTTAATCAATGATGTTGTTGGTTCATGAGCAATGATGTGGCTTTGAGGCATATTAAAGTAGGAAGATTCGAAGTGTTGAAAGATGTTCGTTGATTAGTGTAGAACAACGAATAGTATGACAAATCAAGGGCGTTCTGAGTGGGGCGATAATGGTTGGATAGTCGTTGTTGATGACGACTAGAGATACCAAAGACTGAGGAATTACCGTTGTCGTAGGTTCTAGCGGGCCCAAAGCCGGGTTATAATAGGAGCACTTAAAAGACCTGATGTAGGTCGAGTACCCTAGGTATTGTAGAAAGGCCTAGGTACGTATCGTTGAAAAGCATATGGGGTTTTTGCTAGAACCGGGGTTACCACTAGCCCTCGACGGATGGTAGTATGACATGGCCAGTCATACGATTAACGATGGTTTCAAAGCAGGATAGGCTATGATTGCCAAAGTCTGTCATGGATGATTGAACGCCTGGATGCTTTGTTTTTACCATCTCATGTGGATTATCCAACGTCGAGGGAGATGTTCCTTGAGTGCATGACTGATATTGGTTTAGGCCTCTGGGGATGGTGCTTGAGGAATGTTAATATCGATTAGGATTGTCTACGTGAGATATATGTATTCAGGATGTTATGAATGTTATTGATGGTTGTTCTAATTCCCATGGGTGTATGATTGTTCGTTGGTTGTTGGATCGTAAAGGCTATCATTGTCAGGTGTGGGGAAGGCGGGTGGAAGTTCTTCTCTGGAGTTGGGTAGATTAGTTTGTTTATTCACACATTCTCATATACTTTATTGTTGATTTTTGTTAGTTGTTTATTGCTCACTAAGACTGTTGTCTAACTCACGGTTTTATGTTTCCCTCTTATTACCTTGGGTTGTTCATCCGGTTTTGTATGGCCAGACTAGGTGGCAGGTGACGGATGATAGCTCAGTAAAGACGATGTAGCAGTTTGGAGGAGAGTAGGAGGCTAGCGTACTCTCTCTCTCTTACTATATAGTATTTGGATTTCCGTTATTTTTTTTTCTACTCTGAGTGTTGTAGTGAGGCAAATTTGTTCAGACATATGTTGCAATCCTGGTGTAAGGATATACTTTTTTGTTGTTTTGAAATTCTGAAATTTCTGCTCAAATATGCTTCACTAATATTACCTGTTGTATCTGATCTATTATATTTTATCCTTGCGCCGTGATATTTACAATAGATTCTGATGATGTTTACCAACTTTGACGATTGTCCATAGCTGTCGTGCACAATTTTCAGTGCATTATTCCTCTTGTATAGTGCAAGGGTTATGGGAGGTCGTCACATTTGGTATCGAAGCTCAGGTTAACGATTTTAGCCAAAGTTTGAGGACGTAATCACGTATAAGAGACGTACTTGTAGATTTCAGTTGGATGTATACTATATGATACTATATAGTATAGTAGCGTTTATACTTTATAACAGTTATTTTCTATATGGACTAATCATTCAAGTTTTCAGATTTAGAATGAGCCATCAAACTTTAGGAAACACTACTAGGGATGAGCCTACGACTGGAAGGGCGGGCGATTGCAACCAGATGGAAGCTTTAGCTGTTATGCTAGAATGCTTAGTTATGTTTGGGGCCATGATGGCCACTATCCTGCTAAGAATGCCCATTCCAGAAGCGACAATAAGGCATGGTGTTCCAGTACATGTACCTAGGGATAATTCCACTAAGAGATAGAGGGATTATTCTCCTATAGATGAAGAAGATGAGTTAAGAAGAGGTATATCTTTAGAGCAAATTCAACGTCGGGCCAAGGAGTGTGAAGAAAGGATCAATGCTTTTTGGGATGAGGCTTGTAGAAATAGACATGAGCCTCAAGAAGAAACTTTCACTGGTGCTAGTATGACAAAGAAGCTGAATAAGAACAAGAAGAAGAAGCAGAAGGGAAAGGAGACTTGCTTTAACTATTGGCAGAAGGGCCATTTTCAAAAGATTGTAAGAATCCCAGAGCTGAGAAGAAATGCTTTAAGTGTGGAAAGCCTGGACATGAGAAGAAGGATTTCCCTGATTTTCCGAACAATAAGCAACCAAGGGAAGCATGTATTCTGGAAGCTATTCCGATTTCCTATTGCCTTCCTGATGAGAATTAGAAGAAGCTGTTGTTAGTTTGGATATATTATTTCTACCAATGGAGTTGTTAAGTTCTGTTTGGTACTAGAACAACGGTTTCTTTTACCTATAATAAGAATGTATGTCGAATAGGTTTGGAACTTGAAGTTGTAATAGACTTTTGGTTGTAACTAATCTAATATAGGTTCATCTGCTCTTTGCATTCTTTGTGGATCCAGTATTGTTGATTATGGATGATCATTTTTGAGGGTTGCTTAGTTGTAACTTACTGCATTTGAAATCAACTTGGGTATGGATTGACCTAAGAGGTGTGCAATAGAAGTGAGTTGCGAAAAGCTAGGGATGAGAGTCGAGGATGTCGAAGGGCGAAAGGTGTTGATTCGGAGTAACTCGAAGATGGTATGCTCTTGAGTTGTTGTATTCGCTTGGAATTCCACAAGAAGACTTGTCATCCGTGCTAATCACAAGTGAGTTTGAGGATGTCTTTGGCAAAGTCAAAGAATTGCCGCCACACTATGATATTGAGTTTAGAGTCGATTTGGTCGAGGGTGTTAGACCTATCGTTATGCCTTTTAGGCGGATGGCGCCTAAGGGACAACGAGAGTTAGAGGCGCAGGATCGTAACTTCTTGGGAAAGGATTCATTCGAAGGAATGTTTCCGAATTGGGTGCACCAGTGTATTTGCAACCAAAAATGGTGGCTTGTAGAGATTGTGTAAGGACTACCGTGAGCTGAACAAGATGACCAAAAAGAACAAGTATCAATTATCAAGGATCGATGACTTGTTCGGTCAGCTTTACGACGAAAAAGTGTTTCTCAAATGGATTTGGCAATGGAATTTCATCAATTGTGAGTGGTAAAGGATAATGCGTCAAAGACATGCGAGTTTGGGAGCGATGTTTTCGGAATGGAAGTGCCTTGAGTATTTGGCGAGATTTGATTTCAGACCATGATGTGAATTGGAACCTGAAATATTGGCTGAACTTTATGTGAAATGGGTAGTTTGATTCCATGGTATCCCGAAGGGTATAGTAAGTGGTCAAGATCCATTGTTTACAGGTGGATTTTGGAAAGGTTTGCAAGAAATTTTGAGAACCGAGTTGTGTTTAAGTACGACATATCATCCCCAAATTGATAGTCAAACTGAGAGGGTTAATTGAGTTTTGGAAGATCTCCTAAGAGATTGTGTGTTGAATTTTGGGGGATATAGGAAGACAATCTACATCTAGTTGAGTTTTCATATAATAATTGCTACCGGTCTAGCATTGGGATGGCACCATACGAGGTGTTGTATGGTAGGCCGTGCATCCTCCAACATGTTGGTTAGAATTTAGGGATAAGTTGATACTTGGGCCAGAGATGATTAGAGAGACCTCAGATTGTATCAAGATCATTCGGCAACGGATGAAAGCAGCCCAAGATCGTCAGAAGAGTTAATACATACTGATGTATGCGATTTGAAAATGTGTCAAACTAGAGGTGGAAAGAGGTACTTTATCACATTCATTGATGATTGTACCAGATACTGTAATGTATATCTCCTTAGAAGTAAGGACGAAGCAATCGATATGTTTAAACAGTATAAGGCAGAAGTTGAGAATCAACTCAATAAGAAAATAAAATCTTTAAGAAGTGATAGAGGAGGAGAATACGAGTCTCCGTTTGAGGAATTTTGTGTTGAGCATGGAATTATACATCAAACTACAGCCCCGTATTCACCTCAATCCAACGGTATAGCCGAACGGAAAAATAGAACTCTTAAAGAAATGATGAATGCCTTACTAATTAGTTCTGGATTGTCATATAACTTTTGGGGAGAAGCTATTCTTTCGGCAAATCACATCTTGAATAAAATACCACGAAAGAAAACATCAAAATCTCCACATGAACTTTGGAAAAATAGACCACCATCCTACAAATACTTGAAAGTGTGGGGGTGTCTTGCCAAAGTAGAAATACCAAAGCCGAAAAAGGTCAAAATTGGACCAAAGACTATAGATTGCATATTCATTGGATATGCTCATAATAGTAGTGCATATCGATTTTTGGTGTACAAATCTGAAATTGATGATATTCATGAAAACACCATTATCGAGTCTCGAAATGCAAGATTCTTTGAACACATTTATCCTCTAAAGACCTCTACTGAAACTAGTGTTCAAAAGAGGCCAAGAGATTCAGATATTCCCGAGGATAATGCTGATCAAAGAGAAATGAATGATGAAACTGAGATAGAGGAACCGAGAAGGAGCAAGCGACAAAGGACCTCTAAATCCTTTGGACCTGATTTCTATGCATATATGATAGAAAATGAACCTCTAACTTACCAACAAGCAATGTCATCTCCGGATGCTCCTTATTGGAAAGAAGCCGTCAATAGTGAAATAGAATCCATTCTACAAAACCATACGTGGGAACTAGTGGATCTCCCTAAAGGATCAAAACCACTATGATATAAATGGATATTTAAGAAGAAACTAAAGGCTGATGGCTCAGTAGACAAGTATAAAGCAAGACTTGTAATAAAAGGATTCAGACAAAAGCAAGATCTGGATTACTTTGATACATACTCTCCAGTTACCAGAATAACATCTATTAGGATGCTTATTGCAATCGCATCTATATTGAATTTGGAAATACACCAAATGGATGTGAAAACTGCGTTTTTGAACGGTGAACTGGAAGAGGAAATATATATGCAGCAACCAGAAGGGTTTGTAAACCCAGGAAATGAAAATAAGGTGTGCAAGTTAGTAAAATCTCTTTATGGCCTTAAACAAGCACCAAAACAATGGCATGAGAAATTTGATGAAACTATGTTATCAAATGGATTCAAAATAAATGAATCAGATAAATGCGTATATATAAAATATACGGATATTGGATATGTCATTGTTTGTCTTTATGTTGATGATTTACTAATCCTAGGAAATAATAATGCCATAATAAAATCTACGAAGGATATGTTATCCTCTAGATTCTACATGAAAGACCTAGGAGTGGCTGATGTAATCTTGGGTGTGAAAATTATAAAAACACCACAAGGATATGCCTTATCTCAGTCACATTACATAGCCAAATTACTTGAAAGGTTCAAGCAGTATAATATAACCATTGCAAAATCACCAGTGGATATGAACTAAAATTGGGTAAAGAACACCGGTGATGGAATATATCAACTTGAATATTCTCGCATACTGGGAAGTATCATGTATGTCATGAATTGCACTAGGCCTGATATTGCATACGCTATAAGCAAGCTGAGTAGATATACCAGTAATCCTGGTAAACATCACTGGAAAGCAATAATAAGAGTCCTAGGATATCTGAAGTACACACAAAACTATGTGTTACAATATGAGAAGTATCCTTCAGTGATAGAAGGATATAGTGATGCCAATTGGATAACTGGCTCAAATGACACAAAATCCACAAGTGGATATGTGTTTACATTAGGAAATGGAGCAATCTCATGGAAATCATCCAAACAGACTTGCATAGCAAGGTCAATAATGGAATCTGAGTTTATTGCTCTAGATAAAGCCGCAGAAGAAGCAGATTGGCTTAGGAGTTTCTTGGAAGATATTCCAAACTGGGAAAAACCGGTACCTCCAATATGTATACATTGTGATAGTCAATCTGCTATAGGAAGGGCGAATAGTACATTGTATAATGGTAAGTCTCGACATATTCGTCGTAGACATAAAACCATAAGACAACTTCTCTCTAATGGAGTTATCACTATAGACTATGTAAGGTCAAAGGATAACATAGCGGATCCACTAACCAAAGGCTTGCCAAGAGAGAAAGTTCAAACCTTATCGATGGGAATGGGTTTAAGACCTATGAATTAAAAGTTTTCTAAAATGGAAACCCCACCTAGTTGACTGGAGATCCCAAGATCTAGGTTCAATGGGACAACTAAGTTTAAGATAAACTTGATGGCACTGTTAAATTCAAAACCATTCCTATGATAAGTCAGTGCACTACCCGTCGGAGAATAGGATAAGCTTGACTTTTAATGATGTTTATACTGTGGTGTTATAAAGAACCAAGTGGAGTATTACGGGATACTCTTTATAGAATCACCTATGTGAGTGCGAAGGCGCCGCTTCAAGAAGAATTGTAAGGTCGAATTCTTCAAGCACTCATGAAACCAAGGCGGTGTTCATGGCAAAAACGAACACAAACAGAGAACCAAGGGGTTAAAGAGCATTTATCATGTGTTTTCTTTAAAGACTTACACAAACGGCTTACAGTTCAAAGACAGTCCAGTCTACTGATTCGCCAGTTAGTTATAACGATATAACACTAGGAAAAGTTCAAGGCCTCTGTGCTACTTTTACCGATATGATAAATGTTACACAAAGTTTCAGAACAGATTATACAACCACTCACTCATGTGGGGGATTGTTGGAAGAATGAGTAAAGTGGTTGAGGCAAACTAAGTCCCACATCGGGGAAATTTGTGCCTTATGCCACTACTTATACTAATGCTTGATGTATTATATCAATAGAAAGAGGAGATGGAAGAGGGAGAGACAATGGCATGATAAAACATTCATGCTAATATTTAAAGGTCAAAGATAAAGGGCCTTGGGCCTTGGGGCTCTTGGGGTCTGTGATTAATTGGGCCTCCGATGGGCTCGCTACGGAGCCGCTATTTTTTGAATTTGACCGCGCGATTGCCAACGGAAATTTCTGTTGGTAAAGGGTCACAACCTTTCCAACAGTCGTAGCCGTGGCAAATCGAACAGAAGCACCTGTTCATAAGAACATGCCTCTTCCAGCCTATATATAGGCCTGCAGTATTCGAATCAAATCACGAATTTGAAGTCTAATTTCTCTCCTCCTTGTTTTCTTCTTCCTCGCTCTGTTCTGCATCAAATATATACAGAAGCTCTCTTGCGTTCGTCGTCGATTTGTGACTGTAGCGCAACATCACAAATACGGTCCGTTTCATCCTTGGGAAACGATTGCTCATCATCCTTCCGCGCCGTAGAGGGAGCAACTTCGTTTCAAGGAAACAGCGCTCGCTGGACTCGGACAATAGTCGGTACTACTTCTTTCTCTTTCTCTGGATATTTGCTGCATCGGTGCATTCCCTTGCATACTTGTGGCTGAACTTGGTACTTGCAATTTGCAATATCATTGAATCAGTCTTGCTAACGCTTAAAGGCGTTACTGTTCATAGAAACGGTTTTTGCACGTTTCTAGTGATTGGTTTCTAACAAAAATAACATTCAAGTAATACTTAATTAACTATTTCCAAAGTGGCATGAGTGCTCTATTGATTACTCTATTTACATGTTGCGGTCGGTAGAAGTACCAAATAGTATGAAAATAAGATCGTGGGAAACTTGATGTGGGTAGTAGGTCAAGATGTGATGATTCCGCAAACTTGGAAATAAATGACTAATATGCATATCACAAAAGGAAGTAACAGTTCAACTCTAAACAACTAAAAGAGCAGGTTAACGAATTACATAACTTTTCATATCTAGATAACCGATTCATTATTTGACACCCTTGCAAATGCTGATGAAAACAAAGTGAAACGTATAGGCATGTTTATACAACTAATAACATATATAGTAGGAAGACTATTATTAATTACCAAGCAAAAGAAAAGAAGGGCAACAAAAGGCAGGATTATTTATAGGATAAATAACATGTATAGGCATGTTTGTACAACTAATAACATATATGTTGGTTTTTTAGATTTAATTACAGGTATATAAACCTGTTTTTGTCTGTCCGAAGGCGAAGTTTGAAACTTCGCACATAGACGAAGTTTGAAAATTCTCTTTCGGCATGGATCTGCTATGCATAAACCCGAGTGCGCCTTTCTCCCCCACTCTCTCTCTTCATTTTCCCCTTTCCTCTCTTTCAGCCAACCCAAAAAGAATCAATTCCATTTCACCCATTTTTCCACCTAATTGTTCCAAAAAGCATACAATGGCAAGCATGTCCAGCATACAACACGAAATAGGTAAAAATATAAACCCTAAATTTCAATTTTGAAACTAGGTTATCTAATTTTAAGTATCATATGTTATGGAGTTGATTGTAGCTTACTAGTATTAAGTTTTTATGTTGTAATTACAAATGTAGATGTGTACATTGTTCACATTTTGGATTTTAGCATGTTGGATATTTGATGGTTGGTTATTGGGTTATATAGTTAGGATTTAGTATGGTTTGATAATGCGATTGATTACAAATGAAGTTGTGTGTGTTTGAGTTGGATAATATGCTTGTTTGTTCGAAGTTAGGATCATTGAAACATGAGATCGACGACCCGTTGGAGATGTGTATTTTGTAGATGGGTGCAGATTGAAAAAATCATTGTAGTGGTTTGAAAATGTTGTCGTAGATAATTTTCCTTGTTTATGTAAACTATTAGAAAAGTATAACATGTTTAAGGAAGAATAACATGTCCAAACTTGTTTTAGAAAAGTATATCATGTTCTAGAAAATAATACTTATGTAAACGTCCTTAATAGTTAATTCTGCATTTTGCAGAGTATTTCGAATAGAGTCTAGACCGGTTGATGTGAGCGTATTATTTCTTTAACAACGGCATAGGAAATCAAACCTTAGTCATATGAAGTTAGATTTTTGTAAATGTTGCATTTTATGATGTTTAGTATTCTTTTCTGCATTGGACATCAAACCATGATTTTTTTGTTATCTATTAAAATTTCAAAGTGACGAGGCAAATTTTGTCATTGAACCCTTAACATCACTTAAGAAAGTTACATCTTCAATCCTGGTGTTCTTGCTGAGATTGAGAGGCCTGGATTTATGCATATTTTTAGACTACGATACATCCAGCTGGAACTTTATCTTATTACTGCTCTAGTAGACAGTTGGAGGACAGAGACATCCACGTTTCACTTACCTTTCGGTGAGATGACTATCACATTTAGAGATGTAGCTGTTTTTTTAGGATTTCCCATTAAAGGCAATGTTGTTGCATATGAAGGTGGAGGACTTGATAATCTGGAGCTATGTCGCGATCTACTTGGGCTAGATCCGTTGGCCGATCAAGTGAGGGGTGGTGAGTTCATTCAGATCACGTAGTATCGTCGCCGGTTGATGCATGATATTCCTGTAGATGCCACCGAGATTCAGATTCAGAAACAGGCTCGTTGCTTACTACTGCACATTATTTTTTTATAGACTGTTGTGAGATCATACCAAGGCCCGTGTAGATTTGAGATGGTTACCATATTTAGCTGATCTGGGGAGGTGCGCTACATATACATGGGGTAGTGTAGTGTTGGCGTATATGTACCAGGAGCTGTCTAAACTCACTATGTTACAGTTTGGGACTATTGGAGGTTGCATGACACTTGTTCAGGTTAGAACCGTATTTCTATAGTTTATTGTTATACAATATGATGCATCATTCTCTTTTCTTAATATATTTTTACTAAACACAGCTTCGGTCCTAGACTTGTCTTCCCGTCGGTAGACTTTCGGTGAGGCCTAATCCTATCGATCCATTGAAGCCGCTTGGGTCTAAGTATACTTATTGATCATTTATTTAGTTAAACACAAAATTCATTTCGTAATATACATTTTTTAAAAATCGTGTAACAGGTAGGTAGGACAAAAAAGTACGAGACAAACACCAAGACGAAGTGTGAAGTTCTACCGCAATGAGTTTGACATGCTTGAAGAAGATAAGATTACATGGACACCATACACTTAGGATGTGCTTGGCACACTTCCATCCATGTGTACAACCGCTAGGTACCTCTGGACTGCGAGAGGACCTATGATAGCCTACACAACCAGCGCTTGGCACCTTCACGGCAGGGTTATGAGACAGTTTGGCATGATGCAGCATATAACGGAGGATGTGCCTCCTTACTTACAAGCCTACAATGCACAGGACTATCTGGAGCTCATTGCAATATGGAATAACCGCCATAACTGTATTGAGGTTGAGAGGGAGCCCACTATTTCTATGGCGCAGTACATGAGGTGGTATTGGAACATTACACAGCACTATGTCCTTCAGCCCTCAGTTGATTCGGCTTTAGCCCCTTACGTTCCCGGAGCACTACTAGAGAGGAACATAGTAAGTTGATGTGGTTAGTATTATTTACAATTAATTGTATTTATTCATGTAACTGGTTTTCTTTAAAATGTACAGGCTATTGGTATTAGCCGAGCATGGGAAGAAGTAGAAAAGCTCCACCAAAAGCAGACTGATGAGGAGGGAAAGACCATGTGCACAAATATCCAAAATATTTTAGATGTGATCTTGAGCAGAAACAAACTTGATAGGTCCAGACCACCACCTCATCCTCCTCCTCCAACAGGTCCACCTCCTCCTCCAGCAGCTGCAGAACATGTAGAATTTGCATATAGCCAATCGCAACCAGTATTAACGTTACCCACTTCATCCAGTGCACGACGACATAGAAGTAGTATCAGTAGTGGTTCATTATCAAATTCCACACCACTGGTCAGGTGGTCGAGGCGAGACTAATGCATCAATTCATTGGTGCACGTTTGGTTGGTCGTAGAAGTAGTGTTTGTTCAATTATTTGGTATGTTTGGACAGAAGTAGTGTTTGTTTGATTATTTGGTATGCGCGAATATTTGGATTTGTCATTTGGTTTATGTTATTTGGTTGGGCTTTGTATGCTATTTGTCTCTATGGTATTAATACTCATATTAATTAAATGACATTTAAAAGTTTAATTTATAATATAATTAAAAACGAGCTCATAACATCGTGGCAGTTCATAGTTTCAAGTTTGGAACTTCAACCGCATATATATGATTCATTATACACTACAACAAAACAGTCATTTTACAACGGGCAAAAACCGTTGTTATATGCTTTTCACAACGGGCAAAAGCCCGTCCTAATATGCGTCGTTGTAATAGGTCCTCACTAAATTACAACGGTCAGTGACTGTTGTAAAAGACCGTTGTAATAATGTGGTCTGTCACGTGCAACGGCTCTATGACAATGGCTACAAACCCGTTGTAATAGCTAATAAATTACAAGCGGCTTCTGGCCATTGTAATACATTATATTACAACAGACATAGTCCGTTGTAAAAAGTCTGTTTTTTTAAAAAGAAAAATCTGATCATAGTAATACAAAAATATTGCATAAATTAAAATATTGAACTCAAAATTTCTTATTTTAATATAAATATGTTATTACACTCTTGAACAATACATAGTTTTATTTCTTTTTATTACACAATTACTATGCAAAATATTAAAATACTCATTTGTACAAATATTATTTCACTACATACACTTAGTTACACTCACTCACACCCTCTCATGCTCAATGTCTTCATCTTTGGTGATTGATCCAAAATGTGCTTTACAATAACTGGATGAAGAAGAACAAACAAGTTAAAAAATGTGCATTGAGCAAAGCAATGTACATTAAAAGCTTGGTATCCATCTTTAGATAATATAAATATATCAACCATAAGTAGATAGAAACCCAATATTTAAATGATTTACCATATAGTTCATAGAAATTAGAACTAAGCTAGGGATGGTTTCATTCAAGAAAAATAGATACCATTAGACCTCAAAGTCAAACATCTGGCAGGAAACCTTTATTAGTACAATTAGTTCAAATCATTGTCAACTATATTTATATACTCATAATCTGTGTAGGGAGTAAGACAAAGATCAAGATTGGGTTGGGCATTAGAAACAAAAAGTGAAAAACCTTTTGTTGGCAACCCCTAAGAAGACACGTTTCAATCTGAAAGCAATTAAAAAATAAATTAAAATTTACCTGCTTGGCCAAAGTGCATGCCCTCTCTGGTGAGTTAAGAATCTCATATTAAAAGACATAAGAATCATATATTAAAAGACAGAAGTTGGGTGCCAATCTTAAATAGGGCACACTATCACAATGCAATATCTGCATGTTACTAAATGCATGGATTTCACATTTGTCTCAAAAAAATCCACTATGTACTAATTTTATTTATTACTTGTAATGACCATTCATTAGCATCAACTATGTTTCTAATTTATACTACAGTTAATCAACACAGCGTGCTAAGAAGACATGTTTCAATCTGAAAGCAATTAAAAAGTAAATGAAAATTTACCTGCTTGGCCAAAGTGCATGCCCTCTCTGGTGAGTTAAGAATCTCATATCAAAGAAAGAGGAGTTGGGTGCCAATCTTAAACAGGACACACTATCACAATGCAATATCTGCATGTCACTAAATGCATGGATATCACATTTGTCTCAAAAAAATTCACTATGTACTAATTTTATTTATTACTCGTAATGACCACTCATTAGCATCGACTATATTTCTAATTTATACTACAGTTAATCAACACAGCGTGCTAGTTATTAAAAAAAGAGGAGGGGAAGAAGAGAGAAATCTTCAAAACCTGGCAGGTATGGCCATAGTTCGTCAGAGCTTGGACAACTTGACATCAACGGAATATGAGGAGTTTTCAGAACCTGTCTTGGCTCCACCAGTTCCATATAGCGAGGATTCTGCCCAAACAAGGCATGCGACTTAATATCATTTACTACTGTTATTATATTAAAGAATTTTTTTACCAAAAACTAAAAAAGTAGGAATTTGCCTGAACTTGACACTTGTTAAAAAACTGCAATAATCATAAAGCATGAATTGAAATGCTACAAACATTCAGAATTTTATAAAACTTGTTCTGTATATGTGCCTGGTCTTCTTTCAACATTTTTTATAACAGATCCATATTCAGTGAACCAGAAGTCGCTCAGGATTCCCGGATAAATAATCTAGCAATACTATAACAATGTCAAGATCATCCCTATCCAAAGACAAAAGATAATCACCATTATTATTATTGCATTGCTAACAAGTAGTTTTATTTCACACTGTTTTGACAAACCAAGTTTTAATTCATTCAGAGTAACATTGCTAAATGAACACAAATTATGAAGAGTAAATTTTCCAATGGTAAAAATTTTCTAAAATTTGGCATTGTTAAGAAGAAAATCTGACCCATTATCTTTTCTAAGAAGCTTGATAGTAAGCAAAAATTGTTAATGATACATGGGATGAAGTCAAATAACTGATATTGGTGTAAAGCATATGATAAATAGTACAAAATGAACAAGGCTAAGCAAATTATTTTAGTAGACTGTAGATAGAACTCAAGGCAAACAACAATAAAAGAAATCAAGGAAAAATGTCAGTAGTTTGTAGACAGAACTGATATATGACATATTTTTATGAAATACAATGAAAGTAATTTTATTATGAATTTGAGAAAATCATCTGTGATGTACAAAAAATATGACCGTATTTGTAAAAACAGACCACTCTGAAATTATACGTTTATGAGAGGAACTTTCTACAAACTAGACCACTCCTTCTCTAACATTGAAGCTTTTAACACTTGGAATAATACACACAACCACTGACCATATTTAAAATTTTGAATATTTGGTATAATCAACATTATTTTCTAGATATTGCATTACAGGGCTAGCAAGTTCCTGCATCTGTTAATCCTATGTACATCTTACAAATGAAATTGAAAAACACCAAAAAAAAACAAGCTCAAAGAGTGGGGCAGATCCAGATTTGGACGTGGTTGTAAGGCTTCTGATTATCAAAGAATTCAACTCCAAAACTTACTAAAGAACATGATCGATAACCCCCACAATATTACCTTATATGACAGAAAACATGAACTACAAAATAAAATAACCATTGCATTACAAATAGAGACTGAAATGATTTAATATATTACCCTACGATTGAGAGACAACACATCAGGAAGTCTAACCTTCCCAATATCAATCATACTTAATGTTCAAGCCATGTTATCAGACTTAAAGATGAAGAAATTTAATTCGCTTTGCATAAACTCAAGTCAAACAGTGAGACTAAAAATGCATTGAACTAAAGAAAGTGCCAGTGGTAAGGAAATTAAAAATATTGTTTCAGCCGTAGAGCTACTTTTGTCAATTCTATCATTTGTATTATTCTCATATGGCATATTCTAGTTATGAGGCATGCACAACACTGGATATTACATATTACATATTTAAGTTATGCAGGTTGAAAATTACTGTGTTTATTATATTTATCTTAGTTTAACTACAAAGTGCAAGAATTTGATTAAAAAAGGCGGCAGCTTAAATATAAATTGCTTCAGAAGTTTTACATCAGTTTTCTCCACATCCTTTATAACTCAGTATATCGATATATACATACATGTTTTCAGACAACCGGCACCCCAATTCCGAGCAACCCAACAGACTCAATCTGATTCACTACACCTACCCATACCAACTCGGCCCAACATTCAACCCACAACTAATCAGCCCATTCCCCATTTGGCTCATGGCATTTATCTCATGGGCGTTACAGGTAAAGGGGTTAGCATAAAAACGACATAGATCTAGGCAAGAGAACTTCAAAATGAGTACTATTGAAGGAATCAAATGCTAGGAGAGGAATGGATCGGGTGAAATTAGAGGTTAGGTCGAAGAACCATAGCCTAAATTAGCGATTTTGGTAGGGCGAAAAATATATCTGAAGAGAAGAAATGTGGTGGAAGAATGAATGCCGTCCCCATTAAAAAAATCAATAATCTATTGGTGAATTTCTCAAATCTTTTTAAAATTTTACTTACTTGAAAGATCTAGAGCCTGTAGGTAATAATTTCAGAAGCCAGATACCATCATCAATTTATTCTCTTCCTATCAGTCTTCGTCAACTCTGTTTTGATGATAATCTTCATCGTAGCCTAGTTCCTGCACGCAAATATATCAAACCTTTCAAACGTTTAAATGTCTAAATTAAATGGATCGATACCACCTGACAGATCAAAGTTGAGGAGATTGGAGCAATTATATCTTCTAGGTGACTTTGCCTTTTTGGTTCGATGAGATTGAAACAAGAACGACTTTTCGGTTAGGGTTATGGAAAACCTAATTTTATTTGAAGGATGTGGAAGTGGTGGAGAACTTAATTTTATGTCGTTGATTTAGAGTCCGGTAAGTATTTTGGTAGGCTGCGCTTTGTAGGTAGATAATTTGTGGTGGAACCTGAAATTTTCACCGCTTGAAAGTGGGAAAAAAACTGATCCATGTTTATCAGTATTTACGGATTACAAATATTTAGCAAAACATTTTAATTATTTAAGTTAACTATTATTATTTATTTAAATTATTATTCATTTAATTACTACTTATTTAATTATTATTTATTTACATATAAACACGTTGTAACTAGACTTGTTACAGAAATAATAAAAATAATAACCAAAATTGTAGTTAAATAAGACCTCAACATAGAAAGTGGTAGATATTAATATAACTAAAGTTAGTGGAAATTCTAAAGAAAACAGTAAAATGAAAAATCTCAAATAGTGTATTTTCAAAGGATATACTATTTGGAAAAAAAGTAAGTGGAAATGATTTTTTCTTAAGAAAAAGTTCAAAAATTCTATAGAAATTTAAAACAAATAGGCTACTCCTAAAATTAAGAAGGACTCAAATGACAGAGGAAAAATTATTAAATAATAATAAATCTTTGAAATTTTTGAAAAATTGAGTTCTATCAAAAATTTCAAAAGTATTTAGTATTATTTATTATTTATTTAATATGAATAAGTGTATATTATGAAAAAAAATAACTAAAATATTACTTGTTAAAGGTTAAAAATATTAATCATAATTCATTATGTTATAAATAATTAATTCAATTTACTAATCATAATTATGGATTATTAACTATGAAATATAATAAATTATTAATAATTAATTATTTAATATTAAGTATATATTGTTATTTATTCATTTTTCTTAATTATTTAATCATAATTATTAATTGGTAAAAAAATATTATTAAATGTTACTTCATATTTATTAATTATAATTTAATGCTAATTATTAACTGTTAATAATTTATAATTAATACGCATATATTATTAATTTTTAATATTAATTATTAAATTTAATAGCAATTTTTAATGTCTTGTTAGTTATAAACTATTATATATTAAATTTAATTACTCGATGTTACTTACTAATAACTAGAAAGTAAACTTTAATCTGTTGGAATAATATCAATTAGTAGTTAATGAATAGTAATATAATATTATAATTAGTAATTAGTAACATAAGATTAATACAATATTATTAACGATTAATTATGAAATATTAATAAATAGTAAGTATTAGTTTTAAGATAACGTTGTGATTACCGATTGTTTATTGTCACTTATTACAACGGGCATTTTTAGCCACTTGTAAAATTGGCACCTATTACTAGGGGCGTTTTTAGCCCGTTGTAAAATTGGCATCTGTTACAACGGACATTAAATGACTGTTGTAATAGCACTCTATTAAAACGGGAAGTCATTTCCCATTGTAAAAAGGGCATTGTATGGGTATTTATTACAACGGTTCTTAAGGGACCGTTGTGATATCCTTCTATTACAACAGGCAATTAATGCCCGTTGTAATAGGGTATTTTTGTTGTAGTGATAAATAAGATTTCTTTGAAGCAAGAAACGTTCGAATCTATTGAACAATATTTTTCTAACGAATGAGAAAAATGGAGATTTCATATTACAGATTTTGAGTTATGTCCAAAACAAATTTTCATAAAGTCATTATGGAATCGTTTATAAACCCTAACAATTTATTAAATAAATAAAAAGGGTTTTTAATATGAATTGAACGCCATTTAACTTCAAATTGAAATTTCAAGTTAGCTTTAATTATTTCGTACTCTGATTTAATCATTTCATACACTAATTATGAATGGTTTGTCGATTTGGTTTATGGTAGAGCTGTTCCAAAACTTGTGAATTGACTACATTCTGCCATAAAACAGTTAAGTTGACTGCACATATGTGATAAATGTGAGAAAAATGCCAATGTGGTAAAGCTGCCATAAATCAGAGTACGAAATGATAAAACTGACTTGACAAGTCTCTAATTAAAGCTGCCATAAATCAGAGTACGAAGCCTCATATACGAAGGTGAATTCACAAAATTCACTTGTAGGGACCTGCTTTATTAAAGAGCAGCCATTCTCTCTTCCTCTCTTCATTATTTTTTGCCTCAAACTAGATTTGAGAAGCAGTTTTTTTGACGAATAGTTCAGCAAGTGATGTAGGTAAGAAATTTGTTTAGTTATTTTCTCTTCTCTTCCCTATATTGTTATGTACTCAATGATTCATCAATATTACTCATTTATGTCAAGTTTCCACTTTTCATCTAGGTCAAAATGACTAATTGGGAATTTGACGATGAAATCATGATTCAAATGTACGACGAGTACGAACGGAATAAGAAACTAGCCAAAGATGTCGAATTTGTGCCTGAAACGCAAATAGAAGTCCAAGTGGAAGCTGCTGAAGTAAAGTCTGAACTATTTAGTGCCACACAACCAAATGTTGCACTCCAACGTATCGGACTGGTTCAAAAATCCCTTCACGCTCGGCAGAGGGATGTAATTACTCGACATAACCCCGATAGGTCAAGCTCTAGGATGACGGGTCGTTCGGTCCTCTGCTATTGCGGGTCGAATGTAATGTACTTGTTTAAAAAAGTCGGACAAATGCAAATCGTCGCTTTTATGGTTGCAAAGTGTACATTTATGAACAAAATCGCCAAGGATTGTAAAGTTGTAAAAAAAATCATGGATCAATCCACCATTGACGGAGAGGGGTGTCCAATACGCACTTGAGATGCAAGCTGAGGTCTGTCGCTTGGAAAGAATGAATGATGCAGTAAAGAATGAAATGCTTATTGGGCGCTACGGTTTACCCCACAACTATGGGTCGTAGTTATGTTGTATTGGATCATAGTTATATGTTTGTATTCAAAGTTATGTTGTATTGGTTGGTAGTTAAATGTTGTGTCGAATGATATTTGTATGCTTTGCCCTGCAATTTGTTATATCGAATGATGTTTGTATGCAAGTTGTATCCTTTCTTCTATCGCATCTTGTTTGTTTGTAATGAGTACTCGAATTAGATGCAAGCTGTTTGTAATGAATACTCGATCGACTAACTTATTTGTATGTTGTTAAATTAGATGAAAGTTAGTGTTACAATGGTTTGTTATTCATAAATTACCGAGTAGTGAACAATGTTTGTATGTTTTATTTAAACTTGTGTAAAATGTGTTGTGAACAATCTTTGTACTAGGAAATGTATTTAAACTGTATTTAAATGTATTTAAACTTGTTGTGATCAATCTTTGCTTAAAATGTATTTAAACTTGTTTAAAATGCATTGGCAAATTTTGAAACTTCGCCAACGGATGCTGGCCAAAACAGGTCTATATCTGTAAATAATTCTAAAGCATGGCTAAATCTATTATAGTTTTTAAAAAAGGAACATATCTGCAAATTATCCTTATTTATATTCATTTACCAAATCATTCTTATTAGATTGAGCACAGTGTACATAACTGGCATTGGAAACAATCCTCAAATCATGTGCATTTACAGCGCTAAATCTATCCAAAATTGAACATGTGCTGTAAAAAAGAAATCCTCTTCATTCCTACAAATTTTGAAATATTGGTTAGCTAAATGTGACATTGAGTGTAGTAGTATAAAACTATAAAGATCAAATTAACCCTTTGTGGAGAATGAAAGATTTGCTTGATGGACTTTCCTTCAGGCGCATGCAATCAGTGCTCCACTTGGCACCAAAAAGGCAAACAAGTAAAAGGAGTTGAACCATCCTAGGCCTATGATAATATTCATTGGTCCGTGCACCATTATTCTTACGAGCACACCATTGTAAATATGACATGTAGTCTGTAAAACTACAAATATACATAACTGAAGTGGAAGGAAGAAAATGACACTGCTGCACATAAACTTGATCCTTCAGCAGTGCCTGTTTAGATAAAGCCAGTTTCAGTACACACTACAAAATATAGGTTTTGTGGATAGATGTTGACATCCAGATAGAAAAGAGCATATTAGGGAAAAGATTAAAAAAAAAATCAATACAGTAGTGAGTTGGTGAATTACGATTAACTTGTGACTTCTGATAAACTGTATGCATACTTTATCATTTAATAATGGATGATGGCGTGAAACAAATTTTATTCTAATTTATTTTGGTAATTCAAAAGGAGAAAATTTGACTTTTGTAAATTATCATTTTCAAACAGCCATGGCATGGAAAAGTAAGGAAATACCTGAAACTAATGATAATTTGATAGATTTATACTTGTATCTTCAAAAAAAAACTTTGGTTGAATTAATGCATACCATACAAAATAAAGTCAAATCAAGATTATAATCAGTCTTTATGAATGGAGCTTATTGTGCAAAGTATATGTTACAATTGGTAAGTTAATTGAAATATCGACAAAACGAGTATCATCGTAACTTAAGGAAAAATCAATTCGCTTTAAAATAATATGCTTGATAAAAAAATTGATTGCACATGAAGGGAATGGAATACATATTCAGTTTTTGTCAAGAGAGCAGTGGGAAAAGTGATTACAAATAATTAAAATCAATCCCATAAATCTTGATAGAAAAACCAATTATTTAATGCATATTTTAATCATATTGATTTTATACAATGTGTTATCTGAACATACTTAAGATCATAATATGCTTTTATAATGCAAGCATTAAAAAGTCTAGTACGCTAATATAAAGAATGTCAATTCCATATTGTTTAACCAAATAGAAAAGTACATATTAAGAGAGTAATAAGAATGGGAGCAAATAATTAAAAACATAGACTAAATTGGGTTTTACTATTATAAAATACCAAGATTGAAAATCACCTCCTGAGTTCCTTAGATTTAATGTCGATGATAATAAATTGTCGATGCAAAGAGCACCACATAGTGGTGTAGAACCTACAATTTCAAAATGGAAGTAACATGGAAAAATTACAGCTAAACTATATTGGAATATTAACTTCAGCTTCGATATATCTTTAAATTTGGAGACAAAAAAGGTATTTTAAGATTTGGTGAAACACTTATACCATAACATTACACCATAAGAAAGAGATACTATGCAATCAGAAGAAAGAATGGAAACTCAATACCCATTCTAGTCATTTGACTGTAAAAATACATTTGTTTTGACCCGATTTTGACATTTAGGAAAACCATGTAAGAGGAAAAATAATTATAATCTTTTGCAAACATCTCAATAATATTCTCATCTATGAGGTAAAAAAACCCTTGAAAGGGAAATTGTAATTTATTAAGCAACTAAGATATGTTTACTACTGATATAAAACTACTATGCAGTAAAAAATTGGTCCAACCTTAATAGCAAAGCTTAAGTTTTTTATTGTAAAAGTGTGAATTTTCCAAGTTAAATATCAATTGCCTTTCAAGAAGAAGATATTTAGGTGCACAAAAGATAATTTGATAGAGTAATAGTTGTATCTTTCAAAAAAAAGATATTAATGAACCAATGCACATGCTACAAAATATAGTCAGATCATCAATCTTATAATCAAACTTAATGAATGGAACTCATTGCAAAAATTGAGCATCCTACAATTAGCAAGTTATTTGAAAAAATGATATATAGTCAAAGGAATGCTAAATTAGCCATTAAAAATATACTTGTTAAAAAACAAAATGATTACACATGAAAGTGAATGAAAGACATGTTCAATTATTGCCAAGAGACAGCGGGAAAATTGATCCAAACAGTTAACTCAATACCATGAATCATGATAGAAGCCAATAATTAATGCATATTTAAATTATGCCAATTTTAAATAATGTAGTATCAAAACAAAGTCCAAATCATGTAAAATGTTGTTTTGACCGAATAGAATTTTGTCAAATATTAAGGCAAGGAACAATATTTCAGAGGACCCACAGCTAAAGACGTTTTTACCCCCCGTGAATTTCACTTTTCCAACTTAATCGATTTCGAACATACCAGCATGACCCCCAAATCATAATATGCTTTTAGAATGCAAGATTTTTTTTATAAACTAGTATAAAAAATGATAAATTCAGAATATTAAATCAAAATTTAAAAATAGTTATTGAGGCTGGACTCAGAAGGGATGCAAATAATTAAACACACTAATCGAAATTGGAAAAATATGTAAAATACAATGTTTGAAAGGCACCTCTTGAATTCCTTAGATTTGATGTCGATAACAATAGATGATCAACGCAAAGAGCACAACCTAATGGTGTAAAACCTACAATTTAAAACAAAAGTAGTATGAAAAAAATATTTATTAGAATATTAACTTCAGATTCAGTGTATTTCTTTAAAATTATAGATGAAAAGTTATTTGAAGACATATGATTCATGTTGCATTTTCGCATTAGCTTGATATAAGTATAATAAATTGCTATTAGAATGCAAGCACAAAAAAGTTTAGTAAAAATACTAAATTCAGAATGTTTAACCAAAAATTAAAAATAGCTTTTAAGACAGGAATAAGAAAGGGCGCAAATAATTAAACACACTAAATTAACTTGGACTTTTCATTATAAAATAAATATTAAGGTTGAAACTCATCTACTTTGTTCCATAGATTTGATGCTGATGATAGTAGAGGATTGACACAAAGAGCACGACTTCGTGCTGCAATATCAAAATGAAAGTAACGAAAAATAGCAAGTTAAACATATCAGAATATTACCTTCAAATTTAGTACATTTCTTTAAAATTGGAGATGAAAAGTTACTCGAAGATGTACGATTCATGTTCAATTATCATAGTAGCTTGATATATCATAATTCTATTTTATTAAACATCTAGAAACTTAATTGTTTGTAAATAATATGATTCCAATAAATCTTAATAATTTGGGGTGGCCACTACTCCACTTAACTACTTAAGTTTTTGCGTATAGCAAGATATTTTGATTTAACTATGTATATTTTTTGAAGTATTTTGTAATGCATATATTCTAACCACTAGGTGATTGTGAATTTTCGAACTCTTGGCTAACTAACGCTAATGTTAAAACAAAGAAATCCCAAACCTTTGTCCACATGCCATAGGGATACTCTTTTGACATCACTATGAAGTGCATATGGATTGTTCTGTCTATTTTGGATACTTTTCTGGTTCTTTTTCAACTTTTCATTGTCAATGAAAATGGAGTGATCAAACTAATATACAAAAGAGAAGTAAATCATCTTATTTTACATTATGTGCACTCTTCATGAAAATATTTGATATTCTACTTTTTACACATATGTTAACATAACTAATTCATCATTATATTGTCTATTTATCTTATAGTTTAATTTAAGTCTCGTTTTAATTCTATTTTGTTTATAGCATTTACATATTTTAGCAGTTTCAAGCTATATGGAAGCGGCAAGTCTAAATTGGTGTGGCTGAGATTGAATTTTATGGTAGAGACTGAGGAGAAGATTGTTTTTGGTGGTGTGCTGGTTTGGTTTGGAGCTTGTTAAATGTTTGAGTTGGTGTATGTTTGAGGTTAAAGTGGAGTGATGAAGCGCTTGGGAGGTTATATTGTTGTGGCAGTTTTTGTTGTTGGCAGGTTGGTGCAGGGTTGGCCCTGGGGTAAGGCCACCAAGGCAGCCATTTAAGGCCTCCGACCTCATATTGTGCATATTTGAATATGTTTTTGACAGTCAAGGGCCTCCGATATCTCAATCTTCCTATGGCCTTCGTTTATTTTTGGGATTTCAGGGCCGACCCTGGGTTGGTGTACAATTTTATGGTGACGAGCTGAAAATAGTGGCTTAGCGGTGATAGGTTCGTGATGTTGAAATAGAGTACTCAAGAAGTTGAAGTTCGACAGTTTGATGAGATCAAGTTTGATAGGTTTGGGTGTTTTGACAGCTTAATTGGTTGATTTCTTGTGATACGGAACATTGATGATTAGGAACTGGTTGAAGGGTGAGTGCAATTGCACTGGAAAGAGGATGGAGATTTGTAGTAACATTGGTGTGAAGAAGTATAACAAAGAATAGTGAATAGAAAATGTAAGGAGAGAATTGTACAAACATGGATCAAAATTGCAATTAGTGATGTAATCCACATACATAAAGTAGATGTTGTTTCTTTTTATGAAATAAAAAAAATGAAAACGTGGATATTTTATATATGCATAGAAGATGAACACAGAACAAAGATATCAAGAAATACTCAATAATAGTGCAACTAAAGGGTAATTGGAAATGATGAGAATGTAAAATTGAAAATTCTGAACATAATATATTAAGAACCAAATAAAAAAATAGCATAGTTAAATTGAGCAGCTTCTTCATTTTTTTTAATGATGGAAACTGGAATGATGCAAAGTATAAAAAACAAAGCAAATACAAAATGAATACTTAATGAATAGTGAGCAGTTTTGATTCTTATGAACACTGAATGAAATACAAGAAGTTTTTTAACTAAAAACTAATACAAATTGAAATACTTACCACAAATGCACAAACTAAGTGAAAACAACATGAATATTGAACTTGTATGTTTAGAATTTGGAATACCCTTGCATACGTAAGTAAACACTACATATTTCTCTATTACTTAATTACATCCCCATAATCAATATCTTAACTAATCCAAAATTAAGTTATCTTCGTTTCTCATTCTTATCTCCACCAATTTCATATGTATGTAAACACAAAGAATTAATTTATGAACCAACTTCTTTTGAGATAATATGAAGATGTAAATGTTGTAAAACCCCTATCGACATTATATCCCTTAGTTTAAAATAATCATCTCAGTCCACCGTCTTTAGAAACGATAAACAACAAGCACATTAGTTGTAATCATGATCTTGATTTATCTACTTCTGATCAACGATATTGAACTATAAACATTCATGGCAACACCACAACAATCTAGAAAGCAGACAACTAGGTAAGATTAAAAATTCAAAATATGATGCAAAAATCTATCACGATTTCTTAGTAATCAAAAATGTTATTGGCAACTAAAACCAAGGCAGTACCTTATGATTCAATAGCCTCAACCAGAAACTCAAATAAATAGTTCGCAGCCAGTGTTCATCATTTCAGTCATTAGATTCATGCATCGCAAGATTCCATCCATCAACAGATCTTAGCTTTATCTACTTTGAATATTTCATTATCCCTAGGTATCGGCGATAGTTACACAAATTTAAAAGATCTCTTCCAGGAGGTGTCGATCATCGTAAAAGTCTAACCCTTGATCCAATTGTGGAAAGCTTCATAATAATACTAATTTTCTTTGAGATTAAATAATACTCCAGACAATCAGGTTTTTTTGGTGGTGGGGATGATCTCTGGACAATGGAACTTAGCAGATTTAAGAAGAGGAGTTGTACTCACAAAAATTTTAGGGTTCTATTTTACTTTGGTTCTAGCAACAATAGAAAATGAAAATTATATGGAGGCATGGTAAGCAGGAACAAAAAAATAAGTATGCGCCTGAACAGGACACTGCAATTGTAGAAAGTATAGAAACAACGGCGTTTAGCCTTCAAACATTGGTATACAATGCTACTAAAAACCAAATTTGTTGTAGTGATTACCGAGTAATACTTTCTATTGTAACATAGGATATGACTTGTTAGCAGCGACCATCCATAGTCCTATATTAAATGAGTATCAAATATGTTCATTTGGATGTGTAAATTTTCCTTTTGACCTCAGGTGGATCGACGTACTCAATTCATGTCTAATATAGAATTAACAGTGGTTAAGGATCACATTCAGAATACAGTATAAATACTACATATACAACAGATTACATATATTTACAACCAATGGAATTGTAACAATACACGTGTGCGTATTCGAATGATTCAAAAACCCACATACATATGCAATAAATCTCGAATGGACATACAACAAACACTCAAACTCACAATTATGAAATAGCTCCAAAAAGACAAAGCTAGAGTGAAAGCGGAGCAAGCTCGAATCTATAGATTTACATGAAATAACTCGGTTAAACCCAAGTGTAAATACACGGGTCGGTCTAGTTTAAACATATAAATAACAATATGATTAGTGAAGTATAATGTCAAGTAGACATTGATTCCTTTTCAAGAAAAGGAGTCTCATAATCGCAGATTAGAAGATATAATTCATGTCTATAAAAAGGAGTAGTATAACTTGGAACAATATATTTCTCAAAAGATAAATTCATAGATTTATTACTTAGATTATGCATGAGAGGCAAGAATACAGACTCAAATGTTACCATCAATACAGATCACTCAAAATTTACAATTAGGGTGATTAAAACTTTGAATCATATAAACACAAAATGGAAAACTCAGAAATCTCAGAAGTCACAGAACTCGGGAACTCAAGTAAGGGTTCAAAACTCAGAAATAAAATCATAATCTACACATAGTCTCAGATAGCTCCAAGCTATATACTTGTAATAATAATGGTCATCTCCAAGAATGGTGAAATCATAATTAAAAACTTTGAATTTAGAAAATTACTTAGGTTTGGATCTAAAATTCAGATTAGCAAGCCGAAGCAATGCCGCACGTGCAAACCTCATATGACCCGAAGCCATAGTGGTACTAATATTATTAACCGACCTTTTGGTCCGGTTCCCAAAAGCATACCAGGCCCACTCGACTTAGCCTGTCACGTGGTACAAAAACATGAAGTATCGCCAAAGCACTAAAGGTCCAAGCCTAAGAGGAGTCGTGCGAGCGTTGGCCTCACATCCCTGATTCAGTATCCCCCGGCCTCGCATCCTTAATTCAGCATCCACTCCATATCCCCCTGGCCTCGCATCCCAAATTCCGCATCCCCTCCACCTCGCATCACCCTGTATCGCAACTTCATCTCCCTCAGAAACGAGATATCCCATCCCTCGGATGCGACATATCGCATCCCTCCATATGTGATATATCGCATACCCCAGGATGCGATGTAATCGCATCTCCCAGAATGCGATATATCAGATCCCTCCAGATGCGATGTATCGCATCCACCGAATGTGATGTGATTACATTCCTCAAAAAGGCCATAGACCGCGTCCCTTTGGGATGCAAGTTTTCGTAACCCTCGGGAAGCGAAAATCCGTATCCCATCAAAGGGATGTGAATTTTTATAATGCAGGGGAAGGATGCATTTTTCTGATATTGTTCATCTGGGATGCGAAATTCTGTTGCGTAGTCCCCTAATCTCACATACTTTCAACTAACCCACTACCTATAAATACCCCCTTGCTTATTCTTGACAAGAGTTGGATTTTGGTCGACTTGACAGCTCTACAAGCTCCTAGGACACCATATGGAAACATAGCTCTTAAGGAAGAAGACTACTACATAATTTTCCCTAAGACTTGGAATACGAAAATATGACTTCTGAACACTTAGAACAATTTGTAAACAAATGTCATGATGATGTTCAATGCTTGTAACCCTCAATAATCAATAAAATCCTCAAATACCTTCAAAGTGGACGTAGGTTCCTTACGGGCTAAATCACTATAAATCTCTCTGTTATTTCTGCTTTCCACACTTTAATTTTCCATACGTGAAATGCTATTCTTAAGTAATTGAGAATCTTTGGGGGTAACAACAATCTTATCTGTCAACAGTTTGGTGCTTTCACTAAGAACTTAAGCTCACTTCTTTCTGTACATTTCCATCTCCACTTCGACGTGCAACTTAGGTTTCTTCTTAACATACCGCTCGAGCCTGCTTACGATGGTTAAACAAGCAAAGAATCTGATTGTCGGACCCTCCGTAGTGGCCGAAACTGCTGCTTCTTTACTACCCCAACCCACGGGGAATATGACCGATATGGATATCGTTCCTCCTACTAACTCCGATGCTCTAACAACCCAAGCACAGCTCTACACGCTTAATAAAAAATTGAAGGACGGAACTCTAGAGCTCAACGACACTTTGAAGACAAACATTAAACTAATGCATTGACTTCCGAAAAGTGAACATCACATTGCTCGACTTCAGCTTAATCAAAAATACGCTCGGCCGCAGCTCAATGCCTTGGAAAGTTTTTCTTTTGAAACTCGATGCTGAAGCCAAAGACGGAGGATGATTGTTAATGCCAACGCCCTCGCCAACACTAATGCTTATGTTGACGGCAACGACAACAAGAAACAGTAATCGGACTACCGTAATTTTAGCAAAGGAATGCGTCAACAGGACCGTTCCTAGTTGGTTATTAATGACAAACCAGGTCCTTGTAACCGACCCCTCCTCGACAGAACCCAATTGTTGTCCCTCTAAACTTGGGGATTATGTGTCCAGTAGCCCAATAGGCCCAAGTTCCACTTAATCAAAATCAGCGAGATCAGGCTCAGTCTCATCAACCATACCAGGATCAGGTGAACGAAGCTGATAACATGGATGAGTTTTATCTTGACATCCATCCCCGAAGATGACCATAGTCTAGGACCCCTGAGGTGAACCACGACCATTGGATTCCAGCAAAGGTTCAAACTGCGGATCTCCCCAACATGATCAGAAGGATTACGAGAGAGACGGGGGGAACACCAACGATATATGGTAAACCAAGATGAGGCGTAACCCATTTACCAGGGTCGTGCATGAAGCCGAGTGACCCCGACGCTTTAATATACCCCGGTTGGCACTTTACGGGGGAAAGACCGACCCCTATGGCTTCTTAAACCGCTATGAATAGCATATGGACTCTAGTCGAGCCATTTATGTCGTCAAGTGGAAATGCTTCCCGATTTTATCGGAAGGCACAGCTCTTCTCTGATTTACTCGACTCCCGGCTAGCTCCATAACTATCTTCAACCAACTAGCTCCCAAAATGGTAAAACAGTTCAAAATGAACTTCCCCTGGTAGAAGGATACTCTCATTCTCTCTAACCTCTACCAAGGACTGACAAAAACTCTCAAAAGCTACCTCAAGTGTTTCAACACCGCCTTCGTTGAGGTTAATGACCCGTAGCCTCGCATCGTCCTTATCCGTCTTACCAAGGGCATCCTTCCTAGCTCTGATCTTGGAGCGTGGATCGACAATAAGAAGCCCAAGACTTTGGAAGCTTTCTACGAGAAGGCTGGCCAGTTTCTATGTTAAGAGGAAGCACAGTGCAATAAGGCTGCTCAAGGCGGCCACCCCAATAACCCAAACTCAGGCACTGTCGTAGACGTTGTCAATGGAAACTAAGTCGGATAATCTTTCGACAAGGGTAAATGGGTGATCCCGTTCAAACCCAAAACAAAAACAGGCAAACCCAAGGGTCGCAACAACAACCAGGCTCCTGGAGACTCCAAGAAGCATGACCGCTATCCCACTTATAGGAACTACACTCTACTCAACCAAGAGTTAGAGGAAATCTACGTAGAAACCTATAACACCCTCCAGTATAAAAACCCAATACTAGAGGAACAACTGATCGTGAGAAGAAACCTGACAAGTATTACATATTCCACGATATGTTTGGGCACAACACCAACGGTTGTTGCCACCTCAAGGATGCAATAGAAAATCTCATTTGCAGGAAATGTTTTGAATAGTACATTCAGAATCCTGCTCCTCCAAAAGCAGATACGGGACCCTCAACGCCCACACTCCCTCCAACCAGTGTAGCCCCAGGGTCATCCAATTAGAGACCATGTGGCATTGTGATCAATACTATTTACGGTGGGCCTCAACCCTCGCATGATAGCTTCTGAAAGATGGAGGAGTATACTAATTCCATGAAGCGTTCCAGCTACAGAGCATTTTCCTCCTTGGACAAATATGACCCCGCCAAGATCCAGAAGACAATGCAAGACGATATCATCTTCCGTGAGAGAGAGTCTACAGGAATTGAGATCCCAACCATAGATCCTTTCATTATCTCTACATACATAGGCTCGGCCTATGTCCAAAGGATCCTCATTGATTCGGGAAGCTCAGTCAATATAATCTTCAAGTCGGCCTACTACCAGATGAGACTTGAGGCCAAGCTCTTGAAGCTCTGCCATGCCACGATTCACGACTTCAACGGTTCCTCCAACCAACTGGTGGGTATGGCCGATCTGCTAGTTGAAGTTGGAGACGGGGATCGGAATCGGGTCTGAATCCTCAACTTCGTGGTGATCGTTGTCATCTCTCCCTACAACGTCTTCTTCGGACGCCCATTCCTTGCAGAGTTTCGAGTCTGTATGGCACTGTGTCCCTTCTAATGAAATTTTCGATAGAGAATGGGATCGGTACAATCAAGGGCGACTAAGCAACTACAAGAGCCTGTTATCTCGCTGAGTGGAAAGATGTCGCCAACAAGGGGAAATGCAAGACAGTGCCTCCACCCTTCTACGCTAAGACTGCCAGTGCATAGCAATCAAAGGTGTATGAGTCCTGGATCAGAAGCCACTTCCGTTTTTCTGATGATCTCGGTCCGAGGGAAGATGAAGAGTCAAATTTTGAAAGGGCTACTCCGGTAGAACCGACAGTGGATATTCCGATCAACCTGTTGACCCGACAAAGTTCTTGAAGTTTAGATCGCAACTCCACCCTACAATAATGGAAGAGCTTGTGGACTTCCTAAGAGCTAACATTGACGCATTTGCTTGTATACACTTAGATATATGTGGCATCGACCCAGGAATCGCTTGCCACATGATCAGTATCGACCTGAAGCATCTTCCATTCAAACAAAAGCATCTAATCTTGGGAATTTATACACTATCTTTTGGCAAAGATCGTCGTAACACGAATTTCTACCATCTAGAACAACTCAGGACTTGAGTGTGGACTGGCAATCACTTGGATGAAGTGACGAAGCATTGCTAGCATGGAATTTGGATTGGATCTCACCCTGCTGGACTGGCTCGCCATCCTAGGGCTCACCCCCTAGGGATCGTGGCCATCCTAGGGCTCCCCTCAGGGTTCGTGGCCATCCTAGGGGTCGCCCTCCTAAGGCTCGTGGCCACCTTAGGGGTCACCCCTTAGGGATCATGGCCACCCTAGGGGTCACCCCCTAGGGTTTGTGGCCACCCTAAGGGTCGCCCTCCTAGGCATCGTGACCATCCTAAAGGTCGCCTTCCTAGGGCTCATGGCCATCCTAGGGGTCGCCCTCCTAGGAATCGTGGCCACTCTAGGGGTGGCACCATAGGGTTCGTGGCCATCCTAGGGGTCGTCTTCCTAGGGCTCGTGACCATCCTAGGGGTCGCCCTCCTAGGGATCGTGGCAATCCTAGGGCTCGCCCCCCTATGGGTTCGTGGCCATCTTAGGGGTCGCCCCTTAGGGATCGTGACCATCCTAGGGGTTGCCCTCCTAGCGCTCGTGATCATCCTAGGGGTCACCTCCCTAGGTATCGTGGAGCACATAGGGAGCACGAACCGCCTGCAGCCTCGCACTATTTTGACCTACTATCATGGCTATTTTCACTCCTATCAATCCGGATCTGATCACACATGGCATATGACGACTTGGAGAGGATTTCTGGATGTTTTCCACCTCATTTAGAGATTTTTAGGATGCGTGCCACATGCCTCACGAACCGATGTCAGGAAAATGCCTATTTGAGGGGATTTTAAGGAATCTTTTGGCCATTCTTCTCTACGGCTTCCACCATTACTGAGGACAAGGACTTTACACCTTCCAACAACAAAATTCTCCTCCTTTCTACACAATTAACACAAGAATTGCATGTATAAACTCTTGTAATTCCATTAAACACACGGATTGTGTGTTTACATGTAACTGATTATTGTAATATGTCATTATAAAAATAAGATTATAAAGTGGACGTAGGCTACATCTACAGCCGAATCACTATAAAAACCTCATGTGTTACCTTTGAATTTACTATTTTCTACACTCTGTGATCTGTGATCTTCATTTGGGTGTTAGTATCATTTTTCGATCTAACATTTTGGCATGCCAGGAAGGGGGTCCATGCCATAACTTCAACTTCTAGCTTAGGAGGAAGTGGATTGCTTAGTTATCGACTAGCTAGAAGGCCGATCAGCATACAACCTACTGGAAACTCAAATCAGGTCCACCCCCGATCCGCATGAACACAACAGTCCTGAATCCATTCAACTTCAACATGAAGCAGCACCGATCGGAATACATGAACTAGGTCGGCTCGAGGTATGTGATCCGCGACCCGGGGGCAGCCGCGATCTGCAATTCGCATATAGCATCTCACCAAGAACTTCCCCACAACCAAAAGCACATAATCTGCTCCCTCATTCTCATGCATGTGACACTGGGGGCACCAGTGCAGGATTAGACTAACGGCCGCTGTACTCTAATAAATTAGTAACAAGAATGAGCTCCGGCTCCAAACTGGATCCGTCCAGGATAAACAAACATGAGCTCTGGCTCCAAACTGGATCCGTCCAGTATAAACAAATTCTCATTGCGTTTCCTTGGTCGTCTTACTCCAATAAGGCTGTCTTGGAACCTTTATTGCTTTTCCTTGGTCGTCTTACTCCGGTAAGGCCTTCTTGGAACCCCTCTAACATCTCCTCGGACGGTTTACTCCAGTACGGCCATATAGGAATTATTCTAGCATCCTATATCTTTTCTTCTTTTAGGTATGGATTTCTGGTTTTCTTGGATTAACCCTGGCCTTAATACGATCCCATGTGATCGTCGGTTTTCTAGCCTTAATACGATCTCATGTGATCGTCGGTTTTCTGACCTTAATACGATCCCATGCGATCGTCGGTTTTCTGGCCTTAATATGATCTCATGCGATCGTCGGTTTTCTGGCCTTAATAGATCCCATGCAATCGTCGGTTTTCTGGCCTTTATACGATCCTGAGCGATCGTCGGTTTTCCAGCCTTAATACGATCCAACGTGATCGTTACATTTTGGATATGGATTTCTCGAATTATCCATAACACATCTTCCTTAAATCAACAAGATATGTTTTGGGGGGAACTTATTACACTATCTTTTGGCAAAGATCGTCTCAACACGAATTTTTACCATCTGGAACAACTCAGGACCTGAGTGTAGGCTGGCAATCACTTGGATGAAGTGACGAAGCGTCGCTAGCTTAGAATTTGGATCGGCTCTCACCCTCTTGGACCAGCTAGCCATCCTAGGGCTCGTCCCCCTAAGGATCGTGGCCATCCTAGGGCTCTCCCCCAGGGTTCTTGGCCATTCTAGGAGTCACCCTCCTAGGACTCGTGGCCATCCTAGGGGTCGCCCTCCTAGGGATCGTGGCCGTCCTAGGGATCGTGGTCGTCTTAGGGGTTACCTCCTTAGGGTTCGTGACCATCCTAGGGGTCGCCTCCGAAGGGATTGTGGCCATCCTAGGGTCGCCCCAGGGATCGTGGCCATCCTAGGGCTCACCCCCTATGGTTCGAAGTCAACCTAGGGTCGCCCCCTAGGGATCGTGACCATCTTAGGGGTTGCCCTTCTAGGGCTCGTGAACATCCTAGTGGTCGCTCCCTGTTAATCCCAAAAAATTGATGCGCACATTAGGTAAAGGGTACAAGGCGGATGTCATCAGGGCAGGCCGTGCACGATGCACCCGCACAAAGCAAGATCCAAATATCGAACCCAAGGAAGGTCAAGTCAACCACTGCGTCCGAAGATAACAGTATAACATGTTATAAGAAGTATGGCCCGATAAAGATAAAGGTCGCACATCCTGAGAACCGCTCAAACACCAAAATGAGGCAAGTCGCCCACTCAACCTAAGCAGGAGCGACCTCATAACGAAGCCTTGAAGCCAAAAAGCGACATACAAAGGCAGCATGAGGACAAGCGCCCTTGGACCGAGAAGGACGGTCGCACAAGGGGCAAAGGAGACTCGACTCCAAACCTGCATCCCGCTCTTACAAAATCTCTTGAGGTGCTCATGGGATGCTCGCTTACATGGACCCACTCAACTTTTTAAGATACTCGTTCCAACGAGCCGCTCGCACATGATAACTAGATACAGCCACGGACAGCTGGCTGCAGCTAGCTGGTGGCATGGTCGTAATTAGCAAAATGGACGATCCACAGCCTAGATAAAGGAATTCCAGGTTGTTTACCAAGGGGAGTTCACTTATAAATAGACCATGACTACCAACGCAAAGGGGATGGGCTTCTAAAAACCACGAAGTGATGCCGAACTTCATCCTCAACCATAGATTCAGCCATGGTGTCAAGCGCAATTTCATGAGGAAGGAAAACGAAGGCACCCATCTTCTCAATCATTCATCCATCCTTCTTCTCCTCAAATTCCGCTATTCCTTTGTATAACTCCTTAGATTGAAATATATTAATGGGGGTATATTGAGCGGGTATATAGATGTATGAAAAGAGAGAGTTGATGTGTTCTGTAATCCTCATCATAAGGCAGGAAATCACCTTCATAGTGGACGTAGGCCTCGTTAACAGCTGAACCACTCTAACTCTCGTCTCTACTTTACTTTTTTTGCATTTTTCACTTTTTATTGCTGATTAAACATAGCTCCATTTATTTCTTACTGAATTGGTGAAGTACAGTTTAGTACCTTGGCTGTTTAGACCATTTTTGGTGTAAACATTTTGGCGCCTACCGTGGGCCGTGTTCATAAATTCCTTTTTGTAGTTCAGTAACAAAAACATCTCAAAATCGTTTTCTCCTTTGAAATCGTGGTTGGATCGAAGAAAAGCGACAAATCTACTAAAGTTGCTACGATCAATGAGGATGGTAATGCTGACGAAGCTGCACCTCAGATCTTGAATCAAGGGGCTGGCGAAACCCTTGGGCCATCTGTAACACGAAACAAATTGAATGTGGTTGTAACCGGCTTGAATGAGAAAATGGATAATGCAGCGAAGATGATAATGGAAAGGTTTGATGTCCTAACCTGTAGTCAAGCCAATTTGTTACTGCCAAATGCTGCGGCTAATGTTGATGAAAAAGAGGACTCATCAGCCTCAGATCCTGAACGACCTCACAACTTAGTGAGAGACAGGGGGAGACCGGCGTTGAGGACCCTAAGGTCAGATCTCCACAGTGCAAAGAAGAACATGCAACGAATCGCACCAACGTAACCTCTCTCAAGAAGGATGCGAGGTGCCGAAGTTTAAACCATGGTCGTGCTGATAATAACATCAGCGTCGATCCTGATAAACAAGCGGACGAGGAAAGGCGCATCACAGACCTAATCTAGCGAGTTATGAAGGAGAAGGCGACTCGAGAGGATGAGGAGAAAGAATGGGAGTTTCCCCCCAGCAAAAATCCATTTACAGAGGAGATCCGTCAAGCGAAATTCCAGAAGAAATTCACACCGCCAACAATAGTACCTTATAGTGGAGTTGAAGATCCAACCATTTTTGTATTCAAATACGACCAGCACATGAATGGAGCTAGGGCCACTGACGAAATCAAGTGCATGTACTTTCCCGTTTGCCTGGAAGGTGTGACCTCATTATGGTTCACCAGACTTCTACCTAGTGTATTGACCAGTTTGCTGATCTGGCAAGGAGATTTCAAGATCAATTTCAATTACAGGCCACCAAGGCAAGGGACATGATGACACTAAGTGAAATGGAACAGATGCCCGGAGAGACCATCAAAGCTTTCCTTACACGCTTCCACGCTGCAGCAGCAGAGGTTATAGAACCAGAACCTTGGTACTTGTTGGCAGCCTTGAAAGGGGCTATCGATAAGAAATCAAAATTCGGAAAATGGCTCAAGATGAAGAAACCAAAGACTCTAAAGAAATTCTACAAGAAAGTCGAAGAGTACATGAGTGTGGAAACCGACACCCTGGGTGCTCGGAAGGATGCAAGTAATAGCACTATTAAGGAAGGAAGAAGCCAACAAATCTCCTCAGATAATTCAAAAGGATAGTCCTGGGCATAAAAGAGGGTTCGATGGAAGGAGTAGTGGAGTACACAAAAAGTCGAAATTCTTTAAGCAATCAGAATTGACCCCCCTAAATGAAACTCCAGATAAAATCTACTCTGCCACCAAGGACACAGGCATGTTTCCTCAGGTAAAGCCGCAAAGAATCACAGAACAGCATGCAAACTCTGGAAAGTTCTGTCGGTTTCACAATCAGCCAGGACACAACACAAATAAATGTCGACGCTTGAGAAATTTGATTGAGGAGCTCATCCGAAAAAAATCAACTACAGCAATATGTTAAGAGTCCACAAAATGCATCAGAAGCTCAGAGGCAAGGTAAGGTTGCCGATCAGGCTGGGTCGCGCGAGGTAACCCGAACGTCTGAAGACTTACGACCAATCATTGACTAATGACAACTGGGCGCAATCCAATATCTAGAACTGGGAATGCGCGACCCCCATTCCCTTTATTTTGCTACTTATGTATTCTGTCTTTTCCAATTGTATTTCCATGAGGTGATCTGTGATTCCCCTTTCTATTGTGTCAAGTGAAAACTCTACATGATAAAAGATACCCACTCACTTATTATAGTCTCATGAAAGGCAAAAATTATTTACGAACAAATGTTAAAATTGGTCCCTGATGCAGGGCAAAACGCGTACCGAGCATCAAGAGCATTGGTCAAAAAAGGCAGGGCCATCAAAACCACCATCCTGCAGAACTCAAAAGTCCCACGGATGAAATTGCTAAAGCCCACCGAAGAAGCACCTTCTTAGGTGACATTCCTAGGTGTTGGACACGGGTTTTCCAAATTGAGAAAAAGAAACTTAACGACACGAACCAATGTCTGTGTCCTTGGTCGAAGCACAAAGTCAGAAAAACCAACATGTCCCGAAACAAAAAAAGAAACCCGACCGAAAGGAGGTGGCCACCCTTGTTCTTTGTTGTTAACCAAGTCAAACAGAGCCAACGGTGGATTACAACAGCAGAAATCCTAGCCGAAAGGGGTATCATAAATCCTAGCCATTTGGGGGTATCCAGTCTAGGTCTCTATTTGATCATAATGAGTCGGATCAAATAAAATCGAAATTGGGTCGAAAATTGTAACCCAAGTCCTCCCATGGGGGCACGTATCCAAAACCAGTAACCAAAGGGCTCGGGTCACTGAAGTAAAATATGGGATTGGATACATAAAAAAGAAAATACGCGAACTAAACATACATAATACATTTAATCATGTTTCTAAAGGACTTGGGACGCCAAATCAATGAGGAACAAGATTAAATGTACAAAAAGATTAAATGTACAACAAGATTAAATGTACAGCAAGATATCTGCATCTTATAATAAGGGTACCTATCCAAAAAATGAACTTTAAAGGTTCGAATTACCAGACCAAATAAGAATGCGAATGCAAGCATAACAAGAACTAAACCCCTCAAAGAGAAGGGCAAAAATGTAAAATATGATGTTTCAAATTCAATGCAAACCAGCGATATTAGACGGCGAACGACGTAAAAACGTAATCATCGCGCGACCCATAAAAAAGGGGATAAATATAACAAAATAAGATAACAATAAGTTATAGCGTTTCAACAGTAACGCGCGATAACGAAATACAAATTCATCATAAAGATACATGGTAATAAAGTTGGAACTGCAAAATACACAACAACAACATGTCATGTGGCAATTTTTTCAGGGACATCATGACCATCATGAACCTCAGAAGTACCTTCATTAGTGACGAAAGATCCTGTCAAAGGAATTTGGGATCCCAAATCTTCACCTCCTGCAGAACCGGAGGCATGAACAGGAACAACATTCTGGATTTCTTTTCCAAGGGGTCGAGCTCACTCGCCGGCCAATATTCTCCTGCCTTTTTCCAAAGCATCACGATCCTTTGGCTTAAGAAGGGCTTCTTGCAGAACGCTATCTTCCTTATCTTTGGAGTAACTGAGCACCTCCTCCCAAACAAGGGCTAATGTACGGGAAAAATCCTTGTTCAAATAGCTCAAGCTTCCACGGGTCATAAAACTGAGAGTGTAAAATCGAAACAAGGTTTCTTCAATTTTAGTTCGGGCTCGTTCAAGGTCGCAGGCTAACCTTGCCTTATCTCCTTATAAAGTTTCAAGAGCCTTATTCTGGAAAGCAAGTTTACCCTCGAGTGCCGCTTTCTCCCGCCGGCAAGCGACCATAGCCTGTTGTATGAAAGCTAATTGAGATTCATCCAAAACATGACCTGTTTGAGCCTCGTCAAGTCATTTCTTGGAAGCTTCAATCTCTTCCTAAAGTCTTCTGTTGTCGGCTTCTAAGCTGCTCATCCTGCTGTTCCCATCTTTAAAGAGTGCGATTTCGGCCGCTTGAACTTCAATCACATGGCTCAGTTCAGTCTTATCGATCTCCAGGAGTTCAATACGCTCAATGTGCTGAGTATTCAACTTCTGAAATTCGAAGCAGAACTTATCCCAAGACTCAAACCGCTTTTTGGAGGTATCTTTGGGTTCATCTAACTGAACTTCAAGCTGAACCATGATAGTGGCAAGCTGGGAGGTCACATAGTTTTTTAATGGCACCCAACTCCCCAACGGTGCCCTGGTCATCATATGGAGACAAATCTAAGTCAAGATCCATTACCCTCAAGTCCCAGTCTCCAAACCTATCCATCAACTTAGGATTACCAGGGGCAACTCTGTAGGGAGGTCTATCAAGAATTGCCTGAATCTGGCGAAGAGCAGGTGCATCAGAGATAGAGGATCTAACCAGCAGCTTCACAGGGACCAAAGAACTGGGGCATGGAAGTTCAGCTGGTTCAGAAGACCCAACGAGGCCATCCTGCTCATTATTACCCACTCTCTTCTCAGTATGCTGGGTTTCTCCACCAGATACCCGGGAATGCTCATGCTTCTTTTTCTTTATCAAACTCGCTAGTGATGCTTCAGGAGCATCTTGGGTTAGAAGATTTGAAGATGGACGGAAACGCTTGAGACAATGAGAAAGACTAGATTGCAATAGATTCCGTGGATCAACGAAAGCAAGTAGCTGGGAGAAACATTCTGATAAAGATGGCCCCATTACTGGATCTAAGAAGAAAAAGAAAATTTAAACACCATGGTTGTAGAAAAATGAGAAAAGAATCCTAAAAGCTTTATGAGATATCGCTTTGACCCAAAAACATGGGGGGTTTTTCTGTAAATTCCTCACGATTAAAAGGAAGCGATCTTACCTTGAACGAGCTCTCCAGCCAAGTCAGGAGGATCAATTCCTTTTGATATCTCTGAACCACTCTCTTCTTGGTCTTCTTTAGAAGATTTCCCTTTGCTTTCCGGGTCTTCTGCAGAAGTTTCTACAATTTTGTCGAGTCGCTCCGCTTCCCGAACTTGTTCTGGGGCAATCTTCGAAGGAGTCACGTTCACATCTCCTCGGGCGGCTCCCTCTAGTAAAGACCTATCTTCTTCGCGCAAAATCATTAAAGTCTTAGAGCCTTTGCACTTTGAACGCTTGGATACTACCTTTTTGGCAAGGATCGCTCTGTTGCTAGAAGATACCCCGCTGCTCCCTATAACACTAGAACACCCTTTTTCCAAAGATTCTTGGCAGGGGATTTGCTGATTGCTATCTATTTGCCAGAAGCATCCGCCGGAAAAGTACACAGAGGAGAAAGCAAGTTGTATTGCCTTAAGAACCCTTCGTTAATTAAGAATTTCTTATTCCTCTGGCTCTCATTAACGGCTAATAACGAGTTGCATAGATCTTGTTCAAAGGGTATGCTTTGGTCGGGAAGCACTGCAATATATCCAAAAGACTTCAGGAAAGCCAAAACGAAAGAAAGAAAGAGCGAGCTGGGATTCAAGCAATAAAGATACTTACCGACTGCCTTCCAAAGGCCGCAGAAATTATCGGGACATTGGACAAAGAAGTATTGATTGGGAAATCCTCGCACACTGTCCTCCAGACCAGTGATTATTTCCGAACCCCGGCTTTCCACAAAGATAAATGAGGGACGCTGGTCTCTTTTCCTAAAGGCATACAATAAGCATATGTCCCTAAATGAAGGAGCCCGATGTTTCTCCCTCATAAAAAAGACATAAAGGCTTGTCAAAATCACATAACCATTGGGATGTAACTGATATGGGGCAATGACCAAATTCCGGAGAGTCATCTCTATATAAGGATTAAAGGGAGGAACCGCTCCGCTTTTCAACATACCGCGAGTAACAGCGACGTATCCTTTGGGAGGGATATCAGCGAACTCCTCTCCTTTAGGCAGCTTGGCCTCTCCTTTTTCCGAAATCCCAAATTGCTTGCATAGCTGACGAAACGAACCGGGCGAAAGCTCCGTTGGATGCCTCTCACTGGGCGTTTCAGAAAGCGCACGAGATTGCGGGAATTCTTGGGCAGCACCCATCAAAGAAACAATATGAGGCGTAGACGCAACTTGGTCAGAACTTTCTTCTCGATCCAACCTTCCGTCCTAGTCTGATATGGATAACTCCCTGAAATTATGAAATTTTAGAAAAAAGGAAAACCCTACCCAGGAACCCCAAGATCGCACAATAAATCTCATGCTCCAAAGGTGGGTTAAGATACAATCAAGGGAGAAATTCACTTACAGACAAGTGAACAGTATCAAACTGAGGCAAACATTCCGACCGAATCGATCTCAAGATTGCAGAAGCCTTGATGACGGCGTCACGTACGAATGCAAGTTGGAACAATAAAAGAGCTATGATATTCAGGAATTGCAAAGGGGGATCCCAGTGGAAAAGAAGACCGCTCAAAACAACGCCACCATTAAAGCTTTCCTTTTAAAATATATGGCGAAATAATATGTGAAGGATAGACGAAAGGGCTGGCAGACCAAAATAGTATTTTCATTTGGTCGTTCAACAGCCCAACGATCAAATCAATAAGCCGACATTCAAGCAAATAGGGAATCGCCTAAAGAAAGCATACATAGACGCACATGGGAAAACCAATCAAAAGCGAACAGATAGAGGTAAATAAAGGAGATTAAAAGGCATTCATCCAGCAAATTCTCGCCACATCGGCTTAGTGTCTGACTACACAAAAGTCTCTCATTAAGTCCCAACAGGCATCGCGAAATTCAGCTATTCGCACGGTAATCAAAAAGATACATCGAGCCTCTCGCTCATAGGAAAAGACAATATCAATCATCGACGATAAAGTAATCTAAATGATTGGCACGACCGAGCCCTCAACAAGTCAGGACAAACCCACCAACCAATGTGCGATCAAATATGTCGAAGCCCGTGATTCCATATACAAAAGAAATCACGGACTTCGAGGGGCAAGTGTTAATCCAAAAAAATTCATGCGCACATTAGGTAAAGGGTATAAGGCGGATGTCACCAGGGTCGGCCGTGCATGATGCACCTGCACAAAGCAAGATCCAAATATCGAACCTAAGCAAGTCAAGTCAACCACTACGTCCGAAGATAACAGTATAACATATTATAAGAAGTACGACCCGATAAAGATAAAGGTCGCATATCCTAAGAACCGCTCAAACACCAAAATGAGGCAAGTCGCCCACTCAACCTAAGCAGGAGCGACTCTCATAACAAAGCCTTGAAGCCAAAAAGCGACATACAAAGGTAGCACGAAGACAAGCGCCCTTGGACCGAGAAGGACAGTCGCAGAAGGGGCAAAGGAGACTCGACTCCAAACCCGCATCCCGCTCTTACAAAATCTCTTGAGGCGCTCATGGGACGCTCGCTTACATGGAGCCACTCAGCTATTCAAGATACTCGTTCCAATGAGCCGCTCGCACATGATAACTGGATACAACCACAGACAGCTGGCTACAGCTAGCCGGTGGCATGGTCGTAATTAGCAAAATGGACGATCCACAGCCTGGATAAAGGAATTCCAGGTTGTTTACCAAGGGGAGTTCACCTATAAATAGATCATGACTACCAACATAAAGGGGATAGGCTTCTAAAAACCACGAAGTGCTACCGAACCTCATCCTCAACCACAGATTCAGCCATGGCGTCAAGCGCAATTTCATTAGGAAGGAAAACGAAGACACCCATCTTCTCAATCATTCATCCATCCTTCTTCTCCTCAAATTCTGCTATTCTTTTGTATAACTCCTTAGATTGAAATATATTAATGAGGGTATATTGAGCGGATATAGAGATGTATGAAAAGAGAGAGTTGATGTGTTCTGTAATTCTCATAAGGCAGGAAATCACCTTCATAGTGGATGTAGTCCTCATTAACGGCTGAACCACTCTAAATCTCGTCTCTACTTTACTTTTTTGCATTTTTCACTTTTTATTGCTGATTAAACACGACTCCATTTATTTCTTACTGAATTGGTGAAGTACAGTTTAGTACCTTGGGCGTTTAGACCATTTTTGGTGTAAACACTCCCTAGGGATCGTGACCATCATAGAGGTCATTTCCCTAGGGATCATGGAGAACATAAGGACCACGAACCGCCTGTAGCCTCACACTATTTTGACCTATTATCATGGCTATTTTCACTCCTATTAATATGGATCTGATCATACATGGCATATGACGACTTGAAGAGGATTTCTGGACGTTTTCCACCTTATTTCAAGATTTTTGGGACGTGTGTCACATGCCTTACGAACCAGTATCAGGAAACGCCTATAAATACACCATCTGAGGGCATTTTGAAGGATCTTTTAGCCATTCTTCTCTACGGCTTCCACCATTACTGAGGGCAAGGACTTTTCACCTTCCAACATCCAAATTCTCCTCGTTTCTACACAATTAACATGTGAATTGCATGTATAAACTCTTGTAATTCCATTAAATACATGGATTGTGTGTCTACATGTAACTGATTCTTGTAATCTGTCAGTATAACAATAAGATTATAAAGTGGACGTAGGCTACATCTACAACCGAACCACTATAAAAACCTCATGTGTTCCCTCTGAATTTACTATTTTCTACATTCTGTGATCTTCATTTGGGTGTTGATACCATTTTTTGGTTTAACAGGAATCGAAAGATCAATTGCACTCAAAGAGGAAGTGGACAGGCTAATTGACAATGGCTTCATCTGCGATGCTCTCTACCCCAAATGGGTCTCCAACCCAGTCTTAGTCAAGAAAGCAAATGGCAAGTGGAGAACGTGTGTCGACTACTCATGCTTGAACAAAGCCTGCCCAAAGTACAGCTTCCCGCTTCCAAAGATCGGCCAACTAGTTGACTTAACCACCGACTACCAGCTCCTCTCCTACATGGATGTGTACTCAGGCTACAATCAGATCTCCAAGCACCTTCCATACTAGGAGCACTTCATTCATAACTGATTTTGGGCTCTACTATTATGTCGTCATGCCTTTTGGTCTCAAGAATGGCACCTATCAACGACTGGTCAACCGCATGTTCAAGGACTAGATTGGGGGATCCGTGGAGGTTTATGTAGAAGGTATGCTCGTGAAAACGAGGGTATAGAATGACCACGTAAATGAACTCGCCAAAATGTTCGGTGTTCTCCATAAATACGACATGAAACTTAATCTCTTGAAATGCTCTTTTGGTGTTGCATGGGGAAAATTCTTGGGTTTCATTATCAATTCACGAGGACTCAAAGCCAATCAAGAAAAAAATCTAGGCTATCCGGGATATCCAAGCCCCTCAGAGCGTTAAGGATATTCAAAGTTTAAACGGGAAAGTGGATGTCCTAAGTTGATTCAACTCTAAAGCTACTTGCAAATGCATTCCCTTTTTCGATTTCCTCAGAAAATGGAAGCATAACTTCATATGGACACCGAATTGCGTTGTCGCATTCTGGGACCTCTTGAATCACTTAAAGCAACCACATCTCTTGTCAAAACCCATGGACCATGGAGACTTATACCTCTATTTGGTTGTTTCTGTGCAAGCAATTAGCTCAGCGCTTGTGTGCATAGAAGATCGTGTCCAACGGCCCGTTTACTACATCAGCAAGAGGTTGACAGGAGCAGAAAAGAATTATCCAAAACTGGAAAGCTTATCGCATTGATCTCTTCCTGAAAGCTACGGCCATATTTTCAGTCCAATCTAATCAAAGTATACATTGACCATCCACTGCGACAGATCATGCAACGACCTGAGGCGTTTGGAAGACTTTTGAAGTCAAACATTGAACTGAGCTAATTTTGAGATTACTTTCATTCTTCATCGATCTTTCCTCTGACAAGACCTCGCAGACTTCATATCGGAGTTCACTATTCCTGAAAAATCTCCTCCGAAAGACAGTGAGTCTCCAGACATTCAATTGAAACTATTCGTGGATGGGTCATCTAACAGTCAGTGTTCCAGCGCCAGAGTCATACTCGTTACACCTGAGGAACGCTCAATCTATTACGCTTTGAAGCTCGACTTCCTTGCTACCAACAACGATGCAGATACGAAGCCTTGATCGTTGGAATCAAAATTTCAGTCGAACTTAACATCAAGGCTATCTAGATGTACTCTGACACACAGCTCATCGTACGCTAGGTGCAGGGTGAATACCAAGTCAAAGGGGGCATGGCTCGCTCCCTACATTGCTCGGGTCAGCGAACTGCTCACTACCTTCGAATACTACATCATCACGCACATCCCTCAAGAAAAAAATGAAAAAGATGATTCACTAGCCAAGTTGGCAAGCTCCGGGATGCGCAACTCTTAGGGTTAGACCCAGTCGAAGTGCTCGATTCTCTGAGCATCGATCATATGCAAACTGATGTGGTACCAATGATGGAGAACGGGCCCGAACCCGAATCTTGGATGACACCAATTAAGAGTTATCTACTTCACGGAATCCTCCATGATCTCTCCTAGGAGAGGTAGCACTCATTCACAGATCATCGCGCTACATCATCCAGGATGGAGTGCCCTGCCGAAAGGGATTATTTATTCCATTAATCCGGCGTGTAACAACATCGACCATGTGCTGGTGGATGTGCATGAAGGCGAGTGCAGCGACCACACTGGGGGCAAACACTGTGAAAGAAGATTTTTAGATATGGTTACTTCTGGCCCACACTCGACCAAGATGCCGCAGACTACACCCGCAAATGCGACTAAAGCAGGAGGTTTTCCAAGATTCCAAGAGCACCGCCTACCGAGCTAACGCAGATAGTCAGTCCTAGGACATTCTCCATGTAGGGAATAGATATAATCGGAACTCTTCCGATGGCCATCGGAATTCTTCCGATGGCCAGAGGCGGTGCACGCTATGCTATCGTCGCACTTGTTTACTTCACTAAGCGGGAAGAAGCCGAACCCCTTACCACAATTAATACTAAGAAGGTGATCAACTTCGTCGTCCATAACATAATCACTCATTTTGGGATACCCCAGACTATCATCTTAGACAACGAGACCTAATTCGGTAGTACTGAGTTCAAAACCTTCTACCGACGACACGACATTAAAAAGAAATTCTCGGTAGGAGCCCATCCTCAAGCCAATGGGTAAGTCAAGACTGTTAACAAAGTGATTAAATCCATATCGAGAAGCATCTGGAAAAGGCTGGTGGCTCAAGGGTAGATGAGCTCCCTCTAACCCTATGAGCTTATCGGACCACCCATGACTCAACGACTGACCATACCCCTTTCACTCTCGCCTATGGATCTGAAGCTGTCATTCCCACTAAACTCAAACTCCAATCTCACTGAGTCACTTCCTACGATCTGAAGACCAACTAAGACCTCCTCTTGAAGTCACTCGACTTACTCGAAGAGAAAAGGGACGAGGTTAAACTCAGATCTGCCACTCAGCCCCAACGAGTTGCTTGATACTTTATGTCCAAAGGTCGTCCAAAGCACTTTGACATTGCCGAGCTCATCCTCAAGTGGAACTTTCCCACACCGACTGGTTTTAGTCCCCCTGGGAAGGTCCGTATGTCATACAACGGAGGCTTGGAGACCGAACCTTCAAGCTAATAAACGTTGATGGCACCGAACTTCCAAGAGCATTGAAAAATGAGCATCTCCTCCGCTATTTCACATAGCTTAGTTTAGAAATTTACCGCTTTCCAACAATTTTTTCTTTTCTTTAAACTCAAGGCATTGTAAAGTAAAGGTCATTACTGCAAAAGTTATTAGTAAAGAAAGTTTTAGATGTTAATGCACTTGTTGTGCTATTTTCTGCATAGTATGTTTGAGCAATTGTTACAATTGACTTGCATACGTGAGCGCACAACACTGGATCGGCACCTAAAGTTTGGAATTGATCCCCCTAACTCGAGTCTGGAATCAATGACGAGGCCGAGTATAAATATCTCAACTCGAGTCTCGAATCAACGACAAGGCCGAGTATAAATAACTCGGGACGCTCATTGACTTGAGTATCCATCCTCTCCCCTAGGTTTTCGGATTTGGGGGCAAACCATCAGCTAGGTGACTGCGGTTATGACTGTTGGCTTGGCTCCATCCAACCGAAGGGCCTGGATCCAGATACCAAACTGGCGAATCAACGATGTCCTCGAACTCCAACCCTAACGAAAACAACGGGAGGGTCCAAAGGATGAATCAACGACGTTCATGCCTTTTCACGACTTAGGACCAACGACCTCAAGAAGGCCCCATAAGAGAAGGCACCAAACCCGAACTCTGCATGACTCGAAGCTCCCGACGAAGGGAATCCCCGAGAGCGGAGTTGACACATACAATCTTTGCACGACTTGGGAATCCCAAGAGCGAAGTTGTAGACAATGCTTGACCAAGTGCGACAACAAGTATATTTGCGCAAGTACAAATATTGGAAAGCATAGACAAAAGTTTAAATACTTAACATGTGATATAAGCAAAGTCAACCAAAAGCATTCATTCACAACTAAAGCAAACTACAACTATTTATCTTTCTTTCTAACGACATGGTGTATATGAAAACCACGCCATGCCATCAAAAGTGAGAGCCGTACTCGCGTATATTATCGGCCTACAGAACCAAAAGGCCTATAACAATTACTTGGATGACTCATTCTTTCCCCTCTTCTTCTTCTTTTTAGCAAATTAGGCACTAGGCTGGTCATTACCATTCTTCGTCCTCTTCCTCCCGGAGTCGCCTCCGCCTCTTCCTCCCTTACCCTTAGCCGGGGAGATTGACTCGTGTGATACCAACTTAGAATTCCCATCGTCATCTTTGCTACTTGTAATCTCAGTGATGTTAGTGACTATGGGCGAAACATTCGTAGAGGTTTGGGAGTGATGTTAATGGCAAGGGACAATATTGCCTTGGTACCCTCCTTCTCACTAAACCCCTTGGATTTCTACACCTCCAGCCCGACTTTCTTCTTGGATTCCCGTGCAACCTTTTGTTCAACTAGCTTCCCAGCCTTGTGTTGTTTGGTCGTATCCGCATGGAGTTCTTGAATGCCTCTGCGACCCATTTCTTGGAAGCCTTGTCAGCCTGTTTCTTCTTGGCCTCATCATCGGTCCTCTTCTTCTCCGCCTCACTAGTTGCCTTATTCCTTGCCACCTCATCTTTGGTCTTCTCCTCGGCATCCTCCCTATAATTTTCCTGTTCTTCCTACAGGGCGACCTCATCAGCCTTCCACTTCTCCTCCTGCTCCTCGGACTTGTTGACGAGCAGTTTAGCCTTCCACGACTCCACCAACTCGTGCGTTGTTTACACGCCTGCATCCAACTGCCCCGTTACCTGCATCCCTTGACCGTCGGTTATCTCCCCTTCCTCAAAGGAAAGGTCCCTATAAACATTAACCGCTAGATCCACATTAAAAAATGTGTCTAGCGTGCCACCTCCTTTTCCAAACTATATTCCGTGTTATCCCAACCCGGCCTCAGTTAATAAGGGGAGTGTCCGGGAAAATCCCATTGTTATTTCTGCTCCTAAATAGCCTACACGACAAAAAGGGAGACTAATTAGTCTACTTTGACTCAATGCATATACCCTTTCTGAGCATTCCTGATAATGAGACTTCACCTCTAGAAACTTGTGGCGCAGAGGAAATAGGCATGGTGCTTCCAGTTGTTGTTTGAAAGGACCCCCCAAGTCCCAATCCTGGGAAATCGGGGTCATACTCAGTAGTAATAGAGGCTGGGATCAGTGGACCACTGGCAATGGTAGATGGTATAAATGGTTGTTGATGGGAACTCTCCTCTGCAAACTCATGAGTGATAATTACACTCTCTGTGGTCACAGACATTGCTTTGGTAGTAGCCTGTTCCGCCAACCTCACCCTCTCAGCGTCCTCACGAAATAATCTCCTCCCTTCCTGCAACACCGTGCTCTCATCTTCGATCAAGTGAGTCTCCATGAGTTGAAATTCATATAGGGTCTCCACTTGTAACCACCAAGCCTCAAACTCCAACAGCTTCTCCCAAGTCTGGGCCATCATCTGAGGGTAATCGTCGACCCACGAGATTCTTCGGAATCGAAGCGCATTGACGTGCATACCCCAGTAGATGGCTCTGGAGACTCCTTCACTCTGGCCTCAACATCCTCAATGCTTTCCTTGAGCCTCTCCACCTCGAGCCAATGCTTAGCCTTGATGTCGTCCACTTAAGCCAATACTTCCTTGCTCGTAGCCCTAGTGTCGACCTTTTCTCTCAATAACTTAGAAATTTCATCATTCCACAGCCTCAGCGTCTTCTTAAGTTACTCATTCTCCTTTATGAGACGTTGCGTTTGCTAATTTTCCTCTTTCATCCTTTTGTTCTCCACAGAAAGATCCTCAAAATCCAAATGGAGCTACTGCAGTTCCTCATTTTGTTTCTCTAGTTGAAGGATCCTTTCTCTAAAAGCCTCATTATCGCGCTTTAGAGTGGCATTCTTCGCTGAAGCCATCGACACTGCGTCCTTGAATGTGTCTTGCTCCATCCTCGCGTCCTCCTCAACCTTCTTGAAATCCCACCTTAGTTGCATTGTTTCAATAATAGAGGGTAAACATTTAAATATGTTATTCATAAACGCAGAAGTAGGTACAAATCGAAGACTTGTCTTACCTAGTTCGTTGTCCCAATTTTGGATGCTATCATGCCCGGCTTTGAGGGCCAACTCCAAGTTATGAATCTCCACATTCTTTTGGACGATCAATTTTGAGAAATGCCCCGCATATCTACTGGACTCCTTGCACTGATAATAAGTAGCATGTACATTCCTCTACAAGCTCCTAAGACATCATTAACGATAGCATAGCTCTTGAGGAAGAAGAAGACTACATAATTTCCCCAAGGCTTGGCATATGAAAAATATGACACCCGAACACTTAGAAAAATTTGTAAACAAATGTCATGATGATGTTTAATGCTTGTAACACTCAATAATCAATATAATCCTCAAATACCTTCAAAGTGGATGTAGGTTCCTTACGGGCCGAACCACTATAAATCTTTGTGTTATTTTTGCTTTATGCGCTTTAGTTTTTTTGTATGCAAAAAGATATTCTCAAATAATTGAGAATCTTTGGGTGTAACGACAATTTTACCCGTCAACAAATTTATATATAACAGGTATTTTCTTTAAATGGCTAGATGGTCACAAACGCCTCGGATGACCCGAAGGTCATAAACGACTCAGATTCCTCAGATGATACAAAAGTCATAGTGTTGCAGATTGACCCTAAAGTCTAGTACTAGTGATTCCTCAGAATGAGTCACAGACTCTCTAATAGTAATTCAAATAGTGTTAATTGAGTATCCCATACCACATGTTATCACTTATCGATTTACTCCTCGCAAGTCAATTGCACACTAGAAAACAATAGCTTCAAATAAACAAGTATGGAATTAATCGAGAAAATAAACTTATATGTGTGGTTTTATATAGAAAAATATACTTTAGAAAAATCGGGTTTAAAATCAACTTAGGAAAATATTCGAAAATCATTGATTTTTCAAATCTCTTTTGAATTAGAAATATTAATATACTTTACTTTTTTATAAAGTCACATTGTAAAGCATTTTCCTTAAAAAATATTTATATATTTAAAAACACAATTTAAAATAGTTTAGAAAACACATGCATGTGTACATGGAAATCTCTAATAAAACTCATGAGAACAACATGGAAAATCCATTTGAAAATTCATCAAATTCCCACTAAGGGTTGATGATAATCTAGGCTTCTTCACTAAAAAAGTAAGCCAAAATAAACTCAGGATCATGGGTTGATATTTTATCAAAAGTGGCGTGAAACTACTAAGAAAAGCACTTTAGTTTATCACCATAGCCGTGAAGAAAACTACATAAAATGCAATAATACAAGCAGCAGCACATGTCTGAAATCATATATGGGTTCAACTTTCAGACATAATTTAAATGGCTTATGACCTCGAAATGGTTTGAAGTTTGATATACACAAAGTATAACAATTTATCTATCAGTTGGAGTGGATTCACTAAATTTCGACAATAAATAGCAAAGATACGAAACTTCAAATAGGGACTCATGTCATGTTGAATTTTGCCATGGTTTAATAACCCACTTGGGTTCAACTTTCAGGCAACTATCTGATGACCAAGTGAATTTTGATCGAATTGAAATTTTTTATGCATATTGTATAACACTTTAAATTTCAATTAGAAAAAGAATCAATGGATTTCAATAGGAACGAAAGAGATACGTCGTCTCAAACATGGACAAATGTCGTGTTTGCGGCAACATACAAAATAGGAATGAGCCCAAGCAAGAAAACCATCTCGGTTTCATATTTCAGGCAGTTTAAAGAATGATGAATTGACCTCTGATTGAATCAAAATTTCGTATGCATATAGTATAACACTTTAACTTTCAATCAATAAAAGAATCAATGAATTTGGATAGGAAATGAAAGAGATATGTTGTCACAAACATGAACTCATGCCATGTTTGCAGCAACACAGAAAAGGAGAATGTGTCAAGGCTTGAAAACCTTCTCGGGTTCAACTTTCAAGTGACTAAAAGATGACATAGAAAAAGGGAATGTGCCCAGGACTGAAATCCATCTCGGGTTCATCTTCTAGGCATGATCCAGATGATTTAATTACCTCAAAATAAACTAAAAATTCATATGCACATAGTAGAATACATTAACTTTCAGCTAAAAAAAAATCATGTAAATGGGACAAAGATTGAAGGAAGCCTCAAAGTTGGACATGGGCATTGTTTTCATCAAGCTAAGATTTTATAAAAAATAGCTTACTGTAAATCACAGCTTGCATCACAAAAGCTCAAATTCAACACATATAGAAGTTTGAACTAGATAAAGTGAGTGTAACATCTCACCTTGCTTGGATTTTAGGGATATTTCAGCGATATAGAGTTACAATACCTTATTTTGAAAGCTCTTAGCACCTCAAGGATAGAGAAACAGAAACATGTAGACTTTGAACTACTGTAATCTTCCAGGTTAGATCTCTAAAAAGATACAATTTTGATTTTTTTTGCTAGAATTGCTCTTCTTTTGTAAAAAAAGGGATTTAAGATCTTTATTTTATTTTTAGTTTACATTAGGTGATTTGGTATTTGATTTCATAAAGAGGAGGCCATGTATTTAACATAGAAGGAAGAAAAGAGGAAGAAAGAGGGATAGTGAAAAAAAAGTATCATATATCTCTCCTTTCCCTTTTCCACATAGTTCCCTAATGCATCTGGGCTTTCTTCTCAATCCAGTAACAAGCTTTGCTAATTAAAAGTGTTGCAAATCTTCTTAGCTAGGCAATGCAACATAATTTACACTATATTTTACTTCTTAAACACACACTTAACATTGTTTAAGGCCATTAAAAATTGCATAGCATGTTACAAATCTTTTTAACAAGATTCAATATATATTTTAACATATTGACACTAAAACTTCACAATTTCAATTCAAATTGTACGTTTTGTTAGTTTACAAACAAAATGCATATTTTTATTCTAAGAATTGTACCAAGTACCAACCCTATTATTTTGACATAAATAATCTTGTACAATCATATTAAAAATTAATTTGGCTCATGAATATTGATTTTTATCAATATTTACACTTTTTATATATTGCTCACAACTCAATTCTAATTTATAAGACACAAATTACACCAAAATTCATTATATACAGATATATATATATATATAATATTGTAGTTTGCAATATAACACAATAAAAACTCATCAATGCTTATTTATGTTATATTTAATTACTTAAAGTTTTACACTGTTAACAACATAACTGCCTAAGCACTTATTGTTCCATTTTAAACAACTTAAAAATCGTGTTAAATTATGTTTACATGTACATATTGATTTACAAATCAATCTCTTATTTTCAGTATTCATTCTAATAACCAAAAAGGTTGCTATTTAATAATTTACCAATTATTACATTGGATAAAATAAACCTTTCAAGCATATTTTATGAATTTTTTTCTCAATTTATTATTTTTATCATAAATTCATTTATAAAACACATATTAGAATTAATTTCCTTATTATATTATTTGAATGTAGTTTATTCCAATACAAAAAATTTCTTATAAATCACAAATTCTTTATTTCTAAGCTAAAATTATGATATGAGTTAGGCTCCTGAAATCGTATTTTAATTTTCTCAAATTTCAAATTTACCTAACTTGGTATGATTAGTCTGTTTTGAGTACCCAATAATCCATATTGTTACAATATAACTCCAGTAAAGGTGTTTATAGTGGTTTTAAAGGTAACAAAACTACTAATTTTAAAAGACAGGAAAAGAAAAATGAGTCTGAAAAGAATAATTATTCAGCTCTATAAATATTTAAAAAATTATGAGGAAGTTTGTTATAGATGTGAACACTCTGATCATTGGCCACGTACATGTAGATCATCTAAGAAAACAATAGAGGAATATCAACGTTTGAAAATACCAAGACGAATAATACTGAGAAAATGTCTGATAATACTAATTTGAAGTTTGATAATTTTTTCGAATATGATTATGGGAATTTCATTAGAGATAGATTTTTTAATGCAATATCGAAAATATGACTGAATTGATCAACTAATAGCCTAAATCTTGTTGTGTGGTTTTTGTTTTGTTTCAATTTTTCATTAGCGTATATTAAAACTCCTGATGGGTATTTGTCATCACATCTTGCATTTTTTCGATTCATGGACAGGATCGACCAGACGCGCTCGCTTCAGGCTATCTCTATCTATGCCTCAGTCGCCTGGATCGCAATAAAGTAGCACCCAAATCTCGCTCTGATTACTTTTGTGGTCTAGTATTGCCTGCTTTGCTCTAATTTGGCTTGTAGTCTCTTATTATGTGCTATGTTCTAAGTTATCTGATGTATATTTTTGCTTTGTATTAAGCTTGTATTAGCTATATTGGCCTCCTTGGCCTGGACTATTATTCCACTGGTTGGGCCTTTCAACCAGTTATATTTCTAGCTACTTATTACTGCGTGTAACCGGCTGTGTAGCTCTACGCTACACACCCGTCTTCCAAAAAAAAAGGTAGTTTGAAATTTTCATTTATCTACTAGTTAGTTTTTTATGGACTCGCTAAAATAATATGTACTACTGGATGTTGTTCTGTTTTTAAAATCCTTCTTGTCTTAGAAAGTATTAACATTTATTTATGTTCATAAGTTTGTCTTTAATTCTAAAGGTATGGATCGTCATTATTTAAGTGACGATATATGCTTGCTAGATAGTGCAATTACTCATACGATTTTGAAAAATCAAAACTTTTCTTTAAACTATTTGAAAATATTTCAGCTAAAGTTTTTTTCTTCTGAAAATGGGTAAACCATCTCGTTAAAAACCTACACTGGTACTCAACGTGAGGACTAGGCAAGGAAAAAGAGTGTGGTGTTTTATTGACAACGAATCAATAAAAGATATACAGAGTAGTCTACAACAAATAAAACAGCTGCCATCCCATAATAAAAAATATAAAAGACTAAACTGACAGCTACGTAAAAACCAGGAACTTAACAAACATGTGCCTTGACAAAACATTTAATCCACGCAACTTCAAAAGGAAATAAACTCTTCAGAACTGGCTCTTCCCCAAAACCAAAGAGCCCTAATAATTACGATCTCCAATTTGAGTCATCTCGCATCCAGTAGGTTGACGCCTCAATGCTTGGCTATGTCCATGTCCGTACTACTGCTGTCGGTTCTATGTCTTGATTTACCAAGTAAGTATCATACTTCAATTTCAATAAACTCCCACCATCTATATTTGTCCCAAGATTTATTGTTATGAAATCTCAAATTCTTTTCGTTCCATATGTGATATACAATTGTGATGAGGGCGCAAAAGGCGACATCTTGCCTAAAAGAAGCAGAGGGGAAACTATTTTTGAGAAGCTCGATTTCTTCTTCCAAAGATAGAGTTCTCGTTTGAGATGGAATTATTCCCAGCTTGAGACGACATCTAACCCACAAATAAGCAGCATATGAGTAGTAAAAAAACAGGTGATTTCTAGATTCAGTCTCTTCATTACATAGGGAACATATTGGGTCAACATTATAACCCCATCGCAACATGATATCTTTTGTACTAAGTCAGTTTAGAACAGATTTGTAAGTACATAGCGACATTTTTGGACTGTTTAGCAGGTGCCACACCACTTTACACCACACCGGGTCACTTTCATGTTTTCTTGCAATGTCCCACACAGAATAGAAAATGAACCCATCCTTTTTATTGAATACCAGCTCCAGTAGTCTTCATCACCATTGGATTGAATACTCACCTCATTAATTTGTGAAGCAATTTGCCTTACAGTCGTTAGACGATTAGGATTTAAGACGTCGCCCTGTATAATGTGATTGACAGTGTATTCGTCTCCTCCAAAAAGGCTAAGATGATCCCATCCTAACGTTTTCATCATGATATCGCTGTTAATCCATGGGTTGAACCATAACATAGTATCCCTACCATTGACAATACATCTTTTTATGCAGTTTAGGCTCTATTGTCTATGTCTAAGGATTGTCTTCCAAGTTCCGGAGCAATTATTGTCAACATTCATCACCCAATTTTTTTTCCATTACAATATCTTTTCATCATCCAATTTTTCCACAAACTCTTGCCATCAATGAAATGCCACAGAAGTTTAAGGGCTTCTGTTGTTTTTATGTCTCTAAAATTGCATAGACATACCCCTCCTTCAGCCTTTGGAGTGCACATCTTCTCCCACACGATTTTGTGTCTTTTACCCGCCCAGATGAAAATTGCACATAATTTGTTAATTTTACTTATCGTAGCCTCCGAAATTTGATAAGTCATCATCCAATACAAAACCATTGGTGTTACCATAGTGTGTATCAATTCAATCTTCCCTGCCATTGAAAGAAGTCTATAATCCCAACTGTCCATCTTACATCTAATTTTATCAATGAGTTCACCACAGTCAGCATAGCATAGATAATTACATGAGAGTGGGACTCCCAAATATTTTATTGGAAGTATGTCTTCATTCATGTTAAGCAATCGCAGTAATTGGTTTTTCTTATTAACACCTCTGCTAAAAAAACCTTGGATTTCATGTTATTGATATTAAAACCAGCAAACTCTTTTACAAGCTTTAGAATATAACAAATTTCCTTAATCCTACTTGTCTTTGCTTTAGAGAAAATCATCAAATCATCTGCATAGATCAAATGTGTTCTATATGGTTGTTGATTGTAAATAGGGTGAATCAGTTTTCCTTTCGAAGCTTTATACATCAGAATAAATGAAAATTCCATGGCCACACAAACTAAATAGAGGGAAGAGGATCTCCCTGTCTGAGACCTCGATTTCTTTGTATAAAACCTTTTGGGTTGCCTTGAACTAGTATAGAATAAGTAGGAGTAGATATACAAGTTCTGATAATGCACACCATCCTGTTAGGGAAGCCCATTCTAATAAGCATATGACATATAAAATTTCTATTAACCATGTCATAAGCTTTTTGGAGATCAATTTTAATGCAGACATTCCCATTACTCTTCAAATTAAATTGTCTAATCTGTTCATGTGCAAGCAGGATATTCTTCGCGATATATCTTCTTGGAACAAAGGCTGACTGGTTTTTCGAGATAAGATGTTTGAGGTATGTCTTTATTCTGTTACAAAGCACTTTAGAAATAATTTTATAAATTATGTTGCAGCATGCTATGGGTCTACAATCCGATATAGCACTACGTCTATCAACTTCAGGAACCAAAGTGATGAAATATGATTAATGCCCTTTGCCAATTTAGCAGTGTTAAAGACCTCTTGACCCATTTCAAGAATGTTGTCTTTAAAATCTTCCCAGTGAAATTTAAAGAATTTTGTTGTGAAACCATCCGAGCCGGACTTTTGTCATCAGAGATAGAGAAAGTAGCCTTTCTAACTTCATCAAGATTGACATCGTCAGCCAAATGTCTTCTTCCCATGTCAATAATCACGTTGATACAATTAATTTCATTTATTATGCATAGGAGTACTACAGTAAAATATTCTTGAGAAATAGCAAATAGCCTCTCTTTCAATAATGTCCACATCATGGACCAAATCACCATTGCTCATCAACAGATTGCTCCAATTATTTATATGTTTCCGCAAAGACATTTTTGCATGAAATTTTTTTGTACATGAGTCTCCTTCAGTAAGCCAACTAATTTTAGCTTTCTGCCTTGCATTACATGCTTCAATACGACATTGATCCTTCCATTTGATGTAAGCACTTCTTAGATTTTCAAAATTATTAACATCGGTTGGATTTTCATCCATTTCACAATGAGTTAACCGGTAATTCTACTATAACAGTTTTAGATTATCACCATCTTTTATGCTTCTGTAGTTCCAATCCTTAAGAAAAAATTTATAAATTTTCAAAAAGATTTGAAACTTATATATCTTTGATCCCTGCAAGTTTGGAAACATGTAGTTAGCAGCTTTGGAATAAGTATCTGAATATCCTTCTTTGGGATTCCAAGAGTTTACAAATATGAAAGGAACATTTTTGTTCTCAAATCTTTTTTTCTAGAAAGTTACACAAATCGGTATATTGTCACTCAAAGGATTTGCAACCCCAAAAGCATTTAATTCAGGAAAAATGTCAAGAAACTGATGATTACATAGCACATTATCTATTTTGGTAGCAACTGCCGTCTTCCTCTACGTATATTTAAAACCTGCGATAGGAATATTTGTCAAGCCTGCGTTGGAAATACAGTCGATGAGACCAGAAATGTGTCTAAACGGGACCCTAGAACCCCCTTTCTTGTTATTAGGAGCTAGGTTGTTGAAATCACCTAACACCAGCCATGGGGTGTCGATAGATTGAGATTCATTCAATAGATCCAACTATAATTTCTCTGTATCACTTAGGAAATTGCTAGCGTAAATTATCGTGATTCTACACTCAAAGCCTCCATCATTTTCAGCCATCAAAGAGACGTGCTGATATGATAAATTTTCAACATTAATTTTCCAAATACTAGAATCCAACACCAAAAGAATTCTACCTTTATTGCCGGTGCAATTGTTATCCATCACTTCCCATTTACTGTGCAGATTATTTTTAAGTTTGTCTATCATATCATTACTGAGCTTGTTTTTCAAGAGGCCAATCAGAGATGGCCTGTATTAACAAATGACATACATGTATTTAGGGGTAATCCTTCGGTTGGTTTGGTTTATCCGATGACAAAAAATTTCAAACCAAATTAAAACCAGTGAAAATGAAAACCAAATCAATCAAATTAAGTTTGGTTGGTTCAGTTGGTTATCTGATTTAACTGAACTTGAAATATTTTAGACCTTATGTTTGTACCATTAACTATAATTTCAATTAAATCATATATATAACTAGAGTATTATTATTTATGATTCTTATGCTTTATAAAGGTAATTTTGACACATACGTGATGATTAAAATTTACCTGGATAACAAATCTAACCTAAAATATTATTATAATATCGACAATTTTGAAGATATAATAAAAATTCGTCTGATTTGGTTAAACCAGCAACCAAACTAAATGTTTTATTCGAACCGACTGCAAACTGATCTAATTTCAAAACCAAACCAAACTGACCAAAATAAATTGGTTTGGTTGAATTATTTGGTTTAACCATGCTCACCCTACATATATTCAGTCAAAATACACAATACTAAAGCTATTCTAAAATAAATCTACTAAATATAAGAATGAATGGTTCCATATTGAACTGTAAATGAGAACAACATAGAATATATTTGTGTTATTTCTAGATTTGAAAGATAGAGATAAACATCCTTATCTCAATTGGTTAGAGCATAGAAGCATGAGGTTATGGGTTTTATTCTGTCGGACCCCTTGCAATGGTTCATGCTATCCAAATTTGTATATAAGTACACAATTTAAAAATAAAACCAGAATCTTATTTTAGAATTTTTTGATGCAATTTCAAGTGGATTCATATTTCACAAAAATTGACATAATTGGGCCTCATTCCATAATTATGAGCCAGCAACTCACAAATATAAAGACATCGATTCATTGACATGATATCTTAGGTTATCCTAGATCAACTATGATACATAAAATTGTTAAAATCTCATATTGACATGATTTATCAAACTAGTTGAATTTACTGACTTGTATTCCCCATATGCACAAGAAAAATCAGTCACACAAAATTCATATAGTAAAATCACTTTTGAAACTTTAACCTTTTTGCAAATAATCCAAATTGATATGTGTGGTCCAATTCATCTTGAATGTGAATCGGTTAGATATTTTATGGTATTAATTGATGTATCAACTCGGTTGGTCACATATTTGTTTGTTTTTTTCAGGAAACATAGCATTTATCAAATAAATTGCTCAAATAATTAAATTGAGATCACACTTCCTCGATCATCAGATTAAATCGACTAAAAAATGCACGAGAACTACTTCTCAAGTATTGTTGATTATTGTTTATTATTGGATATTGAAGTTGAATATCCAATAGCTAGTCTTGACACTGAAAATGGTTTGGTAGAATCATTAGTTATATTTGCAACTTACTGCAAGGTCATTGCCTGTGCAATCAAAATTACTTGTTTCAGCCTGGGGACATGCAATTTTTCATGCATCGAAATTGTCAAAATTTCACCAACGACTTATCATCAATTTTCACTATTAGAGATTTTAACTAGATCCTAACCAAATATTTCACATTTACGAAAATTTGATTACGATGTGCGTATTCCCATTAATCCTTTACTTCATACTAAAATTGGTCCTCAATGAAGGTTTGGAATGTACGTGGGATATGATTCACATTTAATAATTCATTATCTTGAAATTCTTATAAGTGATGTATTTACTGCAAGATTTTCAAATTGTAAATTTGGCGAGTCAATTTTCCTATCGTGGGGTTGAGAAAATATTCCAGTAGAATGATGTATAATATCATGGAATAATTCATCTATGTTTCATTCGGATCAGCGTGCCAAACAATGCCAATATGGGATCCAAAGACCTTTGCATCTTCAAAATATTGCAAATCAAATGGCTGATGCATAATGTTGCAAAATTAAGTAAACTCGCATTTCAAGAGCCAATGCACTCATTAGAATCAAGATCCAAAAGGGCTAAGAGCAACAAATGAATATAAAGAAAGATAAAAGCATTGAAGACCCATAGGTTTGAAAGATTGAAGTCCACAAAAATAAAGCATAATGAAAAATCATCAACTAGTATACCTCCCGAAGAGGATATACATGATCCAAAAGATCACGTAAATGAAAATCTTAGTGATCGTAAAAGCCAAGAAGGAACTATTATCCCAGAAGGAATAATAGAAGCTTACAAAAATAAAAAGAGGCATAATAATAAGATCTCAATATTTTATACGAATTATGAAGAAATGTGAGATCAAAGTATAATAATAATTGATGTATTCTCATTTGTAGTACCTACCAATACAACTAGTAGTCATGGCTATAATGAAAATAATGATAATGAATCATTATCATAAATGAATGTCCAAAAAGACATGATTGGCTAATGTGGAAAGACGTTATTCAGATTGAGCTCGATTCAATACAAAAACATTATGTATTCAAAACAATAGAGAAAATACAAGAAGATGTTAAATCAATGGGTTATAAATGGGAATTCGTTGGAAAATGAAGTAATGAGATATAAAGTATGACTTGTTGCATGAGGTTTTCTGCAGAGACCAGGCTTTAACTTTAAAGAAACATACTCTCCTGTTATGGATGTCATAACTTTCCATTATTTTATAATACATCTAGTTTCTAAGAAGCTTGATATAAAATTAATTAATGTTGTGATAGCTTATCTTTACAATAAATTGGATACTGATATTTACATGAAAATCCTAGATGGATATAGGTTGCTTGAAATTAAATTCAATGTACTCGTTAAAACTGAGATGCTCATAGTACAGCTTGAAATAATCCTTAAGAATGTGGTATATCAATCTTAGTGAGTATTTGAAAAAATATGGATATAAAAACAATTTCATTTGTCCATATGTCTTCATAAAGAAAACGGTAAAAGAATTTGTCATTTTAGCTGTTTGATGATACAAATTTGATTGGAACCCAAAAGAGACTAATGAAAACATAAGTTACGTGAAAAAGGAATTTGAAATGCAAGATCTTGGAAAAATTAAATATTGTATTGATCTGCATATCGAGCATAGCACAAATGACATATTATGTGATGACTCGTTATACACCTCTCTCACAACCAAAAATTTGCATTGTTTAAGCACCCTATCGAAATAACGCGATCGTCAAGAGAAATAAATAGTAGAAAGGAAGAGAAAAGTGAAAGAAAAGAAGGAAATATAAGAGAAGATAAAGAACACATAACATTGTAATAAAGTTATAAATGATATAAATTAGCCCAAACAGATACGCTGTCTCTACCAAGAACACATAACATTGTCAAGGCTCCACAGTGCTATACAATGAAATAAACAATAAGGATACAAGTATAAATATGTAAAACATAGCCTCTTGCTGATCCACATGCACAACTCCAAATAATACCTGTCACCAGGCCTGATCATCAGCATCGTCGATGAGCACCCAAGGTAATAAGAGGGAAATAAAATCTAGGGACAGACAATAGTTTGGTGTGAACGGTAACAAATCTCAAAGTACTGTAAAAGTCGTAATAGTATATACGACACAAGGGTATGGAGAATCATATATGTCCTGCCCCTACATTCACAAAGTTTGCACATAACAATCGATATATATAACAGTATGATAAACATCAAGTAGAGAAGGTGTAATAAATGTCTAAGTACTAAATGGTGATAAATAAGTAAACAACCATGGCATCCATCAACCATCCACACATTCACTCACTCATTGCATTGAATATACGATAACGCTCAATTTCCATGATAATCGAATCCATGTCACTCAATCGGTTAGGACCTACGTTGTGCCCACTTGTACACCCCGAGGTAAGGACCCCCACTGCCATAGGTCTTCCAACATCAATAACCATGAGGACCCATTCGGTCCAAATGGACATCACACCCACAACCCCCTCTTTATGAGTAGCCGCTAAAACCATGTGTTATCGATAATCCCTTTACATACGTTCTCCGCAGCAGAATCCATCACCAAACTGTCTATAAGACTCCCATCAGAAGTCATCATAATATGGAAACTATCCCCGAAGGACATCGTATGTCGTAGTATATCATCATGTGTCTCCCATCACTCTCTCTTCAAAAATCACCTTAATATGATTTAATGTCGTCTTTTCTGCATTCCAGAGAAAAACCATTCGTAGGCGTCTTGCTCTCCATCCTGGAATATTTGTTGTCGAATGACTAATCAATACAAACACCATATCTTCACCTAAATCCAAAGCCACTGATAGAAGAGACATCATGTCAAAATTGCTATCGAGTGAACCATTGTGGTTTTCTCCTCGAAATCGTACCATCGTCCATGTCAAATTTGGTAGAGTGGCCAATAATAATAGTAATCGCTATCGATCACTCCATAATAATCGATGGAGACTACTCGGACCATTTATTTAACCAAGATTGGTCAAGCATGCATCCAAATAAAATGTTCGGCATTCGTTGTGAAATCCAATTCGTCGTCAAGTCCATCCTTCATCTTTAGATCGACCATCAAGCTCCATCGTTGCTCTGTTTCAAATCCGTCGCTAGGCTCCAATGTTGATGAGTCGTAGAATCCATCCATGCGCTCTAAAGATCCATCGATAATATATCTCGCATGTTCGAGTCTATCGACTTTGTGGGTTCAAATGATATGCAACGATGTATGTGTTCGATCAATAAGCACCCTAAAATCTAACTAACGAAATATTTCCTAATACTAGATCGCCTAGGAACGACGTTTTGAGCTAAACTAATCAAACAAGTCAACCATACAACCAATAGTCATACAAATTCCTAATATGGCAAAAAAATATCCATAATAGTAGCAATGAATTAAATAGAACATATCTATTGAAATCAAAGTGAAATAAATGTCCAACTAACCTAAATATAGTAGTGTGGTCAAAATAGCGCATGAATGGGTAAATAACGCACAAGTAGGTAAACTTTCATAATAACAGTTAAGCTACTTAAATCACTTCCTAATATTCTATTTATTATTTACTAGATTTAACCATCCTAAATGTTATGTTTTATAAATAGAAACCAGTTTAAATCGTCAAAACTATACTACGAACAAATACAATCCAGTTAAACCCAAAGCTTACATTTATAAATCTCTAACTCGATAATGTATGTTGAATTTGCAAATTAATTTGATAAATACAATGTAGTTACTTCAAAATTTTCACTTATAAATTATTAATACTTATAGCAGGTAATCACTAAAATCCGGATTATTACAGACTTCCCCCTTATAAAAATTGTGTCCTTGCAATTTCCTAATGGTTGGGTCTATAAGCTCCTTAATTATTCCGTAAATGACATGAAAATTGATAACTAACACGCCCAAATTAAATTACTCACCCCCATCACTAGAAGAAAGGAAACCAGGATATGTACGCTCGATGAACTCTTGCGTTTCCTAAGTACAATCCTTGGGATTAGCAGACCACTAGATTTAGATGAGCAGAACTTTTTTGCTTCGAAGTCGTCTCACCTTCGAATCAAGAATACAGATAAGATGCTGCACAAAAGATAAATCGGGGGAGATATCGCGCTAAAATTGCTCAGAAGGATCAATCAAGAATCAAAATCCCGAAGGCATTTATGGAGCTGCAATACGTGGAAAACATTATGGATCCCATACAAATGAGCTGAAAGGTATACTCGGTAAGCAATAGATCCTATGCACTCAGTAATAGGGAACGGTCCTATAAAACGAGGAGCCAACTTTCCCGTATTTCTAAATCGCATAACTCCCTTCAACGGAGAAATACAAATAAAAACAAGGTCGCTTACAAAAAACTCAAAAATCTCCCTATGTTTGTCCGTGTAGAATATCTGTTGGCTTTGTGCCTCTTTCATTCTCTGCCTAACAAGGATAACTTCTACGAAGAATCTCGAACTGAATCTGGACCAAGCATAAGTTTCTCCCCAGATTCTAGCCAACATGAAGGCGAACGACAAGGCCTTCCATAGAGAACCTAAAAAGGCACCATGCCAATACCCGACTAAAAACTGTTATTATATGAGAATTCCACAAGAGGAACATGATCCTCCCAAGAGCCACCAAAATCAAGAATATGCGCACGAAGAAAATCCTCAAGAATATAATTAACATGTTCAGTCTGCCCATCAGATTGGGGATGGTAAGCTGTAGAGAAATTAATCTTTGTTCCCAAAGCTTGCTGCAAGCTACTCCAGAAATGGCATGCAAATAATGGATCATGATCAGAAACAATCGAAGATGGAACACCATGAAGTCGAACAACTTCTTTCAATATATGTAGTAAGGAGAGGTGCACTCCTATTAGCCTTAATGGGAATAAAGTGGGCTGACTTTGTGGGGTGATTAACAATAACCCAAATACACAAATAACCTGACCTTGAACTCCATCTACGAAGTCCATCGTAATCTGATCCCATTTCCACAATGGAATCTCAAGAGGCTAGAGACCAGATGGCCACTGATACCCATCCTTAATAAGCTGACAAGTCATGCAATTACTTACATAACATGCAATGTCACGCTTCATGCCTTTCCAATAATAGAGGCGATGCATATTGGCGTACATCTTGCTACTGCCGGGATGAATGGTATACTTAGAGAGATGACAATCATTAAGAATGTCACGCCTAAGTGTTGGATCAGATGGAACTACAATATAGTTCCTCAAACAAAGGCAGCCGTGAGAATAAATACTGAAATCCCATGATTCCTCATCCTAGAATTTGGACTCACAAAGCTGGATAAGGCACATCACTTTAGGATCATGCCATTAAGCATCGAAAATACGACCAAATAATGAAGACGAACTTCCAAGCTCTATAATAGAACATGCGAATCAGACGAGGATGCTCGATAATGAATATCACATAGAGATAGGGTATCAAGAATATCTCACTTGGCTAACATCATAGAAACTACTGCTGAGTGTTTGCAACTAAGCACATCTGCTACACGATTGCCCTTCCCAGGGGTATACTGGATATCGAAGTCATAGGTGGCAAGAAATTCAAGCCAATGTTGTTGCTGCATGTTGAGCTCCTTCTGAGAAAACATATATTTAAGGTATTTATGATCATGAAAGAGGGTAAAATGCTCGCCAAGCAAATGATGATGCCAAATCTTCAAAGCAAATACAATAGCAGCCAACTTAAGATCATGAGTAGCATATCGAACCTCATTTGGTTGCAACTGATGAGAAGCATAAGCAACGACTCTGTCGCATTGCATCAATACACCACCCAAACCACAATGACTCGCATTAGTATATACGACAAGATCTTGGTTCCCTTCCGAAACCACAAGAATAAGAGCATGTGTGTGAAGTTCTTCAATCTCTAAAAGGAAGCCTCACACCTATCATACCACACAAAGTGAAATCCCTTTTTCGTGAGACTAGTCAAAGGAAGTATGATATGAGAGAATTCTTTGATAAAGCGATGATAATACCCGGCTAGACCCAAGAAGCAGCGAACCTCATGGACATTCAATGGCCTTTTCCAATTTTATATGGCCTCGATCTCAAAAGGATCGACAGAAATACCCTCAGCTTAAACAACATGGTGAAGAAAGTGGATTTTCTTCACCCAAAAGTGATAATTAAATAATTTTTCCTTTAATCGATGATGACGAAGCATACTTAAGACAATGCGTAAATGATTTGCATGAGTCGCTTCGGATTTGGAATACACATGAATATTATCAATAAACGCCAAAACAAACTTATCGAGATATTCATAGAATACCTGATTCATGAGATCAATAAAGTATGCTGGAGCGTTCGTTAAACCGAATGGCATGCCAAGCCACTCGTAGGACCCATAACGAGTGCGGAATGTTGTAAGGGGTATGTTATGCTCCGCAACTCGGAGCTGATGAAATCCTGTAGCGAGATCTAGCTTGGAAAAGATCTTAGCTCCACTCAATTGATTGAACATATCGTCGATCCTAGGCAATGGATATTGGTCCTTGATGGTCAACTCATTAAGCTTGCGATAATCTACGCATAGCTTAAGAGTCCTATCAAATTTTGTTGACAAATACCACCGTGGCACCCCATAGTGAAGAGCTGGATCGAATAAAATGTTTGGACTCGAGCTCAAGAAGCTTCTTCTTAAGCTCCTCGTTTTCTTTAGTTGACATCCTAGTTGGAGGCCTGCTAACTGGGTGCGCTCCGGGGATTAAACAAATACGAAACTTGATGGCTCGTTTGGGTGGAAAACCCAAAACTGGCTCAAAAAAATCTGGGAAGTCACATACAACAGGAATATGAGATACATCATAGTCACTAGACTCAATAGAATATAAGGAAGCCATAAAACTAGGATCAACATTTTTAACAACGAGAGATAGCTGATCGGGAGAATCAGGACGTCATAAGTATAATATCCTCTCAACACACAAAATTTTGGCTTCATATCGCTCGAGCCAGCCCATACCAAGAATCATATCAAAGCCAAAGGAATATATCACATGCAGATTCGCATGGAAAGGAAATCCACACAAAAATAACTCAACATCACTACACATCAACTGAACGTTGCGGATCCTCCGATAGGATTCGCAATCTGAAGAGTAGTCAACAAACATACCACACCCATAGACAAAGCATTCACTAGTTCCTTCAATATGAATGAGTGTGATGCACCCGTATCTAAAAGAAATCGAATTAAACAATCTAAATAATAAAACACCCTCGAGAATAGAAGGCGTACCTCCCGACTAAGAAGAAACTCTAGAAGCACTAGCCACATTAAGACTACTCGAATTAGGCTTCTTCGGCCTCTTAGGACACGAAGAAATCTCATGACCTTCCTTCTTACAATATCTGCACATGTGCATTTTAGGACAAGCACGACCGAAATGGTCAAGAGAACCGCAATTATAACATCCCTTTGCTGAATCCAAAGGCGGTGTCACAAGAAATTGGGAGATGGAACCACTCTACTTCTTCTTATTATTATGAAAATATTTTGACTTATGAAAGGGAAACTTTTTCTTTCCTAGGTTCTTCCGAACCTTACCACCATCATCACTGTCCTTCTCCTTCTCAACTACCTCGAGATAGAGAGCAGCATTAAAAAGCTACTCAAAGGTCTGATCAAGATGTAATAGAAGAGGTCTTTTAAGATACTTCTCAAGTCCATTAACGAACTTAAGATTCTTCTTATACGATGTAGATATATTCTCTAGACCATACTTTGACAAGGCCTCAAAAGAAGCAATATAATCTGAAACGGTCGATTTCCCTTGTTTCAGCTCGAGGAAGTGACTAGCTAGAATTTCCTTCTCCGAATTCGGAATAAACTTTAACTTAAATCTCTCTCTAAATAGTTTTAACTCTAAGGTGGACTCATACAACTCAGCTGCAAGAAGCTCATACCAATCTAAGGAACGATAATATAGCATAGAAAACGATCATGCTCAGAAATGCCCTCCATGTAAAAGTATGCTCACAAGTAAGCAACCAAGCCTGAATCTCAAGAACCGTCTCAGTGCCCTTAAAGGGCATACCACCGAGGCGAGAGAAATCACTACACATCCACACGAAGGTGGATTTATGCGGAGGAGAAGATCAAGTGCGCCTGAGAAACTCTAGTAACTGATCAGAAGATATAGTGACCGCCTCAGGACGCGAATCACTAGCTAGTCTAACATTCTCTACTTGGGGACTGGACCACCGCTCGGTCTAGACGCCGTCTGATGCCTCTTTCCATGACCATCCATAAGCTATAAGAAAAGATAAAATAGGATTAAACAATTGAATAAGATGTTATGCATGAATTATAATCATGAAAGGAATACTACAGGATTAAAAATCCTATTCCTAAACGTATTCCATAAATAGTTTCGCTGAAAGCAAGAGGAGTTAAAGACACGACAATGATCACTCTTGTTGGGTTATGATGTTTGTATGAGTATTGTACAGTGATGTATCGTAAAGCGCATGTTGTTTTGTATCTATCGCATTTTGTTCTAAACTCTGCTTTGATACCAATCTGTGATGCCCCGCCATGAGACCCACATTAACAAAGAGCATTAACTGGTAATGATGTCCACTAATGCAGAGAATAGGGCATAAAGGAGTGACCATCCATAGTGTTGCATAGAATAAGTATTAACCATGCCAATACTCTCTTTTTCTTTCCATGGTAACATGCCTAATACTTACTCGATACACCACCATGGTGGCTTCAGGATCTGTTCAGAACAATATACAATATAATTAAGATCACATAATATATAATAATAGTCACAAATACATATGCATACACATATATCATGTATAATACATCATCGATAAGTCTAATTGTTACTACAAAATATACATACATAACTACTATATATCAAAAACCCTACAAAAGAACATACAATGTCATGTCCAAGGGTGAACTACTAAGACAGACATAAACTATGCATCTCCAAAAGATGAGGAGGATATCCAACCAAACGACAAAGCATGAGCAGATAAGCTAACTTGTAACTCGGTCTGACCCGAGGAACATACACACCAGTCAGTCTAACTTGTAATAGTTAATCAGTAAAAGCACGATGAGTAAAACATAGGCAAAAAAGGAGTATTCCTTTATAACATAAAGGAATAAGATGGGCATAAGTAATAGGAGGGTGAATTCCTATAAACTGTTTAGGAAACAATAGGTGTTCATTAAATAAAAAAGCACAAAAAACCTTAAAACCACAAATTCATTACAACACTGAATTACGAATCCATGAAATCACTGAACTCTAATAAGAGTTAACTCCATAAAAGAAATCACAAGAATTCGAAACACAAAAACACATATTATGGATCCGTCACAAAATTTGGCGAGTCAAAGATGCACCTGCACGTGCTATCACACAGGATGACTTGAAGCCTTAGCCAGTATTATATCACACATGAGGGCATCGAATGACCCGAAGGTCCACAGAGTCACACAGAATTGACCCGATGGTCCACACGGAGTTAACACAGGGTTAACTCAAAGGTCCAATACTAGCGGTCAAACAAGAATGCGTCATAGACCCTCGGATATTAAACCGAAAAGTGAAAATTGTATGTCCCATACCACACATTCTCACTTAACGGTTCACACACTGTAAGTCAGCTTCAATTTGAAAACATAAAAAGTCGCAAGAATCACCGAAATTACAGAAACACCGAGAAGCACTGAGATTCATTACTTCAATTGGACGGATCTGGGATGAATAAATATCGTATACCGTCGTGTCCCATACCGTAGGGTTTACGATATTATTCACTCACCAACACGTCTTCTCGAAGAGTGCCAATACGCGTTACTCTTATATTAAAACATACTTAAGAAAGTAGTTTGAACAAAAATATAGTTTTATAGAAATATCTTGAAACCGGTAAAGTTTGGAAATGCCAGTTAAAATAATTTTTCTAATGTATTTATAAAACCTTATCAAAGTAATATTTTGTTTTAAGGCAGCATTTTCATGCATGAAACATTTCGAAAATGATTTATAATAAATGGTGCATGGGTCACGGGGTCACAAAACATGGCTATCGATTTTCTCTCGGGATAGCAGTGCAAAACTATAAATTTGAATATGTTAGTCACAAAATAATTGAAAACTCAAAACATATAACTTGTGGCTTACATTCTGAGAATTCCAGAACTATATAAATTTGCAGATTCTGATCAATAACGTGAAAGTTATGATCATAACATTTTCAACCTGAAATAAAACACGGTTATCGATTTTCTCCCAAGACAACAGTACAAAACCATGATTTTGAACATGCTAATCACGAAATCATTGAAAACTCAAAACATGAAACTTGTGGCTTACATTCTGAGGATTCTAGAACAATATAAATTTATAGATTTCGACCAATAACGTGAAAGTTATGATCTAAATGGTTTTCAGCCTGACACAAAACATAGCTATCGATTTCCTCTCGAGACAGTAGTACAAAACCATAATTTTGAACATGTTAATCACAAAATTATTGAAAACTCATAACACGAAACTTGTGGCTTACATTCTGAGGATTCCAAAAATATATAAATTTGCAAATTCCGATTAATAACGTGAATGTTATGATCGAAGCGGTTTTCAGCCTGACACAAAAGATGGCTGTCGATTTTCTCTCGAGACATCAGTACAAAACCACAATTTTGAACATGTTAAGCATAAATCATCGAAAATTCAAAAAAAAAAAAGAAACTTGTGGCTTACATTATGAGGATTCTAGAACTATATAAATTTACAAATTCCGTTCAATAACGTGAAAGTTATGATCGAAACGGTATTCAGCCAAGATATGAACAACAAAACTCATATGACAAATTCAATGAAACTTTAGATTTCATAGCAAATCACAACAATACACAACTGAAACAAGTTAGAATTTATGAGAGGGAACCCTCACTTTAGATTTGTAGCGAATTGGAGGAAGTTTAGAAGCTTTTGGAGGCCAAATTGCTAAGTGATAGGAGCTTTCTCTACTTTCTCCGCTACAGCATGCAAGATTATACAGTGAATTTCTCGAACAAAATATGAAATTGATGAATTAAATCATAATTTTATGATGATTATCTGTTGTTAATAAGATTAGAAACCCCAAATTAGCAATTAGAACAAGATAGAGGCCAAGAATTGAAGTTATAGTGTAGTTTTTCTTAAGCTTCCCATTTTTCTTAATGAGGAAGGAGGAATTACGTTTTCCTCTGAAAAAACAATGTACTAAAGGTTTCTAGAGAAATCTTTTTCTTAACTAAAGTCCAATTAATTCTCTTAATTTCCATTTCCAAGTAATTAGGCTATTAACAATGCAATTTAGCCCTTAATGAGACCTATTTAAGCTAAAACGATAACACTTCTCTTCCCACTATAAGTATGTCGAGACTAGACTAACATTAACAAAAAAAAATATAAACACGGTTTTTACATCATTTTAAAGTTTTTAACACTTTAAATCACATTGAAAACAAATTTCCACACTTTATACAAAATGCAACCTTTTTAACACAATTTGTGTAAATCTCATAAAACTTTAAACTTGAATATTTCAATAATGCTATAATTCTGCACAATTCACAGAAACTACGCAAAAATTACATTTTCTATACATTTTAATAATATTTTGCAATAAATTTCTATTCATTATTCAAATTAAATATTTTATGCTTATTAAAATTCTCAAAATTCCTTATTATACAAACTTGGACATAAATTTGCAAAACTGTATTTCTTTTATTCTCAATACATACTTTCTCAAACTTTTGATAACCCCCAAGCCTTAAATTTATCATAAAATGGTTAATTCCTTTCTTTTTACTGCATTAAACCCCAAGCTTACATTTATAAATCTCTAACTCGATAATGTATGTTGAATTTACCAATTAATTTGATAAATACGATGTAATTACTTCAAATTTTTTACTTATAAATTATTAATACCTACAACAGGTAATCAGTAATATTCAGGTTGTTACAAATAACAATTATGGAAAATTGCATCCATACCTATCATAGCATGCAGGATACTAACCTAACTGATATGAGACGTTAAATATTAAATTCAATCCATATATGACTCGACATCTTGGTGACTATTCCAAAAATTAGGACAAATAACTTAGCATCTCTCATCAACAAATTGGGTATGACTCGAACGCTATCATACTATTCCCAATTTCAATGGCAATATATCAATGGTAACTAACGACAACTATTCCCGCATCCATTTGGAAATCTCGAATAATAAGAAAATATTTGATTTACCACATTCAGCTATTACTAGCTGACATCACATTGAATGCACAACCAAACCCTTCTCATGATGCTGGAAACAAACAACACTTATTTCATAGGGAATCAACCATCACGGTCGAGTACATAATACCTCACCTCGAGTTATAGAACCACAACCAGTAATGAACACAAGTGACGTTCACTAAAGAAATATCATTTTTAGACTGGAACATCTCCAACTCGACAAACAAAAACTACTACTTTCCAATACGTACCTATAGGAAACTCCATACTCATAGCAGGCCAAGAATTTCAACCCTTGCTGTTAACAAAGGTTGAGATACCATTCAGGGAAGAGAAATCTCGGTAATGCAACATCATCGACTCTAACCCCCTTACTAGTAAATAGTGCCTCAAATTCACTAAAACGAACTCTATCGTCGTCGACTCCGAATCGGGAGTCGAATACTCCTGATGTTTTGGTTATCGACTAAAACACGACAATCTTCCATTTGAAAATAAATCGCACTTAAATCATCCACACAACGAACTAAATACTATAGTCCTCTCGTTCCTGCTTGAAACGAGAGATCGACACACCCATGGGTCAATTCTAACTTCCAAACCATCCAAACTCTCGTAGAAATCATAGGAATATCATACTCGAGATATTATGACATAATCACTCCAATTTTCTCAATGAAAAGTGAAACTCCAACAGATGGGTTTTTCAATAGCTAAAACACCATCAACTCTTAATTTGTGTGTTCTTTCCATCCATAGGAAGACGAAAATAAAATCGAATAGCACAAATGCATCTCTTCTAAGTGATATCTCGAAACACAATCCGAAAGATCAACAAAATATGTCGACTCACTAGTTGACCCGAACGGCTCAACCAACCAATCAAGGTCAATGTAGCGTATAAAACATTGTTATCGACATATGCCAATCAATTACTTGCAATCGGTAAAATCCCCTCGGGATTTCCAATCGAAAGAACATCCATAACTAGATCGAGTTCAACTCAAACATGGTGGCAACTTGGTCACCTCATCGAATGTGTCTAGATACTCTCAAATTACAAGCTCAGGCGACGGCTTGCTACTAAAGAACCATCTCAGCCCATTATTGTCCAATCATAAGTGACTCGCCTATTAAAGATCTAAGTCTCTGCCCACAATCGCTAAATCAAAAACGGCTCACTACTGAAGAGTTTGTCCTAGCCCACTGTCGTTACCAACAACCTCTCACTACCACTGGTATTCTGTATCCTCTCAATTTATGAACTATTGGACCCAAATATTTAGTCCAGTTAAGTTCAACAATTAACATCAAGCAAACAATTTAGCAAACTTACAACCATAAATCGATAAATTTTAAGTTTCGACGAACCCTGTATATTGCCAAGTATAGATAGTTATGCCATAATACCCCACCCACCTTGAGGCCTGAAGTTAATTGATTGGATGCTACAGTCACCTATAGTATTAAGTTCAGACAACCAAACATGGGATGTTACACGCTTATATAATCTAACTGTGCGCTCAACATGTTAAGTCAAATCAAAAAAAGCAAGTAATTATCACAAGTCCCAATATCGTTCCGCCCATCGAAAGATTGGATGAAACGATGAAACCTCGATGTAAAACTAAAACACGTATGGAAACCCCATTAATGGAAACATATATCGAGTGGTGACATCGCTTCCTTTATCTTTCATCGAGGGAGCACTTGACAAATGAAAATGAAGATCAGTACACGTCTCCATGATCTATCCCGACAAGGTAGGATAAAATTAATACTGGGCACAAACTCGAACGTGGCGAGCTTCCTTTATTGATCCTTCATTCCATCATTCACTCACCAAATGAAATCACACTCCTGAGTCGATCACTCAACCCACTCACTAACTCCAGACTTCCGAAAGAGAGAATAACCGTACTTCGATAACACATCGAATTCGTTTACACACTCCAACGTAGACATATCGCCTAAATCGGTGAAATTCTCATCGATTTCTAAGAAGTCGATACAAACCACTTCAAAGCGAACCATAAACTGGTCCCAAGCGAATTGATTTTGGAAACCCGAACCGATAAAGACTCCTAACCATATCTCGGCTCAGTCTTGGAGTCTTCTTAGAAGTATTATCCTAATTCATTCAACATCCAACTCCAAGTCATTGAATAAAACCCTTGAGAGAAACGAAAAAACTCTCGCACCACAACAGTCGACTCCATTCCAAGGAACGAATCGCCACATAGAAACTAATTGTCCATACGACACGACGTAGCCGACTTGTTGCACCTGAGCTCTATAACCAATTAGATATATTAGGGCATTCAAAATCATAGTTCCTACCACTGTTGAAAACATAAAATGTAAATCAAAGCTAGCAGTTCTTGATTCTTATCGATCTTCAACTCTAGAGACGGAGTAATTGGAAGTATTTCTTATTCTCTCGGTCGTCTTGAATAAGTGGTAGGGATGATAAATCGCTAATAAAGAAAATTATTCCCATGGAATTCAGGTGTAAAACAACCTATATTATACATACTACTAATATTTAAACTTGAAAATCAAAATATATACATATACGTACTCTCTTGTATATATCAAAGTTCGAATTCAGGACAATTTGGGTTAAACAACGCAACCTAGCTCTGATACTACATGTAACGACCTGCACCACTGGTGCTCACAATCAAAAATTTGCAATATTCTAGCACCCAGTCGATTGTAAAATGATCGTCAAGAGAAATAAGTAATAGAAAGGAAGAGAAAAGGGAAAGAAAAGAAGGAAATATAAGAGAATAAAAAGAAAATAATATAAAACCCAATCACAAAATCTACCGTATATCCCACAGCATGTAACAACCCGATTTTTAAGACATGGTAATTAATTAACAAATTAATAAATTAAATAATAAAGTTGTAAAATTATTGTAATTTGACAATGGGGACTGAGCCATTGGGTTACGATTTTCTGGTTCATATGCGTATTTGGTTCGCCTGAAACAGACTTAAAACGAAGGAGTTATAGCGATTCGAAGTTCGAAATTCAAATAAGAATTTAAATAAATAAATATATGTATATATATACATGGGATGACCCAAGCATTCACTAGGTAGACACACAGATCGACCCAGGTGGAAAGTGGTTCAACCCATGTGTCAACCCAATGAATGGGTGGGTTGACCTATACGTGCCTGGTACGTATACTCGTCAGGCATGAAAATTGTTGAATGGATGTGATTTTTTGGGTTGTTTTTCAGCTGATGTGTTTGCATTTAATTGTCATATGTGGCTATGCTGGATTGATCTAAAGACATGGTCGATTCAGATTTAAAACCTAAATCTAATAGCTGAGGATCTTTGGTTCCATCCATAAATAAACCCCCAACCCCCTCCCTATTTCTTCACAACGCATCTCTTCCCCGCCTAGGCTAGTCTGCTTTTTGAGATATAGGGCCAACCTAAAACAAAATTTTATGAGATTAAGGTTAAAATAAAAATATTTTTGATTTTATTTTCTTCTGCAGTTCTGCTAGGACCACGAGGGAAGTTTTTTTTAGTGAATTTTATGATTGTTTGGCTTTTTGGTTAAGTTAGTTAAATAGAAATAATAGTAGTTGTAGTTCTGTTTACAACTCTTTTACTTACAATTTATTTATAGTTTTAGTTTGTTCCTATTTTTCTGTAAGTTGTTTTCGTAATTTCTTTGTTTTTTATTACAATTTTTGTTTAATTAACATTCAAATTACTGTAAGTAATATTCTCAATCTTCTTTTCCCTCTTCTTCATCGAATTTTTATAGTTTATTTTGGTTATGCCCAAATGTGCCTAAAAGGCATATGTATACAACTGATTTAGGCATAGGTTGATATGCCTAATTGCCCACGGCTGACTATAATCCTTTATTTGTGTGCATTGCATACGACTGATTTAGGCATTGATTATGAACCTAATTTTGTACGACTGGTTATTATCCTTTTGTTCTGCGCACATTTGGGAAATCTGATTAAATTGGAATGATGGAAACATGATTTGATAATTTGAGACTATTTTGACATGTGATGTAAACTGTAATAAAAAGGTAATGTTGGACTGATAATAAAAAACTTGATTAAGTTTGTAAAATGGCTATGGTAAAGGTTATGATAGAAAAATGAACAGCGACATATGTTTGCATAAATATGGTAGACTGGGAATCATAATAAACAAACATAGTTTATTTGCAAATATGAATATGACTTGAACTATAAATGGAGAATATGACTAAATTAGGTAAACTTAGTATAAATCACCAAGTAAATTTGGTGTTGGAAATTGGGACTGAATAAGGTTGCATGATGAAAAGGATAGATTGTACAGTTATAAAGAATCATAATTAAACAACAAGGTATAAGTGCAACCTAATATCAACAGAATGTTGTAAAGAATGAAAGAGGCTTATTAGTATAAACTTAAATTGGGTTAAGTCTAATAATAAGCAATATTCTATGGTAGCCTTGTGATTAGGCGATATTTTATGGTGGCCTTGAGAGTAGGCAATTCTATGGTGGTCTTGTGATTAGACGATTCTGTGGTAGCCTTGCGATTAGACAATTCTATGGCTATGGTTTTTATAGTAAGTGAATGAACAGTTAGGCTTAATAAATATTGAACTTAAAATAACATTAAGTCAAATGCCTAATTATATGGTTAATCTATGGCAATGTTTCCCATGGGGTTCTAACTAATCAGGACTTGAGCTAAGTATTTGTTGGGGATCCGTACCAGACAACATACCCTTTATCACATATGGTCTCACTAGGAGCCATGGGCATGCACCATTTGTGCTAGGTTGTAAGATGGTCCAAATTGAAGTGGGTACAGGCGCGTTTTGACAGTTCAATGTGCGTGCATTGACCCGTGCTATGTCTTCTTGCTGATGGATCGGTCTTGATAAACCCAAGACCCATATTGGGCATATGTTATCACTCTTTGGTTAGCTGATCTATGGGTAGTATTAGGAAAATCATCCTAATTATATCATGTTTTGTAACCGTGAAAGTGCAAAATGGTTATAATTCTATGGAATGAGAAAAAAATCGTCCTACGTGTAACCTTTTATGTCATTCGATATGCTCACTTTAGATGTATACGGACACTTACCCTTCCTTACACTAGAACTACTATTTTATTTATTTTCTTTACTTATCAATCGTGCTAATAATCATAACATCTCACCAGACTTTATGTCTGACCCACTCCTCTTCCTTCCTTTTTCTTTCCCTTATTAGGCTCACAGGGTAGAAGTGGAATGGTTGGCAGCTTGGGAAGAATGCTATCCAAGATTTGAGATTCAGCCTATTATTTGTCAAATTTCTCTTTATGTTACTTTATTTTGTTATTGTTCTAAGTTGTACTTGAGAGGGAATTTTTTTTGAATATTCATATTTAAGTTGAGATTAAGGAAGATGTGTGTTTGTAACTTACTTTATGTAAATTATTGTTTTGTAATGACAAGTTTATTAAAGAAATAAATGTTTTCACTATCTTTTATTTTATGTCATGTAAATCTTGGTCTCTATGATTTGTTTCTTCATACCTATAGCGCTAAACATTCCTTAGTATGATCTTAATTAGGAATCTAAGGGGTGTGGAGCGTTTCACAGCGTATCAGATAACATATATTAGTGACAATCATGGATATAAAATAGATAGTAATAACCATATAAACCATATAATCAAAGTATACATGCTCATACGGTTATACATAATAGTAATAGAGTTTACACAAGAGATAAATAAACCCAAACTGATAAGTTGTCTCTACTAAGAACACATAACACTATCAAGGCTCCATAGTGCTATACAATGAAATAAACAATAAGGATACAAGTATAAATACGTAAAATGTAGCCTCTTGCTAATCTCTCTATCAAGCTAGGAGTAATACATGTACCTGTCACCTGGCCTTCTCATCCGCATCGTCGATGAACACCCAAGGTAATAAGAGGGGAATAAAGCCTTGGGTTTGACTATAGTCTGGTGTGAGCGATAACAGATCTCAAAGTATTATAAAAGTCTTAATAGTATATACGACACGGAGGGTATGGATAATCATACTTGTCCTTCCACTGTATCCATAGAGTTAGCACATAATAATCGACATATGCTACATTATGATAAATATCCAGTAGAATCGGTGTGATTGATGTCTAAGTACTAAATGGTGATAAGTAGTAAACAACCATAGCATCCATCAACCACCCTCACATTCACTCACTTATTGCATTGGATATATGATAACACCCAGTTTCCATGATACTCGAATCCATGCCACTCAATCGGCTAGGAACTAGGTTGTGCCCACTTGTACGCCCCAAGTTAAGGACCCCCTTCTGTTCTAGGTGAAGTCCCCCATCGCCGAAAAGTAGGAGAACCCATCTGGTCCAAATGGACATCACACCCACTGCCCCCTCTTTTAACCGCTAAAACCGTGCATTATCGGTAATCTCTTTACACATGTTCTCCAGAGCAGAACTGTAACTACACTATCTATAAGACTCCCATCCGAAGTCATCAAAATATGAGAATTATCCCCAACGGTCATTGTATGTCGTAGGATATCATCCTGTGCCTCTCATCTCTCTCTCTCTTTGACAGTCACCTAAATACTAATTAACGTCAGCTTTTCCGCATCTCGCTGAAAAACCATTTGTAGCCGTCTTGCTCTCCATCCAGGAGTCTTCATCATCGAATGACGGATCAGTATAAACACAACATCCTTGCCTCAAGCCAAAGTCATTGATCAAAGAGCCATCGTGTCGAAATCTCTATCGAACGAACCATCATGTCCAACTCCTCGAAATCGTACCATCGTCCATGTCAAATTGGCTAGAATGGCCTATAACAATAGTAATCAATATCGACCACTTCATAGTAATTAGTAGCGGCTACTTGGATCACTTATTTAACCAAAATTGATTAAATATGCATTCAAGGAAAACTCGCGGCATTAGTTGTGAAATCCAGCTCGTCGCCAAGTTTGTCCTCCATCTTCAGATTGACCATTTAGCTATATCGTTCTATCTTCAAATTTGTCGCCAAGCTCCAATGCTTCTTGTAACACCCCACGCTTTTTTGCTCCCAAATTTTGACAAAAATCAAAAGTTGAACACATCCAAGAATGAAGCGTGTATATCTGGTACCTGCAATAAATGAGCATGCACATAATCAGAGTACGATAAAAGAAACTCGCAGCGGAAACAAAATAGGACAATTAGTATTAACTTAAGTAACTACCTTTTTCGAAGTAAGTCACTTTGCCAATACCGAGTATGAGAGAGAACGAAAACTGAAGGCCAAACTTGAACATCTGTGATAACCCGACCTTCTCTAGGAAACCTGGGAGGTTGTAATGAGGAGGAGGGTTAGAACAACAAGATTTGATGACTAAGAAATGTACAACACAGATTATAATACATTGATGTATCCCGTTTTGGTTCAACCCAAGATGTATGCTTAACAAGGTTAGTGATTCTAGCCTAACCTTGTAAATGTTTACGCATGACTATATCACTTTTCCAATAGTGGTATTCTAAGATATAATATCGAGATATAACGTTTACGTATATATTTAGGAAGCCCCCTTTTTGTAATATAATTTAATTGATTGTTAGACCGAGAGGTGAACCCCTGACTGTGGAGTCTTCATTTACATATATACCTTCCCATCCACTTTTTTTTGTGCTTTTCCGCCTCACTATCAATGATAGATAGGGTGGATTCTCCCAATCACTTAAGACCCTAGGCGAACTCATTGGTTGGTGGACTTATTGGTGACTTAATACCTCTCGATAACTCATTCCATCTTTTTATAAACTAGGAAGCACTAGCTACGGGCCCTTCTAGTTAAAGCTTATGTCATTCACGCATACACCCTTACCCCGTATAATATGAGAGATGGTATTTTGACACTCGCTATACCTCTAGTTGACCTTATTGGATAACCCCCTTGGTCGCTTACTACTTCCTGTAGGGTAGGTAGTCATATCTGACGTTTTTAGTTACCAGGTTTGGGCAGGCAATACTCGCACATGTCGTTTAATACCCCTATACTGAAGAACCTATCCCCAGGTGGACTCTTCAACCCTAGCCTCTTAAGACCCAGGAAGCGGACTATACGTGAAGGTTATTAGTTTTGCCCCTATTAGCCCTTGATACCTTTCCTATTTGGATAAAGTGGGCTACGTTACACTTTCTGTTTAGTCTCACTCCACATAATTTATTATCGTTATGGGTTCTTATGGTTAACAATATTACTAACCTACCAAGTCCAATTCTAACTTTTAATTATAAGTTCTATATTCATTAATATAAACAAGGGAGGTTATATCCATTTTTTCCTTAGGATATTTATTTGATTTCTTCCCTAATTTGGAATTAGTTTTTAAACGATAATCAATGTCCATTAATCCCCTTATGACACCGTTTTTCTTTTATTTTTATTTTTATTCCCCTTTAGGACCATAATGGTCATATTTTCCTAAGGCAACTATTTATCAGTCCCAAGATATATATTTGTCGTACCCCAATAGACAATTATTATTCTTATTCCTCTATTTATTTATTTATTTATTGGTTGACTGTTATATGTGTGTGTGTGTGTGTATATATAAATATTTACGTACCAGACCTCTTGTAACAACCCGAATTTTAATAACATGTTAAAACCATAAATCAAGGCAGAATTAATTTTTAAAATAAGAATCAAGGGAAACGGGTTACGCCATTGCGTTCGTCTCGGAATTCTGCTTGAAATAGAGTCCGAGATTGCGTAAAACGGATACCGTACGAAGAAGATATGGACGAACGAAGTTAGAAAAAACAGAAATGGGCCAGAATGCACTGGCGCACTTGGGAAGTGCGCCAGAACAAAATTGCACTGGCGCACTTGGGAAGAGCGCCCATGCAATTTTGCATTGGCGCACTTGGCAGGTGCGCCCAGGCCGAGCAGAAACCTGCTTGGTCAGGCCCTGGCTAGCTTGGTCGGGTTCTGGTCGAATTTCTGAGCTCTGGTGTGTCACTAGGGCTAACTTGTCATTTTTTGATTGGCTTTTCTTGAGATGGATAACCTTGATTTCTTCTAGCTTCATCGACGGCTCTAATTAATTGAAACCCTATATAAACAGCCTCCTAGCCTCATTCTCTTTACACCATTCTTCTCTAACCTTGTGTTGCTTAAACTCTTGATGATCATGGCTTCTTCTTCCTCCTCTAAATTAGATCAATTAAATTAAAATGCGAAGATTAATTTCTTGAAGACTACGGCTAGGAATTGGGGATTTGCTACTACAATCAAAGCAAGATTCAACGATTCAACAATTCAATGACAAATTTCTAGACTTGACTTCTGCATTTAAATTTCTTAGACCACGATCTGTAAGTTCTAGTTACTTTTAGATAAAAACTATAAACTTAATATAGGCATGTTATAAATTGTAATTAATCTATGTATGATTCATATCTATTCTTGTTCATCTTGGAGCTTGACTTTTGGGAATATTGCCTATGACGTTGGAATTATTATTAATGGCATAAGACTATGCCAATGCCGATGACTATGAACATAAGACTATGCCTATGCCGATGACTATGAACATAAGACTATGCCTATGCCTATGACTGTGAACATAAGACTATTGCCTATGACTATGACAAGGACAATTGTGGCTAATCACCTATGATTCATGACCATGAGGTTATTGCCTAGGATTATGACTATGAAATTGGATCTAAGCTTGACTTTCTTTATTTATCCTTGGATCTTGATTTTGGGGATTTTTCTATTTAAGTTAGATCTATCCATGTTCTTGAAACTAGATTATTATTCAAACCTTTTCATGTTCATAATATTATCAGATCTTTATGCCTGCGATGTTTTAGTCAATTTAGTTATGTCATACCTTGGAATTAAATTAATAATAGAACGATGTCTATTACGTTATATGTGGAATTGAATGATATTGATCTATGTCTGTGGTTCTATTTTATTATCATGTTGAATTGAGAATTAATGAATAAGTCTATTCATATGTATATGAACTTGGAGTATAACCTATTATGACAAGTTGTGTAGTTTATCATGTTATGCAAGTTTTAGGTTGTAAAATCATATCACATATGTGACCAAATGTTAGATCTACATGTTTATGTGTATATGTTGAACCTATGTCATATTTCAAGTTCACACTTATTCATATGTTCGTGATTGATTTGCAAGCTCACATATATGTAAGTTGATTTAGTCTATGTTGCAAATTCACATATATGTATGTTGAATTAGTCTACGTTGCAAGTTCGCGCCTATGATATTCATGTTGATCACTTTGCAAGTACACATCTATGGTGTTCATATTGACTATGCCAAGAATGCCAAGTTTACACCTATGTCATGTTAATGAATTTCTTTATGCAAATTTTGTGTACGTTAAATTAGGCTAAGTTTTTAGCCTAATAGTATGCCAAAAATCATGCAGATGGAAAATTAGACTAAGATTGTTAGCCTAATATTTAAACGGGGTAACGTTGGGAAAAATTGGTAATTATAGGAAACCTGGTATGAAACTTGCCTTGAAACTTGACACGAACATGACATGAAAACTTGAACATGGACATGACACTAGAATGAACTTGAAAATGGCCAACTCGAGGTTGGGTTGAGTTTGCAGTGTAAATCTGCCCGGAACCGCCCGGTAAATCCAGTGACTGCAAACAATAGGATCCAATGTGAGTAGTTGGTCATATCGCGCTTGAAACCCGAGGTTAGACTGAGTTGTGGTGTAAATCTGCCCGGAGCCGCCTGGCATATCCAGTGACCACAACAACAGGTCTAATGTGAGAGGTTGGGGTGCATTAATGAATTAATGCCACATGATAGGGTTAAGTCATGAACATGAAAGACAACACTTAACCAACTTGAGACATGATTGGTAGGGTTAGGTCATGAACTTGAACGACAACACCTAACCAACTTGACACATGAATTGTAGGGCTAAGTCACGAACTTAAATGACAACACTTAGCCAATTTGACATGCTAGACTGATAAGGGTTAAGTCTCGAATTTAAATGGCAACACTTAACCTGCTGGACGGAAACCCTAGTTACGCGGTCCATTTCAGCAGTAACCCACAAGATGTATCATGGTACCCTGGAACTAGGCAGGGTGGGGCACGATTACTGGGTTGATTGTAAGCGACCAGAACGGCGGCTATGGTGGTGCGCCAATGTAGGTTCAGGCGGGCTATGGTCGTGCACTTGGTCCGGAGTTGAAAAAGCAGGCATTGGGCATCAGTAGGTTTATCTGTGCATGCTTGATTCGTGTCGGTGGTTGGCACCATAGGGCTTGATACACCTATGGTGGACCAAGCACAGGTGACTACATTCGTGATAGGGCCGTATGACACAGACACACGACGAGCTAGAACTTGTAGGGAGCCGATCGACTAGTGGATCATTTCGTTGAACCTAGAATGGGTCATTTCATAATATTGGGCCAAGGGATTTTTTCATGATTTATATAAGACATGGGTTTGGGATTCTAGTACAGTTGATGCAGCGAACCTTGAATTTGTGATGCTACACTTGATTTATACTTGATTTATCATGTTATCATAGTCTACCTTGCCCATCTTGACAGCATCCTTATGTTTACTTTCAGTTTATACATGTCATGTTACCTTTATCTGTTTTTATGCTGAAAGTCACTTGGACTTACCAGTCTTTATGACTGACCCGTTTTTTTTCGCCTCTTTTTCTTCCGTTTCCCCCAGGTTCTCAGGGAGGAAACTCTAGCACTTAGCTTGGATTTCGCTTGCTTTTGATTTAGCTCATGTATGGTTTGATCTTGGGCGATGCTATGGCTGCATTTTCTGCTACCTTTGGGGAATTAAGCTACTTTTGATGTTTTAAGTTTATGCTTCTTTGTTTATGCAAGACAGAATTTGTTGTAATGGAAAATAATGACTTTGGCTATTTGGAACTTTGAATGGAAAAGGCTTTGACTATTTTGAAAGTAATGAAATTTATCTTTTGATTCTTTTGTAGTTTTATTTATGTTCTGTCTTGTAATATTTCTGTATTTGTTTACCTCAATAACGCTCCTCCAAAACTAGTGCATTCCCTTTGTGAGTGACCCTAGCGGAAGTGGGGTGTTACATTTGGTATTAGAGCAGAAGGTTACCAGACTGGGCAAAAGTTTTTAAAACCTTCTAAAATTATTTTTAAAAACCATTTACAAAGAAGCATTTTTCGAGAAAAGTCTTGTTTTATTTAAAGTCTATTCCCCAAAAGCCATTAGCACTATCCTTTGTTTCCTCGTTTGAATCTCTTTTCCTTTCTTTTCTCCATTTGTAGTCACAATAGTTTTTACCTACGGCTAATCTTCTTTCTAGCTTCGTAGAGGATTTCCCGTACGATGGAGATAATTTCCGCGAGGCTTGTTAACATGTTACATAGGGAAGGTATGAGTGATAACTTAAGGCGGATGAGTCTCAGAACGAGAAGAAAGACACCGAGAAAGGGGCAAGAACAACAACAACAATAAGGATAACAAGACACGTGAGAAAAGAAAATGCCACTTCTGCGGTATTGAGGGGCATATAGCCCAGGATTGCAGAAAGAAGAAGATGAAGATAGGAGCATGCTTTCAGTTGATGAAACTGGACATATCAGCAAGAACTGCCCTAAGAAGCAAGGGCAAGCCCCGCAAGCAGGACCTTCTGGGGGTACATCTTTGACTTCTTCTCCTAGATGCTTTGTTTTATCTTGCTTATCTCCTCAATCCTATCTTGAGAACTTTAGGTAGAACCCTTTTGGATGTAAACATGTGATTGAAACATGTTATGGTTGATGTTTGCAAATGGTTGCAAGTGGTTGCTCGTGGTTGCATAACACACAATAGGCACTAGATCGGCTCAGACACATTTTCATATTGCATATGCATGAGTGTTTATACTTGTTTATGGATGAAATTGAATGTGTTATAAAGTGAATGTTGCATATGGATGAATGTTTGTGCACACATATAGTGTTTATGCGACTAGGACTATCTGCATACATGTTGGATTCATGGCACTAAACATATTTTGCATTAAGAAGATCAACCAGGCCTGATCATTTGCATTAGATAAGGAACATATACACACACTTTCTGCATATGTTCATATAGCATTAGAAAACGTTTAAGGACAATGGTTGCTTGTGGATGATGTTTTGAGTATATGGTGATTGGATGATAGGATGCATTCTTCTTAACTTGAAGATTTCGGGGACGAAATCCTTTAAGGAGGGGAGAATGTAACAACCCGAATTTTAATAACATGTTAAAACCATAAATCAAGGCAGAATTAATTTTTAAAATAAGAATCAAGGGAAACGGGTTAGCCATTGCGTTCGTCTCAGAATTCTGCTTGAAATAGAGTCCGAGTTTGCATAAAACGGATATCGTACGAAGAAGATACGGACGAACGAAGTTAGAAAAACCAGAAATGGGCCAGAATGCACTGGCGCACTTGGGAAGTGCGCCAGAACAAAATTGCACTAGTGCACTTGGGAAGTGCGCCCATGCAATTTTGCATTGGCGCACTTGGCAGGTGCGCCCAGGCCGAGCAGAAACCTGATTAGTCAGGCCCTGGCTGGCCTGGTCGGGTTCTGGTCGAATTTCTGAGCTCTGGTGTGTCACTAGGGCTGACTTGTCATTTTCTGATTGGCTTTTCTTGAGATGGATGGCCTTGATTTTTCTAGCTTCATCGACGGCTCTAATTAGTTTGAAACCCTATATAAACAGCCTCCTAGCCTCATTCTCTTTACACCATTCTTCTCTAACCTTATGCTGCTCAAACCCTTGATGATCATGGCTTCTTCTTCTTCTTCCTCTAAATTAAATCAATTAAATTAAAACGCGAAGATTATTTCTTGAAGACTACGGCTAGGAATTCGGGATTTGCATCTATAATCAAAGCAAGATTCAACGATTCAACAATTCAACGACAAATTTCTAGACTTGACTTCTGCATCTAAATTTCTTAGACCACGATCTGTAAGTTCTAGTTACTTTTAGATAAAAACTATAAACTTAATATGGGCATGTTATAAATTGGAATTAATCTATGTATGATTCATATCTATTCTTGTTCATCTTGGATCTTGACTTTTGGGAATATTGCCTATGACGTTGGAATTATTATTAATGGCATAAGACTATGCCTATGCCGATGACTATGAAAATAAGACTATGCCTATGCCGATGACTATGAACATAAGACTATGCCTATGCCTATGACTGTGAACATAAGACTTTTGCCTATGACTATGACAAGGACAATTGTGGCTAATCACCTATGATTCATGACCATGAGGTTATTGCCTAGGATTATGACTATGAAATTGGATCTAAGCTTGACTTTCTTTATTTATCCTTGGATCTTGATTTTGGGGATTTTTCTATTTAAGTTAGATCTATCCATGTTCTTGAAACTATATTATTATTCAAACCTTTTCATGTTCATAATATTATCAGATCTTTATGCCTGCGATGTTTTAGTTAATTTAGTTATGTCATACCTTGGAATTAAATTAATAATAGAACGATGTTTATTACGTTATATGTGGAATTGAATGATATTGATCTATGTCTGTGGTTCTATTTTATTATCATGTTGAATTGAGAATTAATGAATAAGTCTATTCATATGTATATGAACTTGGAGTATAACCTATTATGACAAGTTGTGTAGTTTATCATGTTATGCAAGTTTTAGGTTGTAAAATCATATCACATATGTGACCAAATGTTAGATCTACATGTTTATGTGTATATGTTGAACTTATGTCATATTTCAAGTTCACACTTATTCATATGTTCGTGATTGATTTGCAAGTTCACATATATGTAAGTTGATTTAGTCTATGTTGCAAATTCACATATATGTATGTTGAATTAGTCTACGTTGCAAGTTCGCGCCTATGATATTCATGTTGATCACTTTGCAAGTACACATCTATGGTGTTCATATTGACTATGCCAAGAATGCCAAGTTTACACCTATATGTTAATGAATTTCTTTATGCAAATTTTGTGTACGTTAAACTAGCCTAAGTTTTTAGCCTAATATTATGCCAAAAATCATGCGGACGGAAAATTAGGCTAAGATTGTTAGCCTAATATTTAGACGGGGTAACGTTGGGAAAAATTGGTAATTATAGGAAACTTGGTATGAAACTTGCCTTAAAACTTGACACGAACATGACATGAAAACTTGAACATGGACATGACACTAGAATGAACTTGAAAATGGCCAACTCGAGGTTAGGTTGAGTTTGTAGTGTAAATCTGCTCGGAACCGGCCGGCAAATCCAGTGACTGCAAACAATAGGATCCAATGTGAGTAGTTGGTTATTTCGCGCTAGAAACCCGAGGTTAGACCGAGTTGTGGTGTAAATCTGCCCGGAACCGCCCTGCATATCCAGTGACCACAACAACAGGTCTAATGTGAGAGGTTGGGGTGCATTAATGAATTAATGCCACATGATAGGGTTAAGTCATGAACAAGAAAGACAACACTTAACCAACTTGAGACATGATTGGTAGGGTTAGGTCATGAACTTGAACGACAACACCTAACCAACTTGACACGTGAATTGTAGGGCTAAGTCACGAACTTAAACGACAACACTTAGCCAATTTGACATGCTAGACTGATAAGGGTTAAGTCTCGAATTTAAATGACAACACTTAACCTGCTGGACGGAAACCCTAGTTACGCGGTCCATTTCAGCAGTAACCCACAAGATGTATCATGGTACCCTGGAACTAGGCAGGGTGGGGCACGATTACTGGGCTGATTGTAAGCGACTAGAACGACGGCTGTGGTGGTGCGCCAGTATAGGTTCAGGCGGGCTATGGTCGTGCATGTGGTCCGGAGTTGAAAAAGCAGGCATTGGGCATCAGTAGGTTTATCTGTGCATGCTTGATTCGTGTCGGTGGTTGGCACCATAGGGCTTGATACACCTATGGTGGACCTAGCACAGGTGACTACATTCGTGATAAGGCCGTATGACACAGACACACGACGAGCTAGAACTTGTAGGGAGCCGATCGACTAGTGGATCGTTTCGTTGGACCTAGAAATGGGTCATTTCATGATATTGGGCCAAGGGATTATTTCATGATTTATATAAGACATGGGTTTGGGATTCTAGTACAGTTGATGCAGCGAACCTTGAATTTGTGATGCTATACTTGATTTATCATGTTATCTTAGTCTACCTTGCCCATCTTGACAGCATCCTTATGTTTACTTTCAGTTTATACATGTCATGTTACCTTTATCTGTTTTTATGCTGAAAGTCACTTGGACTTACCAGTCTTTATGACTGACACGTTTTCTTTCGCCTCTTTTTCTTCCGTTTCCCCTCAGGTTCTCAGGGAGGAAACTCTAGCACTTAGCTTGGATTTCGCTTGCTTTTGATTCAGCTCATGTACGGTTTGATCTTGGGCTTTGCTATGGCTGCATTTTCTGCTACCATTGGGGAATTAAGCTACTTTTGATGTTTTAAGTTTATGCTTCTTTGTTTATGCAAGACAAAATTTGTTGTAATGGAAAATAATGACTTTGGCTATTTGGTACTTTGAATGGAAAAGGCTTTGACTATTTTGAAAGTAATGAAATTTATCTTTTGATTCTTCCGCTGTTTTATTTATGTTCTGTCTTGTAATATTTCTGTATTTGTTTACCTCAATAACGCTCCTCCAAAACTAATGCATTCCCTTGGTGAGTGACCCTAGCGGAAGTGGCGTGTTACACCTCTCACATTAAGTTGACAACTTATGGATGCTGGATTCGCCGATCGGTTCTGGGTAGACTTCTACCATAATTTAAACTTAACCCCGTGCCTTAGTACATTTATATTTATGCATTAGACCCCTCGCATTAAGCTGACCACCTTTGGTTATTGCCAGTCAGCTCTGGGCATACTTATACTACAAGTTGAGCTTAACCTCGTGTCTAAATGCTATTATAATTCAAATTCCCCAATTGGGGGTTTACAACATTTATCCTAACTAGATTAGGGATTGTAACCATTTCCCAATCATTCGCATTTCCCCCAATCAATATTGGTTACAATCGTTATTTACTGATCTGCGGTTCTATTTGTAGCAATTAATTATATTGATTGCTACAAATGGTCACTACAAATATGTTAATACAATATGGATTACATTTACATACAATTCCATAATTGAACCTTATCCACACATTCAGCATTCCATACAATATATATTTTACCGTTTTACGCTGATTTGGACGGATAATATGTATGTATTTATGTTTTTGTGCATTCAATGTAGTTATTATTTTTTATTTTTATTGTTATTATTATAAGTTAAATGATTTGGTCAAGTAAATAACCAAACATTCCTTTTTGCATTTAATCTTGCCAAAAGTTTCAAATCTTACAAAAAGAATTTTAGTCGTTATTATTGTAGAAAAATGCCAAATTAGTGGAATCGACATATTTCCAATTCACAAGAAATACATCTAAATATATAATTTGGAATAGTTGGTACAAATCACACACACACACAAATCTCTCTCTCTCTCTCTCTCGCTCTCACACACACATACACACACACACACACACACACACACACACACACACATATATATATATATATATATACACGTACATTTGCACCACTTTTCCCTTTTTTAATCCTTTTAGTTACATCTCTTGTGATTTCAAAATAGTGCATTTTTATTCAAAAGGAGGGAAACGACATATTTACAATAATTAAGCAAAACCCAACAATGTTGAATACAAATAAGCATATTTGTTTTAACATTACAATCACACAATTTACCAATTTCACATTTTTACCCAAAATTCATTATTTAACACTGAACCAAAGATCTAGAATGCAACTATATCTAAATTGTGTTAAGTGGGACTGATTTCCAGATCTACAGTGCTATGCAATGTCCACAATACATTTTATAATATAACTGCATTATATTTCATAACATAAATGTAGGAGTACATGTAAACAAGTTTAAAATCCTACAATTGATATTAAGCATAACCACAGCTTAAAATTCCCAAGTTTTGACCATACCTATAATCAGATCTGATGGTTACCAATAATTTCACAATACTTAAATGAACAGATCTGATAGGGAATAAGCATAAAAACATAGATCTATTCAAATAAAATAAATACGTTATTACAACTGTATTTGTAAATTTCCCACTCACCTTATAGCCTCCAAAATCAAAGTTCGAACCCTTTATGCCTACAATCCCCAAATTTTTATAAATCTACAATTTATCTGAAAAAGGGAAAAATTTCAGATCTGTAGAACTGTAAGAAAATAGGAAGAGAGGGCGAACCCAATTTGGAGCATTAATTTGCATTCTTTTCCAATATATATGCTTATCCTCTCAATTTCTTATGAATTGGATTTGATTTTTTATGTATGAATGTATTTTTATTTCAGTAATTAGGCTTGGAGAAGGAGGAAAATGGTAGAGCTTCGTTGTTGCCCACAGAATTGTTTGGAAAAGAATGAGGCCTTACCCCTTTGTTATAGGAGTGGAATTGACATAAGACCATTAGATTAGTTTTAAGTTATATTCGTCCATCCATTTTAATAGTATTTTATAAACCAACCCCCCTTAACCCTAGCCGCCACTGCCTAGCTCGACCAAGCGGTTGTAGCCAGCGGTCGACCGCCAGTCGACCTGGCAGTGAGGTGGCTGTGTGAAGATTTATTTCTATATATATATATTATTCTGTTTGATTTATGATCCGTCCGTTTTCATATTTCGTTCGTAACTTTTTCATACGGACTCCGTTCACAAAATTCCAAACATGAAAGTTGACCAGAATCCCAAGAAGAACGCATCGGTTAAAGTTTCGTGGCCAAATTCCATCGTTTGTAGAAATTCCTACTTTTTTGAAATTCTGATAATTAATTTATATTGCCAAAATTTCGGGTTGTTACATTCTTCCCTCCTTAAAAGAATTTTTTCCCAAAATTCTGATGCCTATAGTCCTATTCTACACAACCAATTTGTGTGCATCCAATTTGCAACCATGTGTATATATGCATGGTGTACATAATGCAATTCAACCATAAAATATGCATGCAAATTGATTCTAATCGGATCCTCCTATATGTTTTCATTAAAATTTTGAAATACTTTTGAAAACAGGATGCAAAACATCCTAAATATACTGGCAGTTCTATATGAATGCAAATTTTGAAAACTCTTCTTCATCCATTACCCTCACACAATTACGAAAAAGTGTGAAGCAACCAATTTTGCATCCAAACCCTACCATCAAAATCGTAGTGCAATCTAATCGTTTCTTATTTAATTTCTCCTAAACCAGAAAAAGGGAATTAAAGCGAAGAATTTCAAAGTTTCCTCCACTTATAAATAATCAATTTTCCGCACTATAGTGTAATTTTCACCTCAATTACCCAAAATACTCCAAAATTTTCCATCTGTAGACTGTAAAGGAGGCTTAAAACAAGCTCTAAAACGTAAAATGAGCTAGTTAATAACTCGTGTGTATCGTTGACAAGGTATGAAAACAGCGGTTCCAAGGACAAAACAACATTTTCCTTGTTGCCATTTTCGTTTTTATCGTATCATCGGTCCTACTGCACCGCCCAAACACGCATACATATCATCCAAACATCTTCCTTACGCTATTCATGAAACCGAAAATCAAAATTTTTCGTAAAAACAAATTTCCGCTTAAAAATTTCTTGTGTTTACTTTGAAAATTCCTTTTCAATACCACTTTACTTTTCGTATGAAAATCAAAATTTCGGTAATGTGCACTTTGCGCCATTCAAATTATCTACCTTAATGTAAAGTAGACGTTTAAATATACACAATTTACCGTATCCAAATTTTGCATTTTCGCACAAACCGAAATAAAAGGAAGTAAATCAATTAATTTTTTTCTCAAATAATCTCTCCAAAAGCTTTAAAAATGTATTTTGCGGAAACTTAAACGATTCAAGTCACATGTTGGCGAAACAGGAAGTCAATCACGCTAAAAATGCGAAAATTGAAATCACACCCAAAAGACCAAAAATATATTTAGCTTTAACAAGGAACAGTGATTCATTTATACCCGTGACGAAAACATTGCAAAACCGGTCTTTTGCTAAAATTTATCCAACACAAAATTCTATTCTTTCCAGCTCTAGAGAAACTATTAGTTTAGATAAGAAAAATGAGATTTCATTCGAACAGGCATGCGTGAATGACATAAACATTTCCAAACTTAGAAATCTCATTAACCTAAGTCGTGTGATTTAAACAATACTAACAGTTACAAACACGAATCACCACAAAATCAGGAACCCGATGCTGGAAAAGGGAAACAACAAAGACAACATCAAAACAACACCAAAGCTCCGAAAACAATGGCTATAAACAACGAGATGTCTTGTTCTACAGTTGGAACTTAAACCAATTTTTTTATGATCTTTAATTAACCATTCCATGCTAGAAAAAATGCTCAATCTCATGTTATAACATTGTTGGTTTTGTTGGAGGTTCCCACATTACCATCTCTACTAAGAGATAATTTATGATGAAAAAGAAACCTATCACAGAATTGTTTCTCATGGGAATCATCCTAATATTGCCTAAAGACAAAATGGATAAGTGAGTTTACAAAAAATAACTCCATGAGACAACACACAAAAACAACAAGCTGAATCGAATATGAAGCATCACTAAATGATGGTTACGCCATCGATCAAACAAAAGATTAATTCTCGCATCATGAGACAAATCTAGTCATAACTTCCCACTTATAGAACGATGTGCTAAATGGGTCACACGTCTACAAGGGTAGCTCGAACGTAGATTCCTGAACACATAAACCGACATCAAAAAAGAGATTTGCTGCAAAATCTCCAAAGCCGGTCAACCATTCAAGTTCGTGTAAAACACAGATTCCTCTAAAATCTCTTCGAGATCCTCCTCCGAAAAACCATCCAATGATAGCTTCTTCATCCCCAAACGACGGTCGCCTTCGAAAGAACCTATTCAAATAAGGTATAGCAAAGGCGAATGTAGCACAAACAACAAACCCTATTCTAAGATCTCGAAGCAACTGGCCGGTGCAAGTCCAACTACCTTGACAAATTTTCTTAGCCCTAAAGCGGTTATACCTTTTGGCTCCTTCCGATCCAAACAAATGATCTCTACCTAAGGAGGAGACTTAAATGGTGTGAGTAGGATCGAATATTGCAACTAGGTATTTTAGGCCAATAAATGGTTGGAGAGAAAAAATTAGATCTTAGAGTACTAGTGAGGCAAGATGTGATGCGCAAACAAGCGTAAAAAGGAGGAACCGAGGCGAAGACAAAGAAAGAGAAGAAGAATAGAGATATGGCTCGGCTAGGTGAGGAAGGAAGGACGAAAGAAGGAATTAAAGGGGTAATTTGGACGCAACTTTTATGGTTGAGTCCTAGGTCCAAGTCGTACAAAAACTCATTGTTGGATCTAGATTAACCCTAGAGGGGGGTGAATAGGGTTTATCACAGTTTTTAAACTGAATTGAAAAACTGACAGGATATTAAATAATAAACAGATCACAGAATACAGCAGAAATAAAAGGCAGAAAGGAAATAACACACAGAGATACCCAGCTTCGGCAAAATCCTGCCTGCTGCTGCATTTCTAAGGTTTCTACTAGGTGATAGAACAGTTCCCGCATACAAGACCATGTACACTAGCAAACCCTGCTCCTATTCTAACCCTACGCTCAAAACCGTAGACTGATCGATATCCCCTCGATCAGATTTCCCCGAATTACAACCCTGTAATCCGTAAACCAGATTTTTCAGACTCTGTCAACTACCAGTTAAACACCTAACTGGTGTCCCCTAGATTTTTACAGAATTCTAGAAACTGTATGAGATGGTTTACAAAAATCAAAAATAAAGTACAACATGAATTAAACAAATAAAACCCTAAAAGAATATAAAGGAGTTTAGTAATAAAGGGTCATCCCCTTTCCACACTTCAAAGAAATAGGCCGGCCCATTCTCTTTATTGTTTAACCCGTTCTCTTTTGCTTCTCTGGAAAGATAATGGCGGCGGCTTGAGAAATGATTTTAGGGTTTCATTGTTTATCCCCAAATTCGAATCGATGCTTGATGAAATTGAGTTCTCTGATGCTCCTTGATTCTTCGATGGCTCCTGATGCTTGTCGATCAAATTTGAAATTTGTCTTTGATCGAAACCAGAAAAAAGTGAGTTTTCTGATTTTCAGTTCTTTGCTTGAATTAGTAGTTTGTGGTTTCGATGCTTGTTGCCTGTGATGATTTGGTGTTAAAATAGGATTATAGAATCCTTTAATTGCTCTCTGATTTCACTCGATATGACTTGGCTGATTTTCGAGTTTCCCCTTTTAACTGGCTCGATTTAAATTTGATTTCTTGTAATTGGAAAACTTGCTTAAATGTTGGCTTTGTATCCAGACATGAATTAGGCCCGATGACTTGTCTGATAATTGTGTGTTTCCTCTTTTGCTCGAGACTTTGTTTTGCGTGATTTCTTGATTGAGATTAACCTGGACTTGAGTGAGTTTGGAGTTGCATGATTTATCCCATAAATTGATTACAGAATTGTTTAAAAAAAAATTGCTCAAAACTGCAAACAGATTTGAACTCTTGCCAAATTAAATTAGATGATTTCAGGAATTTATTGAAATCTTGCCATACTTGTACATTGAGAAAACTTGGAAACATATATTCATGGTCCCTTGAATTTCCTTGCGTGATTCTCTGCATGATTCTTTGATTCCACTAATTTCCTATTTTGAAAAGTTTGATTGAGGGACTTGCTAAAAAGCACTGCTTTATTTCTGGAAAATCTTTAAACATTTGTCCAAAAATATTAATTCATTTTCCTTGAATGAAATCTCTGAAAATTTTAAGACTGGAAACAAATATTTGGCAGTAGCTAATTTCCACAAGAGTATATGCTGGAAAAATTCTGAACTGTATGAATTTGTTCTTGCCAAATAAAATCTCATGAATGCTGTAGCATCATTTATCATATTGTACCTCTTGACACTTGCATTTCCAGTTTGCTTGGCATTAATATGTGCACATTCTTTAATCAATATTGTCTTGCTTCTTTGTTTGTGATGCTTGTGTGTTCTTCGATTTGAAAATGTTGGGTTGGTCTTCGAATTGCTATGTGACTTGGTACTTATTTCTTGCTGTACTACCAGTCATGTATGGGCTTAGTTGTTCACCATTGTAGTCACTTGAACTTTGGCAATGACCATTCTGTTTTTTTGCTAAAACTACTTTTATCCTTGACCAGTTCTGAGTTGTACACTGTTTTCAATTTGACCCATAATGTTTTGCACTTGTACACTGAGTTCATATATGTTTAGCTGTGAGCACTAGCACTCTTGTGCCTTACCACTTTATATTGAGCTGCACCATCTTCATGACCATACATGCTTGTTGTTTGAGCATCTCGGCTGTTGCATCTTTACTTGTACTTGAAACTGTATTGTTCCATGCATGAACTTAAATGATCTTCCACTTGTTTGTACATTGATTCATGTATGTACCATGTAGTTGCACCCACCATGACTGCTTGAGTTTGTTGCTGCGCCATGCATTCTTGTCCACCAGTTTTTGCTGTGAGCTCGACCATTTGTGATATGCTTACACGTGTCATACTGACTTGGATACATTGACGTTTTTGGGCTGCTTTGTTGAGCTGTCTCGACTTTGATTGATTTTGTTGCTTTTCAGATGTGCACTGAGTCGAGCTGGTCCACGTGGCTACTCCTCAGTCGCAACACTGATTGGCGAGGCAGTGCATATGTGTATATTCATGCACGTGTGTACATGCAGCCATCAGATGAGTTTTCCTATCCTTGCACTGTAATATATGTATATACATACACATGTATGTGTATACATGTATCGTGTGCGTGCTATATTTATATATCAGATCAAGTCATGAAAAATGATGAGAAACACACCAGAAAACTGAGGCAAACAAAATTTTAAAAATAAAATTTATATTCGCATATATTCTGTTTCAATTCTATTGCAGTGTACTGTGTGTGTGTGTTTCATTATGACAGGTAAGCAGGTGATGACTGGACTGACTGTAAGCAGTGAAGACAGAAGATTGAAGACTGAAGACAAGAAGACAGTGTGTAGTGTCAGTGAATGTGTCAAAGTGTATGTATGTAAATATGAGTGTTGGGACTGAATGTATGTACAAAAAGAGTGACTGACTTAATCTGTAATGATGAGCTGTATATATGAAATCTGCTATGGCATGAAGTGTAATACAGAGATGAACAAATAGTGGAGTATAAAATTTGTACTGTTTGATATTGAAATAAAATATTCTATTCAAATAAAATACTGTGAATATTTAAATTTCTGTACAGTTGTATTTTATTTAAATATAAATATTATATTCCAGTCTGTGATGTACAATAACAGTACAATATCAAACACATTAAAATAATATTTATTTGGTTGTTATCATCAAACAAAAATCATATAATTGTGTATACAACACCGTTATATACAACACTCATTGACTAGTTGACCATCCTTGTATAATGCTAAACGGTCAACTATTAAATCGCTTTGGATAAAGATTAAACCTTAACCTTATTGGGCCAGATTTAAAATATTAATCGTCCCGTGTTATCTTTTAAGATTTGACGTGATCCGAAAAATAATTATCCTTACTACCGTGGTATTTAAAGACCGTAGTTAAACTCCGAACCAACTCCAAGGATTTATAGTCTCAACAACGATGCTATGACTACACAACATACGAATTCCAAAGTGGTATTCTAAGATATAATACCGAGATAGAACATTTACATATATATTTAGGAAGCCCCCTTTTTATAAAATAATTTAATTGGTTATTAGACCGAGAAGTGAACCCCTAACTATGGAGTCTTCACATACATATATACATTTCCATCCACTTTTCCTTTATACTTTTCCGCCTCACTATCAATGATAGATAGGGTGGATTCTCCTGATCACTTAAGACACAAGGCAGACTCATTGGTTGGTGGACTTATTGGTGACTTAATACCTCTCCATAACTCATTCCATCTTTTCATAAACTAGAAAGCACTAGCTAGGGCCCATCTAATTAAGGCTTCCATCATTTACGCACATACCCTTACCCAGTATAAGGTGAGAGATGGTATATTGACGCTCGCAATACCTCCAGCTGACCTTATTAGATAACCTCCTTAGTCGCTTACTACTTCCCGTGTGGTAGGTAGCCATATCTGGCTTTTTTAGTTTTCAGGTTTGGGCAGACAATACTCACACATGTCGTTTAATACCCCTATATTGAAGAATCTATCCTCAAGTGAACTCTTTGACCCTAGCCAATTAAGACCCAGGAAGCGAACTATACGCGAAGGTTATTAGGTTCGTCCCCCATTAGCCCTTAATACCTTTCCTATTTGGATAAAGTGGCTACGTTATTATGCCTTTTATGTTTAGTCTATCTCAACACGATTTATTATCGTCACAGGTTCTTATGGTTAATAATATTTCACATTACTAACCTACCAAGTAAAAGTTTTAAATTCATTAATATAAATAAGGGAGGTTATATCCCTTTTTCCCTAGGATATTTATTTGATTTCTTCCCTAATTTGGACATAGTATTTAAACGACAATCAATGTCCATTAATCCCCTAATGACACCCATTTTCTTTTATTTATATTTTTATTGCCCTTTGTGACCATAACGGTCATATTTTCCTAAGGCAACTATTTATCGGTCCCAAGGTATATATTTATTGTACCCCAACAGACAATTACTATTTTTATTCCTTTATTTATTTATTGGTTGACTGTTATATGTATATATATATACATATATTTACGTACCAGGCCTCTCACATTAAGTTGTCAACTTATGGATGCTGGATTTGTCGGTCGGTTCCGGGCAGACTTCTACCACAAGTAAAACTTAACCTCATGCCTTAGTACATTTATATTTATGCATTAGACCCCCTGCATTAAGCTGACCACCTGAGGTTACTGGATTTTCCAGTCGGTTCCGGGCAAGCTTATACCACAAGTTGAGCTTAACCTTGTGTCTAAATATTGTTATAATTCAAATTCCCTAATTTGGGGTTTACAACATTTATACTAATTAAATTAGGAAGTGTAACCATATCCCTATCATCTTCATTTCCCCCAATCATATGAGTTACAATTGTTATTTATTGATTTGTAGTCCTATTTATAGAAATTAATTATATTGATTGCTACTAATGGTCACCACAAATATGTTAATTCAATATGGATTACATTTACACATAATTCCATAATTGAACCTTACCCACACATTCAACATTCCATACAATGTATATTTTACCGTTTTACGCTTATTTGGACGGATAATATGTATATATTTATATTTATGTTTTCATGCGTTCAACGTAGTTATTTTATTATTTTATTATTATTATAAAACATTCCTTTTTGCATTGAATCTTGTCAAAAGGTTCAAATCTTACATAGACTTTTAGCCGCAACTATTATAGAAAAATGCCTAATTAGTGGAATTGACATATTTCCAAATCACAAGATATATATATATATATATTATTAGGACTGCGGAATGGATCGTTAAGGCAAAGCAAACACTAGAGGGGGGTGAATAGTATTTGTAAGAATTTAAACAAAATTTAAATCTAATGTTAACTACGAGATGAATCTAACACCACAAACACAATCACAAACATAGATTCAAATACAAATGTAAAATAAACAGAACTAAAGATGCAGAAAAGGAAAGAACGAACCGGATTTTATACTGGTTCGTATTGCTCCTACATCCAGTCTCGCACAACGCTGGACTGCGCAGAGTTTTATTACTATTTCCAATATTCAAATACAACCTCCTTGATTTCACGGCTCAACAAGGAGACACCGACTCCTATTACTTGATTTCATGGCTCAACAAGGACACACCTACTCCTATTTCCTTGATTTCACAGCTACAAGGACACACCGATTCCTATTTGATTCAGCACCAACAAGGTTTATTCAACCCAAGCAATTAAAACAGCCCTATAACTCTTCAATGACACTTGACTTAGAGAGTAGAGAGTGTAAAGAGAAGAAGTTTGATCAAAACAGAATTGAATTAGGAAAAGTATAAGTGTAAAAATCATAAAAATGATTAAGAATAATGGTGTTGAGAAAGCGGATGAAGTTAGAGAAGAAGAGATGATTAAAAAATTGAATTTAAGCCCTTTTTATAGAGTTTGAAAGGATGCAACATTTCTGGAGTGTTGCAAATGGTGAAAAGACACTTCCTTTCAAATTTAAATTTATGACAATTATATGTCGACATAAAAAAATCTATGTCGACATACTTACCTTATTTTTTATTTTTTAAATCATTTTTTAAGTATTTAAATCAATATTTAAATTCTGAAAATTCCTGAAGCAAAACTAGTTGCTAAAACATTATTTTTCAAGTATAAAAACATAATAAAATATTATTTAAACATATGTTTAAATACTTAACATATATGTGATATGAAAACTATATATAATATAATTATAAACATATATAATATAATTATATATATATAGGAATTTATAAAGAAATATTTATAAATTGTATATAAACAAAAGATTATATGAAAACTTAGAGTTTAAATAATCAAATATAAACTTAGTAAAACATATTTAATAAAACTATAAAAATAAGAATACTTATAAATTAGGAAATATATATGAAATCATAAGTTTGAAATTCTTGGAAGATTAAAAATTATTTTGAGAGAAGTTTGAAATCAATTTTGAAAATAGTTTTGAATTTGAAAACAGATAATTTGAAAAACAAAATTTGAACCTACAGTGTTATTACATAAACTAGACTCTATTATTATATTTATCTTGAACTCTTGAAATCTTGATTACTCATGAGCCTTGAATCTACTCTGAATTCTGAATATCTAAAAGCTCTTAAACTGTACAGTCTTCGGTATTAATTCCTGTATACAAATCCTGCATATATATATATATATATTCTAGATAAAGATGTTAGTATATATTTTATAATCAATGATAATTAAAATAAGGTTGTTGTCATGAAATCTCCATTCTCCCACAATCTCCCACTTTTTGATGATGACAACCTTAGTTTATAAAATATCATACCTGTATTCATACCTGTATATACCAGTTGATGATGACCCTTCTAATACTCCCCCTGTCTATATGAATCCTATAAACTATTTCTATATTTTATAATTTCTTCCCCTTTGTCATTATCAAAAAGAAATTCTAAACATGCTCCCCCAAAATCCTATATCTATCTGAGTAATTCGTATACTAAAGTAAAGTACTCCCCCTGAATCCTAAATCTATCTATACCTTATAGAATACTCCCCCTAAATTTCTACCTATATAATATCCTAATTCTATATATAACTTCCCCTAAATCTATAACTCTCCATAAATTTCTATAACTCCCCCTAAATCTATGACTGCACTATTCTAATAACCTTAATAGAAGGATAATAAACTAAGCAAACGAATCAATTCAAGCAAGCAAATCAATCAAACAAACAAACAACCAATTCAAACAAATAATCATTTCAAACATCAATTTAAACAATTAACCAAAGTATTCTAGAACCTTCAACTAATCCTTAGAAACTCTAAAACTCCCCCTTAATCTAGTACAACACTAAACCTATCCTAAACTCTAATTTCCTTAAAACTATAATAGGAATTTAATATAGACTAAGAAATAACTCTAATATGATATCCTTAAAATTATGATATAAGCAGAGCAATTTAATCCAAACAGTCATAAAACCAAACATTTCTTGTAATTTCTATTTATCCTAAAACCTATAAAGCTCTATTAACTACAAATGCATAATTATATTTCTAACACACCTTCCAACCGCTAATGAAATTCAACCATGTTAAACAATTCAAACAAGTCAATCAAGCCAAACAAATCAAACAAGCCAAACAAATCAATCAATCCAATCAATTCAATCAAGTAAGCCAATTCAATCAATTCAACCAAGCCAAACAAGTCAATTAAGTTAATCAAGACGAAGTAAATATGTTATGTATTTAATTAGTAATCCTAGATAAAAACTTTTCATATTATATACTTGTTATATGTGAAGTTAAGGTTAACATGTAATGTAGTGTGTTGGTTATAATGCAGTATGTTGTATGCAAAATTATATGAAGTGATATATTGAATGAAATGCAACTTGGATGTGAATGATTTTAATTTGAGATGTACTCTAATAATGATGTATGATATGAAATAAGATGTGTAATGATAGTATGCAGAAGGATTTGGTAATTATATCTTTTTAGGTAACATATATTCAAAGTACTATTTAACTATTATGAATTTTTTGAATCAAACAAAGATAATGTTAATTTCTAGACTTATATCAATTATATTAATGAATTTGATTAAAAGAATAATAAAGATAAGAGTTTACTTTAAAAATAATATTCATGATAAGTAGTAAAATATTCAAAAAAATCATGAAGTCAAATAATATTAGTAGGGTAAATATTGTAAAAATTGAAGATCTTTCTAAAGAGAATATATAGTTTGTATAATATAAAGTAAGTTATATAACCATATATTCATAAGTATATATAAACTCATTTAAAAAGAACTTAGAATTTATTATGAGATATACAATAATCTTCTTGATACAAATTAATTTTAAATTCAAACATTTTAGAAATCCAAACATATTTATTTGCTAAAAAAACCATTTATACTTTAGAAGGAAACATTAAAAAGTAATCTATAAAACTTCTTATATTTAAACTACATAAAAAATAATCATGTATATATATTTCTTTATATTAAGTTAAATATACAAGTTTTATAAATCTTAATAGGAAGCCAAAATAAGTATTAAGTTACAAACATTATTTGTGATAATGTAACCCAAATTTGTTATGAAATCATATGAATAATATATACGTTAAACTATGCATGTTTAAACTATATAAAAGATGAATAAATTTATATTTTATAATATCAAAAAGTTATATTTTTTATATCATATTAACATGTTTATATAATTTTATTATATATTTTAATATATATATATATTTTTTGAAATGTGATATAAGAAAATAAGTATACAGATAAATTTAATAACTAGAATTTTAACTGGCATTTTCTAATTCAAAAAGATGGAGGGAGGTTTGAAAGTTTAAATCTTTGAGATAAAAAATTTGAATTTCATTCTGTAGGCTGATATGTTACCATATACATATATGTATGTTGACATATATGTATTATTTCAAAAAGAATATGGTTTTGTGACTTTGGTTTTAAAATATCGATTTATATTTTAGGTTTAACTATTTCTTGAAATAATATTATTCCTAACTAACATCCAAAATTTATTTTATTATAATTATTTTTTAATTTCAAATTTGAATTTTAAATTTCAAATGAATTTTAAAGTTTAAATTTTAAATTTAAACAAAGAAAAGCAAGCAAAACATCCATTTAACCAAAAATTTAAAAATTAAATAAGACGTACCAATTTTTAGATCCATTTCTTCGATATTCTCTGAATTCTGAATTGATCTTCTGGAATTTGATGATGAGATCTGCTCTATTGCGACGGGCTCGTTTTTCTGATCAGGATAGGGTATTCGTTTATTGAATTTGAACACAGTATGAGAAAGATATTGAAGATTTAGTAGTTCAACCAACTTGGTGCCAAAATTTGAATTTTGAGTTTTGAATGAGTGGACACTTCAACTACTATATAAAGGCCCAAAAGTAATGCCTCTTCATAACTACTCCTCTTCTTCCTCCTCTCGTTTTTCACTTTTAGTCAAACTTTCAGGAGGCATAACTTCTTCGTTTCTTAACGGAATTGGACGAAATCAGCAGCAAATCAAAGAGGAATTCGAGGATTACGATCTAGTAGTAGTTTGGGGATGAATTTGGATGGTATTGGGATGCAGCAAGTCGAAATAGTAAGAGGTAGGAATAAAATCCCGTAACATTTTTTAGTTTTGAATCGCCAACTTCAAACTGCCATATCTCACTCAATTTTGATCAGAATTTGACAATCTACCCATCAAATCGATCGCGAGAGTGAGAACTACAATCTGGAGAAGGATTTGGGACAACATAACCTAATTGTGATGCAATTTGAAGATCTTTGTCGACAGTTTTGGTTTCCTTCTCTCTTTATTCACCAAAACTTCATTTGTTTATTACTTGATCAATTCTTAATGGAATCTCATGAAACCAGCGACATTACGAAGCAAATGAAGAGAAGTACAGTATGAAGATAAGTTGTAGATGAAAATCCAAAGTTATAAAGTGATCAGATACCCATTTATTTGCCGATTTATATTATATATATTCATTTCTTCTTGATGTCTCTTCAACAACCATCATTACTCTTCTCCTCTTTTTAATTTCTTTTCAGAAGTTGAATTTTCAATAGCTACCATTTTGGAATTTGAATTTCCATTAGCCACATCAACCATCTTTTCAGAGTTTGATTATCCTATAGCCATATAACAAATCTTTTCCTATAAAACAACACAACTTTTCAAATAATCAAATAACTTTTCAAATAATTCAAATGTCTTTCAAATATTCAAATGACTTTTCAAAATAACATTAATATCATGATGGTTTTGTAACATATCCATATATCAAAAATTTCAAATTTTAAAATTTTAAAATTTTAAAATTTTGAATTTCGAAAAATCAAATCATATTAACTTGATTTTTCAAAACAGTTGAACATCTAATACTGATGCAATACAGAAATTTAAATTAGTGTTCAAAATTTGCTATTTAAAATTTTCAAAAATCTGATTATGAACTTTTTGAAAGACCTTTCTCTAATACCAATTGTTAGGGACTACGGAATGGATTGTTAAGGCAAAGCTGGAAGGGGGGTTAATAGTGTTTGTAAGAATTTAAACAAAATTTAAATCTAATGTTAACTTCGAGATGAATCTAACACCACAAACACAATCACAGACACGGATTCAAATACAAATGCAAAATAAATAGAACTAAAGATGCAGAAAAGGAAAGAACACACTCGATTTTATACTGGTTCGGATTGCTCCTACGTCCAGTCCCGCACAACGCTGGATTGCACAGAGTTTTATTACTATTTCCAATAGTCAAATACAACCTTCTTGATTTCACGACTCAACAAAGAGACATCGACTCCTATTCCTTGATTTCACGGCTCAAGAAGGACACACCGACTCCTATTTCCTTGATTTTACGGCTAAAAGGACACATTGATTCTTTGATTCAACACTAACAAGGTTTATTCAACCCAAGAAATTACAAACAGCCCTATAACTCTTCAATGGCACTTGATTTAGAGAGTAGAGAGTGTAGAGAAGAAGCTTGATCAAAACAGATTTGAATTAGGCAAAGTATAAGTGTAAAAATCATAAAAATGATTAAGAATAATGGTGTTGAGAAAGAGGATGAAGTTAGAGAAGAAGAGATGATTAAAAATTCGAATTTAAGCCCTTTTTATAGAGTTTGAAAGGATGCAATGTTTCTGGAGCGTTACAAATGGTGAAAAGACGCTTCCTTTCAAATTTAAATTTATGACATTTATATGTAGACATACAAAAAAGTCTATGTCGACATACTTACCTTATCTTTGATTTTTTAAATCATTTTTTAAGTATTTAAATCAATATTTAAATTTTGGAAATTCCTGAAACAGAACTAGTTGCTAAAACATTATTTTTCAAGTATAAAAACATAAGAAAATATTATTTAAACGTATGATTAAATACTTAACATATATGTGATATGAAAACTATATATAATATAATTATAAACATATATAATATAATTATAAACATATATATAGGAATTTATCAAGAAATATTTATAAACTGTATATATAAACAAAAGATTATATGAAGACTTAGAGTTTAAATAATCAAAAATAAACTTAGTAAAACATATTTAATAGAACTATAAAAATAAGAGTACTTATAAATTAGGAAATATATATATGAAATCATAAGTTTGAAATTCTTGGAAGATTAAAAATTATTTTGAGAGAAGTTTGAAATCAATTTTGAAAATAGTTTTGAATTTGAAAACAGATAATTTGAAAAACAGAATTTGAACCTGGAGTGCTATTCGGAGTATTACATAAACTAGACTCAATTATATATTTATCTTGAACTCTTGAACTCTTGAAATCTTGATTAATCATGCATCTTGAATCTACTCTGAATTCTGAATCTCTAAAAGCTCTTAAACTGTACAGTCTTCGGTATTAGTTCCTGTATACAAATCCCGCATATATATATATATATGTGTGTGTGTGTGTGTGTGTATTCTAGATAAAGATGTTAGTATATATTTTATAATCAATGATAATTGAAATAAGGTTGTTGTCATCAAAACTCCATTCTCCAGCATATATAATTTGGAATAGTTTATGCAAATTATGCATATATATACATACATTTGCACCACTTTTCCCTTTGTTAATCCTTTTAGTCACATCTCTTATGATTTCAAAATAGTGCACTTTTATTCAAAAGGAGGGAAACACCATATTTACAATAATTAAGCCAAACCCAACAATATTGAATACAAATAAGCGTATTTGTTTAACATTACAATCACACAATTTACCAATTTCACATTTCTACCCAAAATTCATTATTCAACACTGAACCGAAGATCTGGAATGGAACTACATCTAAATTGTTTTTAAAGGGACTGATTTCCAGATCCACGGTGCTATGCAATGTCCATAGTACATTTTATAATATAATTGCAATAAATTTCATAGCATAACTATAGGAATATGCGTAAACAAGTTTAAAATCCCACAACTGATATTAAGCATAACCACAACTTAAAATTCAAAGTTTTAACCATACTTATAATCCAATCTAATGGTTATCAATAATTTCACAATACTTAAATGAACAGATCTGATAGGGAATAGGCATAAAAATATAGATCTAATTCAAATGAAATAAATAAGTTATCATAACTTTATTCGTAAATTTCCCACTCACCTTATAGCCCCCAAAATCGAAGTTTGAACCCTTTAGGCCTACAATCGCCAAATTCTTATAAATCTACAATTTATTTGGAAAGGGAAAAAAATCCAGATCTGTAGAAATGTAAGAAAACAGGAAGTGAGGGGAGAATCTGATTTGGAGCATCAATTTACATTCTTTTCTGTTAGATCTTCTTATCCTCTCAGTTTCATATGAATTGAATTTGATTTGTTATGTATGAATATATTTTTATTTTAGAAATCAGGTTTGGAGAAGGAGGAAAATGGCAGAGCTTCGCTGCTGCCACAAAATTGTATGGAAATGAACGAGGCCTTAACCCTTTATATATAGAGTGGAATTGGCCTAGGACCATTAGATTAGTTTTAAGTTATATCCGTCCATCCGTTTTAATAATATTTTATAAACCAACCCCCCTTAACCCTAGGCGCCACTGCCTGGCTCGAGCAAGCGGTCGCAGCCAGCGGTCGACCTGGCAGTGAGGTGGTTGGAGGAAGATTTATTTCTATATATATATATATATATATTATTCTGTTTGATTTATTATCAGTCCGTTTTCGTATTTCGTCCGTAACTTTTTCATACAGACTCAGTTCTTGAAACTCCAAACATGAAAATTGACAAAAATTCCAAGATGAACGCATCGATTAAAGTTTCTTGGACAAATTCCATCGTTTGCAAAAATTCCTATTTTTTTGAAATTCTAATAATTAATTTATATTGCTAAAATTCCGGGTTGTTACACTACTAAGTCATAAAATTCATCCATACGCTCTGAAGCTCCATCGAGAATATATCTCACCCGTTTAAGTATACTTTCCTTATGCATTCAATCAATATACACCAGCGTGTGTGTTCGACCAACAAGCACCGTGAACTCTAATGAACAAAATATTTCCTAATATTATATTCCCTACGAATGGCGTTTTAAGTTAAACTAAGCAAACAAGCCAACCATGCAACAATAGTCATACAAATTCTTGAAATATTAAAAAACATCCATAATAGTAACATTATTTTAGATTTAACCTATCTATAGCAATCGAAGTGAAATAAGTGTCTAATTAACTTAAATCTAGCGATGTGGTCCAAATAGCGCGTAATAGCGCATGAACGGGTAAATAATACGTACAATCGCACGCAACTAGGTAAAATATCATAATCATAGTTAAAAATTTGCTTAAATCACTTCTTGATATTTTTATTTATTATTTACTAAGTTCAACTATTCTAAATATTACGTTTTATAAATAGAAATCAATTTAAATCGTCAAAACTATACTATACGAGCAAATACAATCTAGTAGAGAAAATATCACTCACCATAGCCAAATCAGTCCAAACTAGCTCTAAAGTGTAGAGCTCGCCAATATGAGTCCAATGGAAGAGAGGACGTCCAAACCCGACCTCATATGCACAAGATGTTGATATTATAATTTGAACTATTATTTAATTCAATTTAATTAACCTAAATGATAATTAAATTACTAGTTACCTTATTAACACCACTAAGCTTTCTTACCCAAGCATGTGCATATCACAACATCAAACCCAAAATTAGCGTACACTAATTCCACTAATACGTAGTAAGCAAGCATGAAATCAAGATCCAATTGCATCGCCGTGATCCCCTTCGATGGCCTGACCTACTAACACCCATGAGATCATCATTGCTTCACCATACTAGGTTGCGATATCCCCAACTTGCTGTAGTAAACCCTAGGAGTCATGATCAACTATAGCTGTTCGGACCCACCCAAACTTCCATCTTCGAAACGCCTTCCTCCCTTGAAGCCGATGTTGGAGTTGAAACTTCCCCTCTCCATTCGCTGGCCACCCAATCCCGGAACCATAGATCCAAACATTCAGTTCCGACTATGTAACACCCCACGTCCATTAATGTCACTCACAAAGGGAATGCAATAACTTTCATGGAGTATTATTGGTGTATAGAACGGAATATAACAAGACAGATACATATATTGGTACTTGAAAATTTTAAAACAACTTTTATTGCAGCGGAGATATAGTTTGGTTACAACAACATCAAAAACAACAATAAAACCAAGTACACTTAATATCCATCTTGACAGATTGTTTTCTGAATACATAAAGTAAAAAGCATAACCCCAACATAAGTAGCCATAAAAGAGATAAGCTGAACTTTACTTTCAGCAATCCAAGCGCTTCTAAAAGAGAGAGAAAGAGATCCAAATCAAACTCCACTAGCACTAGTCCCACCTGAGAACCTGAGGGGAAGGAAGAAAAGAGGCGAAAACAAAGGGGGTCAGACATAAAGTCTGGCGAGTCCAATAACTTTAACAATATAATTATTAAAGTAATTAAGATAAGGCATAAACTGGTAACAAAAGGAATAACTGTGAAACAAATGGGCATGACAAAACAAACAAGAGGAATATGCTGGCATTAATCGCGCTCCTAATCACTATAGGATAATTACTATACAGCACCAATACTAGTCGCCCTCAAAGTTGATCCCGCCTACTGAATACAATAATCATAATAATGATAATGGTAGTCCCGTGTACCCCTAGCTGTCTTCATAGGTTCCACCTGCCCCTATCTCCACTAGTTGTACCCACTACCCCTATGCGATCGGCTCCCTAACTCGTAGATACCCGTGTTGGTCCCACAGTGGGGTGTATCACTCCCCAAAGTGGCAAAACAATACCACTAAAGATGCATGACTTATATCTACACGATGCAACAACGTCTTACCTACCAGCCCGGGCCCACACACGCACATGACCACATTGGACTTGCGTTGCCACCGCTAACCCGTTTTAACCTCTTATAATCAAACCCAGTAAGCGTGTCCCATCCTCGACCTAGCTCGAGCTCACAAAGATACTTAATGATTTACTGGTTTGAAAAGGGTCCCCATACTTGACGCAAGCTTTCCACCTATACTTAGTCCCCACTAGAATTTCCCACCTAACCCCTTCTTATTCATGTCTTCTTACATGTTTCAATGTGGTTAAGTGTTTCTAATCGTATTTCACATGTCACCCATGTCACCCACTTAACCCCATGTCCCACTACATGTTCATCTTGGCTAAGTGTTACTTAATTCATTATAACCGTAACCTTGTAAGACCTCCCACATTAGACTACCGTTTGCGGCTGCTGGATTTGCCGGGCGGGTCCGGGAAGTCTTATAACGCAAAGAAGCCTAACCTCGTGTGTTTACAATTGTTACACATTTAATTTATGCCTTTGACCCCTCACATTAGACTACCGTTTGTGGTTGCTGGATTTGTCGGGCGGGTCCGGGCAGTCTTATACCACAAATGAGTCTAACCTCATGTCTTAGGCGTTTATTATTACACATAATTATTTAACCCCAATTTGAATTAATATCCCTATTCAAATTGTCAATAATTTCCAAATTAATCTATTTCCATAATTATCACATAAATTATGTCCATAATTTTCAGGTATATAAATTATACCAATTAATGTCTCAAATTAATTATATGCCTTTAAAGCCATTTTATGTCAATTCTCAATATGTATATTTAATATTTTCCCATTGCCCCCACGCCGTTCGTACGTTTAATATGAAATATGCTAGACTTGCAAATAGTCAAACTCATAAAAATAAAAGAAACATCACAACTTGCATAACACATAAAATAGATCTAACTTGCAAATAAGAATTATAACATAAATTTGCATAGCCAATAACTTGCATAGGCAATGGACATATATAACATAAATTTGCATAAACTATGTATTGCCATGGATCTAAATATAGATCTAAACATAAAATTGTGAATTTGCATATATGACTATGGTTTTCACCTAAACTTGCATATAGGTTCCATACAAACTTGCATATGAATTTAAACATGTAAACTAATATCACATGTTTTACATATAAACTCGCATACATATATACACTTGATTCACATATAAACTTGTGTATAATTCGCATATAGACTTGCATATGATTCACATACAAACTAGCATATGATTGACATCCAAATTCGCATATAAACTGATGTCCCAAAATGAATCAAGTTAAACATATGTGATTGGTCATATGAAATAGATCCACTAACATAAGTTAACAAAACTGTCATATGTTCACAAACTGACGATAACAAAATTAAGTAACGTCACATGATTCAACAGGCATGTTCTCATAATCCAAATTATAACTCATCATAATTAGTTTATTAATTATTTTGTGAAAGAAATTGTACTCACAAAGACGGATTAGTGTAGGGAATAATTCGTTCGTCGTTTGTGTTAGAATCCTGACTTGCAATTCCTAAGCTTTAAGAAGAAGATGAACTATTCTAGCAGCGTAAATACGTCTTTAACTTATTTTAATTAGGATCGAGGCAGCATAGCGTTACAATGGTTTGGTGTGGAGAGAAAGTGGGGTTTGGGGGTGTTTAAATAGTTTAGGAGCCAAAGAATCTGTCCAGAAAACAAGTTCAGGTGCAAAATCCCGAATCTGCCTCGGATCTGGAAAATCAGGGGAGGTCGACCCTCAGGTCGACGTGTATAGGGGAGGTCGACCCCCTGGTCGACCCGGCCTGGTGCGGGAAAAATCCCGCCCGGCCCGCTTCTGTTTTTTCATTTGAATTTCGAAGTCGAGCTGTTTAATTTATTTAAGTTCTTGAAACCTCTGAAGGCCATAACTTCCTCATACAAAGTCCGATTTACAAAAACTTGGACTCTATTCCAGGAAGAATTCCGAGACGAACGCAATGGCGTAAACCATTTCCCTTAGTTCTTCTCCTAAAAATTAAGTGTTCTTAAAATTGTTAATTTTAATATTTAAATTTACGGGGTGTTACATTCTCCCTTCCTTAAAGGATTTCGCCCCTGAAATCTCCAAGTTAAGGAGAATGTATATCCTAACATCCAATCATCCATCTACTCAACCATCAAACACAGGAATCCATTGTCCTTAAAAGACTTCTAATGCCGTATGAACATATGCAAAAAGTGTGTGTATATGTTCCTTATCTAATGCAAAATCAGACAGTCTACTAATTCAGTTAACCTCCTTAATGAAAATCATGATAGTGCCATGCGTCCATTATGTATGCAAAAGAATCCTAACGATACATATTATTTCTACATGTGTGCACAACCATTCATCAAAATGCAGCAACCATATGATAACACAACCATTATACATCCATTAATTTAAATATGCACACATATTAGCCGATCTAGTGCCTAATGTGTGTGTACATGCATCCACGAGCAACCACTAGCAACCACTTGCATCCACCAAACATAACATGTCTCAAACGCATGTTTACAACCATAGTGTTTGTCCTAACTAAAGATAGAAGATATCATCGCAAAGACATATTAAATGATAGGACAAGTATCAACAAAGCGGTAGAAAAAGGAGAAGAAAAAAACGTACCCTCAAAAAGGAAAGGGTACAACGTACACATCTTGTCTTCCGTCTCCCAAGTCGCGTCTCCTTAATCATCTCCCCATTGCACTTTGACCAACTTGACCTCTTTGTTGCATAGCTTTTTGACATCCGATCCGAGAATGCATGTAGGAGCTCATCTATCCGTGGCATTACACTCTACTTCCACTTCTTTGAGCATGCTCAGCTCCACCACTTCCACCCTATCATATAAACACTTACATAAATGTGAAACATGAAACACGTCATGAACACCACTGAGCTTTTCTAGCAACTTTACTCTATACGCCATCTGCCCAATCCTCTCTGTAATTGGAAAGGGTCCTACGAACCTCGGTGCCAACTTCCCTACTGATCCAAAACGGACTACGTTTCTCAACGGTGACACCTTAATAAAAACCATGTCCCCAATATTGAACTCAAGATCGGTTCGTCTCTTATCAGTGTATGACTTCTGTCGGTCCTGCGCCGTCTTTATTCGCCGTCGAATCAAATCTATCTTCTCTGAAGTCTCCCTAATAATGTCGGGTCCAAGCAAAACCTTATCCGTAGATTCCAACCAACAAGTAGGTGCTCGACATGGTCGTCCATAAAGAGCCTCAAAAGGTGCCATGCCAATGCTAGCCTGAAAGCTATTATTATAGGCGAACTCCACTAATGGAAGATGATCTTCCCATGTTCCTCCAAAGTCTAAGATGCATAGCCTCAAAAGATATTCTAGAATCCGATTTACTCTCTCGGTCTGGCGATCCGTCTGAGGGTGATAAGCGGTACTTAAGCACAATTGTGCCCCAACCGCCTCTTGTAAGCTCTTCCAAAACTCGCTTGTGAAAATGGGATCTCTATCGCTCACAATGCTAGAGGGTATGCCGTGCAGACGAACTATCTCTCGAAGGTAAACAGATGCTAACCATGCGACGGTCCACCTACTTTTAACGGGAATAAAATGGGCACTTTTGGTAAGTCTATCTACAACTACACAAATCCCCGCATTACCCTTCCTTGATCTCGGCAACCCGTCTACAAACGTGGAAACACTTTCCCATTTCCACAGCGGAATCTCTAAAGGGTGGAGCAAACCACCGGGCTTCTTTTGCTCCGCCTTGACTTGCTGACACACCGAGCATCTAGAAACGAACTCAGCCACGTCCTTCTTCATTCCGGCCCAAAAGAAAACTCGCTTCATATCCCTATACATCTTGTCACCACCCGGATGTATGGTCATTTTGGAGCGGTGTGAGTCTTCAAGAATCGTCTTCCTCAAGCTTTCATCTTGCAGTACGCAAAGTCTCCTGTCTCTACGCAACCAGCCTCTCTCATCTATAGCATATCTATTAAGATGACTCGAAGACTCCCCTTCTATAAGCTTGCCTACTATCTTAACCAACCGTGGGTCATCTCGTTGTGCCTCTCCAACCCGACCCAAAAGTGTAGGTTGCACATCTAGCGATGCCAACAATCCGGGTACATAATCGACAGAGGGTCTGAAGTCAAAGGTAGATATATACTCCAAACTCTGTCGTTCTACGAACAAAGGACTCAAAGTCAACTTCTTTCTATTTAAAGCGTCAGCTACAACGTTACCCTTGTCAGGGGTATATGCGATCTCAAAATCATAGGATGCCAAAAACTCTATCCACCTCTGTTGCCTCAAGTTTAGATCTTTCTGAGAGAACAAGTACTTTAGCGACTTATGGTCTTGTATACAACTCAAACTTCTCGCCAAGCAAATAATGACGCCATGACTTAAGCGCAAAAACTATAGCAGCCAACTCTAAGTCGTGGGTAGGGTAATTCTTCTCGTGGACTTTCAACAGCCTTCCACGATAGCATATCACCCTTCCCTCTTGCATTAAAACTGCGCCAAGCCCTGTACCGCAAGCATCGGTACATACTGTGAATGGCTTACTCCCATCTGGCAAAACTAAAACTAGAGCTGTCGTCAAAGCCCTCTTCAAATGTTGGAAAGCATCGTCACAGTCAACATCCCATGAAAAAGTCAAGTTCTTCTTCGTCAACTGAGTAAGTGGGGCTGATATCTTCGGGAAGTCCTTAATGAACTTCCTATAATAACCAGCCAGCCCAAAAAAGCTTCTTACTTCTGTTGCGTTCTTAGGAATCTTCCAATCTTGGATTGCCACCACCTTTGCGGGATCCACAGCTATCCCCTCCTTAGAGACCACGTGTCCTAAGAACCTCACTTCTTTTCTCCAAAAATGGCATTTGAAGAACTTATCTTTGAGTTGATGCACTCGTAGGGTCTCTAAGACTTCCCTAAGATATAGGGCATGCTCTTCTTCGCTTCTACAGAAAACCAAGATATCGTCCACAAAGACTACCACAAACTTGTTTAGAAACTTCCTAAACACCCTATTCATTAAGTCAACGAAGTATGCGGGTGCATTCATCAAACCAAAAGGCATGACGAGCCACCTGAAGAAACCGTTAGGAGTTCTAAATGCAGTCTTATCTATGCTGTCTTCAGTCACCCTTAGCTGATGAAATCCTGTAGCCAAATCCAGCTGCGAGAAAACCGAAGCACCAACCAACTGATCGAATAAATCATCTATCCTCGGCAATGGATGTCTATTCTTCTTTGTGAGTTTATTCAGCTCTCTATAGTCTACGCACAATCTAAGTGAACCATCAGCCTTTGTAGCAAAAACAACTGGAGCACCGCATTTCGAAATACTTCTTCTTATGAACCCCTTCTCAAGCAATTCTTTCACTTGCTTACTGAGTTCTCTTCTCTCTCTCGGAGCCATGTGGCGCACTGGTAATGCAACTGGATTTGCATTATCTACTAGGTATATACGAAAGTCTATCTCGCGCTTCAGGGGTAAACCCCGAACTTCATTGAAGACATCACCAAATTCACTTACCACACGAACAGATTCCAAATCATCGTTGGACGCGTCAAGAGATTCTAGGTAGCTAAGCATCACCGGACCCCTAGGGTCACAAGAAATATCAAGGGTCTTGCCACAATGAGTCAACAATCTAATTATCCTTCTTTCACAGTCTAGGATGGCACCGTATCTGGCTAGCCAATCCATGCCTAGAATCAAGTCGTAGCCCATGAAGCCAAGAACGAAGGCGTTGCACTCAAACCCAACGCCCAAGATAGACACTCTCAAATCCTGACAAATCATTGAAAGATGAGCCAAACCACCAATAGGATTTGAGACTACTATGGGATCCGTACGTAACTAGACTAGTATTTAGGTGTAGTGTTTCAACTAACGAAGCAGATACAAACGAGTGTGAAGCGCCAGAATCAAACAAAGTACGAACAGGATGATCGAACAGAAAAACCAAACTTTCAACAGAGATGTTTCTACCTCTCTCCTGTCCTGGTGCCATGAGAGCGTGAACCTACCCTCCTGCCTGCCGTAGTGCAATGAGAGCCTGAACCTGCCCTCTAGAAGTAGACCTTGACCTCTACCTTTGCCCTTGTCTTCTCGGGCAGTCTTTAATCAGATGTCCTGCCTCACCACAGTTGAAACAACCAGTCTTCTTTTTCTTCCTACAGTCCTTGCTCAGATGGACTGGTGTTCCACAATTAAAGCACCTTTTTTCCTTTGCTATTGTTATCCTTACCACCTTTCTCGGGTTGCTGCTGTGACTTCTTTGGATCCCCTTTCTTCTCCGGTGCCTTATTAGCATTAGCACATTTATCCTCTTCATGCATAAGCGTCATATCAACCAGTTTCTCGAAGGTAGCCCCCATAGGAACGTGAGTCATAGCCAACCCGTGTAGCGGCTCATTCAAACCTTTAACGAATCTCAGGGCCTTCTTATCATGTGTGTTCACCAAGTCTAAGCTAAATCTTGCCAACTGATTGAACTTGTTGACATACTCCTTAACTGATAAATTCGCTTGCTTCAATGCCATGAACCTCTCCGTGTATAAATTCTCTTCTGCTCGTGAGAGAAATTTCATTTCGAACCTATGCCTATAATCCATCCATGTCTCCACTGGACGCTCTCCATTCATGACCTCCCACCAAAACGAGGCTTCGTCCTTCATTAACCAAGCAGCTAATTGGACCTTCCTTCCATCTTCTATCTCGAAGATACCAAATAAGTCTTCCACTTTCTTAAGCCAATTTTGAGCTTCAACAAACGTCTCTGACCCGTGAAAAGGTTTCCCGCCCATTGCCTGAAAGTCCTTGCATATCTTTGAAAAAGTATCAACGCGGGAAGGGGGAGGAGGAGCGGCTGCAGCTGGGGGAGGAGGAACGTCTGCTGAGCCTACAGCGGTGGCCCTAGCCTCTAGATACCTACTGAACCAGGCTGGTATCGGTATGCCCTTGGGTATCTCGGGTTCCCCGGACATGCTGAAAAAGAAAAAGGAAGAGATTCAAAATGGAGAATCGAAGGAAAGATATATGTCTCTTAGGGGTTATGTTTTTAAAATAAACTTTTCTCTTGAAAATACTCTCCTTAAAACATATTTTTGAAAGTATTTCTTTATAAAATGCTTTTGAAAAATAGTTTTTCAAAATCTCTTATCTGTTATGGTAACCTTCAGCTCCGATACCACGTGTAACACCCCACGTCTATTAATGTCACTCACAAAGGGAATGCATTAACTTTATGGAGTATTATTGGTGTATAGAACGTAATATAACAAGACAGATACATATACTAGTACTTGAAAATTTTAAAACAACTTTTAGTGAAGCGGAGAAAGTTTGGTTACAACAACATCAAAAACCAACAATAAAACCAAGTACACTTAATATCCATCTTGACAGATTGTTTTCTAAGTACATAAAGTAAAAAAGCATAACCCCAACATAAGTAGCCATAAAAGAGATAAGCTGAACTTTACTTTCAGCAATCCAAGCGCTTCCAAAAGAGAGAGAAAGAGATCCAAATCAAGCTCCACTAGCACTAGTCCCACCCTGAGAACCTTTGGGGGGGGGAGGAAGAAAAAAGGCGAAAACAAAGGGGGTCAGACATAAAGTCTGGCAAGTCCAATAACTTTAACAATATAATTATTAAAGTAATTAAGATAAGGCATAAACTGGTAAAACAAGGAATGCCTGTCAAAAAAATAGGCATGACAAAACAAACAAGAGGAATATGCTAGCATTAATCGCGCTCCAAATCACTATAGGATAATTACTATACTGCACCAATACTAGTCATCCTAAAAGTTGATCCCGCCTACTAAACATAATAATGATAATGGTAGTCTCGTGTACCCCTAACTGTCTTCATAGGTGCCGCCTGCCCCTATCTCCACTACTTGTACCCACTACCCCCATGCGATCGGCTCCCTAACTCGTAGATACCAGTCCTGGTCCCACAAAGGGGTGTATCACTCCCCAAAGTGGCAACGCGATACCACTAAAGATGCACGGCTTACATCTACACGATGCAACAACGTCTTACCTACCAGCCCGGGCCCACGCACGCACATGACCCCGTTGGACTTGCGTTGCCACCGCTAACCCGTTTTAACCTCTTACAATCAAACCCAGTAAGTGTGTCCCGTCCTCGACCTAGCTCGAGCTCACAAAGATACTTAATGGGTTGCTGGTTTGAAAAGGGTCCCCATACTTGACGCAAGCTTTCCACCTATGCTTGGTCCCCACTAGAATTTCCCACTTAACCCCCTTCTTATTCATGTCTTCTTACATGTTTCAATGTGGTTAAGTGTTTCTAATCGTATTACACATGTCACCCATGTCACCCACTTAACCCCATGTCCCACTACATGTTCATCTTGGCTAAGTGTTACTTAATTCATTATAACCGTAACCTTGTAAGACCTCCCACATTAGACTACCGTTTGCGGTTGCTGGATTTGCTGGGCGGGTCCGGGCAGTCTTATATCGCAAACGAGCATGACCTCGTGTCTTTACAATTGTTACGCATTTAATTTATGCCTTTGACCCCTCACATTAGACTACCATTTGTGGTTGCTGGATTTGCCGGGCGGGTCCGGGCAGTCTTATACCACAAACGGGTCTAACCTCGTGTCTTAGGCATTTATTATTACACATAATTATTTAACCCCAATTTGAATTAATATCCCTATTCAAATTGTCAATAATTTCCAAATTAATCTATGTCTATAATTGTCACATAAATTATGTCCATAATTTTCAGGTATATAAATTATACCAATTAATGTCTCGAATTAATTATATGCCTTTAAAGCCATTTTATGCCAATTCTCAATATGTATATTTAATATTTTCCCATTGTCCCCACGCCGTTCGTACGTTTAATATGAAATATGCTAGACTCGCAAATAGTCTAACTCATAAAAAAAAAATAAACATCACAACTTGCATAACACATAAAATAGATCTAACTTGCAATTAAGAATTATAACATAAATTTGCATAGCCAATAACTTGCATAGGCAATGGACATATAGAACATAAATTTGCATAAACTATGTACTGCCATGGATCTAAATATAGATCTAAACATAAATTTGTGAATTTGCATATATGACTATGGTTTTCACCTAAACTTGCATATGGGTTCCATACAAACTTGCATATGAATTTAAACATGTAAACTAATATCACATGTTTTTACATATAAACTCGAATACATATATATACTTGATTCACATATAAACTTGTGTATAATTCACATACAGACTTGTATATGATTCACATGCAAACTAACGTATGATTTACATCCAAACTTGCATATAAACTAATGTCACAAAATGAATCAAGTTAAACATATGTGATTGGTCATATGAAATAGATCCACTAACATAAGTTAACAAAACTGTCATATGTTCACAAACAGACGATAACAAAATTAAGTAACGTCACATGATTCAACATGCATGTTCTCATAATCCAAATTATAACTCATCATAATTAGTTTATTAATTATTTTGTGAAAGTTTTATACTCACAAAGACAGATTAGAGAAGAGAATAATTCGTTCGTCATTTGTGTTAGAATCCTGACTTGCAATTCCTAAGCTTTAAGAAAAAGATGAACTATTCCAGCAGCATATGGACGTCTTTAACTTATTTAAATTAGGATCGAGGCAGCATAGCGTTACAATGGTTTGGTGTGGAGAGAAATTGGGGTTTGGGGGTGTTTAAATAGGTTAGGAGCCAAAGAATTTGTCCAGAAAACAAGTCCAGGTGCAAAATCCTGAATCTGCTTCGGATCTGGAAAATCAGGGGAGGTCGAACCCCAGGTCGACCTGTATAGGGGAGGTCGACCTGGCCTGGAGCGGGAAAAATCCCGCCCAGCCCGCTTCTGTGTTTTCATTTGAATTTTGAATTCGAGCTGTTTTAATTTATTTAAGTTCCTAAAACTTCTGAAGGCCATAACTTCCTCATACAAAGTTCGATTTACGAAAACTTGGACTCTATTCCAAGCAGAATTCCGAGACGAACGCAATGGCATAACCCATTTCCTTTAGTTCTTTCCTAAAAATTAAGTGTTCTTAAAATTATTAATTTTAATATTTAAAATTACGGGGTATTACAGACTATCACCGCATGTCCCAAAATGCACATGGGTATGAAGCCCTTCTCATAACACACACAAGAAGATTTATTACATGATTTTTAGTCGTTTTTGTATCTCCATTTGATTTTTTTTTAAGTGGAGAGAAAGCAACATTGATGTTCAATGTAATAGTAATTAGAAAACTAGAGAGTAACAGTAAAGTGAGCAATGAAATCCAAGTGTTATAAATAATGAATTAATATTATATCCACTTTATTTAAAATCTCAATTAAAACGAACATGCCTTTTAATTGGTCAAGATCAAATGACACATCCAAACACTACAAAACTTGATGACGTGCATCACTTCAATGATACAGTTTCGATGATACAAGTCTCATCAAAATGTGACACCGTGATCTCGGAGCGATAATTTATGCGTATATCGAGATCGTTATGGCAAACAACTGATCCGAACTTGAAATATAGCTAACCATATGCTTGTTCTTCACATAACGAATAATCCGTACTTAACGGAAGTAGTCCCGAGTCATGATTTGATCTTTTTGAAAAATTTCATTTTGGAACCGTCAATTGAATAACCAACGTTCAATATTTAAATAAAATATTTAAATATCAAGTCGTTAGATTATAGGTTATTACATATTTATCCATTAGTCAAATTACATCCCGAAATATTTTCAAATGGATAAAGCATATCTACTTAGTACGTCTATGCTTGTTAGATCACTAGATATTAAAAAAAACCTACCGTCTAGAAGAAGATGATGGAAATAAATGTACTAGTTCAGAAGTGTCATATCTCAGTGTCATTGGTGCATTGTTATATTTAGCCCAAATGCATGAGAACAGATATTGCATTCTCGGTTAATTTTCTAGCAAGATACAGTTCAACACTAACTAAAAGACACTAAAACGGTGTAAAATATGTCATGAGATATCTTCATGGAACGACAAATTTAGGCTTGTTCTATTCTATGTAATAATCAGATTGTTGTCGGCTACGCTGACGTGGGTTATCTTTATGAACCACATAAAGCAATATCACAAATTAGGTATGTGTTTAGTAACCGTAATGCAACTATTTCATGGCAATCTACAAAGCAAATATTAGTAGCAACATCATCCAATCGTTTTTGAAATACTAGACCTACATGAAGAAATTCGAGAATGTATTTAGTTAAGATCATTGATTGAGCATATTCGAAATACGAGTCAACTTCCCTTAGCCACATAAGGATCAACTATTATTCATAAAGAGAATGCAGTTTGCGTAGCTTAGATTCAGACAGATTATATCAAGGGTGGCAGGATGAGGCACATTTCTCCTAATTTTTTCTTCACAGATGAAGTACAAAAATACAATAAGATAGAGGTGAAATAAATTTCAGGTGGAAAATAGGGAGAAGGAAAAATTTAACAAATTTTTTGGTGAAAAGTATGGAAAGTTTAGAATTTAGTGAGAAGGAAAATTGTTAGCATAAATGGAGAAAGGATAGTGGACCCCCTGAATTCCACTTTTAGTGTAAATGTGTCCTCCCTAATTTTGAAACTTTCCATACTTTTCACCAATTTTTTTTGCAAAGTTTGTCCTTTAAAAGAAAATCCTCTAAAAAATCCGATAGGTCTATTCACAAAGGTAGTTCTAAAAGCAACGTTTCAAAAGATTGTATATAAAGATGGCATACGTCGGCTGCATCAACATAGTAATTGGATAATTCATTCTAAATCAGAAAACATCCAATAGTATGCTAAGATGTACTCTTTTTTCTTCACTAATATTTTTTTCATTGGTTTTTTGTTAGCGAAGTTTTAATTATGCATTATCTTGATTTAGAAGTATCAACCCTCATAATAACATTCGAAAGCATGTTATGTGAAAATGAAATAAAATTGTAATTTTTTTTCCTTATTTATGATTTTTTTTCCACTAGGTTTTCATAAAAAAGTTTTTAATGAGGCAATTACTCTTCTCTTTACATACGCATATCCAAGGGGGAGCATTGTAATATATAAAAATAATAAGTGTAAATAAATTAACATGTCAAGAGAAGTTAGTATAATCTTTAGGGCGTGTAGAGTCTATAAACCGAAAGCTTCATTTACATTATGTTTGCATATAAATCAATAAAAATGCATTCTCCCCATAATATCTTCTTTTCTTATTTTATTTTATAACAGTATGGTAATTTTTAACAATCATACTAGTAAGCACTTTTCTTGGTGCTCTTAGCACCACACATTATTATTTATTGTGGAAAATAGGCACAAGAACAAACATTAAAAAAAAAAAAAAAAAAAATAGACTAAAGGACACAAATTTGTCTTTTAGGCGGAATGACAAACTTTGAAAAACATTAGGCTGAAGAATAGCGCTAAATACAACTAGCATTTTGTATAATATAGAACTGGATATAGTGCTAATTGTAGCTAGCATTTCTATATAGTATAAAAACTGAATATAATGCTAGTCATATTTAGCATCTTCTTTCAACCTGGTTTGTTTGTCAAAAGTTTGCCCTTCAGCCTAAATTTTAAACTTGATGTCCTTCAGTCTATTTTTTTGATCAAAGTTTGTCCTTCCAAATTACCTCTTATTTATTTGTATCAACCGTTGAGTTACATAAAAGTAGGGCTGTCAGTGGATATCCGAAAAATCTGAAATCCGTCTGCATTTGTATTTGAAAGTGGAAAAATATCCGATATTCGAAAATAGACGTGGATACAGATACAAAGATATCCGCTTTCAAAAATTATCCTTCCAGCTTTTATCAAAATTATAACATAAATTATGTATATTTTGGTGCATTAAAAGATATTTTTAAATTGTTTTATCAAGTTTGAATTTCATATTATAAACATTAAATGCATTTTAACTGCTCAAAATAATCGATTATCATCATATTTATTTATCTTTTACACCTTTATAGTCAATGGAATTGAATTTTTTTATATTAAATAAAAAATATATTTATGTTCGTCAATTTATCGATCATGAGCAGATAAAATAATTATCCGATATCCGTTCGTATCTGTAAGTAGGAATGTTCAAATTTTCAAAAATGGTTTCGTATACGGATATGGATATAACACTATCCGTATTCGATAACATCTCGTATTCAATAACATCTGTTAATAGTCCTACATAAAAGAAGGCTTAAAACAAAAATAAAACGCCCATGCATTGCACGTGCAGTAAGCAGATCCACTGCTCAGCAAAATGACACAGATACCCTACCTCGCTCAGCGATTCTTCGTCTCATTCTATCGCCCTCTCATTTCAAATTCATTAATTTCCTTTCTACCAAAATCTTTCGCTCTGTCTCCTTCCTCTCCCCTGATTTTCTCTCTACTCCGTCATCTCTATTTCTGTTAAAATCATAAGAAAAATCCATGGATTTGGATCAGTGGATTTCCAAGGTTAAGGAAGGCAATCACCTTTTGGAAGACGAGCTCCAACTACTCTGCGAATATGTAACTATGACTCTACCCTTATTGCCTTGTCCGTGTATTGCTGTAGTTTTTCTCCAGAAGTTTAGGGCGGAATTTGGCCGCGAAATACAATTTGATGTTGGTAGGACTAGGACTGATAATTTTTGTTATGTTTTGCTGAATTAGGGTTTGCCTGCAATTCGGGAAAGCAATTCTATTTCTAATTTTTATTAACGAGTCCTTTTAGACGAATGGTTTAACTATTGTAATAAAAATTATAGAGTGCTGGAAGGTGAACAACATATCGACTTTTCACATTTTGATTTTCTAATTGGTGTTTTTGGGGGGATATATATTGTTAACTTGAAAATAAGTCCAATCAAGTTCAACACCCAAGTAAACGAGATTCACATAAAATTTGCAGTCCATAACCACAGAAATGTAGGAAAGTAAAGAGACATAAGAAATTATAGGTTAGGCAACGTGCCTACGTTCACTGCTAGCAATCTTATGTTTATACTGCTTGATTACAAGTCACAGTTATTTCTACAGTAAGGGATTTGGAGAGAAAGAAGTATAATCTCGTTTTCAGCAGAGTTATGGTGTCCGGAGAGAAGAAGCCCCCCTCAAATGGTGTTGAAGCATGGTATTTATAGGCTAGGGAGGAATCCGTTTCAACTTGGTGACGTGGCAATAAAATGTGAGTGATGGAAGTAGTGGGCGAGGTGACCAGGAGAGGCGGGACACGTCGACGGACGTGTCCAATTTCGGTTCGACATAGCTGATCCGGGCCTATGCTGATTCGAGGCAGTTCTGCCTTGTCGAAGTTGAGCAAGGCCGAACCGGGATTGTAGGCCGATCCGGGGCAGTTCAAGTCTTAACTGAACCAAAGTGTTGTGCTATGCCGATCCGGACTTTGAAATGTTTAAGCGAATGAATGTCCAAGTCTTGGGCGATCTGATGTCAATGAGTTATACGTGTGTCTGCCTTGCAAAAAGTCGAGTCAACAACTTGTCCTCCAAAACATATCTTATTGTAAAAAATGCGTTTTGAATTTCTGTTGATTTGGCGTTCGAGGTCCGCGATCTCGTTGGATCGTTTATGAATTCCACGCCCGCAACAATGTCATTCCGATGATCAGTTTGTAGCTTCATCGAGCTCTTGTCGGGCGCTAGCTGAACTCAAGATCCATGGTTGAGTTAAGTTTGCACCAAGTTTTAGCCATACTTGATAATTGAGGCTTCTACATGCCAAGCATCAACCACACTTGACGATCCAAATCATGCCGTGCAAAGCATCGGTTGTCCTAAGGGGTTAGTGGCCTCGTCGGGCCATTGCCAGATGCCAACCGTATCCAGCAGTGTTATGTAATGACGGTCGGAACAAAGCCCCATTTCCTTTCGCATAGTGCACACGCATATGAGTTGGCACATACATCCTTGTAGCAAAAGGAATCCCTGATATTACATGCCTACCAACTCATATTTGTACTTCACTCCTTCAATTTATTCGTAATATGAGACTATTTATTCAAACCGTCATTCATACCTTAACAACATGCGAGATAATCCCAACAGTCTTTTTTTTGACTCGCATCATACAAGTATCTTTTGAGAGCACTGCCTTGTTTGCATGGCCTAGTCCGTAACATTCAACTCTGATACCGCTGTTAGAGATTTTCCTAGGATCTCTTCACAATTAGATTTTAGAAGAGATAAGAAGTAAATAAAAAATAATGATAGAAAAAAAAAATTCTTCAAATAAAACCTTTATTAATAATTCCAAAAGATGACAAGAAACCCTAAAAATTGAGAATTAATCTCAATCCTCAATAAAAATAACTCTCACAACATTCATATTTATAGCGACTATCAACTAATAGAATTGTGAAGATAAATTTGCTAATATATCTATCGTAATTAATCAAATAAATAAATATATATGACCATATATTATTTTTAAATGTTTCCTAAAAAAGGATCTGAGAGAGAAATAAATGCATAATTATCTCTTCCTAAATCAAATCTAATTATTCCTAAAATATTAATTAGTCAACTAATCAATAAACAAAATATTGTGTTGCATATCTTTAAAAGGCAGTCCATAGCCGCGTCGGGCTCTTGTCATGTATAAGCCATATTTGACGATTTGTAGCCTCTACGGGCTCTTGCCAAGCATAAACTATATTTGAGGGTCCTGATTAAGCGAGTCTACATCGAGGGGTCGCTTAACCCTTGCCAAGTACCAACCGTTTTTGAGGATTCTGATTAGACTAGCATGCGTCCTGGGTCGTCTAACCCTTGTCAGACATCGATCATATTTGACGGTTCTAGCCTCATCGGGCTCTTGTCGAGCATCAACTATGCTCGATGATCCCGGTTGAATGGGTCTGTGTCCGAGACCGCTTGATCCTTGCCTAGCATTAGCCATACTTGACGATCCTAGACAAGTGAATCTGTCAAGTTTATGATGAAGTTGCCCGTCCCTTACCATGCATCAGTCATACACGAAGATCCAAATTTTTTGTTGAGTTAAAAGCGTAGTCGTGAATTTAGTGCTCAGCAAGCATCATCCATACTTGTCGAACGTTTTAATTAAGTACAAAAAACATAATTGCTTTTACATCGATAAAAATAGATGGTTCATCATCGTCTTAGAGCTTGGGAGGTTAGCCATTGATTACAGGTTCATTAAAAGGTAAAAGTTGATACAATGGCGCATCATCGGGTACAGAACATACCTAGGGGATAGTGATTAGTCCCGCACATGGATAGGCCGACTCAGCCACCGTTTATTGAAAGCGAAAGTGAAGCAATGATTTATTGTAGGGAACAAAGCATGCCTAGGAACTAAAAGGTTAGTTCCGTGCATGGGTAAACTGACGTAGCCATCGTCCACTTTTCAACATCCACACGGATTCGTTAGTTAATAACAAGTCCTCCCTGTGAGCTGGGCCTACTTCCATGCCGAGCAACCGACAGTTGACTTGTTGTTGTAGTTGCCCTTTCCTCACAAGCTCTTTGATGACGTTACAAAGGTGTTTGCATTCATCCATGTCGTGTCCAACTATTTCATGAAACGAGCAGAATTTTCCGGTAGCCCGATCACACTCCGGGGCCTCCCTTCCAGACGGTCTCCTTGCTGGGTGTGAGCCTTTGATGTCACTAAAGATCGTCTCCAAACTTGTATTTAGCCTCGTATATGAGTCATATTTAGGTCTTCTCTTTAACTTGCTGTCCCAGCCTTGGACGTTTCTAGCTTTGCGTTTTCCCTTGTCAGATGGTCAGTCATCCTTTGTTGCATTAACCATGAGGGCTTCACGATCCGCTCTTGCATCCTCTTCCCTCAGAAACCTGTCAGCTTCGAAGTACTATTTATCAAGATTTTGCGGAGGATCGCGTTCCAATGATCTCTTAAATTCAGTGTTTACCAAAACTGTAGAAACAGCCGCCATCAATACCATTGATGGATCCGATTGGTCGATTGCGGCCACTGCGGCGTTGAATCTTTCCAGAGAAGCATGGAGATTCTCCACTTTTCTGTCTTACTACCGTCAACAAAAATCATCACATTTTTGGGTCGTGCTACGTGGATTCGAAATTATCCTATGAATTTCTCAATCAATTCCGTCTAGCTGTTGATTGAGCTGTTTTCCAATTGTCTAAACCATAAAGCAACTATATTCGATACAAATAGTGGGAAGCACTTGGCCGTCATTTCCTCTGATGCCCCCAACACTTCCATGTGCCTCATGCAACGCATGAGGATGGTCGGATATCTCCTTCCGTCGTAAGCTTCCAACACAAACAATTTGAAGTTCTGTGGATTCCTTGAGTTTCTGATATTTAGAGTAAAAGGACTCCATTCACATTATCCATGTTCTGGTTTGACTAGCAACCACGATTAGTCTATGGAATAATTACAGCAATTCTATTGCCACTGCCGAGCAACATCCTCCAGTCATTAATGCTCGCCGTCAGGGCGTTGAGTTTTTTCAAGCCAGTGTTCCATCGCCCGTTGCCAAGTTCAGGTCAATGTCACATAGATTCCTAGGAGCGGTAGGAGCCCTCTTCCCATCCAAGTTCACATCGCAACTCGCAAGCATGGGTACCATAACCACTGGTGCTAATCCTTGCTTCTAGAGTCGGTTATGCTTTTGTGTGTGGTCCAGCGAGGAGCGACGCGGTGCTTGAGGGCATGACCCCGATCCAATCCGGTTCAGCATGGCCAAACCAGCTTTTTGGTTCGCTACCGAATCGGGTTGGTTAGCTAAGATTTTTCCCCAATCCCCCGTTCTGTGTCGCTATACCTCTGGGTCCAACCCCAGTATCTTGCCTTTGGCTTCCTGCCCCCGCAGATGCATCAGAATTTCTTGCGTCACGATTTCTTGATATTCAAAGCGAGATTGCCATCCGCGCATTGTCTTTTCCAGCTCCTTCTTCGTCAAGTAGACGAGGGATTTTCAGCCAAAGAGTCTTCTTGGTATTCTTTTTCCCTTCCAGCCAAAGAAGCGTCTTTCTTCCTTTTAGTTACGTCCTTTCTTTTTCCTAAACTTTTAAAGTGTTGAATGAGTGCGTGCCCCCGTTCCTGACACGTCGAAATGTTCACTTGAAAATTGGTCCAATCAAGTCTAACACCCAAATAAACGAAATTCACAGAAAGCTTTGTAATCATGAATGACATAAATGAAGGAAAGTAAAGAGACACAAGTAATTATGGTGGTTCGACAACATGTCTACGTCCACCACTAGCAATCTTTTGTTTATACAGCTTAATTACAAGTCACGGTTATTTTTAAAGTAAGAAATTTGAAGGGAAAGAAGTATAATCTCGTTTTCAACAGAGTTCTGGTGCTCGGAGAGAAGCCCTCCTCAAATGGTGTTGAAGCATGGTATTTATAGGCTAGGGAGGATTCCACTTCGGCCTCGTTACGTGGCAAGGATGCAGGAGTGATGAAAGTTGTGGGCGAGGTGGCCAGGAGTGGTGGGCACGTGTCTAATTCTGGTATGGTATGAATGAACCGGGACTACGCCGATCCGAGGCGGTTCTGCCTTGTCGAAGTGGAGCAAGACCGAACTGCGATTGTAGGTCGACCTGTGGCAGTTCAATTCTTGACCGAAGCGAAGTGTTGTGCTATGCCGATACGGACTTTGTGATGGTCAAGCGAATGAATGGCCGAGTCTTGAGCGATCCGATGTCAATGAGCTCTACGTGTGACTGCCTTGCAAAGGCGGATATATATATATATATATATATATATATAGTCTATTTATACACGAATGGTGACACAATTGATTTGCATCATTGGATCACCGCATGAATTCAACATCTCCATATAAAACCAAAAAGATCCAATGGTTGAGACTTTGTCTCTCCTTTTGCGTCTAATTTTGTGTCTGCTCCTTATATATGTGTGTGTGTGTGCACGCGTGTGTGTGAATAACGTTCAATAGCGCTCCTGTGTGCGCGCACGTACGTGTGTGAACAACGTTCAATACCGCTCGTAACAGTGTAGCATCTCATTAGTCCCCTAATTTCAACCATACATACATATTAAAATAAGTTAGTAGGAGGGATAGTTAGTGGAAGGAGAGAGAAAGAGAAATGGATGGTGAAAATCAGGAGGATAAGGGGATGTTGCATTGTTTGGGGTGCTCCACACTCCATGGCATTCATATTTGGAAGCATCCCAAATGTACCCAATTTGTAGCCATTCATTTACGTCAAAATTGGTTAGTGGAAAGAAAGAGAGACCATAATATGGTGAAAATCAGGAAGTTATAGAGAGATGCTGCACTGTTTGGATGCTTTTGATCTTATTTCATGCATAAATGAGTGCAACTCAACCGTTGCCAGGGGCGAATCTACTTTAGGCTGACAATGGTCAGCTGACCCCCCCCCCCCCTCCTCAAATACTGTGTGCTTGATAGTTTTTTGTATTTTTTTAGTGAAATTATGCATGATTATGTATATTTTATATTTTTATTAACAGTATACACAATTTTGTGTCCCCTCTCAAATATTGATCCTCCTAAAATGGAGAGCTGGATTCGCCCCTTACCTGTGCAGTACCCTATAGTCCCCTGATTTTCACCACGCATTATGTTTTTCTCTTTTCTCACTAACTCCCTCTTCCCACTAACTTATTACGTTATAAACGAGTGACCTAAAGAGCAGTGCAAAAAGAGTGCTACCAAATTGGAGTGTCCTGAAGCGTCTCTCTCTCTCTATCTATCTATCTATCTATCTATATATATATATATATATATATATATATATATATATATATATATAATGCTCTTGATTTAAAGAAAAACATCAGGAGCTCCTAAACCTTTAAAACCATCTAAAATTATGCCCTTTTTAAGAATGACTTGGTAAGGGAATAAATTGAGGTTATGTAAGCAATTTGACCTTGCTTTTCAAGATTTGAATGTGTTGCATCATATTGTAGGGCTTAGTGCCATATTGATTTATTAAATTCTTTATTAGGCTAACTTTTTTTTTTCTTTTTTCTTTTTTCTTTCTTTCTTTCTTTCTTTCTTTTTTTTTTTTTTTTTTTTGCTTTCCAAATTGTTCAATCCTTTTCAGTTCTTTGCATAATTTTAGTTATTGATGGTTCCAGTTATTTCTCTAGTGCTAGTTTGAGTCATGGTTATCGAGTTTGGAGGGTTAACATTTAAGGAAAATAATAATTGGTTCACTTGAATTCAAAAGCTGAACTCTACAAAACTTACTTCTGTGGTGCGTTCAGTATATTGTCTATATGCAGATTTATGATACATGACCATGTTATCATAGGGACAAAGCATTGTGCTTGTGCGATCCCAAGTTTTTTTTTTTTTAAAACATTTCACAGTGGAGCATGCTATCCAGTTTACAGTTACATTGTAATATTCAAAAAACGGATGCATTCACCTAATCAATTAAGCTTTTTTTTTTATTGGCTCAAGGGTCTTTATGGTAGCAGGTTGCTGATTATTCGAAACCCAACCTCATAGTGTTCATCAATGTATTTTTATCCGTCTTTTTCAAATTTTCCATATTTATTATATTAACTGTTTTCCTCATGTTAAACCCTCAGGTGAAGGAAATTCTTATAGAGGAGTCAAATGTGCAGCCTGTTAATAGCCCTGTCACAGTTTGTGGTGATATCCATGGCCAATTTCATGACCTGATGAAACTTTTCCAGACTGGAGGTCATGTTCCTGAGACAAGTTATATATTTATGGTAAAATGTAATTCAATATTTTTTGTGTGTGTAGCATTTATCAAGTTGTCGTCATGGATTGAAAAACAATCATATTTACATGTTATTTTGTAACTATTTGTTAGGGTGATTTTGTTGATCGAGGATACAACAGTCTAGAAGTTTTCACAATTCTATTGCTTCTTAAAGCCAGGTGCTATTCAGATACATTAATTTATCATGACCACCCTTCCACTCTTTTGCATTCCTTTTTATTGAAACATGTATGATGTATCTTATAAACAGCGGCTTACTTTTTGCATGGGAAGCGAACACATGTATTTATTCATGCAGATTAACAAACTTTTATACCCGATAATCTCTGCTGTTTGCTTATATTAAAATGTATATTAATTTGCATTAAAACTTCTTCAAGATGCAAATGAAAGTTTGGTTGATGATTGGGTTGATATTTATGATGATCAGGTAAGCGAATATTTATTATGATCAAAGAACATGTTTTAACCAAGGTTTGAGGTTTCGTCCGGTACCCCGAAATTTTGGGGTTACCGGACCGGTGCCGGTCCTTGGCGGTCCGAAACCGACGATAAAAACTGGTTTTGGACCTAGGACAAAGAAAAAAAATTGATCGAAGCATTTCACCAGCGAAATCGAGTAATCAAGCAACTCGAATGTCTATAACATAGATAAATTTGAACCAAAACCTACAGCAGCGTAGTAGATTTCTTCAGAAATTAAGGCTTCAAAGAATGATAATCGGGAGTTATTTTTTCTCTCTTATCTGTTAACTCGATTGGAAATTTCATGATCGAATATTTCGACATCGACAGATTGATCGATTTTATATTTTCATTTTTGTTCGAATCGATGGCTTTTTTCCGATTGTTTTGTTTTTCTGAAGAGTAGCGAATGGATTAGGGAACGTGTTTCTGGAGAGTGGGTTTTTGGGGCAATTTATTTTTGGTCAAACGGAAAGACAGCCTGTGCTGTTAACAGTCATGTCATGCTTTTATTTTGTTTTGTTTCGTTTGAAATTCTGGACTTCTGACTCTTGCAGCCTTTTTCTCTTTGAAGCATGTAAAAGGATATATAAATATAAAAGGGAGTTCATGTTGTATTCTGTTAGACCCAAGTGTGGTTCTAACACCCAAATTGATTAGAAACAAGATAAAGTAAAGCAGAAATAAAAAAGAACACACAAGATTTATAGTGGTTCGACGAAGAATTGCCTACGTCCACTTAGTTTTCACTATATTCAGTAATTCAGTTACAAAGGCAATGTAAGATTCACTCACAACTCGCTTTTGCTCACTCAAATGATTAAAACAAGAAATGAAAGATGGTTTGGATTTTCCGGGAGTAAAGGAATTCGAATGATAGAGGTACTTGGATTCTCAAAAGTGCTCAAAAAAAGATCCTTCTCTTTGTCTCCAGATGGGGTATTTATAGGTGTGAATTTGCCTGAGATTCAATCCGGGTCGGAACACGTGTCATCCATCGCACTCTCTTCGGGTTCGGATGGACCATCAAGCTGTCAACACATCAAAGAGACGGACGTTAGGGGTAGGAATTAGTCATATCCGGTCCGGTTCTCCAGGCGATTTCATAGGAGACTTTCCTGGATCATGGGTGTGGGTCGGAGACGTGCAGATTGGGGGCTCGGATCGGAATACCCGATCCGAACCGGAGTAGCTTGGACGTCTCTTCTTCTCTAATTATGCTCCGCTCCGATCCAGCGTCGTGGCAAGCAGACGGCTTTCCGATCCACCTGAGATTTATTGGCCTTCCGATCCGATCAGATATGCTTCGCCAATTTATCCAGTAGGAGACATCCGATCCGAACAGAGAATTCTATCCGACCCGAACCGATATGCTGCTATCACTCTGAAGTGGTGTTTTCTTCCGATCCGAACCGGAGTCTTATAACTTAAAATACTCTTCAATGGTTGGTTTCTTGACTTTGTGTTGCCTAGTTCACAAAGTAGGCTAACATTTTGCCCCCTCAAAGGATGCTTTCGTTGTACAAAGCGTGCTTTGATGTCGTTTAACCAGAATTGTCAGGGGTAATGCACAGATTTCTGTTCGGTTCGGCGTCCGACCCGAACACATCTTCTTCGTTTCTGAGCAAATTTGGGTACTCATCTCGCCATGTAATGCCTCTTGCAGGTATGCTCCTTCTTTACTCTCCTTCTCTTCAATTCGAGTCGGATGCTAAATCAACGTGTGAAATTTCCACTCGGTTCGGATTCCGATCCGAAGCGTATTCGTGGATTCAGTTCTTAGACACTGGGCCTTCAGAGAGAGTTGTGCTACTGGGCTTCCACTCCGGTCCGATCGGGCGAGACAAGATAGGGAGACGAGGAGTCAATTCCATTCTTTATATAAACCCATCACCGTCTTCATTTCTTTCTTCTTCGTTTCTATTGCCGCTCGGACCCAAGCATCGAAAACCTTAAAAACTCTAAAACTCCGAACTCCTTTCTTGTAGATTCCTCAAATCAAGCACATAGGTAGCTTTTTAATCTCGAATAACATCATAATAAACGTTCTTGATTTCACTTTACGGTCGATTGGAACGGTTTAGACACAGAGCTTCGCTTGAATTCCACGTCGTCACTGGTGGATGCGCCGTCACTTCGAGGCGTCGCGAGGCTGGAGAGGGCAAATTTCTGCCCTTAACAATGGCTTTGGCGATGAAACGGACTCGTTCGTGAGAAAGGGGGAGAAGAGGAAGAAGACAAGGAGCGTGGTGACCAACTGGAGTCGGCTCGGGTAGAAGATGAAGGAGCGGAAAGGAAGGAGTAGGATAAGGGATCGGTCCGGGTTTCACACTTTAGAAAGACAGGGAGGACAGAAAACGTCGGTTCGGGTCGGGGAAGTGAAGGTCGAAGTAAATGGATCGGTTGAGTGGTGCTAGTTTGGTTCGGATCGGGCCATCCGATCCGATCAGATCAGTCCTGCCTCCGAACCCATTGCTTCCCTTGTCTCGAACTGGCCCTGCTCTAATGACGCATCCGAACCGATTACTATCTGTGTTTGTATTGAGCCAGCCATCATACACATATCCGAACCGATCCGAACATATCAAATTTGGCACATAAAGACTACCCAATTAATTCAACTAACGCTTACTCTAGATGGATATACTTCGCGAACAGTTAGGATAGTGCCTTGCGAACATAAACGAGAATCAAGGACAAATCTGACTGTCATTTTCTCTTTAAAGCTTCGTCTTGCATTGCTGTACTTCTATTTTGTATTTCCCACATTTGTTGCATACACTTTAGTTCACACACATACACAAAAGAGGGGACACGGGATAACTCGCTCTAATCCGTGCTATTGCTTCTTCAATAGTTCCATGACAATGAGGCCCCGACGCTCTTCTCGTTTAGCTGAGAGGAAAAAAGCTCCAGAAACTTCCAACAAAACCACTCTCGAGGATATATCTTCTTCATCTGACCCAGAATGGGACAGCGAGGGTCCGGATTACGGAGTTGGCCATCGGGAAAGCGATGAACTGTCTTCAGAAAACGAAGTTTCCCTAGGCTTTGAGGAGGAAGGAGGGATTGGTGACAACCGAGCACCCGATGAATTTGACTCAGCCATTATATTGGAATCACCTCCAGATTCCGTAGAATCAACAATTGACAATGCCCGACTCGTGAGAATTTGCTTGAAGTACGGAATAATGAAGAGAGACACTCTAGTGCCCTCACGTTCTGACCGTCCACATAACCCTCCAGAAGGATATATGACGGTCACTCGTTTGATGTGCATGGTTGGCGCCATTCCTCCTTTCTCGCCTTTCATCGTCGACTTCTTAAGACAAATGCGGATTGCCCCCATGCAGCTGCATCCCAATTCATATGCCTATCTGCATACCTTATTCATAGCATATCGTGAAATTCTAGGCGTGGAGCTTACGTTTGACGATGTTCATTTCTTCTATAATTTCAAACATCGGACTAGGGAAACCCCTTCTTTCTGTTACTTTGAGTCGGTCCCAAAGAGGAAGATAATCTCTACGCCGTTTAGCAGCAAGGCTGGAGATTCCAGACTGGAGTGGTTCTATATAAAGCAGCAGTCTGGATGCGCCAGAAGATGGATAAAATCAAGTAAAGCACTGATTTCCTGACCCTGGACTTTATACACTTGAATCATCACCCTGACCTGTTTTCCTTTTTATTTGCAGTCGATAATCCCAAACAGGTATCAGACCAAGTGTTCTTTGATCGAATGCACCGTCTCCTCAATGGCGATCAAAAATTCCTTACTATTGACGAGGTTCTTAAAGATGAGTATCTTCATTTTCACGGGCTGCTATCCGTCTACCGTAGCATCGGTCATGGGACAGTCCCTTATGCATATATTCCTCCAGTGGAAACAGTTCCAGAAATAGGGGAAGGCTCGGGAATTCCTGCAGCTCCTCTTCAAACTTCACCCTCTCCTTCTTCCACTCAAGATGATGAACTGGCTAATCTGGCCAAAAAACATCGTAAAGGGTATATTGCCCCCGAGGAAACTACCTCGGTAGACAAATCAAAATCTCCCCAAGGGTCGCCACCCCACGCTTCCGAAGGGGATGTTCCTAGCACCGACGAGCACATATTTCAGGGTTTGGGGGATCTCCCCTTACCCGAGACTATATATACTTCGGAAGATTTCAGAAAGGACCCTTTAGTCTTCACTTCTTCTGAAGAGACTACTCCTGCTAAGGCCAAAGAACCTGCCCGCACCAGTCTAGCTTCAGACTCGGGTTGGTTGGGGGGAACACACACACCACATAGGATGCACTTTGCACCGTAGCACTAGCATTCATTGCACTTCTTTTTCCATGGATCCGTCGATTCTAAACTTCGTTTAACTTATCGTGCAGGTACAATGTCTCGATCTTCTTATGATATACGAAAGCTTCGCCGCAGCATGTCCAATCCTCCCCAGGATGCCGAATATAATCGCCGGGATGACCGCGGCAGGGAGGAAAGAAGACCCTATGATCCTTATCGACCTCGATCCTCACGCTCCCGCTCACCAGTCCGACCGGAACAAGAAAAATACAAAAGCTATCAAGGTCGTAGGGAGGAGAATAGACCACAATCTAGGGATTCTACTTCCTCCCATGAAAAGCGGAGTAGAGAGAAGACACCTCCAAAGGAAACTGGGTCTAGAAGTAAGCAAAAAGTCCCTGCTACTAAGCGACCTCGGACAGACAAGGGTTCTACAGAATCTTCCTCGGGAAGGGACACTGAACTAACAATCCTCGCCCCTCCTCCACCAGACGCGGGAACCGCAGTAAGGCTGGCATACTTAAAGGAGCAATTTCCCGAGCACTACTTCGAGTCTCTGACCTTTCTACCTTCCCTCGAACCTATTTCTTCTAATTGGGCAGAGGAGGCCAGAGCAAAGATTGATTTGGTGGAAAAACAATATACCGAAATGTTCAAGTATTCCCGCACTCTTTCTAGAATCATCCGCACGCTAATGACAAATGCTGACTCAATGCACAAAACTGCGGAGGAAGATGCTAAGGCCCTAAAAACTTTAGGAAAAAATTTAGAGGATACTCAAGCTCAACTAGCTATCGCTCAAAAGAACGCTTCTAACTTCAAACAACAGTTTGAGGACATGCAAAAGCGCTATCATGATTTGCTAGAATCCTACACTCAGGAGCGTTCTGAGTTGAAGAAACAAGCTGACGAGGCCAAATCAGAGGCTGCGAAGGCACGTCTTGCTTATGCTGAGCTTGAGCAGAAAAACGCCGAGTTAGCGAAAAGGAGCGCAGAGTTAGAAAAGAAAAACGCTGATTTGGCTCCAAAATTGTTAGAGGCGGAAAACAGGGCTGCTCTGGCTGAAGGCAATGTGGAATGCGCCATTAAATCTGCGGAGGAAACCCGCAAACAATTATCGGAGGCGGAGGCCGATATTCAGGGCTTCGGCGAGCTAATGATCGAATTCTTCGCGCACATTATTCGTCGTCGAAACATTTCCTGGATCGAGGACTATCCATCCACTTTGGTTCATGTGTGGAATCAAATCGTCGAGTGGGAAAAAGAAGAGCTTAAGGTCGATTCCCTCGATGAAGATAAGTTGATGGAGAAGTACTTGAGAGACGACGAACCGGAGCGCCTAGCTGAAGGGCGCCGCCTAATTGCTGAGGCCATGGAAGAAGAGAGGCGGAAGTCCAAACAGAAAACCATTCCTGAAGCTGGTTCCTCTTCTTCTGCTCCTATAACTCCTGAAGTAGAAGGGTATGATCCCGAAAACCCGGGAATTCCCCGAACAACTTTACTGTCTCCCATTCCTGAAATAACTCCAGAGGTAGTAGTCACCCCCGCTGAAAAGTCTTCAGAAGGTATCCCTATCTTTTCTCCTCAATTTGTCAAGGCTACTACTACCTTTGGCTACACGACTGAACGTTCGATGAGAAATCCTTTGCCCTTGCCTGAGTTGATAACCGATGTTTCTCATTTTGTAGGCGTTGAATCCTCCGCGAAGACAGATGTAGTTCAAGGAACTACCACTGGGACAAAGCCCGCTGATAGAGTCAAAGAAGGAGAAGACAGGGCTGCTTCCACAGACCTGGGGGAAAGAAGTGAGCCAACTAAGGTGACTACTCCTCATGACGAAGAAATGATTGCAGCTCTAAAAGACGACGGAGGAGACGAGGGGCATGATGAGGAACCAGAGGTTACAATAACCGGGGAGTCGAAAAGCGCTGATGACATTACCTTGGCTGCCATGAAAGCTGATCAAGACAAGCGCTTGCAATTAAAGGCTGAAGAATTAGACCCTGAGGTCCTCAAGCCCCTTGCAGTTGTGGATGCAGGTTCAAGGTTAGTTGTTAAGCTTTCAACTAGATCTATCACCGAAGAACTCGCTAAAAAATCTTCTTTTGATTCCAGTGCCCAGCCCTCCGGGAAGAAGTCTGCTGGCTCCGGTGCTACACCTTCAGGGAAAAAGAAATCAAAGCGAATTTTGACTGAAGCCGAGAGGGAAGCAAAGGATGCGGAAAAAGCTGCCAAAAAATCGAAGGCTCATCCCAAACCCAAATAGTGGGTTCTCCTGTGTCCTTTTAGCATCTTTGTAAATCAATAAGTGCTGCCACAACAGCAGCTCCCGCACTTTCTTTTTTAGTCATTTCCCTGTACAAATTCATTCATTTGTAAATAAAAATAATTCACTTTTTGCAATGTTTATCTGTTAGCAGCTCTGCACTTATGTAAAAATGCATATCTATGGTTATGAAACAAAGTTGTGGAAAGGGGAGATATGTGTATGTATATGTGTCCCCAGTCAATCTCCATAAGTTATTCAGTGCTTAACCATGCAATCTGAATACTCCCGATTCTCTAACGGGATAGCATTTCCTGTATCATCAACACCTGTTGTTTTTCCTGGCATTTCTTTTATACTCTCTCTCATTCTCTCGAGAGTTAGAGTTCGAGTTCAGTTATTTGTTTATTCCCCGGTCGTTCAACGGGAAAAGATTTCTTTCTCGGCGCTCGATCGGAGACGCCTTTATACTCTCTTTCTCTCTGGAAAGTTAGAGTTCGAAGTTGAACCTCTTTCTCAGCGCTCAGTCGGAGACGCTTTTATACTCTCTCTCTTTCTCTGGAGAGTTAGAGTTCAGAATAGAATTTCTCTTTTAGCACTCAGTCTGAGGCGCTTTTATACTCTCTCTCTTTCTCTGGAGAGTTAGAGTTCAGAATGTCGTTTTCTCATTCTTTTATGTCTTATTGCACAAATAATCATTGTGCTTCTTTTTATGTTCAAACTGTTTCAACCTTTTTAGGCTCTAAATTATCCTGTATTTTATAATCTCAACAGAACAACTAACGAATGTAAATGCATAAAAGTAAATAACACACAATATTTTTATAGTGGTTCAGCTAAGTCGTAGCCTACATCCACTTTATAGTCCTTTATTCATATCATCAGATTTTCCCAAGGCAAGTCGTGCCTTATTACAGAGTTTACATGAAGAACAGCAAAAAGTATAGCATTTCTAATCCAAATATCGCATTAAGTGTTGGGCATTCCATGCTCGAGGGACTTCTTCGCCATCTACGGTCGTTAACTTGAATGTTCCTTTATCAAGTTTCCGTTGGATGACAAAGGGTCCTTCCCATTTTGGGCCGAGGTGAGGAAAGGATGGAAAAACTCTCTTTAACACCAAATCTCCTGGTTCAAAAGTTCTGAGACGAACTTTTTTGTCATAATAGCGTGCCATCTGACGCCGATGTCTCGCTGCACGCAAGTCTGCTTCGTCCCTTTTCTCTTCGATTTCATCAAGAGACTCAAGTAGAAGTGCCCGATTCGTCATCGGGTCATAATACGTGACCCTGTGGGAAGGAACTTCCAGTTCAACTGGAATTACTGCTTCTGAGCCAAAGGAGAGAGAGAAAGGGGTATGACCGGTAGCCGTTTTAAACGTTGTTCGATATGCCCACAAGGCTAGGGGCAATTCATCAACCCATTTTGCCTTTGCACGTTCTAATCGCTTCTTGAGGATGGATTTTATTACCTTGTTTATTGCCTCTACTTGCCCATTAGATTGTGGATAGGCAACTGCAGTATATCGTTTGTCTATCTTATATTTCTGGCAAAAGTTTCTGAACTCAGTGCTATCAAATTGGGTCCCGTTGTCGGTAATAATCGTCCTTGGGATCCCGAATCGGCATATAATATTTCGGACCACAAAACTTATCACCTTTCTTGTGGTGATCTTAGTCAAGGGTTCAGCTTCCACCCACTTTGTGAAATAATCCACGGCTACTATGGCATACTTAGCTCCCCCTTTAGCAATTGGTAAAACTCCAATGATATCGATTCCCCATGTGGCAAATGGCCAAGGACTCACCATCGATTTAAGCTGGGTTGATGGTGCCCTGGGGATTTTGGCGAATCTCTGGCACTTATCGCAGCGTCGTGAATAATCAGCTGCATCCTTGTTGATCGTAGGCCAGAAGTATCCGTACCGCAATATTTTCTTTGCTAAAGTTTGACCTCCTGTATGATCTCCACACTCACCTTCGTGCACTTCTCTCAGTACACGCTTGATGTCGTCGTGTGCGATACATCGTAACAGGGGCATAGAAAATCCTTGTCTATAGAGGGTATCGTCTTGTATAACATATCTGGTAGCTTTGCGCACTACAGCCCTCTTTTCACTCTTCTTTAATGGGAATGTCCCATTCTTACGAAAATTCTTGATTGGAGTCATCCATGACTCCTTCTCTGGTTCCGCTTCAAGAACGAATTCCATTTCCATTGACTCAAAGCTTGGCGACTCCAACGTTTCAATTGGAATTACCTCAGTCTCTTCTGGATTGTCAGAACTAGCCAATTTTGCTAGTCTATCTGCTTTCTGATTTTCTACTCTGGGAATATGTGTTATGTTGTACCGTTCTAAGCTACTTAATAGCTCTTTCACCTTCCTGAGGTAAGCGACAAGTCGAGGTCCTCGAGCCGCGAACTCCTCTCGCACTTGACAAACAACAATCTTAGAGTCACAAAATATGTCCATCACTTTTACCCCGAGGTCTTTAGCGAGTTTCAGCCCGGCAATCAGGGCTTCATACTCAGAGTCATTGTTTGTTGCCGAAAATTCTAATCGCAGGGCGTAATATAACGACCGTCCTTCCGGAGTAACTAAGACAATTCCAGCTCCGGATCTTCGGTCATTTTTAGCTCCATCTGTATATAGTCTCCACGGATTCATCTCTAGCTTATCCTCAGATCTGACCACTTGGTCATTGATTATTTCTTCCTCTGGAATGGTGAACTCCGCAATAAAGTCTGCTAGAGCTTGCCCCCTGATTGACTTTCGTGGTTGAAAATTCAAATCAAACTGGCTTAGTTCTATGTTCCATTTAATCAACCTTCCCGACACTTCGGGTCTCTGCAACATCTGTCTTAACGGCTGATCGGTGTATATGGTTATTGGATGGGCTTGGAAGTAGTGACGAAGTTTTCGGGATGCAATCAAGAGGCTGTAAGCAAGCTTCTCGATCTTTGGGTAGTTGCGCTCTGCCGCTGCTAATTTCTTACTCACATAGTATACTGGCCTTTGTACTTTGTCTTCTTCTCGAACCAGAACTGTGCTGACAGCGTGAGCCGAGACTGCTAGATAAACAAATAGTTCCTCGTGGTCTACGGGCTTTGATAAGATTGGCGGTTTTTCTAACAGCTCTAACAGATTTTGAAAAGCCTCGACACAATCGGGAGTCCACTGGAAGTTCTTCTTTCCCCTTTTTATCAAATCAAAAAATGGAACACATTTATCGGTGGCTTTGGAGATGAATCTACTTAGCGCCGCTACCTTCCCTGCCAGACTTTGGACGTCTTTAATTTTCCTTGGTTCTTTGATATTTCTAATCGCCGCTATCTGGCTAGGGTTGATCTCAATTCCTCGGGAACTCACAATGAAGCCAAGGAACTTTCCCGATGCTACTCCAAATGAACATTTTAAAGGATTCAATTTCATACGGTATTTTCGCAAGATACCAAACATTTCTGCTAAGTCTCGCGTATGACTGGAGGACTGCTTTGATTTAACCAGCATGTCATCCACATAAACTTCCATAGTTTTTCCTATCTGATCGTAAAACATTCTATTTACCAATCGCTGATAAGTAGCTCCAGCATTTTTTAATCCGAACGGCATTACAACATAACAATATAATCCCAAATTCGTAATGAAACTCGTATGCTCTTGATCTGGTACATGCATAGGAACTTGATTGTATCCAGAGTATGCATCCATGAAAGAGAGAAGTTCATGACCTGCTGTCGAGTCTACAAGCTGGTCAATTCTGGGAAGTGGGAAACTATCTTTTGGGCAAGCCTTATTTAAATCTGAAAAGTCAATACAAGTTCGCCACTTTCCGTTTGGCTTCTTTACCAAGACAGGATTCGATATCCAGTCGGGATAAGTCGAATCTCGAACAAATCCATTTTGCTTCAATTTCTCTACTTCTTCTTTGAGAGCAGCCGACCTCTCTGGGCCCAGCATGCGTCTCTTTTGTTTCACAGGCGGATGCTTCGGATTTACATTCAGTTTGTGACTGATAATGGAAGACGATATCCCACACATGTCAGCATGGGTCCAGGCGAACACATCTAAATTTGCCTTCAAGAAGTCCGTCAATTCTTCAGCACGACGTGGATCCAATTGGGAACCAATCTTCAAAACTTTCGTAGGATCAGCTTTATCAACAGGAATTTCCACTGTCGCTTCATTAGGAGTTGCATTTCTAGCCTCTGGTTCCTCGTCTTTTCTAGGATCCAGGTCTTCAGGCGTTCCTCTGGGCAACTCCTGTGGGTTCGATCTCTCTAATTGCTATGCCGAGTCCCCCTTCGAGGGAGGTGAGGCATCCTTATTTTCAGCATTTACTCCTTTCATCAACATCTTCAGTTCGGCCACATAGCAGGCCCGTCCAGAAACCTGATCCCCTCTTATTACTCCAGTTCCGGCTTCGGTTGGGAACTTTAGTAACAAGCACCAAGGGGCGATACAAATTCTAAACTCAGCGAGGGCAGGTCTCCCTAAAAATGCGTTATATGGCGAATCTACGTCCAGTACTACAAACTGAAGCATTCGCACTCTTCTACGTTCTCCTTGCCCTAAAGTCACGGGCAACTCTATGTATCCCATGGGAGCTGTCGTCGCTCCGTTGAAACCTCTAATCCATCCTTCACAAGGTTTCAGATCTTCAAGCTCAAGCTTCATCTGATCAAATGACTTCTTGAACAAAATATTAACGGAACTTCCGTTGTCTACTAATACCTTATGGACCAAGGCCGGCCCAATAGTGGTAGTAATAACCAACGGATCATTGGTGGGAGATTGTATTCCCGTGTTGTCTCGGCTGCGAAACACCACGTCATCGAACATGGTTTTTTGTTGTTTTATGGGGGTGACATCTTCCGAATCGTTACCTTCATTCACATCTAGATGCTTGGCAGCATTCACATATTGGTCCATTGACCTAAAGCTTCGGATTGCCGGGTGAGGTCCGCCTACTATGGAGTTGATGACGATCCCTTTACCTTTCTGCTGTGCGGTAGGCTTAGGAGCAGGTAGGATTTGCTTTGGAGCCTGCTCTCCTTGCCCCCTGTCCCCTCGGGGCAACCTTGTACTCATCCAACTTTCCTTCACGCAGCAGCTTTTCAATTACATCCCTCAAATGTCGACACTCATTGGTCGAATGTCCATGTGTTCCGTGAAACAAGCAAAATTTTCCTGTCGCCATTTCTTTCTCGGTCGAATCACGAGGTGGCGGTCTTTTGTACTGCAACACATTATACGTGTCCAGGTAAATATTTTCCAGGGTGTCATTCAATGGTGTATAGTTCTCGTAGTTCTGGAATCGGGGCCTTTTGTTTGGGTCGCTTCCCCTATTTCTGTTCCTCCTGTTACCGTTCGAATTACGGTTGTTGTTGTTTCCCCCGTTCCCAGTATTGCTGTTTCCACCCTTGTTTCCTACATTTACTTCAACCTTGCCAGAACTTTCCCCGGACTGCTTTACGGCAATATTACTCTGCACATTCTCCTTTGAAGCTGTCTCAGACTTTCTCTTCCGGTTTGCCCGGGCCTCCTCTCGTCTTAGATAAATATCGGCTTTTTCGTAGAATATCGCCCTTGTGGGGGGTGTCTTCCCAGAAAGGTAGTCTCCAAATTCAGATTCAGGATCGACTCCTTCCTTCAATGCCATCAGAATAGTGGGCTCATGCGGGTCACTGACCTCAGTTACCGCTTGGTTAAAACGATCTAAATATGCCCTTAAAGACTCTCCTGGTGCCTGTTTGATCCTCGGCAATTCAATAACACTCTTGGACTTGCGGGCATGTAGTCGAAACTGGTTCATGAAACGCTCGCTTAGTTCTTTGTAATTGGAAATTGAACGAGGAGGAAGTCGGGTAAACCAAAATAAAGCCACATCTTCTAGGTAGATTGGGAACGCTTTGCACTTTACTTCATCGGGGGTAGCAGCGGCATTCATAAGCCACGAATACCGCATCAAGTGCTGTCCTGGATCAGTCCTTCCGTTATATTTATCCATCTGTGGCAAGTTAAAGCGTCGGGGGAACTGGAAGTCTAGGATGTCGTCAGTGAACGGAGTATGGCTTCGCTCAATGCCATAGTCTTCATTTGTATAATTCCGGCTTTCGGACATAATTTGACGAACCATCGCCTGCACATCGGCACTAGTTAGGGGCTGCTCAGGTTCCCTGGCCCTAGTGTCCGAGTTCCTTCGGGGCTCTTGCTCAGGAGATGCCCTTCTTCTTCGAGCTGCCTCTGCTCGATTCCTTTCCCTGCGTTCCCGGTCGATCTCGGGAAGAGGGGATTGGAGTCTTTGCCCCCGAGTGGGGCTATCGTTTCCTAATGCTCGTGCGATATCCTCGCGAGATCCCAAAGATCCAAACGTTAGCTGCTCCACGTTCTGAGGTCGTTCGAGTGGCCTTCGTTCACGGGGCCTCTCTTCCTCGGAAGATGAAGATTGATCTACGGGTGTATGACGAACTGGTGACGGAGTTCTTTGCCGGCGGAGCTCATTGATTTCCCGACTCATGAGCCTCATATTTTCCTGCATCATGAGATTGGTGCGCTCATGAACTCTCATAGCTTCCCTCGTGCTCTCAAGCATATCAAGCAAGCGCGAGAAATCTCCTTGAGTGATGGGAGCAGATGGATTGACCTGGTCTCCAACCCTGGCAGCTGGAATTGGAGCATTCGCGGGGACTCGAGTAGATGTTCCAGCTTCACCAAGCATCGGGTCGGATCGGAGGTAGGAAGTCGGGTCGGATCGGAGCTGGGGTGCCTGGTCGGATCGGTGTGCGGCGAGCAAGTCGGGTCGGTTCAGACTGGGGGAGTGCACTGCTTCAGAGTCTCCAACCCGGATCGGATCGGAGCTTTCCCCTTGCTGTCGGTTCGGGTTTCCTGCATTGATTCTCCCTGCTGCTGAACTCTGCCCCCTAGACCTTGTTACAACAGCGTGTTGCTGATCTTCACCAACTCCATTTCCTTGAACAGACTGGACTTCCTTGCCTTTTCCTCTGGCCATGAGTCTTTGACAATTACTTCAACGAATGTAAGAAAGTGGAGAAACTTAAGGATTCACTTCTTTGAACCCAACGGTCCAAAAAGTAGAAAGAGATCCCGGAAAATAAAGAATTTAGATGAGGTTTCTCAGTGAAAGCACCAAAATGTTAGACCCAAGTATGGTTCTAACACCCAAATTGATTAGAAACAAGATAAAGTAAAGCAGAAATAAAAAAGAACACACAAGATTTATAGTGGTTCGGCGAAGAATTGCCTACGTCCACTTAGTTTTCACTATATTCAGTAATTCAGTTACAAAGGCAATGTAAGATTCACTCACAACTCGCTTTTGCTCACTCAAATGATTAAAACAAGAAATGAAAGATGGTTTGGATTTTCCGGGAGTAAAGGAATTCGAATGATAGAGGTACTTGGATTCTCAAAAGTGCTCAAAAAAAGATCCTTCTCTTTGTCTCCAGATGGGGTATTTATAGGTGTGAATTTGCCTGAGATTCAATCCGGGTCGGAACACGTGTCATCCATCGCACTCTCTTCGGGTTCGGATGGACCATCAAGCTGTCAACACATCAAAGAGACGGACGTTAGGGGTAGGAATTAGTCATATCCGGTCCGGTTCTCCAGGCGATTTCATAGGAGACTTTCCTGGATCATGGGTGTGGGTCGGAGACGTGCAGATTGGGGGCTCGGATCGGAATACCCGATCCGAACCGGAGTAGCTTGGACGTCTCTTCTTCTCTAATTATGCTCCGCTCCGATCCAGCGTCGTGGCAAGCAGACGGCTTTCCGATCCACCTGAGATTTATTGGCCTTCCGATCCGATCAGATATGCTTCGCCAATTTATCCAGTAGGAGACATCCGATCCGAACAGAGAATTCTATCCGACCCGAACCGATATGCTGCTATCACTCTGAAGTGTGGTGTTTTCTTCCGATCCGAACCGGAGTCTTATAACTTAAAATACTCTTCAATGGTTGGTTTCTTGACTTTGTGTTGCCTAGTTCACAAAGTAGGCTAACATATTCTATTTCCCTGTCATTTTTATTTATCGTTCACAAGTTCACTATTAAAATACTAAAAACCGAAACCGAAATAAAACCAAAACTACCGACCGAAATTTACGAAATCAGTTGAAACTAATAAATTTTCAAACGACCGAAACCGAAACCGAGTTCCCAAACCTTGGTTTAACATTCGTTATTTCAAATATATGTTCATAATCTTTTTTAATATTGCTATACCAGTTCTTTTTAAATATGTAATTGTTAGGAACAAATTTACATGTGCATGCTAATGCTACAAGGATATCAATAATAGCTACATATCTTGCACATTTCTGGTAAACGTGTATAGAAGTCATCTCATGTGTTGTAGAGTAAAATTTATACTGTCAGCTGAAATCTTTACGATCATAGATCTGGAACTCTTGATATATGTTGTGTGCTTGTTTCAGAACATGAAAGTAATGTGTTAGGAATATCATCTGTTTTGCATCTTAAAAGTTAGCAGACACAACTTACATTCTTGAAGAAGATGAAACATTGAACTTCTGTTTCATAATCTTTCATTGTGTAGCTGGATTCATATAGATTTTTGTTTTTCTCAACAGCTTGTGATGATAGTCAGCAAAATATCTCTGTAGGAAATATTTCCATCACTAAAGTACTTGAAATACTTTTCTTTCTGCACCGTTGAAGCTTGTCGTCACAATCACATTTGTCAACTCTCTACCGTTAACATTATTTGATTGGGTAACCGGTTTTCTCATTAGCTTCGTCCATATTATTAGTGGAGTCTGTCATTAAACCTGTTTATGCCATCAGTGTATGTGATTTAGTGAACATTTTTGAATGATAATTTTGTGTTTAGAAAATGGACTATATTTAGAGGAGGAGAATGTTAAGAGCCCGGTTGCAACAATTTTTTTAGTTACCAGGAGTCTAGGACTGATCTGACCAATGTATCATTATGGTGTTCTAAAATTTACTCTGATGTAGTAGTACCTTTTTGGAAGCCCGTTATTCAAGTTCTTACTGAGATGTCAAGGTAGGATGTGTTTATCTATTATGTCTTGTCTTCCAGTTGTTAGCACTGACTGCCCTCATCTATGACTCAGATTCATCTCTTCAATCATGTCTGCGGTCTAAGTTGTTTTATTAACTTGTAATCTGTTTGGAGCTGCAGTTGTCGCATATGATATGCAGAATTCATTTGTGATATCCTGATTTCTTTCTGATATGAAATAGTTATTTACCAGATATCCGTCTCATATGACGTTGTTGCGAGGAAATCATGAAAGCAGACAATTAACTCAGGTAGATATTGACATTTGAATTTTGAACTGGACTTGAGTATAATTGTTTGTTGGAGCATCTCCACTGTGTAAAAGCTGATATCCTTCTATTATTTCTGTTCTCTTTTCATTTTATCCTTATATATTATATTTGTTCCCTTTGATTTACCTTGCAATATTCTATCTCCAGTTTTTGTCTGTTTCTGTAAAAAATATATGCGTATGTTTTTCGTTAATTGTATTATTCTAAGATAACTTCAATATTCTACTCTAGCTTACTTGAGAAGTGCCTTAATGTTTCATTTTATGTCTCATCTTCATGATGCATTCATTTAGTAAATCTTTAGTCCAAGCCAGATTCGAAACCTACGAGGCTTATTTTTATGGTGGTTTCTACAAGTAATTCTAAATGATATTAGTAGTAAAATAAAATTAGGTATTTAGGTGGCATTACATAGTTATACAGGATCTAGGTAGCGTATAGCTACAGGTAAAGATAAGTAAATTTTATCATAAATCCTCTGCAGTCTTGGTTTTCTTTGTATTATAGATGCTAATGTCATCACCACAGTTAGTTGTAAAATCTAAAACAAGCATACCAGTTAAGTATAGGTGGACGCACTAAAACGATGCGCGCTCTCTCCTAGCGTTCGCCTGCTTTATTGTTAAGAAATGTGCTATTTTCTTTTTCCTTTGAAACTACTAGCAAAACCAACAGAAATTTATCTTTGCCATCGCTGTCATCAACATATGGAATATGTATGATATGTATTAACATATTAATAACACTGAAAATAACACATTATCAGCTGCTAGTAAATGGGTTTGTTACTTTTTTCATAATTATGACCATTTGGATTTTTTTGTGACTTGGCATAGAAAGCCTAATCTCATTAATATGCATGTGGGAGAGTCAATAACTAATGTGATTATCCATGCGACAAACAAAAAAGTGTTAAATAATTTTCACCATTTATTGTAACTACTTTTGAGAGAGTGCTGCATGGTGGTTTTGGATATGACAATAGATACTAAGAAGAGGATATCGAATCTCACTATTTCTTATGACCTCATGATTACTAATATCTTCTTCAAAAAGATATTCACATCCGATTACCTTCGGTGGTGACCAACACTCTAGTCATATATGCTTTGTTCTTATTAGAAGAGATGACAAACGAGCTTGTGTAGATTGCAAAGCCATACATGAAGAATGTGTTATCTCACAACGTCAGCTTTTGGTATTCGTGTTTCATCTTCAGGCGTTTAAGGAAATAAGCTAAGATTAGTAGGACGAAATGATGGAAGCTCAAAGAAGACGTCTCAAGGATGTTTAAGGATAAATGAGCTAAGATTAGTAGGATGAAAAAGTGTAAGCTCAAAGAAGACGCCTCACGGGTGTTTAAAGATATAATGATGAGAGAAGAGACATGAAATATGGAAGGAGAAGCAAATGATATGTGGGATGAGATAAGGGACATGAAATATGGAAGGAGAAGCAAATAATATATGAGATGATATAACAACACGCATTCAGAGAGCGACTACCAATATGTTTGAAATGATATAAGGAAATAAATGCAAACCTAAAGATTCATGGTGGTGGAACACTTATGTGCAAAAGGCTATCAAAGTGAATGAATGTTGCAAATGTCTGCATCATCATAGGAGGATAACATGCAAAAATACAAAGTGACAAAGAAGGCCGTAAAGAGAGCGGTGATTGAGACAAAAGGTCGGGCGTACGAAGATCTATATCCAAAGCTAAGTACGAAGTGGAGTGAAAGAAACATCTACAGGGTAGCCAAGCCCGCGGGAGGAAGACAAGAGACTTCAACCAAGTTAAATTCATCAAGGATGATAATAATAGACTTTTGGTGAAGGATGAGATAAAAATAGATGGAGATAACACTTCAATAAGCTTTTAAATGGGGAAAGTGATAGCTCATCAATCAAGTTAAAAGACTTTTTTGATGACACATAATAGACATTTTATCCGGAGAATACACCGAAACGGATGAAAAAGGCGAAGTCTGTAAGGCCTACAACATTCCCATTGAGGTGTGAAGATGCCTTGAAGATGCTGGGATGACCTGACTGTATAAGTTATTCAGTAATATTTTCAAATGAAACAAGATGCCAGATGAGTGGAAGAGAAACATTTTAATTTTAGTCTTCAAGAATAAAGGAGATATTCAAAGTTGCACAAACCATAAAGGAATTAAGCTTATGAATCGTACAATGAAGCTTTGGGAGTCTTCGAACATTGATTGAAAATGTTGACAAGTGTTTTAAAAAATTAATTTGGTTTCTTGTCTAAGAGGTCAACCACAAAGGCTGTTTTTTTGGTAATGCAGCTTATGGAAATATTTAGGGAGCAACAAAAGATCTACACATGATATTTATTATTTATCGATTTGGAGAAAGCTCATGACAGAGTACCGAGAAATGTTATGTGGTGGGTTCTGGAAAAGAAGATGTTCCCAACAAAATACATTATCCTTATCAGGGATATGTACGATAATATTGTGATTAGTGCCACACACTTTCAGATATCGTAGATATCGCCCGAGATCTTCTCCGATATCTCGTTTTGGGCTCATTTCGAAATGAAACAGTAAATTTCACTGTAAATCTCATTTTGAATTTATCACCCGAGATATTGGGATATCGAACGATATATCGACCTAGACGAGATACTGAAATACCGTCCGATATCTTGGTTTTTTTGGGTTAAAATTTAAATATGTGCCTGAACCAGAACATTAATTAAAAACTCAATTCTAGCCACGATAATCTCCTGCAATTTAACGTTTTGCATGTTAAATGGTTACAGATGTTCATATATGTTCTACAATGCTTCTGATTTTCATATTAGTTTTCTTTACATACATATTACCTATAAAATTATGTATGTTATTTTCTACTTATGATGAACTTTTTAATGACCTTTTTAATGTTTTATCTCTAACAATAATTTATGTTCATGGATCATATGCGGTAAACACTAATCTAATTTCATTGTGTTATATATCTATTTAGGCATATTATGATTTAGATTATGAATGATCTTTAGTAAATTAAGAATAATGAAATGAATTTGCAATTCAAGTTTAAGTTGCTATGTTTATAATAACATTTATAAAAATCATTGTATTAGAATATCATTTTTTTAACATATCATGTACCCCGAGATTGTTCCGGTACGAACTTTCAGACCGAGATGGAAATTCGAGACAAACACCTGAGTTGGACTCATCTCGTCCGAGATCTCCCCCGATACGAGATCAAGTCTCTAAAATTCCCGAGATGAAACTCGACCGATATCCGAGATTTAAAAGCTTGGTGCCACAACATGCGATGGTAAAACTGGTGACTTTCTGATTAACATAGCATTACATCGAGGTCGGCTTTGAGCCTCTATATTTCTGCAGTAGTGATGAAGGAGGTCACGTAGGGTATACAAGACGAGATTACTTAGTGTCTGCTCTTTGCTGATGATGTTTTGTTGATTGATGAAAGTAAAATAAGAGTAATAGACAAATGGAGTTGTGGAGGCAGAATTTAGAATCAAAGAGTTTCGGGTTTAGCAGAACTAAAACATAGTATATGAAGTGCAAGTTCAACAGTGTCTGATCAAAGGATGAAGATGTCACCTTGACCGGACAAGTAGTGTTAGAAGGAACTCTTTTGATATTCAGAATTTATATTGTAGTTTGATGGTGAGATTGATGAAGTTAGTTTTAGAATTCGAGTGTGGCGGGTGAAATGACAGCTAGCATCTGACATCTTCTGAGATAGTAAAAACCTACAAAAGCTTAAAAGAAAGTTCCATATAACAACAATTAGGCCTGCGATGTTTTATTGGATAGACTGTTAGCCTACTAAAATGTAGCACGTCCAGAAGATAAGTGTGACAAAGATGTGTGTGCTGCATTGGTGTTGTAGGCATACAAGATGGGATTGAATTCGAATTGATGATATTCAGAACAAACTTGAAGTTGCATCAATTGAATAGAAGGTAGTTCAACCGTGCTTTCGAGGATTTGGACATCTCCAGTGGAAATCTCATGATGTAGCTGTTCGTGCGTGAATTATAGGCCGCACCGAATGTCCAAAAAAAAGGTAAGGGTTTGTGTTGAGTAGGAGCTTATGATAGCGATTAATGTACTAGAATCACGAGCTTAGAGTTTCCTTTAAGGGGGGATTGTTATCAGTTTTAGATTATAAGATTAGTAAATAGAGATATAAGGCGCAATGTTGGTCTTGGATATCTATCACCGTTATTACTATTATTACCATCATCATCATTATCTTGGTGGTTTTTTTTTTTTTTTTTTTTTTTTTTTTTTGGGGCTTAGTCATATGGTTTTGGGTTCCCATCTCTATCTATCCAATCTCAAGTTGCTTGGGATCAATGACTTAGTAGTAGTAGTTGTATTGTAATTACTTTGAGATCGCTATCATATGATATTATTTAGCTTTTCATAATACTCAGTTCCTGCATGATGTAGTCCAACGCATGTTATGATTTTTAGGTTTATGGTTTTTATGACGAGTGCCAAAGAAAGTATGGAAATGCGAATGCTTGGCGCTACTGCACTGATGTATTTGACTACTTGACTTTATCGGCAATAATAGATGAAAAAGTAAGCCATTTTGTGTACATATGCTTCCACCGTTTTCATTGTAGACTTTCTCTTGTGTATTGCATAAACCATCATTTGAGGCTATGATTGTAAGTATTTACATTGGTCCATTGCATGAAAACAACGTACTATTTTTGTTTCTTTATATATAGCTGATATTTACATATTTATTTTCATTTATGGTCATTAATGACAAACTAAAGTATCTCATCTGAGAACTGCAGGTGCTTTGTGTCCATGGTGGTCTTTCCCCTGATATAAGGACCATTGACCAGGTTTTCCCTGATCCAATTTCTTGTTCAGGTTTTTGTATTGTTCTAATTTTCTTAATACTGCACAATTTTTGCATCAAAATGATTTTTGTCCTTGCTGTTTTTTCGGATGTCTGCTTTTGGTACATGACTCTTACGCACATTTCCCTCTACCAGTGCAGACAGACAGATTATGTTAATAATTTATGGTTGACATTTATACTTCAAGGCTTATAAAATAGGATTCCATTTTGTTTTGCATTTTCAGATTAGAGTTGTTGATCGAAATTGTGAAATTCCACACGAGGGTCCTTTTTGCGATCTAATGTGGAGCGACCCAGAGGAGATTGAAACTTGGGCTGTAAGTCCACGAGGAGCTGGATGGCTATTTGGATCACGAGTAACAACTGAAGTATTTGTCATCTTTTTTGTTTACTATTCAGAACAAACCACTTTTTTTACTTATTTGTCCAACTTACACATATTAATGATAATTTGTTTTGCAGTTCAATCATATAAACGATCTAGACCTTGTTTGTCGGGCCCATCAACTTGTCCAGGAAGGTCTTAAGTACATGTTCCAAGATAAGGGACTCGTAACCGTGAGTTTTACTTGATATTTTGTTATTTCAAGTCTCATGGTTCACTAACATCGAATTCGTCTGAACTGCAGGTGTGGTCTGCCCCAAATTATTGTTACCGATGTGGGAATGTCGCTTCGATATTGAGTTTCAATGAAAAAATGGTATCCGTACTCTCTATCCTAGCCCCCTTTTTTTTTCTTACACCATGTGACCTAAAATTATAAATGTAAAACAAACCAGGAGAGAGAGGTGAAGTTTTTCACTGAAACAGAAGAGAATAATCAAATGAGAGGGCCCAGGACAGGAGTACCTTACTTCTTATGAAGACAATTTAGAGGGGAAAAAACCGCATTCCTCGGTTTATTGCTCTATGGATTGTATCCTGGCCTTGCCAGTTGCCACCATGACCTACATGGCTTTCATGTGCAGAAAAACTAGGTAATTGTCATTAAGTGAACTCAGCCTACTGAAATGCTGACTATTGATGTGCAGGATATATGTTTGTGTTATATAGTTGCTGCTTGTGCTAATTTTTTGATATGTTCTGTACATTATTGTTTTGTACCTGTTCAATTCAATTCTTCTGTACTGGTAAGTGTGTGCATTTTTTTCAACCATTATATATTATTGTTGGATCAAATCAAGCTCATTGTTAAGTTATCGTGTCAGTGTTATGTTGTTTGACCTACTTATCATCTGACATGATGATTGCATGTGGTGTTGTATTATATAATATACTGTTATGCTTTGGGTGGAGAAATGCTCAACCAATAAAAGTCGTTTTTGCTGTAATTGCTAAGCCGTGGTTGATGCTAGTTCCCTCCTTCAGCCCCTTGTTCATGAGTCCTAGTTTGTTCACCCGCAGTATACTTAGTGCGGGATCTGAACCTTTGATTTTGAGAGGTTCATGTGGACCCCGCTGAAATCAAGGGTTCACACTATGGTATACTTACGGCAGTGTGAACAAACATTTATTCTTGTTAATGGCCAATGTGAAGCCGCAATATTTAGGCATTCAAAACGTTTGTTTCTATAAACGTATTTCACTTCAGAGCAGTATAAATTGAAGTGTTGCAATGCTGTAGCATTGAGTTGACAATGAAACATTATTTATGGATCTGTTAGACCAAAAAATGGCATTAACATCCAATAGATTAGATTTTGTAGAGAATAATGAGGAAATATAAACTAAAAACAGGAAAACACAAACGAACACAAGGTTTATAATGGTTCGACGTTAATGAGTCTACGTCCACTTTATAATATTTCGATTCGATAGAGAATTACAAGCACAACAAATGCAACCACTCAATCACTCGATTACAATCAATTCTCTCTTACTATTTGTGGAATTATATTCGAAAATGACAATATATAGTTCTCGAATTGAAATGGTAATGGTGGTGGAAGTGTTCGAGTTCTCAATGTGCCAAAAGACCCTTCAAATGTTGCGTTCTCACGCATTTATATACATCACAGGTAGGCAGGTTGGATGTACATGTGGCGCTCATCCAGTGTTTCGGAGAAGTAGTGGGTTGAGCGGAGATGGCCTCTTCAGGTCGTGGGTAACGGGTGGAACTCGATCCTTATGTGTAGTAGTGTGTTGATCGATTTTATAGCCTAAAGAACAGGTCCAAGTGGTATTGTAGTGACTGCTTCAGGCGGGTCGGGTTGGCGTTTGCTCAACCCCAATTGGTGATGCCGGAATGCCTGGCTCTCAGGTATATGCGGGACGGTTCGAATTCATTCGACCCAGAGGGATTCGACCCGGTCCCTTTGCTCATAAAATGAAGTACATGTTTCCTCTCCGACCCGGAGTCCTGTGCTCCGTCCGACCCAATCCCCATTCTTCAAATAGCTATGATCCTTGCCTTCATGTGTACATTATCATGAGTGTTTGGACTTTGTGTGGCCTAGTCACAAAGTAGGCCAACATTTTACCCCTTCCTCAAAGTATGTTTTATCGAAGATGAGGCGTGCTTGAAACTTGTCAATCCGTCTGTTCCTGAATAGCCAGTGTCCAACAGTCCTGTCTATCTGCGGAGTTGTGACCTTTGGTTCCTGTGTTTTACATATAAATACGAGATCACATTCATAATTATCTTTATTGTGTTTAGCAAATTGAGACTCATAATTGGAATATAACCAGATTTTCAGGTAAATCCTTCGACTTTCGTCGAGTCAAAAAATCAAAGTTATTTGATTGGGCCATGCTGCCTTGTTAGTCCTTCTCCACGTGCACACACGATCTCCAGTAATTGTTTCCTTCTTTTTTATCCGATTTTAATTTTTATTGTTTCAAAATTAAATTACCAGATCGAAAATCACATGGCGGGTCAGGTCAGTTCTATTCGACATGCCAACTTACTCGAACCAAATAACTTGAAAATATCTCTGTTACTTGTTCAGCGGATCGGGTCGGCCCATCAACTCGGGGGAATACAAGTGGCCTTTTTGCATAGTATATAAACCGACTTACTTGATTCATCCTTTTTTTAATCATTTTCTTAATCAGACCGCTCAAGCTCGTGAATCATAGTTCTTTGCCTCCTTCATAAACCAATCAGCTCCCGAAATCGAATAAATAAGCAGTTGCTACGCTATTAATTCTTTGTTTTAGTTCATATTTCAAATGAATTCAACTCACGAATTCACACAATTCTATTTATTACTGAAGCGCCAATGTTCTAAGACCCGGCGTTGTCATCACCACCAGTGACGTCGAAGTCGTCGTTGATGGCGATGTCTGTAGTGCCGGTCCTCTGGCAATGTTAGAGGCGACGGTGAATGACCTACCTCTCTACTCTTAGGCTTTGTCGAATCAAAAGTGAATGGAGCGAATAGAGTTTGCTTTGAAAGCATGGTGGAGGAAGAAGAACAGTGCGGGTCGAATGGTGTAAGCTGCTAAAAATCAAAAGAATGAGGAGTGTGGAGTTGGGTGAGCATCATCGGATTGGGTCGAGTAGTTTCGACCCGGCGCCTTATTCGACCCTAGGCGTTCATCTTCGAATGTTCGACCTGACTCTTACATATTCAACATGACTTTTGTGTGTTTCTGCCTGTTATCAAACTTGGCAAACGTGACGATCTTGACAACTCAAATTCATTGTACAGGTCTGTGTATGACATGATTGAAGCTAATCATAACTTACAAACTTGTGGATAGTTAGGATAGACCCCTCAAGGTTGAATCTTGGAATCACACAATGTACATACTTGAAAGATTCTGGACTTTACGAACATAAGCCCCTTCGACGATTCGATACATATCAATCAAATGCATGCTTTTCCTACTTTTCTTATGTCTTTTTATATCTGCACTTCACACGCTAGCACCCACTAGCACATACACATGGGGGCATAGAAAACTATACTCTAATCCTTGATGTTTCTTGGATAGTACAACCAGCATGTCTAGAAGATATCCAACAAGATTCTCTGAGTCAGAGAAAAATAAAGTTCCAAAATCATTAAGTAATCCCAATCCTGACATTCTTCCATTAGATTCAGATTTAGACCGCATGGACTCAGACTTCGAAGTCGAGCTTCATGAAAATGTTGAATCGTATGGGGGAGAAATTTCAATGGATGAAGGAGTAAGAGATGATCGAGCTCCTGATGAATTTGGGGGTGTAGTCATTCTAAATGCACCCAATGGCTCATATGAATATGTTTAAGGCACGAGATTTCTTGGGAGGATGTTAGAGTTGCAACTAATGTCACGGACAGACCCCACAATCCTCTGGAAGGGTACATGGCCATCAGTCGATTGGTGTGCACAGTTAGAGCCATTCCTCCATTTCCACCTTTCGTCGTCGACTTTCTAAGACGAATGCAGATTGTCCCCATGCTACTCCAGCCCACTGCATATTCTTATTTATACACGTTGTACATAGCATATGTGGAAGTCTTAGGCGTGGATCCCACCTTTGAGGACGTAAATTTCTTCTATCACTTCAAACATCGTCAAAAGGAAACTCCTTCGGTTCTTTACTTCGAATCCGTACCCAAAACAAAATCCTCGGCGAATGGTACAGTAATATGGGCGACATAAGGCCCGAATGGTTCTTCATCAAACATCAGTTTGGATGCGTTAGGAGATGCTCAAATCAAGTAGGTTTCAAACTCTGGTGTTCTCGTTTAAGTTACATTCATATCTTAACTAATCTTTCTTTCAGTTCCAGATCCGATGAAGGAGCAAGGCCAAATATACCTGAATCGTTTAACCCGTCTACTGAATGGTAATCCAGACTTCTTAAATGACAAAAAATGTTTGGTGGATGAGCTTCTTCATCGACACCATCTACTTGATATGAGGTAGTATAGGCCACGAAGGTCGTGCTTACTTATACATGCCCCCAGCCTAAGCTCCTCTTGTATCTGCAGAAGTTGGCAGTGTGCCCCCAGTCGAATGGCAAGCTACGACTATAACAAAGATATGAGAAGGTTCAAAGAGAAAAGATCTCGTAGGTTTTAGCCAAGAACCACAATCATGAGAAAAAGAGAAAACTCCTGAGGAAGAAAACATTGAGATTCCCCTAAGTCCTTCTCCAATAAACATTCTTACTGAGGAGCTCCCGGAAAGGTCGCCCAAGGATGATCCCCAGGTTAGCTCTCCTAAAGATACATTTCCTCATGAAAGGCGGCATTCTCCGTAGACATCGTCTCCAACCAAGTCCCCTGTCCACGATCCCTGGCTAGAGGATCCCATATTTGAAGACTTAGCTAGACTTCCCTTGCCCGATGACATACACACTTCCCAAGACATTGATTTTGGCTCTTTCTTTCCTCCGTCTGAAGAAGAAATCACATCTGTCAAAGACGGGAAGACAACATCCATAAGCCTAACTCTGGGCTCTGGTCTGTTGGGGGGTTCACTTAGGACACACCATACTAACATTGCACGTCACAACAACAATGTGTTATGCCGCTTCTTGGCTCTGATATTGATTTATTTTAACTTGCAGTAAAGATGTATCATCGTGGCTACAATCTCAGGAATGTTCATGAGAGTCTTCCTAGGTACGACTCTGATGTCGAACACGATCACAAGGATAGCCACGGGAGAGACCATAGGAGGCGTTATGAATCACATCGTCACCACTCTTCGCGTTCCCGTTCTCCCTCTAAGTTAGACTCCGACAAGAGCCACCAGAGTCGTCGCGTAGGATACAAACAACCTCCCAAAGTTCCAGTCCTCCAAAAGGAATCACACACTCAAGATAAGCCATCAAAAAGGCATTCTGATCCCAAAGACAAGACCAAAGACAAGAATAAGGAACAGGGTAAAAGTATGCGGCCGTCATTCCTGCTAAGCGCAAATCTATCGATATAACCACAACATGTCCTGTAAATCTTGATTCCTCTACTGCTGCGAGAATAGAAGTTTTAAAAGGGAAATTCCCATATTATCCCTTCGGGAACATGCATTTTGTCCCAAACCTTAAACCGGTTCCTTCAGACCGGGCGGAGGGTGTCAAAGGTCAGATAGACTTCGTAGATCGTCAGTATCAAGAAATATGCAAATTTGCCCGAAAGCTTTCAAAAATCATAAAGGATATGTTGATGGACGTGGATCATTTGAAGCAAATGGTCGAATACGACGTTTCCTCCAAAGAGGCCACAGAGAAAGAGCTCGAAGATACTCAAGCCGAACTTGACCTTACATAGCGTGATGCTGAAAGTTATAAGAAGTCACATAGTGAGTTACAGACACGCTACGATACTGATCTTGATTCCCACAACCAGGAGCTCGTAAGTCTTAAGAAACAGGTTGAGGATGTCACTTCTGAGAATACCGAGTTGAAACTATCCCGCACTCGTCTTGATCAAGAAAAATCATATCTTAATAAAGAAATTGCCAATTTGAAGGTCAAGTTAGCAGAGGCTGAGGAGAGAGATGTATTAGCTAAGGGAAACGCCAACCATGCGCTTGAGCCGACCTCTGCTTCTAAGGCACAGCTTGTTGAGGCCCAAGGAGATTTGGATGACTATGGACAACTTATGATATCCTTTTTCGCTCAAGTGCTTTGGACCCGAGATATATCATGGATTAAAGATTACGAGGCAACTTTAGTCGACGTGTGGGATGAAATCGTTGATGATGAGAAGCGGCGACTGAAAGTTGAAACCATCGACGAAGAGGAGTTGATGAAGATGTACTTGAGAGGAGAAGAGCCAGAGCGGTTGGCTGAGGGAAGCAGATTGCTTCAGGAAGCTATGGAGGCTGCTAAACGTCAAGCCAAGGAAAAGAGTACTATTGAGGGTGGCTCCAGCTCTTCTTCTACTGCCCTCGGAGCTGTAGAGACAGAGGGATATGACCCTGAGCATCTAGAGAATTGCAAAACCGCTCTTCTGTTTCCAGTCATTGAAGCAACAACTCCTGCTACTCTCGGTGACATGTCAACTGAAGGTATCTCCACCTTTTCCTTGCAGTTTGTAAAGGCTATCGTAGCGTGTTGTTGTGTTATGGAGCTTCCAGTTGAAAGGCCTATTTTTTCTCCAGAGCTAATAACTATTGCTCTTCCTTCTTTAGGTATGAAGCCTACGACGAGACTGAAGAAAAGCAAGAAGAAGCAGTTGATAAGGCCATTGTGCTTTCTAGTGCTGAAGCTTCCAAAGAAGGGGAGATGATCGACGCTCTAAAGGATCTGGATGATAAAGAAGGTGAAGGGGAAGCGGAGGTTGTAATCACTGGAACTTCCAACGAGACCGAGGATCTGACCCTTGCACAAATGAAAGCAAAGACTGAGCAACTCGTCAAGGCCAAGGTTGAAAACGTCGAAGATGTTGATTCATGAGAATTTCGATTAATGATAACAAAGAGATGAGTAGTGAAAATCATGTCAAGTAGCTAAGTTATATATATATATATATAAGTATTGAGTAGTGTTAGAATCTATCCTCGAAGTATAACACAAATGCACGAAGTTATATATATATATATATATATATATATATATATATGCTCTACATACTAGCTGATACTGGATCGGTTCTGTAACCAGTCGACTGGTAGGAATCGAACCATTTGACTGGTCACAGACCAGAAGTCCAATAACGGCTAGTTGCTGAAGCATATTTAAATATGTATACAAAGTTTATTCTTAACCAGTCGACTGATGCCATTTCTACCAGTCGACTGATCAGAGATTAACAATCATATTTATGAAGAGTCACATTCTTTCATGAAGAGATTCCTCTTCAATTATGAACAAATGGATACAACTCTTTGCTGAAACTTTTCAGGAAAGAATGCTAGTCTTCTACAATAATATAAGCACTACAAACATGTTTTCCAAATCATCGATTCTCACATATTCTCTTTAATTTCTGATTTGCACTTTTATATTCATTGCATTCTAAAGCTCTCTTAAATTCAAGTTACTTGTTGAATCTTTAATAATATTTCAAATCTCTTGATTCAACAAGCAACATACTTCCATCAATCTTCACATATACTTCAAATATTTAAGGATAAGATTATAGGAAGAGTGTACTTCATCGTGACTATTCCGTGTTGATTAGAAAATACATTCAAGAGTCAGAACACTTGTAAATTGTGAAGTCATGTGTGGGTGCTCAGGCATGGACATCCTTGTTGGTGCTCGGGTGTATTGAGACCTATTCCTTCGGGTTAAGAGAGGGCATGATAGTAAATTCTGAAGAGGAGCTTCAGGACATGATGTAGGGAGGGAAGTCCGAACCAGCATAAAATTCCTGGTGTCTTTACTTACTACACTTTATTTTATTTGTGATATATCTCTATAGCTTAGTTTTACGTGCATAACTATTGTAGTTTACTAGTTAGTTTATTATATAGCATTTCACTATATCCATATAAAGATCCTGCTTAAGTCGTAAACATCGATTTTACAATTGGTATCAGAGCACAGTCATCATTAAACCGTAAAATCGTTATCTGGTACATAATTAATATGGATAACAACACTGGTTACACTGAAGGCCAATCTACTGCAAGACCACCCTTTTTAATGGCATGAATTATAGCTATTGGGCTACACGAATGAGAATATATATGCAAGCTAATAGTTTTGATGCTTGGAACATTACACAAAAAGAGTATACACAACCCACTACTCTATATACTGAATGGTCTGCAAATGAAAAAGCAGAGGCTATCGCTAATGCTAAAGCCATGAATATGTTGCATTGTGCCTTGGATAGAAACGAGTTTAACCGGGTTTGTATGTGCAACACAACATATGAAATCTGGAGAACACTCAAAGTAACTCATGAACGAATAAACAAGGTCAAGCAAAGCAAGATATCCATGCTTAAAAACCAGTTTCAAAATTTAAAAATGAACGAGAATGAGTCTACAAATGACATGTACTCACGATTTCAAAATATTTATCATTCTCTATTAGGATTAGGAGAAAAATACTCTGATTTTGATATATTCTCGAAAATATTAAACTCTTTAACGAGTGAGTGGGAAAGAAAGGTGTTAGCTATTGAAGAGGTTAATGATCTTTCTGCCATTAAACCCGAAGAGTTAGTCGGTAATCTCATGTCCTATGAAATAAATTTGCAGGCAAAGAAAGCATATGTACAAGACAAGAAAAATCTAGCTTTCCAAGTTGAGAAAGAAGATTCAGATTTAGATGAAGAGGATATTGCTTTTGTTGCAAAGAATTTCAGAAAATTTCTGAAATATAGAAAAGGCCAAAGCAAGAATGTGGAAAAGAACTCATCAAAAGAGCCTGACCCTGCCCTAGTGGAATGCTTTAATTGTCACAAAACTGGACATTATCAAAAGAATTATCCAGAATTGAAGAAAAATCGCAATAAAAAGGAAAAATAAAAAAGACGAGCATTTTCACTCACTTGGGATAATTCAGATTCATCATCTTCCGATAGTGACAGTGATAGTGACAACGAACAAGCAAATGTATGCTTTATGGCAAAGGATACTGAGGTCCCACTTAACAAGAACAGAGGAAAATGGATTCTAGACAGTGGTTGCTCAAAACATATGGCAGGAGATAAAGAGGTGTTAACTAATTTGTCTACTCAAAAGGAGGATTGTCACATTTGGAGATAACTCCAAAGGATACATCATCGGCAAAGGTGATGTGAGCAATTATGGTATATCTAATTCACCTCTTATTTCTGACGTTTTATTAGTTAAGAACTTGAAACATAATTTGTTTAGTATTAGTCAATTATGTGATAAAGCTTTTAAAATATCATTTTCTGAAAATAAAGTCTAGTAAGTTAAGACACCAGGAATTTTATACTGGTTCGGACTTCCCGCCCTATGTTCAGTCCCAAAGCTCCTCTTCGGAATTCATTATCACACCCTCTCTTAACCTTAAGGAATAGGTCTCGATACACCCGAGCACCAACAAGGATGTCCAAGCCTGAGCACCCACATAAGACTTCACAATTTACAAGTGTTTTGACTCTTGAATGTGTTCTCTAATCAACACGGAATAGTCACTATGAAGTACACTGTTCCTGTAATCTTATCCTCAAGTATTTGAAGTGTATGTGAAGACTGAAGGAAGTATGTTACTTGTCGAATCAAGAGATTTGAAATATTATCAAAGATTCAACAAGTAACTTGAATTTAAGAGAGTTGTAGAATGTAATGAATATAGAAGTGCAAATCAAAAATTAGAGAGAAAATGTGAGAATAAGTGATTTGGAAAACATGTTTTTAGTGCTTATATAATTGTAGAAGAGTAGCATTCTTTCATGAAAAGTTTCAGCAAAGAGTTGTATCCATTTCTGTTCATAATTGAAAAGGAATCTCTTGATGAAAGAAGGTGACTCTTCATAAATATTACTGTTAATCTCTGATCAATCGACTGGTGGAAATGGCATTAGTCGACTAGTTAAGAATAAACTTTGCATATATATATTTAAATAAGCTTCAACAACTAGCCGTTACTGAACTTCTGGTCTGTGACCAGTCGACTGGTTTGATTCCTACCAGTTGACTGGTTACAGAACCAATCGAGTATCAGCTGGTATGTAGAGCGTATATATATATAAATAATGAAAGAAACTAAACATTCATGCATTCGTGTTATACTTTGAGGATAGATTTTAACATAATTCTAACACGACTCAATAGTTATATATATATATAAACGTAGCTCCTTGACATGATTTCTATTACTCTTCTCTTTGTTGTCATTAATCGAAATTCTCGTGAATCAACATTCTCTCCCTTTTGGATTGATGACAACATATTTCATTCTTGTTGAAAAATTGAATTTCTCCTCTTGAATATATGTTTGTATATAATTTAACTTCCCCTGAATCTCTGCAACATTTTGTTAGTTCAAATATATAAGCTTACCGTTCGGATTCCTACAACAAAATGTTAGTGCATATATATTTTTAATGAGTAAATCCATCATTATGAGCATATATAATAGAAGAGCCCATCTCAGTCGATCTTATTTAAACGGTTCCTCCTTCTGGTATCAAAGTGACCATCAGGCTTCCTAGATCGATAACTGCAGAGATGGCTTCCCAAACCTCCACTGCTAACATTCCCTCATTTGAGAAATCCAAGCGGAAGAAGCACATCCTTACTGATGCTGAGAAGCAGCGTAGGTATGCCAATAAGTCCAAGATTTCTCCCAAGTCTAAGTAAAGCATTGTTTTGATTTCTTTTTGCTTTCCACTGACCTCATGTGGTTGTTGCGAGTGCGACCCTTGCATTTTTGTCCAATTATCTTGTGTGAATCTGCACTCTATAAATAAAGTAGTATTCCTGCAATGTCATACGTTTGCAAGTTTGTTATATATTTTAGTCAAATATACTTGTAATCAAAACATTACTAAATTAGGTAATAAGAAATAAATCACATCACAATCAAACAAGGTTCCACTCCAGCATCCATGCAAACCAAAATTTTTACGATCAATTGTTATTACTAAACTAAGTAATAAATAGTAGGGGTGTGATGTTATGCTCCCAATCAATCTTAAACAGAATGCTTGGCTAGGGCTTGCTCGGGATTGATTAGTAGAAACATTCTACTGTCCCCAGTGTTAGTGGGGACTTCAGGCTCAGCTTGCAATCTCGCCCCCAATCCTTCCGTAGGTTAGGAGCCAATTTCTTTCAACACTTGATCTCACTGCTTTTATGCTCTCCTGTCATAAGTCCATGTTAGAGTTTGGGTTAAAGTGGTCTTTAGTCGTGGTGCACCAATCATGCTTACTTTTATACTAACTCTCGAATCGAGAGAGTTTGAGTTGGTCAGGCAAACAGTCGTGTAATTCGCCTAGGCGTTTTTTCTACACACTAATTCCTAGAGCGGGATTCTGCCGACTTGAGTGTCGTTCTCGAACTCGATCTTGGTCCGTACTCCATTCTAAACTCTGGTGGATGGAGCTTGTCGGGCAAGTGGTCGGGTCACACTAACCAGTTAGATCAGAGCGTCGAATCGAATATCAAAATAGTCACATAGCATGGAATGGATTTCAAACATATTACAGGGTATAGATAAAAATAAATGCGGAAATGATAAATGACACGTGATATCTTACAGTGGTTCGGCCAAATTTTAGCTTACGTCCACTTTATAATCTTTTGTTTGTATCAATCAAACTATCTCGAGCAAGTCGTGCCCCATTACAAAGTCTGGAAAACAAAAGAATAAATACAAGTTTAAATCAAGTAGTTCCATAAATGCGCGAAATTCTATGCTCTTGGGAGATGATCGCCGTCAATGGTCGTTAGCCTGAAAGCTCCATTATCAAGCCTCTATTGGATGACTTATGGTCCTTCCCACTTCGGGCCCATGAAGACGGGGGTCGGGAAGACACACTTCAGTACCAGGTTGCCAGGCTCAAAGGTCCTGGGTCGAACCTTTTTGTTGTAGTATCTAGCAACCTGATGTCTGTGCCTCGAGGCATGCAAGTCTGCTTCATCTCTCTTCTCGTCGATCATGTCTAAGGACTTAAGAAAAAAGCCTTGTTCACTAATGGATCGTAGTATGTCATTCGGTGAGAAGGGACTTCCAATTCCACTAGGATAACAACTTCTGATCCAAATAGTAGTAAGGAGTGTGGCCAGTCGCCGACTTGTAGGTCGTTCGGTAGGCCTATAGAGCCAAAGGTAATTCATCGACCCACATGATTTTTGCATGTTCCAATCGCTTTTTCAGAATGGACTTGATAATCTTGTTCACTGCTTCTACTTGTCCATTCGACTACGGATGTGCTATGGCGATGTATCTTTTCTCAATGTGATATCTTTGGCAGAAATCTCTAAACTCCGTACTGTCGAATTGAGTTCCGTTGTCGGTTATGATAACTTTAGGGATACCGAATCAACAAATGATATTTCTGACAATGAAATTAATCACCCGCTTCATCGTGATCGTGGTCAATTGTTCAGCTTCTGCCCACTTTAGTCATGATTGCATACTTTGCTCCGCCTTTGGCAATTGGAAGGCTTCCGACGATATAAATACCTCATACATCGAACGACCATAGAATCACTGTCAATGTGAGTTGGATGGAAGATGCCCTAGGAATTCTCACAAATTTATGGCATTTGTCACAGCGTCGTGATTAATCAGCTGCATCTCGATTTATGGTAGGCCTGAAGTAGTCGTACTATAGTATCTTTGTTGCCAATATCTGTCCTCTGGTATGACTTCTGCAATTTCCTTCTTGTACTTCCCTCAATACACGTTTGACATCGTCATGTGCTATACACGAGAGCAAAGGGACTGAAAACCCCCGTCGATAAAGTATGTTAACATGACATATCTCAAAGATTTACGAACGATGGTACGTCTTTCATCTTTCCTTGCCGGAAGCGTTCCATGTTGCAAGAAGTTCTTTATGGGGGTCATCCATGACTCTCTCTTGGGTTCGGTCTCCAACACTGTATCAACTTCCATCTGATCAATGCTCGGAGTTTCTAGGGTCTCGATTAGGACCATCTCCATCTCCTCTGGATTGTCAGAGCTTGCTAACACGGTCAGTTTGTCCACCGTTTGATTTTCTATTTGCGAAATATGAGTTATGCTGTAATGTTCTAAGCCGTCCAACAACTCCTCAACCCTTTCTAGGTAAGCTGCAAGTCAGAATCCTTTTGTTTGAAATTCCTTTCGAACCTGACAAAAGACGATCTTGGAGTCACAAAATATATTCAACACAACTACTCCCAACTCCTTAGCGACTTTCTACCCGACAATCAGGGCCTCATACTCGGAATCTTTGTTAGTAGCGGGAAAAATCCAATCATAAAGTGTAGTAAATTGACTGTCCTTTAGGAGTTATCAACTTGACTTCGACGCCGGACCGTCGGTCATTTCGAGCACCGTCTGTGTATAGCTTCCAGGTGCTTGATTCCAAATTTCGTTCTGAGGGGCCATCTCCTTCATTTAACACATCTTCTTTGAGAATGGTGAATTCTGCGATGAAGTCTGCTAGTGCTTGCCCTCGTATAGACTTCCTTGGATGGAAATTGAGATTAAATAGGATTAGCTCGAAGTTTCACTTGAGAAACCTTGTAGATGCCTTAGGTCGCTATAGTAGTTGTCGTAGTGGCTGATTAGTGTATATCACAATTGGATAAGCCTAAAAGTAGTGGCGAAGTTTTCTTGAAGCGATCAACAAGCTGTAAGCGAGCTTCTCAGTCTTTGGATAGTTGCGCTCTGCCGCTACTAACTTCTTGCCCACCTAATACACTGGTCTCTGAACTTTATCCTCCTTGTGAACTAGTGCTGAACTGATTGCATGCAATGATACCACTAGTTATACAAATAGGTCTTCATGATCCAATGGCTTGGATAATATCGGGGGCTACTCTAAGTGGCTTAGCAGGTTCTGAAAGGCTTCAATACAATCCGGGGTCCATTCGAAATTGTGCTTTCCCCGTTTTATCAAATCGAAGAAAGGGATGCATTTGTCAATGGCCCTAGAAATAAATCTGCTAAGCACTGTAACCTTCTCTGTTATGCTTTGCACATCTTTAATTTTCTGTGGCTCACTAATGTTCCTGATCGCTGCAATTTAGTCGAGGTTAATTTTGATTCCACAGGAACTGACTATGAAACCTAGAAACTTCCTTGATGAAACGCCAAAAGAGCATTTCAAGGGGTTTAGCTTCAGTCCATAGTGTCGGAGGATATTGAACATCTCTGCCAAATCTGATACTTGATCCGATAACTGCTTGGACTTCACAAGCATATCATCCACATAAACTCCCATGGACTTTCCGATCTGATTATGAAACATACGATTCACGAGTCGTTGATACGTTGCACCAACATTCTTTAATCCGAAAGACGTCACTGTATAACAATACAACCCAAGATCTATGATTAAGCTGGTATGCTCTTGGTCCGATACATGTATCGGGATTTGGTTGTACCCTGAGTATGCGTCCATAAATGACAAAACTCATGTCCTGCCATTGAATCCACTAATTGGTCTATCCTTGGAAGTGGAAAGTTATCTTTCGTGCAGATGTTATTTAAATCCAAAAAGTCAATACACATCTGCCATTTTCCATTGGCCTTCTTGACAAGAACTGGGTTTGATATCCTATCAGGATACGTCGAGTCTCAAATGAAACCATTACTTTCCATCTTTTCCACTTCTTTCAAGGCGGCTAACCTCTCTGGGCCAAGCATACGCTTTTTTTTTTGACTGAGACACCTTTTGGCTTGATGTTCAGTGAGTGACTCATAACAGACGGAGAAATCTCATACATGTTAGCATAGGTCCAAGCAAATACGTCCAAATTAGCTCATAAGAAACTCGTCAATTCTCTCGTCCGTAGGGGATCTAAATGCGATCCGATCTTTAAGACCTTGGTTAGGTCGTCGTCATTAATCAGAATATCCATAGTTGTTTCATTAGGGTCGCCTTTCTACATCCTGCTTCCTCATACTCTCTTTGATCAATGTCCTCGGACTAGAATTCTGGCGACCCTGGCTGGGATGTATCCTTTATTTGCTACGCCGAAGCCTCCCTAGCAGGGGAGGAAGTTTTGTCTGGCTCTGCATCATCTCCTTGGCGGATTGTCTTCCATTCAGCTAAGTAGCATGCTCTCCCTATCACCTGATCTTCGCGGACCGTTCCTATTTCCAATTCCATTGGGAATTTCAACAATAGACACCAAGGTGCGACGCATGCTTTAAATTCTCAAGAGCCGGTTGCCCCAAAATGTATTATAAAGAGATTCAATGTCTATTAAAGAAACAGGAGGATTCACCAAGTTCCACGGGCAAGTCAGCTACTCTTATCGGGCTAGTTCCTGAACCGTTAAAGCCTCATAGCCCGTGCACGGTTTTGAATCCATAGCTTCCAACTTCATCTAGTAGAAAGCTTTCTTAAATAGGATGTTGGCTGAACTTCCGCAATCGACTATAACTTTTCATACCGTTATTGGCCCAATCACAGCTGATATCACCAAGGGGTCTATGATTGGAGTCTCCACTCTGATGCTCTCTCGCTTGTGGAATACAATATCTTCAGTCATTGTTTTCTGCTGTTTGTTGGGCATAGCATTCTCAGGAACACTGCACTCCCCTATCTCAAGATGCATTGCTACGTTGATGTATTGCTCCATGGTTCTATTACTAAAAATTGCAGGTGAGGTCCTCTGGCGATGGTGTCGATGACTATGCCTTTTCCTTTCTATTTGGCTGTGGCTCTAGGGGCTGCCTGCCCCTGATTCGGAGCAGAATTTCCTTGCCCCCTTTCCCTCGGAGCTACCTTATACTCGTCTAGCTTTCCTTCTAAAGCAATTTCTCCACTACATCTCTTAGGTGGCGGCATCCATTAGTTGAATGTCCATACGTTTCGTGAAATAAGAAAAACTTCCTAGTCTCGTGCTCCTTTTCAGTTGAATCTCTAGGTGGAGGCTTTTTATATTGCATCACGTTGCAGGTATCCAGGTAGATGTTTTCCAAGGTATCATTTAACGACGTGTAGCTTTCAAAGGATTGGAATCGGTCTTTTCTTGGAATCATTCCTCCAACTCCTATTTCTCTTATTCTCGTTCCTACCTTGGTTGTCATTCCCTTCAATCTATTGCCCACGTTGACTTCAACTTTACCTGAGCTGTCACCAGATTGCTTGATAACGACATTGCTCTGGATTCCTCTCTTACAACTTCACTGGATCTTCTTTTCCGATTAAAGTACACCTCTTGTTGCCGCAGACGAACATTAGCTTTCTCATAAAACAATTCAATCGTTGGTGATTTTCCAACTAGGTACCTCCAAAATTCGGTATCTTTATCTATTCCGTCTATCAACGCCATCAAAATAGTTTGTTTGTGGGGATCACTCACTTCAGTAACGACCATATTGAAGCGGTCCAAATATTCTCTTAAAGTTTCCCTAGGAGCTTGATTGACTACTGAAAGTTCTATGATGTTCTTGGATTTTGGGCGTGCAATCGAAACTAATTCAGGAATCTTTCGCTTAACTCTTTAAAGTCGAAACCGATCGTGGTGGAAGTCGAGTGAACCACATCAAAGCAACATCTTCTAGGTATATTGGAAAAGCTTTGCACATCACGACATCTGGGTTGCCGCGACATTCATATACCATCGCATTAAATATTGTCTTGGATCAGTTCTTCCTGAATAACGGTTCATTGTGGGCATGTTGAATTGTCTAGGAAACCGAACTTTCAATATGTCATGTTTGAAGGGAGAATGGCTGTGGTCAATACCCAAGTCTTCGTTGGTATAGCCTATACTGTCAGCCATTATTTGACATACCATTGTTGCTACTTCGACATTATTCAAAGTGTGTTCATGCTCAACACTTTCAGCCCTCTGAGGCCTTCTAGATCCTGTTCTAGGGAATGCCCCCTGTTTTGTAGTTCGTGCAGCACTCCTTTTCCTTCTACGGCCCCGGTCAGTCATAGGATGAGTGGGTTGAAGAATTTGAGCTAGGCTGAGAAATGCCGTCATCTATGAGAAGAACGTGGGATCCACTCATTGGTAGTAGCATAGGTTCTGCTAATCTAGGATCGTTAGGGTCCAGGCGGTGTGCTGCATCCTCTCGAGAACCTAGTTAGCCAAATTGGACTTGTTCAAGGTTTTCAAGTCTCTCATATGGCCTCCTCTGACGGGGAAGCCTCTCGCTGTCCACTGAGGTAGATGAGTCTTCTGCTGCTCGGCGATGGGTAGGAGAATGCGTTCTTTATCTACATAGTTCTTCCCATTTTCCGGTCATCGCATTCATGTTGCCTTGAATTGTAGCATTATCCCTTTGTTGAGCTTCTAGGGCCACATTAGTTTCCTCCAACATGGCGAGCAAGTGTGCAATTCATTCTGTGAAATAGGTGCAGATAGAGGGAGTTGATTGCCGGTCGTAACAACTGTATTTAAAGCACCTGCACCGGATCAAGCTGAGGTACCCACTTCGGGTCGGGTCGAAGTGCCAACATTGGTTCAGATAGGATCCGATCAGGGCACATTCGACCCAGGGATCTGTGCCACGGCGAGAACTTGTACATCATTTTGTTGTTCTTCATTACCCTCATTTCTTCGAGAAGGTTGTTGATTCTTATCTTTCCTTGGAGCCATGGTAACTCGAATCGACAAAGACCTTAAAAATGATGGAAATGTGGATTATTTCTTTAGACTATGTGATCCAAACAGTAGAATAATAATCCAGAAAGCTGAGAATTCAATTTTCCCAGTGAAAGCACCAAAATATTAGACCAATAAAGGGCACTAACACCCAATAGATCAAATTTTGTAGAGAATAATGAGGAAATATAAACTAAAAATAAAAAAGCTAACGAGCACACACGATTTATAGTGGTTCGGTGTCAATGAGCCTATATCCACTTTATAATTCTTCAATTCGATAGAGAATTACAAGCACAACAAATACAACCATACAATCGCTCGATTACAATCAATTCTCTCTCATTATTAGTGGAATTATATTCGAAAATGACAATATATAGTTCTTGAATTGAAATTGTAATGGAGGTTGAAGTGTTCGAGTTCTGAATGTGCCAAAAGTCCCTTCAAATGCTGGGTTTAAATGCATTTATAGACACCACAGTCGGATGTACACGTGGTGCTCATCCAGTGTGTCTCGGAGAACTAGTGGGATGAGCGGAGATGGCCTCTTCAAGTCATGGGTAATAGGTGGAACTCGATCCTTGTGTGTAGGAGTGTGTTGACCGATTTTTTAGTCTAAAGAACAGGTCCACATGGTAGTGCAGTGACCGCTTCAGGCGGGTCGGGTTGGTGTTTGTTCGACCCTAATTGGTAATGCCGGAATGTCTGGCTCTCAGGTATGTGCGGGTCGGGTTGAATTCATTCGACCCAGAGAGATTTGACCCGGTCCCTTTGCTCGTAAAATTAAGTACATGTTTCCTCTCCGACCCAAAGTCCTGTGCTCCATCTGATTCAATCCCTAATCTTCGAATAGGTATAATCCTTGCCTTCCTGTGTACAAGGTAATGAATGTTTGGACTTTGTGTGCCTAGTCACAAAGTAGGCCAACATGATCAAATGATGAGATTTTTAGGACCTATTGACTCCTTGTTGATAATCATATTCTCATGCAAGCCCTAAATAATTAAAGTGGAAATTTGATTTTGTTATTTATTTTCAATTTCAGTATGCAAAAACCATTTAAAAACATGTTTTAAATTACATTTATATTTTAGTTTGGTAAAAGGAAAAAAGGAATCATTTTTTTCTTTGGAAATTAAATATGAAGGCTGATCATATGTTTTACGGTCAAAGCAATTCTTTTTGTTTTTTTTTCTGTTAAAAAAATGTAAACCATTGCAAATATTTGTAGAATTCTCGTTAAACGTTTGCAGTCAAGAAACTTAAATTGTTTGCAAATTTCTCGGGGTTTCCTTTGAATGTTCTAAAATATAAAAATATGATTTAATTTTATTTTTGCAATCTCTGTTTTTAAGGAGGTTTATTTTGCAAAATTTAAAGATGGTGTTTTTACTGCAGTTCCATGGTTAAAATACATTCCTAAATCCTACATACCACCAAAAAAAGGAAAAGGAAAGAAAGAAACGAATTTCCGTTTTCCTTATTTAAATGTTAAAAAAATTAACATGCTTAAATCAGAAATGCAAAAATAACATAAAACAAGCCTACGTAAAACTCCTGTTGAGTAACATCCTCCCTTTGAAACTTAAAGATGAACATGGATGATGGTGCAACCATCATCATAGTTATCTTTTAGTGATGAAAGTGAGTTTAGTATAATTTATATCAAATAGTTAGGCTAACATTTTCGTCACATACCCATTTTTCTTTTAACGTTCTTTATACACACTTGAATCAATAGTTCCCAAGCACGTGCTTTAGCAGATGCCAAGTATATTATAAAGTTACATAATAAAGAGTTAAATCCACATATGAAGATGCAATCGTCTCTTTAATACAATGGGAAAAAACTTTATTACCTAAAGAGCCTTCTTCTTCGTATCTGTTCTTATACTATAGCATTTACAAACCTACCTAACTAGATAAAATTAGCATATTCAACCGAGTATCCATGTGTTTATGGAAATAATAACTAGAAAAACGCAGGTTTAATACAAAGTCTGATATGAATAACGCTTAAAAACAACAACCATATAGTGGGATCAACATGCACTGCGAAGATTATGTTTCCCTCTCACTATACAAACATCAAGAGTAAATAAACATAATTCTGACATGAATGGTTCTTATCTATTCTCGCATCATGCGCTTGCTAAATGGTTCTCATTTAGTATTGCTTCCTCGGTGTGGTCCCCACATGGTTTCCTCTTTTAGATTACTTAATTTGTTTTCTTTACTACTGCGTACCCTATGTAGGTCTTGCTTGGTTCTTACCTTAGGTTGTTATTTAACCATTCACTTTACTATTGCGCTGTCAGCACGATACTCACTTAACCCTCCATTAAGGTCTCTTATTTAACATTACTTTGAATTATCCGTATGTAGTTTTCTTTTTATATTCATTATTTATAACTAGGTTGTATAGGCTTAGCCCTAACCCCCATGCATCATTCTTTAGATTCATCCATTCGGTCAAACAGCGTAGATACAACCACATGCAATGTTCAACTATTTATTATCTAAGCTCTGGACCATGAAGAAACAACCATGTGCAGTCCTTTTATATTTATTTACTTGTTATTCAGACTACTTGGAATTGCCTACCGCAACCTTTAAAAATTTGTTTAATTTGAAACTTCTTTGAATACTCCACCATAGCCCATTAAAGTTGAATGCCTCTCCTCACATTCCAATGGTGTGCATGCAAGTGAATGTCATCGCCTCGTATCAATAACCCTTCTAACTTTGTGCCTTTGTTTAACACAGGATTCCATCCTCGTTCCCTCGTAGTCTTTCCCAGAGTTCCTTTAGATTATCCTTCTTTAAGTTCTGGTTATTCATTCTCTTGGTGCAAAACCCATTGGCCTTGTGCTAAACGCCTCACACAGTCTTTATTAAGCATTATTAAATTCCAATGTAGCATGCATGATCCCTTTATTTCCAATGTGGTTTCTTCATAAAATCATAAAGTCGTCGCCCTTCCACCAGTTTCAAACAAACTTTAACGTCACCGATAATGCCTTTACACGTGCCATGATATTGTTCGCTCTTATTTTACTTTCTATTAAATTTACATTATACTTTATTTCCTTTTCAACAAATTATTTGGATCTAGTATCTGTTTTTCCTAATCGCTGTCAGTGTCACTGTGACGACCGCCCATAACTTCTGCACTTAACAAGAGGAATAAAGCACCGAAAGACGTGCCAGACTGCTATGGATGATCATAGAGGTAGGTAAACACATGCAGAACATGTCGTATAAATCACAGTGCAGGGATAAAGTATAATAAAACATATAAAACGGGCAATAATAGTGAAACATATTTGAGCAGAAACTTGAACTTTCATAACAACTAGAAAGAATATCCATACACCCTTGGATTACAACATAATTGTCTGTGCAAATTTGCCTCACTACAACATGCAGAGTCAAACATCAAACAACGGAAATATCAGATACTAGATAGTAGGAAAATAATACACCAACCTTTTGCTTACCACCGTACAGCAGCATCATCTCCACTAAGATCAATCACCTGTAACCTGCGACTCAATCTGCCCATACAAAACCAGATGAACAACCCAAGGTAATAAGAGGAAACGTAAAACCTTGAGTCAGATATCAGTCTTAGTGAGCGAAAAACAACTATCTAACATCATCAACAAAGTGTATGAGAATAGGTAGATTAACCAACCAATCTACCAAAACACCAGAGAAGAACCAGCCCCCCTTCCCCACATCTGAAAATGTTTGCCTTTACAACAAGCATTCGGAAACAACTATACATCCATGGCAATTAGAAGTAACCAACAGCTATACATTCATGTGAATCATAATCAACCAGACAATAGCATTGTAGAAACTAGTTATATCTCACGTAAACCATCCTAGCCGAGATCAATATTCCTCAAGCAAAAGCCCCGATGGCCTATCAAACAAGCACTCAAGAAACATCTCCTTCGACGTCAGATAATCTACGTGAGACGGTACAAGCAAAACAACCAATCATTCATGACTCCGTCTATCACATGCCTATCCTGCTTCAAAACCATCATTAATCATATGACGAGCAATCCTGCCATATGTCAAGGGCTAATGGTAACCCCGGTTCTAGCAGAACCTCCATACGTCTTTCAATGATACGCATCTAGGCCTTTCGATGATACCCTGGATACTTGACTAGCAACCCTCTAGTCTTTTAGGTGCCTCTATTATACCCTGCTTCGAGCCTACTAGAACCTACGAAAACAATAATCTCTTAGCCTTCGATATCTCTAATCATCCAACCCGATGACCATTCATAGCTCAAGCAACCTTCTCGAGGAACCATTATCCCACGGCCCGCTCTTCTTCACAGCAGCAAGATCCGAACGGCCTGACTTGTTTCCACAACCTGGAGCCCCGAACGATCTGAAGCTTAAGTGACCTGAACCACTTCCATACGAACGGCCTAAGACATTTCTTGGAGAACAAGACAAACGACCCGACCCATAAAAAATGACCCGACTCCAGATCTGGACAAAATATCTCCAATCTTGACCAAATCATCACCAAACGACAACATCGATGCAATCAACTCATCCAATTCAACCATAACCACTTTATGAATTCATCAACAACACTTAAGCAACAATTAATCATCATTATTCATATAAAATTCTTTAAATCATGATAAGTCAATGAATAAACTAAAATAATGGATAACTTGCATAAACATATGAATGAATTTAGAAATTACCGGTTTTAAGTTGCTAAATTAGATCCTTTTGTGATTAATAACAAAATATATTTACCATGATGTAGATCTAGGTGAAAAAACATATAAATGATGAAAACAAGTTCAAACAATCCATATACTTGATTGAATCCGTGTAAGATGTGCTTATCACTCACCAAATCTTCAAAACAACACAAAATCACCGAATTCTCAATCCGAACAAGAATACTCTTCAAACCTCTTGATTTGATGTAATTCCTCTTCACTTGATGTAGATCTAGTTTTGAATGATGTAGATCTTCAATCTTCTTCCTTAGATCTAGATTTTGATGGCGGAAAGGTGTATTTGATTGAGCAAGGAAAACCACGAGCTCAACTAAATGAAAGAATGATGTAAAGTAACTCTCTTCATGCCTCTAACCCCCTATTTATAGCCTCTCACTAGCCCACAAATGGGCCTCTCCAAATCAACCCATCAGTAATTCCGAAAACTTGAAAAATAATTGTGAAATACTAAATCAGCGATTCCTCCCAAACCACTGAACCAAATATTTAATGTGACCACTCTATGGAATTGGCAACACCATTTCCTTTCCAATGAAATCGATCTTAGCACCTTTCTCAGTCAAAAGTTATGCCCTGTACAAAAGTGACAGGAGCAAAATGGTCACAAATGAAATTTATAAAATTATGGACATGTCTCACATCCCCAAAAACAACATACCAAAATATGAGAATGATCCAACCCTTAGGCAATTAAATAAAAATATTTTATGATCCTCCGAAATGTAAAATGCGGACTGTTACATTCTCCCCCCTTTAGGGTTTTCAGCCTCGAAATCCTAATAACCATAAGCAACCAAAACAATTCTGCATGCCTATCATTCATGAGAAACCAATTCTATCATCCAAAGTAGCATCTATCAACCATGCATCCATAGCCATATCCTAGCATGCAGAATTCTAACAACAACCACAATATTACAAATTACACTAGGGTAAAAGTGACATGACATTATTGATCATACCAATGAAGAGTTCTGGATAGGTCATCTTCATTTTTTCTTCCGTTTCCCACGTACAATCGTCATCATCCTCACTCCATTGCACATTGACCAACCTAACCATCTTCCTCTTAAGCTGTATCGTGTTATTCCCCACAAAGCGAAGAGACTTACGAGGTTTCGTAATTACAGCTTCGACTTCTAGGTCTTTGTACTGCTCTGGAGATACCACCACATTCGAATCATGCACACGCTTCCGTAGAAACAACAGATGAAAAACATTATGCACACTCAACATCTTCTCGGGTAACTCCAGTCTATAAGAGAGCTTGCTAATCTGCTTGACTATCGGAAATGGTCCAACGAACCTAGGAGCTAATTTTCCTTTACTTGTGAATTGAATCACATGCTTTAACGGCGAAATCTTCACGAAAACCATATCACCAACGTCGAATTCCAAATCCTTTCAATGTTTATCAGCATAACTCTTCTGACAATCTTAGGCTGGCTTCATTCGTTCCCAAACAATATCGATACAATCTGAGGTCCCTTAGATCATCTCAGGCCCAAGTATCAACTTATCTCTAATTTCTAACCAACATGCTGGAGAATTACACGGCCTACCATACAAAGTCTCGTATGGTTCCATCCCAATGCTTGACTGGTAGCTGTTATTATATGCAAACTCAACTAAATGTAGATGATCTTCCCATGATCCTTTGAAGTCCAATACATTAGCCCTTAGGAGATCTTCCAAAACTCAGTTACCTCTCTCATTCTAGCCATCTGTCTGGGGATGATAAGTCATACTTAAACACAACTCGGTTCCCAAAGCTTCTTGCAAACTCTTCCAAAATCCACTTGTGAACAATGGATCTCGATCACTCACTATGCTCTTCAGGATACCATGGACTCAAACTATCCATTTTATATACATCTCAGCCAACTTCGATGTTGTCCTAATCGATCTGATATGGATAAATCTAGCGCTTTTGGTTAAGCTGTCCACTATAACCCAAATTCCTTTGTTTCCTGCCCTGGTTCCAGGTAGTCCATCGATAAAATTCATTGATATCTTCTCCCACTTCCACGTAGGAACTTCCAATGGCTAAAGCAAACCACTCGACATTTTCTGTTTATCTTTCACCAACTGTCAGTTCATGCACTTGGAAATAAACTTTCCAACATTCCTCTTCATACCTTCCCAGTAGTAAGATCGCTTCATGCCCTGATACATATTATTACCACTAGGATGAATCGTCAACTTTGAGTGATGACATTCCATCAGAACCTCATCTCTCAGTCCGTCGATATCAGGAATAACCAGTCGTCCTTGTTTCTGAAGCCAACCTTCTCGATCGACCTCGAATTCCTTATCCTCTGGTTCCAACTTATGGATAATCTCAACAAGCATTGCATCACGCTTTTGACTCTCGCCAATCCTTTCGACGAGAGTAGGTCTTATCGATAAGCTTGCCAGCATTTTAGGTTCCAACTCACACCGTGGTCTGAAATCAAATCCTGCCAAGTACTCGAGGGTTTCCATTCCAAGAACATCGCTCCTAAACTTGCATGCCTTCGACTCAACGCATCTGCAACTGCGTTACCTTTACCAGGAGTATAGGCTATACCAAAATCATATGATGTCAGAAACTCTAACCACCATTGCTGCCGAAGATTTAAATCCTTTTGGGAGAAAAGATACTTCAACGACTTGTGATATGTAAACAAATAGAATCAAACTCCCAACAGGTAATATCTCCATATCTTCAAAGCAGACACGATCGCCGCCAACTCAAAATTATGAGTAGGATAATTCCTTCCGAGCGGTTCAACTATCGACTTGCGTGGGCCACATCTTTTCCTTCTGCATTAGCACTGCTCCAAGTCCAGTACCACATGCATCGGTGTATACCTCCATTTCTTCATTCCCACTTGGAATCGTCAAAATAGGAGCACTCGTCAGTCTCTCTTTCATGATTCCATAAGCTTGCTCACACTTTACATTTCATATGAACACTTGGTTCTTCTTCGTCAATCCTGCTAATAGTGCAACTATCTGGAGAAATCCTTGAAAAACCGTCCATAATATCATGCCAACCCAAGGAAACTTCTCACGGCCGTCGCATTCTTAGGTCTATCCCAGTCCGGGATTGCTTCCACCTTAGCGGGGTCAATCGCTATTCCATTTCCAGGAACAACATGGCCTAAGAATGTCACTTCGCTCTTCCAGAAGCGACACTTCAAAAGTTTAGCTTTCAGTTGATGCTTTCGCAAGATTTCCAAAACAACTCTCAATGATCCATTAGCCTTGGTTGCAAACACAACTGGCGCACCCCATTCGGACTTGCTCCACCGAATGAATCCTTTTCCTTAAAAGGTCACATACTTGCACCTTTAACTCTCGCTGATCCTTAAGTGCCATCCGGCTAAAGGCATAACGATAGGTCTATCACCTTCGACCAAATCGATTCTGAACTCAACCTCACGATGCGGCGACAACCCTTTGACCTCTTCAAAGACATCATCAAACTTACTTGCGATCGGCACCAATGACAAGTCTTCCTCTGGAATCACAAGAGAATACAAATAGCTTACGAAGACGCCATCTTCGGGATTTCATCAAATCAAAACCATTCTCCCTTCCACATTCCCGACTGTCACCTCCATCTTCTCCCAATCTACTTTGGCTGCATACCTCTTGAGCTAGCCTATACCCAAAATAATCTCAAACCCAGCGAAAGTCACAATAAACAATCATTCATAAAAGAGCAACCATGACTAAATAAACTAGACCACGACAAGTCATAAAAGGAGTTGATAAACCCACACTATATTAGTTATGATCGAAAGTCTGTTACAACTTCAGTTCTTGAATCTAGTCGTACAATCTTATTATGGGTAAAAGAAGACAATTCTCTAGTATCAAATAGAACTCAAACATACTCTACCGGTAGAAAGAATTATAAACTAACACCAAATTTCCCCTAATTCTCATCAGGAATGCAATAGGAAATCGGGATAGCTTCCAGAACACCTCCAGTTGCTTATTCTTCAGAAAATCTGGGTAGTCTTCCCTCTTTTGTCCAGGCTTGCCACAGTTAAAGCACTTCTTCTCGGTTTTCAGCTTCTTACAGTCCCTAGAATAATGGCCCTCTAGCTGATAGTTGAAGCAGATAATATCCTTCTTAGGTTTCTTCTTTTGGCCATCATTCCCTTTCTGTTGTCTTTTCTTTTTTTATTCACCTTCTTCGTGGCACTGGTGCCTGTAAAAGTTTCTTTAAGAGGTTCATATCTGCTTCTATAAACCTTGTACCAAGCAGCACTAATTCCTTCTTCTCGCTCCTTAACTTGGCGTCAAAGTTGCTCCAAAGTTATACCTCTTCTTAACCCATCTTCTTCATCCGAGGAGAATAATTCCTCTATCGCCTCACGAAATCAACCCTAGGTACTTGCACAGGAATATCACGCTCTACTACTACTTCTAGAATGGGCATCCTCAGTATGATCACTACCATCATGGCCCCAAATATAACTAGATATTTTGGTATAACAGTTGAAGCTCCCAGCTGGCTACCTTCTCCTACCCTTCCAGTCGCAGGCTCATCCCTAATAGTGTTTCCAGTAGTTTGGTGACTCATTCTAAATCTAAAAATACGATGATTAGTCCACACATGAGATAAACTATAAATGGAGTTCAAACGCTATTATACTGTACACTACTATACAGTATACGCCTATCAGAAATCTACAAATACGTCTCTCATATGTAATTACATCTTCGAACTTTGGCTAAAATCGATAACCAGAGCTCTGATACCAAATGTGACGATCATCCATAACTCTTGCGCTAAACAAGAGGAATAAAGAACTGAAAGACGTTCCAGGCAGCTATGGATGATCATCGAGGTAGGTAAACATATGTGGAACCTATCGTATAACTCGCAGCGCAAGAATAAAGTATGATGAAACATATACAACAGTCAATAATAGTGAAACATATTTAAGCAGAAACTTGAACTTTCATAACAACTAGAAAGAATATCCATACACCTTTGGATTACAACATAAGTGTCTGTGCAAATTCACCTCAATACAACACTCAGAGTCAAATATCAAACAACGGAAATAACAAATATTAGATAGTAGGAAAATAATACGCCATCCTTCTGCTCGCCACCGCACTGCAGCATTATCCCCACTAAGATCAATCACTTGTAATCTGCTACTCAGTATGCCCATCAAAAACCAGATGAACAACCCAAGGTAATAAGAGGAAACATAAAACCTTGAGTCAGACAACAGTCCTAGTGAGCGATAAAACAACTATCTAACATCATCAGCAAAGTATATGAGAATAGCTAGATTAACCAACCAATCTACCAAAACACCAAAAAAGAACCCAACCCGCCTTCCCCACATCTAACAGTGACAACCTTACAACAAGCATTCAGAAACAACAATACATCCATGGCAATCAGAAGTAACTAACAACTATACATTCATGGCAACCATAATCAACTAGATAATAGCAACATAGCAACTAGTTATATCTCACGTAAACCATCCTAACAGAGATCAATATTCCTCAAGCACAAGCCCCGACGGCCTAAACCAACGCCAGACAAGCACCCAGGAAACATGCCCTTCGATGTCAGACAATCTACGTGAGACGATACAAGCAAAACAACCAATCATTCATGACTCTGGCTATCACTGCCTATCCTGCTTCAAAACCATCGTTAATTGTATAACGACCAACCTTGCCATATGTCAAGGGCTAATGGTAACCCCAGTTCTAGCAAAAACTCCATATGTCTTTCAACGATACATATCTAGGCCTTTCGACGATACCCGCTATGAAAACAAATCACAACGTTTCTGCCTTCATTCACAACGTTTTTAAATAATGTCTCTTCCTCAGGTCGTATACGACCTTCCTTCACCAGGTCGTACCATGATCTGACCTACATGGCCCGACCCATCTTCCATTGGTATACCATCTCCAAGCCACAACCTGACTTGGCTGACCCCTTCTAAACACACGAACGACCTGCCCTTCAGCAAGTAGATCGATCCATCGAGCCAAGCATATGTGACCCGCCACCAACGACCTGATTAGGTCGTTCCATTTCAACGTCCTGTGTATTCGAACGACCTGATCTTGCTTCCTACGATCCATCCTTGCCAAGCACCAAATCACCACATATTCGTCCAACCGCTTCTCGCCACGTCACCTTCGACCTAAGCTTCCCATGGCTCTTCTTCTTTACAGCAACATGATCCGAACAACCTGACTTGTTTCCATGACCTGGAACCCCGAACGATTTGAAGCTTGAGTGACCTGAACCACTTCCTTACTAACGACCTAAGGCATTTCTTGGAGAACAAGACAAACGACCCAACCCATGAAAAACGAACCGACTCCAGATCTAACCAAAATAGCTCCAATCTTGACCAAATCATCACCAAACGACAATATCGATGCAATTAACTCATCCAAATCATCCATTTCAACCATAACTACTTCATGAAATCATCAACAACACTTTAACGACAATTAATCGTCATTATTCATATAAAATTCTCTAAATCATGATAAATCAATGAATAAACTAAAATAATGGATCTAACTTGCATAAACATATGAATGAACCTAGCAATTACCGATATTATGTTGCTAATTAGATCCTTTGGTGATTCATAAGAAAATATACTTACCATGATGTAGATTTAGGTGAAAACAACATATAAATGATGAAAACAAGTTCAAATGACCTATATACTTGATTGAATCCGTGTGAGAGATGCTTATCACACACCAAATCTTCAGAACAACACAAAATCACCGAGTTCTCAATTCGAACAGCAAAGAACACACTTCAAACCTCTCGATTTGATGAAATTCCTCTTTATTTGATGTTGATCTAGCTTCGATTGATGTAGATCTTCAATCTTCTTCCTTAGATCTAGATTTTAATGGTGGAAAGGTGTATTTCATTTAGCAAGGAGAATCATGAGCTAAACCAAATGAAAAAATGAAGAAAAGTAACCCTCTCTCCATACCTCTAACCCCCTATTTATAGCCTCCCACCAGCACACAAATTGGCCTCTCCAAATTAGCCTATCAATGGTTCCCAAAACCTGAACAAAAAATTTTGAAACACTAAAACAACGATTCCTCCCAAATCGCTGAACCAAATATTTAATGTGACCACTCTATGGAATTGACAACACCATTTCCTTTCCAATGAAATCAATCTCAGCACCTGATTAGATCCAAGTCAAAATTTATTCACTGTACAAAACTAATAATGGGGAAATGGTCACAAACGAAATTTGTAAAAATTATGGACATATCTCACATCCCCAAAAACAACAGTCCAAAATATGAGAATGATCCAACCCTTAGGAAATTAAATAAAAATATTTTACGATCCTCCGATATGTGAAATGCTGGCTGTTACAGTCATGATCCGTATTTTATGCATCAAAAGATCGTAAAATATTTTTATTTATTTTATGCGAGGTCTATTTTTCGGTACGACTCTTAAGAAAATTTTATGCACATATGATAAGAGCCGAAATAAGGCCCCTTTTGATAGGAGCGGAACTAAGGTCTCAAACCATTTTCATTGCTTCTAGATAATGGTTTCTGATTCTATAAATGTGACCATAATATAAAAACGCACTTATGGTTGGAAAATTATGTTAGTTTTAAGTTTTAAAGTTGTCGAGCTATAATTCTATAAGTTAGCTTACGATAGGTGGCTTGTTTTTTGTATATAGCGCAAGTCTTTCTACTTCTATAATTTTTGGTTATTTGAAAGGGTAAGGGCTCTCTATAAAACCCTGCTTAACTTTCAAAAAAAAAAAAAGAGCTGCCAACCTAAATTAATGTGTAACTAATTGAGCTCATTAGTTGGCCCATTGGTCTAATTAGTGATAACTTAAACATGGACTGTCGGAGTCAAATTAAATTTTCCCCTCTCATTCCAAATCCGATCTAAACCCCTTGGCCATAAATTAATCTTAATTATATCAAAATCAAACTAATTTTTTGATTAGCGACTAGATTATCAACTAGAAGATAAGGATCATCAATTTGCTGGATTTGAAGTGCTTTTCTTCACTTTTCGGATTAGACCTATACATAAATTGATTGAATTTGAAATTTGATTAGAGGTTTATGCCTTCCCACTATTCTGTGTAAGATTATATGGTACAACTACATGGTTTAACATGATTTTTGATGGTAAATTTTTTTCTAAACCATAAGTACATGTTAACTTGTGCATATGTTAGATCTATCTAGAATTCATCTTATTTATGTTGCATACATTCGTATGATGCGTAGATCTTAGAAGTTGACTAGTACATATTATTTCTATTAATTGCATGTTTGAATGGTTGAAATTGCATGATTATGTTATGCTTTGATGTTGTTTTTTCAGTGTTACGAACGATAGAAAGATATGTCGAACTTGAGCGAAATCAGAGGCAAAGTTGGTTGGAATTAGATGAAACGTGAATGAAGGGATCTAAAGTAAGAGTTACCTCGATAAATTGTGCCTCAATTGGATGCAAAATCATAGGTATGATTAATGTCAAGGGAATGGTTCGGACCTCTTATGGTGGTTATTCATGGGGATGATTAGTTGGTGGTTAGGAAGGGGAAGGCTAATAAAAGATGTCCATGGAACGTACAAGGAATTTGACTAAGTGTTGGATGTTACGATAAGTTGCTTCTAGAACTTAGAATGCTTAGAAGCGAAGATTGAGTTGTTCTAATGGATAAATCAGAGTCTAGAGCACTTGGAAGTAGAGTACTAGAATAATGATTGAAAACTAGACCAATAATATGTTAACCAATAATTCAACGATGAATCATAAGAATAACTCAAAATTGAGTTATTGTGGAGGGTTTGGGGGTAGGAGAATTTTTGGGAACCTTTGTTGAAGTTCTATATATCGAGGTGGTGGTTTTTCGCGTAATGGTGGGATGATGACATAATGACATGATAAATGCTATGGGTTTTTGGTTTTGTAACTTGTATGGGAGCTGGTACGAAAGATGGTATAGGATCATAGTGGGTTCTCGAATAATGGAAAACTGATTGAGCAAGAAGGAATCAAGGTCCGAATTGAGTAGTAAGATGGGTTCAAATGGATATGGTAGTACCAAGAAATCATTGCCAACATAGAGTTTTTACATTTGTATTTGAAGTAGGGATATTGTAATGGGAACGCTCCTGGGTCAATTGAGAGGCCTACTTACCTTAAAGCAGTAAATCGGGGCTCCTACGGGTCAATTGAGGGACATGTATACCCTGAACAAGTGGCTTTGGGTTCAGTATTTATTTTTGAGCTTCGAGACACGTATCGAGTTTTAGGCGGCGTTATACAAGAGCATAACGAAAACTGACGTTTCCTTTTGTCTCTGGTATTATGGAGGCCAAACATGTTATCATATATTAGGGGGTTGATAGCTAGGATTGCTTGATCGATGTCATGGTTGTTTTAATTTCTATTTTTAGTGTGTTATCGCTAGAGATAACATGGAGATGAGGCATTGAAGATAGAGTTGTTTGAACATATATCGTTCTGTTTTATGTGTATTACCTTTATGATATTGTTAAGTAGCATATTATGTTATTCTATGCTAACTCTTTGGTCGTAGAGACATGTTAGCTATGATATACAATCTTCTGTTCCTTGCTATATTTTCCTGCATGGTATTTGAGATTAATTTACTGTTCACACCAAACTGTTGTCTGACCTAATGTTTTATGTTTTTACTTCTTATTATCTTTGGTACTCTCAAACGAGATAGACTAGGTAGCAGGTCTTAATGACATATCAGTTGTTCAAAGGATGAACTAGGTGGAGGTATCATGTATTTTATACCATATATTGATTGGAATGCTCTTCACTGGGAAGAACTGTGGAGCCTTGGCAGTGCTACTTATTTCTACTTATCGATATAGTTATTCTGACAGGATTTTTCATATACATACCGTATGACATTGATGTATAATCTGGATGGATATTACTATGATGATTATTTCACGTGGTTATTACTATGTCTTCTGTTGTACACGTAATATTATATTTTATCTACACATTGTGAGATGTACAATAGGTCATGCTACATTTCTTTATTTTTACCCAGATGATCGTCAATATTGGTTGATCACGGTTGAAACGTACTATTTTGCTACTTTGGTGTCAGTGGTATAGGATGGTTATCGAGTTCGATATCAGAGCTTTGGTTACAGGATTAACCGAAGTTGGTACTGAAATCGAGAATAGATAAGGACAGAGTCATCATCCTAGACTAGATCGATAGTTCATGTGAAAGAAAGCGTATTAATTATAATGGTTTTCAAAGTTATATAGCAGTATATTTATCACATAGTTGCATGCAATTGAACACCATATACAGTTTTTCTTTATGACAGACTAGTTATTCTTATTACATGTAAGAATGAATCAAAGTGTAAGGAACATTATAAGTAATTCAACTTCAGAAGTAGAGGAAGGATATGGGTCAGGAGTTGCCATGCCTGACTTTTATGTTATGTTTGACGCTACGATGGTAACGATGATGAGAAGTGTGCAGGCTAATACTATAATTGCGGCTGTTGGTGGAGGTGCTTCCTTGCAAGCCCCTGCAGATTATTTCTCTAAGTTATGTAAGGACTATTCTACTCCTAGAGGAAAGCTATCCCATGGGATGTAATCAACTAGGGAAGTGCATGATTGGATTGATACTTGCGAGCACATCCTAAATGATATAGAAGTGGTAGATGCCATGAAGGAGAAGTTGGCATCAAGACAGCTCCATGGAAGAGCCATGAATTGGTGGAATGTTGTCAGAATTTCTACTCTAGGGGAATCGTTCTCTTGGAATAATTTTAAAATAAGGTTTGAAGTGAAGTTCATCATGCTTGCTCAAATTTTGGTATTGTTCAAGAAGTCTGTTGATCTCAAGCAAGAAGATATGATGGTTTTTGAGTGTGGCAACGTTTGATGCTTCGTTTAAATATGTGATATCACTCATCGACACTTCCTTAAGGAATAATGAGAAGTTCATCATATGATCGAATGACTATTTTGGATAAAAGCTAGTGGACCATATTGGCGAGCGGTTTGAGATGAAAGTAGACAAGATGCTTTGACATTAAAATCCATAACCTAAAAACATGATTACTATTGTTGTTTATACCGAGATTGAATTAAAACTGCAATAAGTTGGTGGAGGATAGACAAAGTAGAATGGAAAGAGGAAGCATTCCTAGGAAAGGATGGTACAAAGAAGGATAAATGGGAACCTACTTGTTACAGATGCCAAGAGAAGCGCCACTTGGTTATAGATTGCAAGGCAAGTGACAAGAAGAAATGTTACAACTGTAATAATCCAGAGCATGTGAAGAAGAATTGTCCTGAACCTGCGAAGGATAAGAAGCTAGTTGAGGCATATGCATTAGATATAGTCTCTATTTCGTCAAGCGCTCCCTTAATGAATAAGAAGGGGAGTTGAGTCATGGTGCAAGGTATGCATTCCATCTGGTACGTTTCCCTTTAGGTTTTTATGATACCGAGGCTTCATGTTTTTTCATTTACCATGACCTAACAAACAAATTAGGATTAAGAACCGAGATAGTAGATCGATCCCTAAATGTAACAAATCCAATTGAAGGATTGACTAGTTTTTGTCGAGTTATGGATGATCTTTTATTCAAGACCGATACCAGATCAAGTCTCTAAAATCCCCACGTTGAAACACGACCGATATCCTAGATCTAAAGCCTTGATCGTATATTACGAACATTCATTATAGACTTCAGAGAATCATGGGATGATCATCTACATTTAATGGAATTTGCGTACAACGACAATTATTAGTTGAGTATTAGGATGGCTCTATATAAAGCATTGCATGATCGAACATGTAACACTCCTTTATATTGGTGGAGAGTGAGCAGGAAATCAATTGGGGCTAGAGATGATTAGAGAACCTTGGAGAAGATTATAATCATTCAACAATGATTGAAAGCTATTCAGGATCGAAACATAACTGGCCTATGACTTTAAATATGATTGAAAGACTCGTATATATTATTTCTGTGAATTACATGTTTAATGGATGGAATTGTTGGATTATGCTATGATTCGATGTTATGCTTAGATGTTGTTCGTAAGATTTTTGACTACATAAAAAGTTAAGTTGAAGAATTGAGAAAATCGGAGGCAAAGTTGGAAGGAATTGTATGAAAATTGACGGAAGGATCTAGGGAATATTAGGAGCTACAATGATAAGTCATGACCTAATTATATGCAAAGTCATTGTCATTGGCCGGACTCGAGTTAAGGGAACTGGTCAGACCCGACTTATTATGGTGACTCATATGGGGCTGAAACTTGATAACTTGGATGAGAAGGCAAATAGAAATTGTTTATGACAAGGCTAGGGAATTTGGTTAAGTATTGGATGTTATGACGAGTTACTTCTAGAACTTGGAGTTAGATGCTTAGAAGTAAAGATTGGGTTACTTTGGTTGATAGGTTGGGTTAAGATCACCTGGAAGTAGAATGCTAGAAGAAGACAGGACAACTAGAATGATAATATGCTAGGTGATACATTGATTACGAGTTAGAAGCATAACTTAGTGCGGTTGAGGGTCTAGTGGTTATAGAAATTCTAAGGACTTTGAGTTCTATAAATCATGCCAGAGGTAGTTTCTCGTTCGCAACAAGATGGGATGGTGATATGATGACATGATAAAAACTATTGTTCTTCGATTTGTGACATGTAATGGGAGTACATATGGAATATATTGGCTCAATATTGGAGAGAGCTATGAATGATAATGGTAGGTTCCTAGATAATAGAAACTAGACCGAGAAAGATTGGCTCAAGATCAGAGTCAAGTACTAAGGAGGGCGCAAATGGTTATGCTAGTGCCAAGGAATTGTTGATAGTTCAATATGTTTCTATTGTACTAGAAGAAGTGGTATTGTATACTGGGACGTCCATAAGTCAATTGCGGGAATTGTATACCTTGAACTAGTTGATTTAGGTCTAATGTCCAACTTTGGGAAACGAGACATGTATCGAGCCTTGGGATGCATGATACGTGTGTACAACAGAAACCAGGATTTCCATTGGTCCCTGGTAGTAAGGAGGCCATTATCATATATTCATAGGATATAAAGGCTGATAGCTAGGATTGCTTCATAGGGAGTAGGTACTGGAGATAGGCCTGTTTGGACACCTATCAACTATTTTTGTGTATATTACCTTAAAGATATATTTGAGTAATATGTTATATTATTATGTTCTAACTCTTTGACTGTAGGGAAATATCAAATACAATTTGTGTCCTCTGTTCCTTACTCTATTTCCTACATGGTATTTTGATATTTATTTACCGCTTATGCTAAGCTATTGTCTGACCCAAAGTTATATTTCTTTGTATCTTGGATGTTTTAAATTAGTAAGGTCGATAGTAGGGCTTAGTAATGCAGTACATGTTTGGAAGACAAGGTTGGTGGAACTACCATATATTCTATACCATATATATTCCTATGCTTCTCGCTGGGTAGCACTGTTGAGTTCTGGTAGTGCTACTTATTCTGCTTGTTTACATAGTTATTTTGAAAGGTTTTGTTGTATATACACTATATGATATTGACGGGTAACTCTGTGGATATATGTAGCACCCCGGAAATTTCGGCTCTCGAATTCAGACACTAATACAATCCATGTCCAAATTCAAGTATTGAAAACCCGAAAGCTAATAGGAAGAAATTAGAGGATGAGAAATAGAAAGAAAGTTAAGAATAGAGGAAAGAAGAAGAACAACAATACATAGTCTCAAATCGCAGTGGGAAATATAATACAAAGATAAATCTTTATTGAAAAGCTTGAAACAATACTTACATTTGTCAGAGTACAGTAGACATTCATCACATCTGGACAGTTATAACAGCTTGTCCTCATTCACAACACGTAGCGGAATAATTTTCTATATACGAATCATACGTCTGAACTCCTCCAGCTTGCCTCCTGAAATTCGTAGCTTATCCTGAACCTGTAAAACTCGGGCTGGCCCTAGCATTACAAACGTCATACGTCAGTCTGGTGAACCAACGTGAGAAAACTCACTAAATTGTTGGTATCATCCAACTTGATTTTAACATTAAAAATCCTTTCGAAAGAAAAGAATTATCGTAAGACTAGTCCACACATAAACACGGATGGTTTTTACCTTACGATAACCAAAACATTTTTGAAATCATATCTTTTCTGATATTATAATAGTATTTAAATCAAATAGATAACCATCTAGCAGAACGCTTGCATCTCACGCTCTACATATATAATATAAGACCAAAAACCGCGGGCACTTATTGGAGAATGAATTTCCGACTATGACGAGGTATGGAACCACATTCCGATAGTGTATCTCTAGAGAGGAATACACTGGGTTCAACAAGAACATCTTACAACCTAGCCACACATGACCGACCACTCATTTCTCTTGAGTGTATCGAATGTCTTGTCACCTTACAGTTGCTAGCAATATAACTGTTCCCGGGAGATACACAAATGAAAAGAAGAAAAAATAATGAATTTTCTCTAGATGGTAACAATACATCCTAATGAGAGCGACCCACTTAGCCAAGCTGCCTGCCTGATTTTTGAAATTTCCTGGTTGTTAGTCTTAAAATTACCTTTTCATAACATTCAGTCATCATTCACTTTGAATTCCACATTGTCAGATATGCTAGATATCACTAATTGACATCCACAAAAATACTCTAGTTGTTAAGCTAAGATAAGTGCCCTTCTCCGCCACCAACTATGGTACGTTTGAAGAAATCAACGTGTGTGACCCTTTTGGATGTACTCTATCAGACATCCGTTCATACAAGTTGTCTTGGGACTGGACAAACTGAAGCCACTCTCCTACCACATCCTAGGAATCACCATATAGATCATTAGTGAGAAGTCCTTGCAATCCGTAAATTTCCAACCACGACAGAACCACGTTATATCTCTAGCCGCTAAACCAGAGAATTTAAGTAGTTCTTCCATTTTATAAAGATCCACGGTCTTCGAATACTCCGTCCCAATAAGTGTTTGATATATTCAAAGTTAACGTATTTTCTGGTTGGAATGATTTTCAAAAATAAATTCAATTCTAGTCTTTTCGTACCAACAATCGCTTTAGGACAGATTTGATAGTCGGTTATTTAACTATCAAATAAAACAACTATTCATCCATAAAAGAAAATTGAATTTACTGATTTAATATTTGCCCCTTTAATTAATCATTCATTAATTAAACTTCTCAAAATTTCACAACGTTTGAAATACTCATTTTTCTTCTTATATTAGTATAAGAATTTTCAAAACCTTTCATTTTAAGTACATTTAGAACACACTTCTCATCTTGGTCGTTAGTCCCTAACTGTAAATTTGTAAGTGAATAATTCCCTAAATAACAACCACGTAGGCCGAAACCAACATCAGATCGATACTCAGAAAATCATTCATCTCAACTAATCTCCAATAAGTTTCTAATTCCATTAACTTCATTTTTTTTAGTTTCTAAACAAACAGAAATTCTAAATATTAATCATCACTTAACCGAGATATTTATCTCAACTTATAACCATTCAATTTTACAAAGCATTTAATAAATGTTATACGTTTTTAAAGCTGGAAACAAGATTTTCTTATAACGATATATTTTTATTAACCTACTTAAATTCATTTTAACATTCGTAAAACCTTGTTTTATATAAAGCCTTGATCTCACAAAACCCTTACAAACATTTGTAAAATTTTATTCCATTCATTCCAGTTTCATTAATAGAAAAATCTATTCCATTAAAATATTTGTATAAAAATATCGTTTGGCAATTCTTACAATTATAAATCTTATACAAAATTCTTTACTATAATCTATATTATACTATTCAAATTAGTTCTACTTAAATTTAGTTAGAATTTATAATTTCAAAACCCTTTCTAATAAATTCTAATATTTCACACCACTTATTTTATCCTCCTTATTCACCTTAATCGTGAATAATAAATTTCAATACAAATCCTTACTAGATTTGAATTCATAAATCAAATTTCAAGTTTTAATCCCATTATAACTTCTAATTATAGAGTTATTTATATCTTATTTAAAATTTCCATCTTTAATTGGAAAATTCAAATCTTTTTCAAATATCAATCTTTAACCCAATTCCTATCTATTATCCATGTTCATACTTAGATTATATTTTTGAATTCTCTAATCATCATAATGTTAATTTCTCTTCTTCATAAATGTTATACCAAAATTTGGTACTAACACCCAAATACAAGGTGAAGTCGTCAAAATCACAGATCACAGATAATAAGCAGTAAATAATAGGAGATACACGAGGTTTTTATAGTGGTTTAGATCAAACCAAGCCTACATCCAGTTTATATCTTCTTAAATCCTAAGAAGTTACAAGTCCATTGCCTTCCTACAATCTGTAGGATTCATTTACATTCAACATCCTTGTATTTTTCATGAAGAAGTGGAGAAAAGAGAGTGGTTTTATACACGAAATCCTCGTGTTTGATTCATGTAGGAGAAGCAAAAAGTCCTTGTGTTGTAGCAATGGTAGATTCCGTGAAGAACCTATGCCTAAAGTCCCCTGAAAATCCTTCCAATGGTGTGTTTATAGCTGTAGGCAGGTTCCCGTTCGGATGCCACGTGGCGGACATCTCTTTAATCTCGAAATGTAGTGGAAAAGGTGGAGAAATCCTCTCCCGTTCGTGCTTTGCCAAGTGGAAGGTGATCCATGAGAGTAGGAGGAGGTTACTCCTTGAGAATAGGTCAAACCTGGATCATGGTAGCAAGTCGAAGGGGGTCGGATCGGTTCTCCGATCTGAACCAGAGTCCTCAACCCGAAGACCTTGTGCTCTTGTGAGCAACTGATGTGGAGCGATTCAGATTCTTCCATTCCATCCGATCTGAACCGAATCGGAGCTCTATTAAAATCATCCGATGCCATGATGCTTCGAAGAGTGGGGTCGGGTCCTCCTTGTCCCGAACCGAGTCGACATTTCCGATCCGACCGAGAGGTCAAGCCAATTCCTGAAATCCAAATTTCTGGTTCTACACGCGTTCACGGAAATGGGCATAAATTCCAAACCGTAAGTCCGTTTTAGCCAATCGAAAACTCTACTTGAAGCTAATTCAGAGAGCTACAAGAGTTACAGAGCAAAGCTCCGTAATTGATGTTTTCGGGCCCAAAAGAGGTAATCTGCTAGGACTTTCGTACCATTCTTTGTTTGTGATGCGACTTCAACCAAATCGCTTCCTGTCTTCTAACGATGTTCTCAACGCTTGAGTGTATTGCTAACCAGAAATTCCATGTGTGACTGCTTTGACTAAAAATCATGTCAACAATAAACTTTGCTTATAAAATTAACTTCTCGTTTAATTTGTGAAAATAAACCTTTACTGTTCAATTCTATTTATAATCCAATTCTAAATATTTTATTTGAAAATAAAATTCCCTTTTATACTTCTATATATTTAAATTCTGTTTTAAAAATTCATTTATTATTTTGGGCATTCAATAATATGCAAAATCAAGGGCCAGGGTTACTTGCACATCCAAATATATCATAAGCTATCACAAGTCATAATTCACATCATATATCAGCATATATATATATATATATATATATATATATATATATATATATATATATGAAAATAAATAATTTAAAAGTTGAGGAATTCAATTGGATCCCTCCAACCTATTTTTTCCAGCATCCATAGATGTTAGTCAACAATAATAATACCCACCCTGCTTCGAGACAAGATATCGCAGTATAGAATGTTATCAATTATATATATTGCGCGCATAGGGAAATCATCCGCTAATGGTACTGTGGGCATCCGCTAATGGTACTGTGGGAAATATCCAATCACTAATATAATTATATAATATTATATATATACTATTATCACTTTAAATCAATCAATTATCATCCAATAAGCAATCAATAAAATTTGAACTATTAAAAATAGTTCCTAATAATTTAACTGAGTGAGTTTAACTCACCTTGATTTTCCTTTGCTGACTATTCCATTTAATTTCTATATTGTCTTGATTACGCATCTACTCGAATCTTCTTAAATGAATTTATCACCAACATTTATTTATTTTCATTTAATGATTAAACGATTTTTATTTTAAACTAACTACAACATAAATAAATAAATTCTTCTATGTTCTTTTAAATTTCATAAAAATATATACCTTAAGGCCTTGCACATCTCGACCAACTACGAAGCCAAATCAACACTCGATGACCCACTTCTACTACAAACAACCCAAAACAAATGCTCCATTCCGTTTCAACATTGCTTCAAACACCTTACATTCAATTTCCGAACTGCTATGTTAAATCACCAAATCGATCTCAACACTTTACCAACTCCAATCCCATGCACTACAGACTCCTACTGCCACCACACTAGCATTCCACAGACTAATTACCATTGCGCGCCTTAACTCCATTGCCACTCAGACTTGATAGCATTTCCAAATCAACAGACCATTTCTAGTCTCCTTTCCACATACGACCATTTCCCGCATTGATCACACCACTTTTAAAATTCGTATTTCCCCAATAGCCTCACTATCGAACCAACACTCCAACTATCAGCTCTGTCTTCCCATTATTGTACTGCACAGTCCCTAACTTTTTTCAACTTCTTCCATCAGATATCACACCCCATTTGCAAATCTGCTCCACCCACGATAAACTCATTTCTCCATCGCACATTACAACGTAAATCAAAATCCCCTTCTTTCCTGATTCATGAGGTTCCAATGATGTCGATAGATTCAAATGCCTTACGATTTCAAAATCGCAGGTCCAATTGATTTCGAGCTTCATATCTTTGTGGTTTTCGAATCTCAGTGTGTATCGCGGTTTCGATTAGCGATTTAGTCTTTAATTCTCTTTTTTTAATTAGAGGACTAAGTAAAATGAAGGATGGAAAGAAAAGTAAGGTAGAGGGATTTATTTCTGGCTTGAGGAATGGGGAAAAAATGAAGGCCATCATTATATTTATAACCGCGAACGACTGAAGGATTAGAACAATGTCTTTCAAAGTTTAGGCGTAGGCATGTGGGAGCGGTAGTTTTCAGCATAGTTTGGGTAGAAGAAAGACATTCGCGATTAGAAAAGAGAAGGCTAAGTTTAGGGTAGGAGAAAGACTGATACGCGATTTGAAAGAACGAGAGCAACAATTTGGGTAGGTATGCAAAATTTCTTCAGTATAAAGGAATAAAGTTGTAGCTAATAGAAAATAGCCTGCGTAGGAAGGGATGATGGGTCAGCTAAAATATATTTTTATTATATATTTTATTTTGGATTGAACTGAAGTGTTTTTACCGTATTTAAAATATCACGTGTTTTCGAACTTCTATGTTAACGCAACAACATACATTTTTAGGGTAATACTACTATTCTGAACTCACGGGAACAGGTTCCAAAGCCTAATTTGATCGCATGAAGAAGATATCGATTTAAACTGACGATTTAAAATTAAATTATATTTAATTATTCCTAGGCGCTTTTCTCATTGTACGTTAAATCAATAAATCTAAACGTTACGAAATCCGATAATAATACACTATTACGGATATGGACCCGATGAAATTTATTTCGTCGAACTCTGAAGTCGTTTCAACATCTCTATTTTCACGTATTAATAATATCGATTTAAATAACAAATCGATTTCAAACACTTATATTTATCGAATAAAAATATTCTTATTAAATAAATTAAATAATAACCCCTTATTAATATCCATTTTAAATTCAAATCCAATATTTAAACATTTTGTTGCTCAACGTTAAACATCGAAAAATACGGGACGTTACATTCCTTTCCCCTTAAAAGAATTTCGTCCCTGAAATTACTAAACAGAAAAGTGCTATTCTTATTAGCTTCCCACAATCCACCTATGCAACTCGACACTCACGTCAACATCCTTACCATGCAACCAACTCATTAGTTTCCAAGTTCAGTCAAAATCCGTAGCTTACATTTCCAATTGAACATTAACTTTTTATTAACTAAATTTTTCCAAAACTATTTAAAAAAATTCTAACTCCCTAAATTTTCAAAAAAAATTCGCTAGCATCTCCTTTTTACGGGCTGACCGGTACAACTACAAAATGCCTCTTTGGGCCCTCTCCAATAAAAAAGCCAAGTGGCTTGCCAAATAGGCTCATAAAATCCCATATTGAATTAAACATGTACTTTTTTGTCGGGCATCCCATAATATTCATTCCTCATACTTGCTTCCATCTCATAAACCTGCTCAATCATATACATCTGTATTTCTAACTTATTATAAACAACTTAATTTCTTACTTCCAATTCATCCATTAATTAGTTTTCTTGCTTAACTCGTTATAGTTTAAACACCCATGTTCAAATATATATATATATATATACATATTTCTTATGAACATGTCAAGTTTTATTTATAATCCAAGTTCCGCATTAAATTTTTATTATACAAGTCCATTTACATTTGAGTTCAAATTTCAGTTTCAATTTCAATTAAACTCGATTTGATTCATTCTTCCAAGTCCAATTCAGTTATTAATATTCGAACTGGATTTATTCCAATTCACTTCTTATTCCACTCGACATATTCAAATCATATGTATCGAGTTCTAATTAGATTAACAATATTCAATTTACTGGTATTTCTAACTTAAATTCTAAAGTTTTCAGTTCATATTCATTTAATAACTCAATTCTAAAGTTTATTAATGGAAACCTAATTTTTACTATCTTAAACTCCTTCCATTTGAATATCGCTTTAATATATAAATGATTTCATAGCGACTTTCTGAAATTTTGATTTTGACATAACTGAAAATCTATAATATGAAATTTCAATTTTCTCTTTCATTGGAAAATTATAATTCAATAGATCTGGATGATTCTTGTTTTAATGAATTCCGCCTCATATTGAATCCAAAATACTCAATTGAAGTTCGAATCATCAATTTACGAACTACCTTAACATGACGAGTTCGTTTTAGTTATAATATAATTCCAATTCCAAATATATTTAGATTACCTTTGAATCAAGTTTCAATCCATTAAACTGGAATTTTCTTTCTTAACTTCCAATTTATATTTCAAGTTCTGATTTTATGTTTCAACAAATTATTTTATCTTTTAGTTATATTAAACCATTTCAATTCCACAATTTCATTGGAATTCCATTCAAATCAATCAAAACCAAAATATCAACATAATATAGAAAAACAATTTCTTTTCTATATAAAAATATAATTTGGGCAAATTTATTTCATTTACCCTCTTTACATAACAATACTGTGGTAGTGGTCAGTTTAATATGGTCTTTAGACACTTAAACCGATCAATCAACATAATATAAAACATTTTTATAAAATCTAAAATATTCCCTTATATATACGTATATACACTCAAACTCAATCTAGGGTATTACTAACCCTATCTCTATCGAATAATACCACAGAGCTAAGGTTATTCCTAAACCATTGCTATGATACCAACTGTAGCGTCCTAGAAATTTCAACTGTCGAACCTAGACACTAATACAATCCATGTCCAAATTCAAGTATCAAAAACCCGAAAGCTAATAGAAATAAATCAGAGTACGAGAAATAGAAAGAAATAAAGTTAAGAATAAAGGAAAGAAGAAGAGCAACAACACAAAGTCTCATATCACAGCGGAAAATACAATATAGAAATAAATCTTTATTGAAAAACTTGAAACAATATTTACATTTATCAGAGTACGGTAGATATTCATTAAATCTAGACAATTATAACAGCCTGTTCTTGTTCACAACACATAGCGGAATAATTTCTATATACGAATCATACGTCTGAACTCCTCTAGCTTGCTACCTAAAATTCGCATCTTATCCTGAACCTGTAAAACTCGGACTGGCTCGAGCATTACAAATGCCACAGGTCAGTCTAGTGAACCAGCGCGAGAAAAACTCGCTAAATTATTGGTATCATCCAACTTGATTTTAACGTTAAAAATCCTTTCGAAAGAAAAGAATAATTGTAAGACCAGTCCACACATAAACACAAATGGTTTTTACTTTATGATAACCCAAAACATTTTTGAAATTATATCTTTTCTGATATTATAATAGTGTCTAAATCAAATAAATAACCATCTAGCAGAACGCTTGCATCTCATGTTCTAGATATATAATATAAAATCAAAAAACGCGGGCGCTAATTGGAGAATGGATTTCCGACTATGATAAGGTATGGAACCACCTTCCGATAGTGTATCTCTAGAGAGGAATACGCTGGGTTCAAAAAGAACATCTTGCAACCCATCCACACATGACCGACCACTCATTTCTCTTGAGTGTATCGAATGTCTTGTCACCTTACGGTTTCTAGCAACACAGCCATTCCCGGGAGATACAGAAACTGAAAGAAGAACAAATAATGAATTTTTTCTAGACGGTGACAACACATCCTAATGGGAGCGACCCACTTTGTAACACCCCGTATTTTAACAACAATAAAATATGATAAATTAAAGAATAATTAAATTAGTATTTAGAACTAAGTGAAACGGACTGCGCCATTGCGTTCGACTCGGAATTCTAGTCAAAATAGGCACGTAGTTTGCGTAAAACGGACAACGTATGTAGAAGTTATTAAGGTTTAAAGTTTGTATACGGATAGGAAAAATATATATGAATAAAATAAGTCAAGAAATTCAAAACGGTTCAAAATCACATAAATTAGGGGAGCGGGAAAATTCCCTCCTAGGGGTGTCGACCCATGGGTTGACACTGCAAAAGGGGGGGGGATCGACCCCCCTGCGGCAAATCTGGGTAGATTATGGTTTCGTGACAGCTATATATATGGCCTCATTTTTCTTGTTTCTCCACACGAAAAATAATGGAGAACTAGATGTTGCCTCTGTCCAAATTATATCAAGTCTTTTCTTCTTCAGAAATCAACTAGAGTTACTCAAGTTTAGAGATCTGTGATTCAATATCTGCAACCGTTCTTCTATTTTTCTAGATCTAATAAAGTGAGTTTACATTACTTTTAGATCTAAATGTTTAAAAGTAAATCTTGACATGACTATAACTTGGATCTATGCCTGTGAGCCTTTGAATCATATCAGATCTGCTATAATATGTTTATCTAAGTTATACTGACTTGACTATTGAGATCTGCCACTGTTTATAGATCTAATTCACTGTTTAGATCACCTCATGCATGTTCCTATTATGTTTATGGCTAAATCAGATCTGTTGCTAGTTGGATATCTAACTCATTGTTTAGATCTCATCATGCCTGTTTATGATGTCACTATTATGTTAAATTCAGTTATATTGTCACATGTTCATCGGATTTGTTCCTATATGCCTATCTTGTCATTATATCACTATATGTTTATGCCTATTTCTGCCATTATATGTCAAACTTATTAGTATAATCATTTCTGTCCCTTGCCCTTCATCTTTTCCTTTTTATTTTTACAGCCAGGCTACCTTCGAGCCTAGGCATGTCGCTGAAATATGCGAACGCGTTAAATTGGGAACGAGGGGGAAAAAGGTAAAATTTGGGGTGTAACTTGTAATTGGAATTTTGGGCATAACTTGAATGAACTATATGAACATGAATTTGGGGCATAAATCAACTTGTGATTAAAAACCTTAATTTGGGGTATGTAGTTCATTATGAACATAACTTGGGAAAGGGGCATGAAAACCCATAACGACATGGAACAGTTGGTTAATAATGGAAATGCATAGAATTACAGTAATTAGAAACTGTAACCGCGCTTAGACACGAGGTTAAATTACACTTGTGGTGGAAGTCTTCCTGGAATCGACCGGCATATCCAGCAACCACAAGTGGTGAATCTAATGTGAGGGGTCTAAGTGTGTAAACATGAGACGTGCTAAGACATGAGGTTAAGTCTGACTCGTGGAAAAAGTCTGCCCGGAACCGACATGCATATGTAGCATCCACAGGTGGTAGGCTTAATGTGGGAGGTCAACACATTATAACCATAAATGAATATGGTAATGAATTGGAATACTAAACCTAGTTGAATCCATAGGGATTGTATGAATATATAACTTGAGTAGGGGTTAAGGAAACTTGTTTGAAACAGTGGGTAGGTTAAGTAAATCTTGGGTGGGCGGGTTATATATATATATATATATATATATATAGGCCCACAAACTTAACCTGTAGGGTTATGCAATCTTTTACTCTGGTATGGCATAACCTGTGGATAACCTAGTGGGGAAGCAAGCGTAGGGGTAAGCTTGTATCATCTTGTGTGTGGGAGCCGGTTCAGTCAGTAACCCATATACAGGTATCAAACGAGTACTCCGAACTACGTCGAAGTCGGGGTAAGCTTACTGGGCTGATTGTAAGAGTTCCAAACGTGGGGGACGGTGTGGGTAGCACATTCCGACGGGGTCATGTGCGTGCATTGAAACACCTACCTCCGTTAAGGTCACTCACATAGGGAATGCCTTAACTTCGGTGGAGCATTATAGGTAAAAGATGCAGATAAATTACAAGACAGATGAATAAAGTAGCAGAAAATAAAGTCATTTTATAAACAACTTAATTCAGTCAAGCTTTTACAACAATTTCCTCAATCATACTTAAATGTAATACATAGATCTTTTGTCTTGATTTAAAAACTTCCAAGAATAAAAGAAGCATAAAAACAATGATATTCCTCGATAAATCATGAACCAGCCATAGCATTGGAAGAGAGAGATTCCAAAGGGATACACCAACTAATCTTCAAGCTTGGAAATAGAAGAGGTCCAAGTTAAGCTTGGAAAGAGAAGAGGTCCAAGTTAAAAAGAAGCGAAAAACAAACTAGGTCAGACATAAGTCTGGTAAGTCCAGTGATCTTTCAGCATGCAAACAAGATAAAGGATCATGACATGAATAAACCAAAAATAGGACGATACCATAAAAACAAGGTAACCAAAGACAAGATAAGTTCAAGGTGAACTGAATGCGCTTCTACTTTTTCTCTGCTTTGCTACTACTCTGTTAATCTGATTTCTATATTTATCTCTGCACCACCTAACTAGTGTCCTAACCAGTAATCTGTATAAAATGATAATCGTGATCCCAACCCCCGTAATTGTGGTAGCCTTCAGGTGTACATCTATCGTGAGGATTCCACCTCAATCAGCCTAATTGCCATGAACATGTTAGATGTACCCTTACTACCCTATCGATCGGCTCCCTACTTGTATTCATGTTCCATGTGTATGTGTCAATCGACCCACTCTTGCATGTAGATACCCTGTGCTGGTCCAACCATAAGGTGTATCAATCCTAATGATAGCGACCCGACACGATTCAAGATGCACATTGTATAACTACTGGTACCCAGTGCCTGCTTTTTCCCACTTCGGAGTACGTGCACGCCCGTAAACCATCAGGACCTACACTGACATATCCCCTGCCGCTGCTTTGACCGCTTATAATCAGCCCAGTAATCGTGCCCCACCCTACTTAGTTTAGGGTATTGTGATACATCCATGTGGGTTACTGTTGAAATGGGTCCCCGTTACTAGGGTTTCCTATTGGTTAAGTTTGCGGCCTATATTTACTAATATTACCCACCAACCCGATATGTACTTAGCCCTCCCATCGATTCAAGCATTTTTAATAAACGGTTAAGTTTTGTGGGCCTATATGTACTAATATTACCCACCTACACGAGATGTACTTAACCCTCCCATCGATTCAAGCATGTTTATTTGATAGTTAAGTTTTGTGGGCTTATATTTACTAATATTACCCACCAACCCGATATGTACTTAACCCTTCCACTGATTCAAGCATGTTTATTTAATGGTTAAGTTTTGTGGGCCTATATTTACTAATATTACCCACCAACCGGATATGTACTTAACCCTTCCACTGATTCAAGCATGTTTATTTAATGGTTAAGTTTTGTGGGCTTATATTTACTAATATTACTTACCAACCCGATATGTACTTAACCCTCCCGCACATTACACCATATTAGTTAAGTGTTGTCCGCTCATGTTAACTTAACCCACTCATTCATCATGTCATGTTGGTAAAGCATTTCTTATTAACTTGACCCTCCTTACTTATCATGTTGGATCGGTTAAGTGTTTCCTATTAACTTAACCCCGTTCGTTCATCAAGATATATTGGTCAAGTGTTTCTTGTTTACTTAACCCCATGTATTCATCTTGTTGTATTGGTTAAGTGTCATCAATCAATTCAAGTCAACTTAACCCACCTACATGTCATGTTACTTTGGTTAAGTGTTGCCTTCTTGTGTTAACTTAACCCTACTACAAATCAAGTTATATTGGTTAAGTGTTGCCCTCTTATTTTAACTTAACCTTTCCATAAATCAAGTTATATTGGTTAAGTGTTTCTAAATTTACTTAACCTCATCCACTTATCTAATTAACATGTTATAACGGTTAAGTGTTCTAAATTTACTTAACCTCACCCATTTGTCTAATTAACATGTTATAACGGTTAAGTGTTCTAAATTTACTTAACCTCACCCACTTGTCTAATTAACATGTTATAACGGTTAAGTGTTCTAAATTTACTTAACCTCACCCTCTTGTCTAATTAACATGTTATAACGGTTAAGTGTTCTAAATTTACTTAACCTCACCCATCAGTTTAGTTAACATGTTGAATTGGTTAAGTGTTTCCTTAATTGACTTAACCCTACCAATTTTGACTTAGCTTTATTAAACCACCAACCACTTACATTAGACAGGTATTGTTGTGGTCACTGGATGTGCCGGTAGGTTCCAGGCAGTTTTACACCGCAACTCAGTCTAACCTCGGGTCCTTTTTGGGCTCAATGTACTAACCACCCACATTAGACAGGTATTGTTGTGGTCACTGGATGTACCGGTCGGATTCGGGCATTTTTACACCACAACTCAGTCTAACCTCGGGTTAGGCATATTCGTCTTTTCAAAATTTACATATTTCTTATTTATGACAAATTCCATATGTAAATTATTACCAATTTAATTATGCCATAATTATCCTTTTAATTATGCTCACAATTAATGGTATACTAAATATACCATTTCGTGAACTAATTTATGCCATGTAATTTGTCATGTTTATCCTACATATTTATATGTAAATTATAAATCAATTATTGTCATGGCCCACTTTCCTTCTAAATCACGTTCAAAATTTTAGGTATATAGATTATACCATTTTCATGCCACTTATCATGCTTATGTGTCAAACATGCCGATTACATGTAATTTCATGTTTTCCCCAATGTTACCCCCGTTGTACGTTCGCAAAATTACATAGAATATTAGGCTCGATATTTTAGCCTAACTTATAAAACAAAAAGGGGGAAAGAGGAACTTTGCAACATTCCAGCATCATACAAAAGTATGGATCTTACTACACATATGTCACATGGATTTGGCATAGAACAATATACTTTTAACTATGAACATGCAAATTTGATCTATGCAACATGAACCACAAGCATATGAATTTACATAAAACTATACAAGTTAAACTTGGCATGTAGTGGTGAACTTGCAAACTAGATCTATCATAAAGGCATATGGATCTAACATATAAAGTTGTAGATCTAAACATATAAGGTCGTAAATCTAAACATGTATACATAATGGTTCTAAACAATTAGGCATTAACGACATGATTTAGCCTAAAACTTGTATGTATAATAATATCACCAAACATACATATGATAATTTCATTCCCAAATACCTATACAACATCATAGGTTTACTCACCAATTTCCACATAACATGATAGGTACAATAGACCACAATAGTTCATAGGCATATATGATAGAATAGACATGAATAAACATGAATCAGCATCACATACAACTTGATACAATTCTATTTTACAATTCGTTACAAGTCATGTCTTAATTTATTCACATCTGAAAGGTAACTATACTTACAAACAAAAAGGAATTCTTGAGTTCTAGGCTCTGTATTCTGAAATTGAATTGCTCGCCTTTGATGTAGATCGTTGAATTCTCTTACTTGAATTAGATTAGATTTAATTTTGGTTTTAGTGGCGGCTAGGTTTAGATGAGAGTGAATAATAGAATTAGGTTTTAGGTTTAGGGTCTTTATATAGTTGTAGAGAGTGTTTTAGGACCATTAGATTAACCCTGAGCCATGAGAACCAATCAGATGCCACATCTGCCTTAGAGCGAATCGGCCCACGTGTTGACAGCCAAACACCCTGAATCAACCCTTAGTCGACCCAGCGGGGCTCGGATCGACCTTAAAAATGGGCCGTTTCGGTTATTCCCCCTCTCGATTTGCTGTTTTGAACATTTTTGCATATTTATTTATTTAATTTTTATATGTATATATATATATATAATTTTCTCATATGCATACAAACTTCAAGGCTTAATAACAGGTATCCGTTTTATGCAAACCAAATGTCTATCTTGACCAAAATTTTGAGATGAACGTAATCGCGCAACTCATTTCACTTAATTCTTCTTCTAAAAATTAAGTGTTCATGAATTTGTTAATTTTAATATTCTCAGAAAATTCGGGGTGTTACATTCTCCCCTCCTTAAAGGATTTCGTCCCCGAAATCTTCAAGTTAAGAAGAATGCATCCTAACATCCAATCATTCATCTACTCATCCATCATCCACAAGCATCCATCGTCCTTAAAATACTTCTAATGCCATATGAACATATGCAGAGTGTGTGTATATGTCTCTTATCTAGTGCAAAATCAAGCGGTCTACTGATCCAGCTGACCTCCTTAATGCGAATCATGAGAGTGTCATGCATCCAATATGTATGCAAATATCCCTAATCATGTAAATACTATATGTGTGCATATTCACTCATCCATATGCAACATCCATATGATACCACATCAAGTTTCAGTCCATATACAAATACATTCATATGCATATGCAATATGAAAGTGACTGAGCCGATCTAGTGCCTAATGTGTGTGTATGCATCCACGGGCAACCACTAGCAAACACTTGCAACCATCAATCATAACATATCTCAAACACATGTTTTCATCCATTGGCTTCTACCTAAGGATCGAGGATAGGACCGAGAGGATATACTTAAAAGATAAAGACTAACATGTAAATAAATATTACAGAAAAAGGAGGAATCAAGGATATACCCTCAAAAAGGGTATGATGCACGTATCTAGTCTTCAGTCTTCTAAGTCGCATCTTCTTTGAGCTTCACCCCACTGTACCTTAACAAATTTAACTTCATGATTGTGAAGCTTCTTGACCTCCATTTCCAAAACCCACTAGTAAATATAGGACCTCGATCATTTACTATGCTATAGGGTATCCAATGTTGTCGAACTATCTTTCCAAGATAAATAGAAGTTAACCATGATACCAAGTGTATATACTAAGATGATTAAAGGTTTCTCTTCTGCTTAGCTTATCGCTCATGTCACAAATCTGAGGGTCGATATCTCTCACACAAACCATCCTAGTCGAACTTGGCATCCCTCAAGTACAAGCCCCAAAGGCCTAAACCAATATCAGACAAGCACCCAAGGAATACCTCCTCCGAATTCGGACGATTTATGTGAGATGATACTAGTAATACAACCAAACAATTGAGCACTTAACCGACTCTGACTATCCTCGCCAATCCTGCTCCAAAGCTATCGTTGATCACATAACTGGCTTTGCATTGTCAACTAGATATATGCGGAAGTCTATCTCGAGTTTTTAGGGGATAAACTCCTAACCTTAATCAAAAAACATCTGCGTACTCATAGACTACTCTAACGGATCGAAAATCGTCGATAAATACATAAAGTGATTCTAGGTAGCTAAGACAAACTGATCCCTTAGGCTCGCACGAAATTTCGAGGGTATTCCCGAGGCAAGTCAAAAGTCTAACTATCCTCCTTTCACAATTACTAGCTAACTAATCTGTGCCTAGAATCGACCCATAGCCCATGAAACCAAAAACATAAGTATCTCAAATCCTTACAAACCAAAGATAAATGAGCCGAACCACAAATTGGACTTAAGACAATAATGGGATCCTCCAATATACAAGCTCTAGGGTGCAGAGGCTCAACTATGGAAGTAGATATAAACGAACGCGAAACGCAAAAATAAAAAAGAGTACTAGCAGGATGATCAAGAAGAAAAACTAAACTTTTCAACAGAAACCTTCTCCCTTAGGTATGCTGGGGGTGAGAGCATGCACTTGCCTTCTGGAAAATCCTGTCTTTTGTTCTTGCCCTTTCCCTTAATTGTAACAACCCGGAAAATCTAAGCCAATTTAAATTTTTTATTTTGGCAATTTTAGTGAATTTTGAATATTTAAAATGATTTATTTTAAATAATAACGATGAGAAATTTATTTTGAATAGAATTAGAGCGTATATATTTATTTGGATCGACATTAGAATATAAATATTTATTTTTAATTATAAAAGGAATTGAAAATGGCGTGGTAGTTAGAAAATTCGATTTCAAAGTTCAAATGAATGTACAAGATTCAAAATAAAACGAATTTTAGCGAAACCAAAAATATTATAATCTAATTGAGAATATCTTTCCAACAAATCCGAAAAATTGAAATTTCATAGCGGGAGTCAAAAGTTACGTCCAGTTGAAAATTCAGAATAGTCGCTATGGAATTCTGGCCCTTAAAAATGGAAATTTTGCAAACGACCTCGGTTTTCAACGAAACGACTTTTGTTGGATCCAAGATGTCTAGTTATTGCTAGATTCCAAAATTCGTAATTTTCTGAATTAATATGTGAGCGTGGCGAAGTAAAACGTGTTTTGACAGTTTCAGTCAATTTCGATCGACCAGAAAATGGCCATTTTTCAAACGGTCTCGGAATTTGACGAAACTAGTTTTGTTAGGACCGTATCGTCAATACGAAGCTAGAAAATATTTTTTTGGAATTTTTAGAGTCCATATGTGGCCCTGGTAAATTGAAATGCGCGTTCAAATTCAATATGAAGAATTATATTTTGATTTGGAGTGAAATTGATTGAAATAGTCGAATCAGCCTACGATACATATCCCATTGTGTTCGGGACGGGGGTAATTAGATAGGGACGACAGTCGATGGCTTTGATTTCGAGTTCGAATTAAAAAGTTACTTTTTGAAATAAAAATAATAATAAAATATATATTAATAAACCAAGTCAACTCTCCCTCACCACTCTCCCTCTCCTCGTATACCGTTCGTTCAAAAAATCGCTCAGAAGAAAAAAAACAAAACAAAATCGCGCAGCCCCCCAGGCCACGCTGGCCACCGCACGCCGCCCCAGCGCGCCACCGCCGGCGCGACCGGGCCCCCTTCTACCTCGACGACTGGTGCCCCCCCTCTCTAGCCTTCGACGCCGCAAACCACCAACCCAACACTAAAAACCCCAAACCCTCAACACAACGCCAACGCTTGCCACCACCACCCCCGTGGGAGCCTCAGCACGCCGGCGTCGTCCAGTCAGCCCCTCTGCCCTCTGCATGCCGTGCGTCGCCTCCCTCTTCTTCTTCTACTTCGATTGAAAACCCTCCTCCATCCGAAATCAGTGAGTCCTTATTTAATCCTTATTTACTTATGTAAAAATATGATTTAATTTTTATTTGTTTAGGTAAAGCTTTAGTTTTTATTTATTTACGTAATTATGATTATATTGATGGAAAAGAACAGATTTTTATAGTGTGTTTATAAAGATAAAAATGGGATTTTTATAGTGAATTCATATGAATAAAGATGCGGTTTTTATACGGTGTTCATATGGATAAAGATTTGATTTTTATGATGTTAAAGATTAGATATATATATATATCTAGCGAAGAAAAAAAAATATGTGACCTTTATATACGTTGTAGCGAAATAAAAATTCGATCTTTATATAGGAAGTAGAGATATAAAAATATAATTTTTTATATAGAAAGAAGCGTTGAAAAAAAAATGAAGTAGAGTAAAAATATAATTTTTATAATGTTACTAGCAAGATAAAAATAGAATTTTTATCTATATAGCAGCGGTATAAAAATAGATTTTTTATCTATATATTAGCGGTATAAAAATAGAATTTTTATCTATATAGTAGCGGTATAAAAATAGAATTTTTATCTATATAGTAGCGGTATAAGAATAGAATTTTTATCTATATAGTAGAAGTATAAAAATGTGATTTTTATCCATATAGCGTAGTTATAAAAATGTGATTTTTATACACATGGCAACAATATAAAGGTGCGATTTTTATATACGTAGTGGACACGGACAACGAAAGTAACAAAAGGCGAGCACGACGAAGATTTTCTACATATGAAGAGTCGTGGCGTTTGGTTTAGCTCTCGGTGAGAACTTCTCACTTTAATTCTTGTTTTCTAGTTAAAAATATACTAGGATGCAGATGGTGCTTAGCAGCACCCGACACCCGTCGTCCACAGACCATGGACGACTTGTTTGATTTTGTTGTGTGGTGAAAATTGATTGTGATGTGGAATGAATGGAAATATATATATTCATGTGTTGAAATAAATATTATATAGTTAAAAATATAATTTTTAACGTGAATGTGAATAAATAAATATTCATTTACAAACCGGACGGTTTGTTTATGTACGCCCATTTGAAGGATATTGATTGGGACGATAAATTGTACACATTGCCCAACTGCAAAAATAAAAATCTGTGTTTGTTGACTGAAACCCCACACGGGTGTTGGGATGATATTTGGCGTACACTAATCCCAATTGTTTAGTTGTATGTGAATCGATAGGTTGACAGACTGTGTAAGCGTTAATTATTTATGTTTAATGCTTATGCAGTTGTGTGGTGCACTTTGGATGATGGTTGATTATTTATCGTTGCTATTATATACATGTGTTGTATGGAATCCATATAATTAACATCATATGGTAATTGATTGGGCCTCATTCCAATTTGGAAAATAAAGAATATTATAAAATAAAGATTCATGTGTTGAATAGAATAAATAGTCACGTGTTGACAATATTCATGTGTTGAAAAATATATATTCATGTGTTGAAGAAAATATTCATTTGTTGAATAGAATAACGAAGTTATTGAAATATTTAAAGCCGTGGTGATTAGATATGGGTCACTTAGACGCGAACGATATTTATATCGATTATATTCGTTTTTATAATGAATATAGAAAAGTAAGTGATTTCAAAATATAACATTTTGAAAATATTATCATTTATATATTAATGATATGGAATATTCAATTTTGATTTAAATTGAATATGAAGTTGAAATCATTTTTAAAATGAATTTAAACAAATTATAAATACGTTTAGAATTGAAATCGACGAAATATATATAATATATATATTATATATATTAAATGGTCTGAATAGAACGCGCCGCGCCGCGGCAGTTCGCGAATTTCGACCATTGACTTCGAATTGACGTTACGGAAGATCCGACCGTCGGATTCTCCTGAAACTGGAACGTTGGGTTTGTATCGAAAAGAGCTTTCTAATGAATATTAGAAATTTGAAATCTAACAGTTGGATTTGGAATTATGTCCAAGTCAAATTTGGAAAAGGTCGCTGTAAGTGCAGTTCGATGGCCGTTTATGGAAATCGACTGTACGGGCCTTGATAAAATTATTAAAAATATCTATAATTTGTGTAAAATCATAATATATGAATTGAAAAGAACTGGGATGAAAAGTTCCACATTTGAAAGGATAAAAATATATTTTTATTGAAATAAACTAGTTTTGAACTAGATTTGAAGTGGTTTTGAAAATAATCAGAATTTCCAATATACGAATTGGAATGGATTTGAATCGAAATTATCTTCGGAATATTTCGATGTTGGATTCCGTGATTATACAAATATGGTTGTGGAAATTTGAAAGATATATTTATATTGTTATTTCCCATACGATATTTGTTGGTTTCAGAATTTGATATTGAATATAAGCCGATATATTTTCTATTCAGAGCCTTGTATTTGATATCAAATGGGATTTTAGGTTCGTCGTGAATGGTGTCTTAAATAACACTATTCTTGAACCCAGTTTAGAAAAGAATAAATATTTTAATTAAGATTAATTGAAAATGTACCAATTAAATGGTATTTAATTGGAATTGGAATTGAATTGAATTTTTGGTTTATCGTGAACGGTGTTTTAAATAACACCTGTTCTTTAACCCGATTAACAATGGAAAGTGATTTTGGGTTTATCGCGAACCGTGTTTTAGATGACATTGGTTCTTTAACCCAATTAAAGACAGGATATTGATTTTTGAGAAGATTAAAACTAAGTGGAGTTTTAATGAACCTTTAATTAGATTGAAATGATCGATAATGGAGTATCACCAGTTTTGCTCCAAAGCGATAGTTAAATCTTTAATTAGATTTGAACGTGAAATGGTAATTAATATTTACCGATAACACCGTGGTGTTAGATATGGAGTATTACCAGTTTTGCTCCATGGGATGAATAGGTTGGGATTGGGAAATAAAATAAATGATTACTTCGGTGTGATTCGCGAATCCCGACTAGTTTGGAAAACCTTAACATGGCTTGAAATAAAATCCAAAAGAAGATTAAAGAATAAATTTAGAAGAATTTATCTTTGATAAAATTAATGGGAACCTTTCCCTAAGAATGTGAATATTTGAATAAAAGAATACTCTGAATTGGAATGAGGCGTATGTTGTGTTTGTGTAACATTTGTTTATTATATACGCGGGTTATTCGGAAAGGCTGGGTTATACCCATTCTGAATAACTGATTGGACGATAAGTCGAAGATGAAGACAGTGGTTGAAGACCGGAGGTCTTCACATCGTTTGGATGATTACTGGTGATCTTGATTGAGCTGTACACCCAAGAGGAGGGAATCAGTTGGTGATCATCCAGACGTACTTGGAGATCGATGGATATGCGAGGAATAAGGTTCCTCCGGTTTCGTTCAGACCCAGAACGAACTTGTAAATGGACTGTGTGTATGACATTGGATTTTATTCCGTGTGATTGATTTCTATTAAATATATATCTATTTGGTGGCGGAGAATTTATTCTCTTGCTTAACGCCCTTCTTTGAGACGTACGAGCTTAGAGGTCATATATCGATAGATATCAATCGCATGACATGAATTGCCTGTGTGGCATGCCTAAGTGGCAGATGATCAAGGCTTCTGTTGAAAAGCAAAGTCTTGTGGTTGATGATCAAAGCACGACCTGTGTGGTATAGCTTTGTGTATAGCATTAATTTGCGAGCCTCGCACCTCGGTATGAGTCAAAAATGGGATAAGGACCCAAGGAGTGTACGACATTTCTTTCTAGCTATGGGTCATGTCAGTGACCTACCAGCCCTGACATTTATATACTTTTTTCCTGTGTGGTTGTTGGATGTGAGGCGCCTCATATATATGTCCTATAGGACCAGGAAACGTGTGTTCAGGAATAATTAATCCTCAAAAGTAGGAGAGGAGCGTCCTTGGAGGATCCAAGGATCGCTGTGTGTGGTCCTGAGACATTTGCTAGAGTGTCTCAAACGGAGAGGAGCTTGCCCCTTGCCTTGACTCATGACGGAAATCCAATTTCTAATATGTGACTTTCAGTTTTATTTGTAAAACCTAGTATGGCGACATAGTAGATGGTAGCTATGCCGCCTATGATTGATGCATATGATTGAAATTGTTTTGACACTATACACTTATAGTAATATCAAAATAATCTGTTTTTAATCGTATCAAGCATTATTTGGCTATTATAAGGTAAACCCTATCCTCCGGCTTGCGTTGCATTATGTGATGGGACCTGGGTCTTATAATAGCTTCATTTTCTTTATTTAGCATTGCGCTGTTTGTTTTATGCACTGGTATTCTTAGGAGGAAACCCGTTCCGTGTTATACGGCGTGGTCCCTTGATTTACCTAACTTTAAAATAAAGATTAATAACTGTTTTAGTTCTCACACCAGTCATATGACTGACCTGGAGTTTATTGTTTTAACCTAAATTCTGGGTGCCCCTATTTCCACACGGGCAGCTAGTAGTTTTATTTTTGCAGATTTATATTCACAGGATCCTGGTTTACAGCTAGAACGAGACTCGGAAAGCTCTGTATCTGTGTATTACTTTCAGTTGTGTTTTGTATTATTTTCCGCTGCTATGTAATTTATTGTAATCTCTGATATTTAGTAAGTGTGTAATATTTATTCATACTCTGTATATTTTTGTCCTCTGATGTAATTGTTGTAATAAGCAATGAAATGTTCTTCTGTTCGTGTTCTGATTCGTCTTGTCCTCAAAGCAATCCGTTCTTTCCTTTACGGGGAAGTTATGGGATGTCACAGTGGTATCAGAGCTTTGGTTTACAGAGCTTGAGAACAAGACACATTAGGACCAAATGAAAGAATTCATCGGAGATTGGACTAGTAATGTCCAATAAGAATGGCTCGTTAGAGATGGGATCAGCAGTATCCTAGAGCAAGTCGAAAGAGTGTTATTTTTTAAAATAAAAATGAAAACAAGTTTTGTTTTGAAAATTTAAACCATTTTGTACGTATTTGAATATTTTATTTGTATTGAATTTGGACAATCGAGTCTATAAAGAATTTGCATATACGTGTCATGAACGTATATTCAAAGTTTTAATATACTAGATAGATGTAGAATCGCACTCTATTAGCTTGGAGATGTTCTGATGGTGGTTCGAAACATCATCAACATTTATGTTCGAGCTTCAAAAGTGATATATCTATATATTTCCATTAGACTGGTGTGAGAACCAAAAATAGATAGGGCTTATTGTTGTGATTTGGCATCAAAAACATGATTTTCTATATATGTATCAAAATTATGAATTTGAAAAGATAATCCACTAATTGATTGATGGTTGTGTTGTTTGATTATTGGTTTTATTTATTGAAATTTTAAACCATTTAGCCTAATGGAACCGAATATTGAACTGTATTGAAAAAAGATTACAATTGCATGCATATACATGTATATCTGTTGAACAGGTCATGGCAAGGAGGCTAGAGAAGAGGAGTAAAATTGTTTGCCCGACAAATAGGTACATGTTTATTGTATTTCTTGGGAATTCGATGATTTTATGAGCCGATTGGCTAGTCGCATGGTTTTTTTTTCTTTTGGATTGTTGAGGGCCATGAGAGGATATTTGAAATATCTCGAAGCTCCCGGCGCAGGGAAGGTTATGGCGAAATTTTTCAAAAATTTAGGGTGTTAGCCAAATTTTTGAAAAATTAGAAAAGTTCTTAGAAACCGAAAAGTTGAAGAACTTAAGCCGTAGAGAAAACAATGGAAGTTGAGTTGTTTTATAAAACAACTTTCAGGTTCGTTCCTTTTCGGGGACGAAAAATTTTAAGTGGGGGAGATTGTAACAACCCGGAAAATCTGAGCCAATCTAAATTTTTTATTTTGGCAATTTTAGTGAATTTTGAATATTTAAAATTATTTATTTTAAATAATAACGACAAGAAATTTATTTTGAATAGAATTAGAACGTATATATTTATTTGGATCGACGTTAGAATATAAATATTTATTTTTAATTATAAAAGGAATTGAAAATGGCGCGGTAGTTTGAAAATTCGATTTCAAAGTTCAAATGAATGTACAAGATCCAAAATAAACTGGATTTTAGTGAAACCAAAAATATTAGAATCTAATTGAGAATATATTTCCAACGAATCCGAAAAATTGAAATTTCATAGAGGGAATCAAAAGTTACGTCCAGTTGAAAATTCAGAATAGTCGCTATGGAATTCTGGCCCTTAAAAATGGAAATTTTGCAAACGACCTCGGTTTTCAACGAAACCACTTTTGTTGGATCCAGGATGTCTAGTTATTGCTAGATTCCAAAATTCGTAATTTTCTGAATCAATATGTGAGCGTGGCGAAGTAAAACGTGTTTTGACAGTTTTAGTCAATTTCGATCGACCAGAAAATGGCCATTTTTCAAACAGTCTCTGAATTTGACGAAACTGGTTTTGTTAGGACCGTAACGTCAATACAAAGCTAGAAAAAAAATTCGGGAATTTTTAGAGTCCGTATGTGGCCCCGGTAAATTGAAATGCGCATTCAAATCCAATATATAGATTTATATTTTGATTTCGAGGGAAACTGATCGAAACAGCCGAATCAGCCTACGATACATATCCCATAGTGTTCGGGATGGGGGTAATTAGCTAGGGACGACAATCAGTGGGTTTGATTTCGAGTTCGAATTAAAAAGTTACTTTTTGAAATAAAAATAATAATAAAATATATATTAATTAACCAAGTCAACTTTCCCTCACCACTCTCTCTCTCCCCCGTATACCGTTCGTTCAAAAAATCACTCCGAAGAAAAAAAAAAAAAAATCGCGCAGCCTCCCCAGGGCACGCTGGCCACCGCACGCCGCCCCAGCGTCCCACCGCCGGCGCGACCGGGCCCCCATCCACCTCGACGACTGGCGCCCCCCTCTAGCCTTCGACGTCGGAAACCCCCAACCCAACCCTAGAAACCGCAAACCCTCAACCTAATGCCAACGTAGGCCACCACCGCCCCTGAGCGATCCTCAGCAACCTGGCGTCGTCCAGTCAGCCCCTCTGCCCTATACAGGCCGTGCGTCGCCTCCCTCTTCTTCTTCTTCGACTGAAAACCCTCCTCCATCTGAAATCAGTGAGTCCTTATTTAATCCTTATTTACTTTTGTAAAAATCTGATTTAATTTTTATTTGTTTAGGTAAAGTTTTAATTTTTATTTATTTACATAATTATGATTATAATGATGGAAAAGATTAGATTTTTATAGTGTGTTCGTAAGGATAAAAATGGGATTTTTATAGTGCATTCATATGAATAAAGATGCGATTTTTATACAGTGTTCATATGGATAAAGATTTGATTTTTATGATGTTAAAGATTATATATATATAGCGAAGAAAAAAATGTATGTGATCTTCATATACGTTGTAGCGAAATAAAAATTCGATCTTTATATAAGAAGTAAAGATAAAAAAAAATATAATTTTTTATATAGAAAGAAGTGTTGAAAAAAATATATGAAGTAGAGCAAAAATATAATTTTTATTATATTACTAGCAAGATAAAAATAGAATTTTTATCTATATAGTAGCGGTATAAAAATAGAATTTTTATCTCTATAGTAGCGGTATAAAAATAGATTTTTTATCTATATATTAGCGGTATAAGAATAGAATTTTTATCTATATAGTAGAAGTATAAAAATGTGATTTTTATCCATATATCGTAGTTATAAAAATGTGATTTTTATATACATGGCAACAATATAAAAATGCGATTTTTATATATGTAGTGGATACGGACAACGAAAGTAACAAAAGGCGAGCACGACGAAGGTTTTCTACATATGAAGAGTCGTAGCGTTTGGTTTAGCTCTCGGTGAGAACTTCTCACTTTAGTTCTTGTTTTCTTGTTAAAAATATATACTAGGATGCAGACGGTGCTTAGCAGCACCCGACACCCGTCGCCCACAGACCATGGACGACTTGTTTGATTTTGTTGAGTGGTGAAAATTGATTGTGATGTGGAATGAATGGAAATATATATTCATGTACTAAAATAAATATTATATAGTTAAAAATATAATTTTTAACGTGAATGTGAATAAATAAATATTCATTTACAAACCGGACGGTTTGTTTATGTACGCCCATTTGAAGGATATTGATTGGGACGATAAATTGTACACATTGCCCAATTGCAAAAATAAAAATCTGTGTTTGTTGACTGAAACCCCACACGGGTGTTGGGATGATATTTGGCGTACACTAATCCCAATTGTTTAGTTGTATGTGAATCGATAGGTTGACAGACTGTGTAAGCGTTAATTATTTATGTTTAATGCTTATGCAGTTGTGTGGTGCACTTTCGATGATGGTTGATAATTTATCGTTGCTATTATATACATGTTTTGTATGGAATCCATATAATTAACATCATATGTTAATTGATTGGGCCTCGTTCCAATTTGAAAAATAAAGAATATTATAAAATAAAGATTCATGTGTTAAATAGAATAAATAGTCATGTGTTGACAATACTCATGTGTTGAGAATATTCATGTGTTGAAAATTATATATTCATGTGTTGAAGAAAATATTCATTTGTTGAATAGAATAACGAAGTTATTGAAATATGTAAAGTCGTGGTGATTAGATATGCGCCATTTAGATGCGAACGATATTTATGTCAATTATATTCGTTTTTATAATGAATATAGAAAAGTAAGTGATTTCAAAATATAACATTTTGAAAATATTATCATTTATATATTAATGATATGGAATATTCAATTTTGATTTAAAATTGAATATGAAGTTGAAATCGTTTTTAAAATGAATTTAAACAAATTATAAAATACATTTAGAATTTAAATCGATGAAATATATGTAACATATATATAATATATATTAAATGGCTTGAATAGAACGCACCGCGCCGCGGCAGTTCGCGAATTTCGACCATTGACTTCGAATTGACGTTACGGGAGATCCGTCCGTCGGATTCTCCTAAAACCGGAACCGTTGGGTTCATATCGAAAGGAGCTTTCCAATGAATATTAGAAATTTGAAATCTAACGGTTGGATTTGGAATTATGTCCAAGTCAAATTTGGAAAAGGTCGCTGTAAGTGCAGTTCGATGGCCGTTTATGGAAATCGACTGTACGGGCCTTGATAAAATTATTAAAAATTTCTATAATTTGTGTAAAATCATAATATATGAATTGGAAAGAACTAGGATGAAAAATTCCACATTTTAAAGGATAAAAATATATTTTTATTGAAATGAACTAGATTTGAAGTGGTTTTGAAAATAATGAGAATTTCCAATATACGAATTGGAATGGATTTGAATCGAAATTATCTTCGAAATATTTCGATGTTGATTTCGTGATTATACAGATATGGTTGTGGAATTTGAAAGATATATTTATATCGTTATTTCCCATACAATATTTGTTGGTTTCAGAATTTGATATTGAATATAAGCCGATATATTTTCTATTCAGAGCCTTGTTTTTAATATCAAATAAGATTTTGGGTTTGTCGTGAATGGTGTCTTAAATAACACTGTTCTTGAACCCAGTTTAGAAAAGAATAAATCTTTTAATTAAGATTTAGTGAAAATGTACCAATTAAATGGTATTTAATTGGAATTGAATTTGAATTGATTTTTGGGTTTATCGTGAACAGTGTTTTAAATAACACCTGTTCTTTAACCCGATTAACAATGGAAAGTGATTTTGGGTCTATCGTGAACCGTGTTTAGATGACATTGGTTCTTTAACCCAGTTAAAGATAGGATATTGATTTTTGAGAATATTAAAACTAAGTGGAGTTTTAATGAATCTTTAGTTAGATTGAAATGATCGAGAATGGAGTGTCACAAGTTTTGCTCCAAAGCGATAGTTAAATCTTTAATTAGATTTTGAACGTGAAATGGTAATTAATATTTACCGATAACAGCATGGTGTTAGATACGGAGTATTACCAGTTTTGCTCCATGGGATGAATAGGTTGGGATTGGGAAATAAAATAAATGATTACTTCGGTGTGATTCGCTAATCCCGACTAGTTTGGAAAACCTTAAAATGGTTTGAAATGATATCCAAAAGAAGATTAAAGAATAAATTTAGAAGAATTTATCTTTGATAAAATTAATGAGAACCTTTCCCTAAGAATGTGAATATTTGAATAAAAGAATACTCTGAATTGGAATGAGGCGTATGTTGTGTTTGTGTAACATTTGTTTATTATATACGCGGGTTATTTGGATAGGCCGGGTTTATACCCATTCTGAAGACCGGAGGTCTTCACATCGTTTGGATGATTACTGATGATCTTGATTGGGCTGTACACCCTAGAGGAGGGAATCAATTGGTGATCGTCCAGACGTACTTGGAGATCGATGGATATGCGAGGAATAAGGTTCCTTCGGTTTCGTTCAGACCCAGAACGAACTTGTAAATGGACTATGTGCCTGACATTGGATTTTATTCCGTGTGATTGATTTTTATTAAATATATATCTGTTTGGCGGCGGAGAATTTATTCTCTTGCTTAACGACCTTCTCTGAGACGTACGAGCTTAGAGGTTATATATCGATAGATATCAATCGCGTGGCATGAATTGCCTGTGTGGCAGATGATCAAGGCTTCTGTTGAAAAGCAAAGTCTTGTGGTTGATGATTAAAGCACGGCCTGTGTTGTATAGCTTTGTGTATAGCATTAATTCGCGAGCCTCACACCTCGATATGAGTCAAAAACAGGATAAGGACCCAAGGAGTGCACGATGTTTCTTTCTAGGTATGGGTGATGTCAGTGACCTACCAGCCTTGACATTTATATACTTTTTACCTGTGCGGTTGTTGGATGCGAGGCGCCTCAGATATAGGTCCTATAGTACCGGGAAACGTGTGTTCAGGAATAATTAATCCTCAAAAGTAGGAGAGGACCGACCTTGGAGGATCTAAGGATCGCTGTGTGTGGTCCTGAGACATTTGCTAGGTCCCTTGATTTACCTAACTTTAAAATAAAGATTAATAACCGTTTTAGTTCTCACACCAGTCACATGACTAACCCGGAGTTTATTGTTTTAACCTAAACTCTAGTTGCCCTTATTTCCACACGGGCAGCAAGTAGTTTTGGTTTTGTAGTGTAATGACCCGAAAATCCGGTCCAATTTGAGTTGACTAAATAACACAAGTCCAACCCCAAATTGTACTAGAAACCAGGTAATTAATAGAAAGAAGACAGAGGGTGAGAATAGATGAGATAGAAACTTAGAATAGAAGAAGAAGAACACAACATCAGGGTAACACGAATTTCACAGCGGAACGAACAACATATAATAGATAATATATCCTTGAAATAAATCAGTATATGTATACAATAACATTTTACAACTATCAGTCCCTGACTGTAAACTAGTAGGAGAACAATTCTCTAAGTATAAACCCCGAAGGCCGAAACCAACATCAGATCGATACTCAGAAAACTATTCAACTTAACTAATCTCTAGTCAGTTTCTAATTTTGCTTACATCTCTTTTATAACTTATTCAATTTCTAAGTCAATATCCCTTTATCATAACTTATTCATTTCCTAGATAAATAATCCGTTTAATATCCTATTTATTTATTCTAAATGTTTCCTTTAATAACCCTATTTATTTAACAAATAAATATTTCCTTTCCTTATTCTATTTATTTAACAAGTAAATAAATCCATTATCTTATCCTATTTATTTAACAAATATCTCACTTATTATCTCCTATTTATTTTCTACGTAAATAGACCATTTATAATATATTATTTATTTATCCTAAATAAATAATTCACTTTATAATTATTCCAAATTATAAATATTTCTTATTTATAAATATTCCAATTTATTTTTATTCTGTTTTCAATATCACTTTGAAAATCTCCTTTTCCCATTCCGATATTTAATGGTACTTAACACATCATATCACGATGACCAATATCGTCCAAACACATATAATCAACCACAGATTATAAACCACATCATATATCACAATATATGAAAAACAATAAAATAACTGTTGAGGAATCCAGTCGGATTCCTCCAAACTGTTTCCCTGCATCCCAGATGTTACACAACATGATTGTCATCATTTTCAGTTCAATATGAATTATTCTGATAAACAAAATCAATATATATCTATCTAACTGTTTATATTATATATAATTTCATTAACTGACTAGCAGTTCAATCAAACAGTCAACACATAGTCTATCAGCCAATATTTAACAGTTCTAAAAATACAACATGAAATTATAAACTGTTCAAAGTTAGTGAGATTTACTCACTTTGGCAGTTCATCGTTAAAGAACGATAAACTGTTTGTTTGATTTGAATCAAACAAATTAATTCGCCGTAAATTCAAATGAGCTCGAATGGACTTCCGGTCAGTTTCATTTTGGAGTGCTCGTCCATACGATCATTACGGATCTTGTTTCGCTGAATTTCGATAATATATGAGGAAGTTATTCAGTTTACAAGTTAAACACAATTTAAAATAAATTAAAACTTGAATTTATTATGATGGGCTTTACCAATCCTCTAAACCGGCCCACTCCATTTTCCCAAGCCCAGACCCGTACCACGTTCCTTCTTATTCCCCATCTTGAATTCCAGGAACCAAATACACCGTCATTTCAAATCTTTTAAACCCAAACCGCCCCTCCACCATGCTCTTAAACCACAAAGTAAACTCATCACAATTCATCTCGTTCGACCAGCTTTCTACCCATACCAAAATTACCCCATCCGAACTCCTATTTGTCGCCGCGATGTCAGGAGCCTACGCACAGCCACCGACCGTTTTGATCACCGAATCACCCAATAGTTGGCACGCAGACCCTATTTCGAATACTCGATCCAAAAATAACAACCATTTTGAGTATTGAAGCTTCCATCCTCGGATTTGTTCAGCCTTAGCTCCGCTGCTTAAAAACCACGGTGGGAAAACGAGCGTCGAGCTCCACCAAAGTCAGACCGACAGGAAGAGTAGGTTGACAGCAATCCAAATACGTAGGTTTCGTGATTTATAGGATTTAATTCGATTTTCCATTGATTTTCTCTCTTGCGTTTTCTACTGTAAGAAGTGGCGGCTTGTATTTTTCTTTTATAAGGAGGAGGAGATTGTTGTGTGGTTGTAAAGGTGAAATGTGGCTTGGTTTTGATCAGATAAACATTTAGGATATTTTCCTATTTTCCTTTTTATTTTTTTATTTTTTTACTTTATGGTCATACGAGTCTTTAAAAAAATTCCTGTGACTACATATGATACCCAAAAATCATGAAAATTGACATGCAGCTAGAGTTCGATATTACGGTCCCAACGAAACTGGTTTCATCGAAGTTCGACTTCGTATGCTCACACAATGTATTTTTAACTGTCAATTTACTAACTGTTTTTCACTCTAAAAATCCGTATGGCCACACACTGACTTCAAAAATCACGGAAACTGAACTCTAGCAATAATTTAATATTGCGGATCCAAGAAAATTAGTTTCGTCGAATTCCGACTTCGTTTGCAAAAGTGGCTTATTTTTACAGCTCTGAATGACCCATTTAAATATATAAATATATTTAAATATAATTAAATTAAATATAGATAAATTTATATTATCGTATATATTCACAGCAGAATATCATATAGCTCTAGAATATTCCTATATGAATATCTAACTCGATATTCACTTCTGGGTCAACCCGATATTCGATTTATATTGAAATTCCTTTTTAAAATATAAATAATTCCTTTATAAATTATAAAAGTATTTCACAGCGACTTTTCTAAAATTTGATTTGGACATAAATCAAAATCTACACGATGAAATCCCGGTTTTTCTCTTCCACTAGAAAGACATACTCCACCAGCTCCACACGTTTCTTGTTTCACAGAAGTCCGGCTTAAAACGAATCCTGTACATTCAGTTGAAGTTCAAATCGCCAAATTACGAACTGCAGCGCCATTTCAAGCTCGATTTTAATTATAATATAATTATACGTTCAAACTTCGTTCAAATAATATATTCGTTATTCTAATTCAAATTCTAAACTGAATTAAATATCACAGATGATCATTCCGTCAAAATATCACAGATGATCCAGTTCACACCATATCGCCATTTCAGCCAATTCTGATTATTTCAGAACTAAATATATTATTTAATTTGTTATTTTAATTAAATATTCACCATTATTTAATTCAATGACCATTAAATCATTTTAATCACCTTTTAAATAATTAAATAAATTAATTATTATCCCGTTGAAAATGCGGGTCATTACATTCTTCCCTACTTAAAATAATTTCGTCCTCGAAATTGCTAAGGTAGAAAACAACTCTATTAACTGGTTATAACTTATTTGTTCACTTCTTAACTTCGGTTTCCAACTGGACCAATTTAATTTCAATTTAATATTAATTAATTCTTATTAACGCTTCAAAAATACTGAAAATTTTCTAATGCCTTAATTTTTTTGAAAAAATTCGCCAGCACCTCCTTTGTACTGGTCAATACGTCAAACCACCACTCGCCTCTCTAGGCTATCTCCATCCCAAAAGAAAATCAAACAGCCAAGCGGCTTGCCAATTCGGCTCATTAATCTCATGCTTATATCGAATATAAACTTGTACCTTTTTGTCGGGCATATCAACTCTATCACTTTCACCTGCTGTTAGTTCAGCGGATACAAGGGTCATCCCAATCAAATTCCAATCTTCTTTTATCCACAACACAACCATTCGCTTATATCCGAGCCAAATATCATTTCAACTCGAGTTTCTTCTCGATTCCCAACTCTTAACTTGATTATCACATTACGCTTTAAATTTGAATCTCACAATCCAATTTGTCTTGATATCATTCTAATTCAATCTCGGTTACCACTTTACTGGCTTTACTTTAATTCAAATTTGCTTTCACAAATTTCTGTTAAATTTGTTTTTAACTCAAACAGTCTTTCCCTGGGAGTTTTTAAATAGTTTACTCTTTTCAAAAATCAATTTTCCCTTTTTGAAATTCAACACAAGTTGTCTTTCCCAAAACAAATTCAAAACAATATCTCTGGTAGTAATTCGTCACTTACAACTCGAAAATGAATATGGATGATGCAGCTGTCATCATCAGAATCTATTTTCCAACGATCGAAGTGAGTTCAATACTATAAAATCATTTCTAAACATTTCCACTTTGAAATTCATTTCAAAATATAATTCACACTGCTTGTAAAACAATTTAAAATCTCCCCGGATCTTAAATTTTCCTTATTTTTAATCCGAATCCATTTACAAACACTTATCCAATTTTCCATAATTTTAATTCAATTTCTGGTTTAAATTCAGATTTAATTCATTTCGTAACACTTATACGAATTTTGATTGGTTAACATAACCATTTAATCTATAATCTTACTCGATTATAATAACAACCAATATATCCACTATATTATAATTTTGATATATATATCTTCTCTATATCAAGATATACCTTGGGTAAACTTATCTTAATTTACCCTCTTTTCAAAACATATCGTGTCGACCCTTCGTATTCGAGTGTTTATAAACTCCTACCGATACAGTGGATCAAATTGATCGACCAGAACCCATAAACAACTCAACCAATGAATCTCCACAATATAAAACAATTTTTATATCAATAACAAATACCTTCACTCATATATATACACTCAACTCAATCTAGGGTATTACTAACCCTATCTCTACCGAGTCACGCCATAGAGCCAAGGTAATTCACTTAACCTTGTGCTCTGATACCAACTGTAATGACCCAAAAATCCGATCCAATTTGAGTTGACTAAATAACACAAGTCCAACCCCTAATTGTACTGGAAACTAGGTAATTAATAAAAATAAGACAGAGGATGAGAATAGATGAGATAGAAACTTAGAATAGAAGAAGAAGAAGAACACAACATCAGGGTAACACGAAACTCACAGCAGAATGAACAACATATAATAGATAATATATCCTTAAAATAAATCAGTATATGTATACAATAACATTTTACAACTATCAGTCCCTGACAGTAAACTAGTAGGAGAACAATTCTCTAAGTATAAACCCCGAAGGCCGAAACCAACATCAGATCGATACTCAGAAAACTATTCAACTTAACTAATCTCTAGTCAATTTCTAATTTTGCTTAACATCTCTTTTATAACTTATTCAATTTCCACGTCAATATCCCTTTATCATAACTTATTCATTTCCTAAATAAATAATCCGTTTAATATCCTATTTATTTATTCTAAATGTTTCCTTTAATAACCCTATTTATTTAACAAATAAATATGTCCTTTCCTTATTCTATTTATTTAACAAGTAAATAAATCCATTATCTTATCCTATTTATTTAACAAATATCTCACTTATTATCTCCTATTTATTTTCTACGTAAATAGTCCATTTTATAACATCTTATTTATTTATCCTAAATAAATAATTCAATTTATAATTATTCCAATTTATAAATATTTCTTATTTATAAATATTCCAATTTATTTTTATTCTGTTTTCAACATCACTTTGAAAATCTCGTTTTCCCATTCCGATATTTTATGGTACTTAACACATCATATCACGATGACCAATATCGTCCAAACACATATAATCAACCACAGATTATAAACCACATCATATATCACAATATATGAAAAACAATAAAATAACCGTTGAGGAATCCAGTCGGATTCCTCCAACCTGTTTCCCTGCATCCACAGATGTTACACAACATGATTGTCATCATTTTCAGTTCAATATGAATTATTCTGATAAACAGAATCAATATATATCTATCTAACTATTTGTATTATATATATATAATTTCATTAGCTGACTAGAAGTTCAATCAAACAGTCAACACACAGTCAATCAGCCAATATTTAACAGTTCTAAAAATACATCATGAAATTATAAACTGTTCAGAGTTAGTGAGATTTACTCACTTTGGTAGTTCATCGTTAAAGAACGATAAACTGTTTGTTTGATTTGAATCAAACAATTTAATTTGCTGTAAATTCAAATGAGCTCCAATGGACTTCCAGTCAGTTTCATTTTGGAATGCTCGTCCATACGATCCTAACCGATCTTGTTTCGCTGAATTTCGATAATATATGAGGAAGTTATTCAGTTTACAAGTTAAACACAATTTAAAATAAATTAAAACTTGAATTCATTATGATGGGCTTTATCAATCCTCTAAACCGACCCACTCCACTTTCCCAAGCCCAGACCCGTACCACGTTCCTTCTTCTTCCCCATCGTGAACTCCAGGAACCAAATACACTGCCATTTCAAATCTTTTGAACCCAAACCGCCCCTCCACCATGCTCTTAAACCACAAAGTAAACTCATCACAATTCATCTCGTTCGACTAGCTTTCCACCCATACCAAAATTACCCCATCCGAACTCCTCCTTGTCGCCGCGATGTCAGGAGCCTGCACACAACCACCGACCGTTTTGATCACCGAATCACCCAATAGCTGGGACGCAGACCCTATTTCGAATACTCGATCCAAAAATAAAAACCATTTCGAGTATTGAAGCTTCCATCCTCGGATTTGTTCAGCCCTAGCTCCACTGCTCAAAAACCACGGCGGGAAAACGAGCGTCGAGCTCCACCAAAGTCAGACCGACGGGAAGAGTAGGTTGACAGAAATCCAAATACGTAGGTTTCATGATTTATAGTATTTAATTCGATTTTCCATCGATTTTCTTTCTTGCGTTTTCTACTGTAAGAAGTGGCGGCTTGTATTTTGGTTTTATAAGGAGGAGGAGATTGTTGTGTGGTTGTAAAGGTGAAATGTGGCTTGGTTTTGATCAGATAAACATTTAGGATATTTTCCTATTTTCCTTTTTATTTTTTTATTCATTTACTTTAAGGTCATATGAGCCTTTAAAAAAAAATTCTGTGACCACATACGATACCCAAAAATCATGAAAATTGACATGCAGCTAGAGTTCGATATTACGGTCCCAACGAAACTGGTTTCATCGAATTTTGACTTCGTATGCTCACACAACGTATTTTGACTATCAATTTACTGATTGTTTTTCACTCTAAAAATCCGTACGGCCACACATTGACTTCAAAAATCACGGAAACTGAACTCTAGCAATAATTTAATATTGCGGATCCAACAAAATTAGTTTCGTCGAATTCCGACTTCGTTTGCAAAAGTGGCTTATTTTTACAGCTCTGAATGACCCATTTAAATATATAAATATATTTAAATATAATATAATTAAATTAAATATAAATAAATTTATATTATCGTATATATTCACAGCAGAATATCATATAACTCTAGAATATTCCTATACGAATTTCTAACTCGATATTCGCTTCTGGGTCAACCCGATATTCGATTTATATTGAAATTCCTTTTTAAAATATAAATAATTCCTTTATAAATTATAAAGGAATTTCACAGCGACTTTTCTAAAATTTGATTTGGACATAAATCAAAATCTACATGACGTAATCCCGATTTTTCTCTTCCACTAGAAAGATATACTCCACCAGCTCCACACGTTTCTTGTTTCACAGAAATCCGGCTTAAAACGAATCATGTACATTCAGTTGAAGTTCAAATCGCCAAATTACGAACTGCAACGCCATTTCAAGCTCAATTTTAATTATAATATAATTATACGTTCAAACTTCATTCAAATAATATAGTCGTTATTCTAATTCAAATTCTAAACTGAATTAAATATCACAGATGATCCAGTTCACACCATATCACCATTTCAGCCAATTTTGATTATTTCAGAACTAAATATAGTATTTAATTTATTATTTTAATTAAATATTCACCATTATTTAATTCAACGAACATTAAATCATTTTAATCACCTTTTAAACAATTAAATTAATTAATTATTATCCCGCTGAAAATGTGGGTCATTATATGTAGATTTATATTCACAGGATCCTGGTTTATAGCTGGAACGATACTCGGAAAGCTCTGTATCCGTGTATTACTTTCAGTTGTGTTTTGTATTATTTTCCGCTGCTGTGTAATTTATTGTAATCTCTGATATTTTAGTAAGTGTGTAATATTTATTCATACTCTATATATTCTTGTACTCTAATGTAATTATTGTAATAAGCAATGAAATGTTCTTCTGTTTGTGTTCTGATTCGTCTTGTCCTCAAAGTAATCCGTTCTTTCCTTCATGGGGAAGTTACGGGATGTCACATTAATTATACGACCCATTATACCAAAATAAAGATACTTCCTCTTGTATTAGGTTTCACTATTCTTTCCTTCCCTCCTTTGTGAACCAAGTCCATATCCATGAGTTCTTCATCCTTGTGTTGTGCTCCTTAGCCAAACTCCCTCATTGTCATCTTTGCCATCCTTGTGTAACTTGTTGACAGGTATTTTGAAAGTTGCTTCCATCGCACAGAAAATCCTACAAAGCTCGAAAGAAAAATTAGCCGTAGGTGAAACTACTGCGGCTATAGATGGAAGTTGGGTGCTTATTTGCCCTTTAACAAGTGTCGTGGTCTCATCAAGCCAACGGAACCATGCTGTGATGAGGTTACCTATCAGAAAGCCAGGAGCCCTGGAGACTCAGGAACGAAGGAAACAAGGATTCAAACAGAGGATCAAAAAGATAGTGCATATGGCTTTGGGGAATATGCCTATAAAACAAAACTTTTCTTTTGAAAATGCTTCTTTTAAAATCGTTTCGAAAATAATTTTTTAAATTTTTTATCTGATTCGGTAACCTTCAGCTCTGATACCAAGTGAAACACCCCACCTCCGTTAAGGTCACTCACAGAGGGAATGCCTTAACTTCGGTGGAGAATTATAGGTAAAAGATGTAGATAAATTACAAGACAGACAAATAAAGCAGCGGAAAATAAAGTCATTTTATAAACAACTTAATTCAGTCAAGCTTTTACAACAATTTCCTCAATCATACTTAAATGTAATACATAGAACTTCTGTCTTGATTTAAAAACTTCCAAGAATAAAAGAAGCATAAAAACAATGATATTCCTCGATAAATCATGAACCAGCCATAGCATTGGAAGAGAGAGAGTCCAAAGTGATACACCAACTAATCTTCAAGCTTGGAAAGAGAAGAGGTCCAAGTTCGGCTGAGCTATTCCCTCCCTGACTACCTGGGGGGGCGGGGGACGGAAGAAAAGAGGCGAAAAACAAACTAGGTCAGACATAAGTCTGGTAAGTCCAGTGATCTTTCAGCATGCAAACAAGATAAAGGATCATGACATGAATAAACCGAAAATAGGACGATACCATAAAAACAAGGTAACTAAAGACAAGATAAGTGCAAGGTGAACTGAATGCGCTTCTACTTTTTCTCTACTTTGCTACTACTCTGTTAATCTGATTTCTATATTTATCTCTGCACCACCTAACTAGTGTCCCAACTAGTAATCTGTATAAAATGATAATCGTGATCCCAACCCCTGTAATTGTGGTAGCCTTCAGGTGTACATCTATCATGAGGATTCCACCTCAATCAGCCTAATTGCCATGAACATGTTAGATGTACCCTTACTACCCTATCGATCGGCTACTTGTATTCATGTTCCATGTGTCTGTGTCAATCGACCCTCTCTTGCGTGTAGATACCCTGTGCTGGTCCCACCATAAGGTGTATCAATCCTTATGATAGCGAGCCGACACGATTCAAGACGCACAATGTATAACTACTGGTACCCAGTGCCTGCTTTTTCCCACTCCGGAGTACGTGCACGCCCGTAAATCGTCAGGACCTACACTGATGTACCCCCTGCCGCTGCTTTGACCGCTATAATCAGCCAAGTAATCGTGCCCCACCCTGCCTAGTTCAGGGTACTGTGATACATCCATGTGGCTTACTGCTGAAATGGGTCCCCGTTACTAGGGTTTCCTATTGGTTAAGTTTATGGGCCTATATTTACTAATATTACCCACCAACCTGATATGTACTTAACTCTCCCATCGATTCAAGCATTTTTAATAAACGGTTATGTTTTGTGGGCCTATATTTACTAATATTACCCTCCTACATGAGATGTACTTAACCCTCCCATCCATTCAAGCATGTTTATTTAATAGTTAAGTTTTGTGGGCCTATATTTACTAATATTACCCACCAACCCAATATCTACTTAACCCTTCCACTGATTCAAGCATGTTTATTTAATGGTTAAGTTTTGTGGGCCTATATTTACTAATATTACCCACCAACCCAATGTGTACTTAACCCTTCCACTGATTCAAGCATGTTTATTTAATGGTTAAGTTTAATGGGCCTATATTTACTAATATTACCCACCAACCCGATATGTACTTAGCCCGCCCGCACATTACACCATATTAGTTAAGTGTTGTTCGCTCATGTCAACTTAACCCACTCATTCATCATGTCATGTTGGTTAAAAATTTCTTATTAACTTGACCCTCTTTGCTTATCATGTTGGATCAGTTAAGTGTTTCCTATTAACTTAACCCCGTTCGTTCATCAAGATATATTGGTCAAGTATTTCTTGTTAACTTAACCCCACGTATTCATCTTGTTGTATTGGTTAAGTGTCATCAATCAATTCAAGTTAACTTAACCCACCTACGTGTCATGTTACTTTGGTTAAGTGTTGTCTTATTGTGTTAACTTAACCTTCCTACAAATCAAGTTATATTGGTTAAGTGTTTCCCTCTTATTTTAACTTAACCTTTCCATAAATCAAGTTATATTGGTTAAGTGTTTCTAAATTTACTTAAACTCACCCACTTGTCTAATTAACATGTTATAACGGTTAAGTATTCTAAATTTACTTAACCTCACCCACTTGTCTAATTAACATGTTATAACGGTTAAGTGTTCTAAATTTACTTAACCTCACCCACTTGTCTAATTAACATGTTATAATGGTTAAGTGTTCTAAATTTACTTAACCTCACCCTCTTGTCTAATTAACATGTTATAACGGTTAAGTGTTCTAAATTTACTTAACCTCACCCATCAGTTTAGTTAAAATGTTGAATTGGTTAAGTGTTTCCTTAATTGACTTAACCCTACCAACCTTGACTTAGCTTTATTAAAGCACCAACCACTCACATTAGACAGGTATTGTTGTGGTCACTGGATGTGTCAGTCGGTTTCGGACATTTTTACACCACAACTTAGCCTAACCCCAGGTCCTTTTTGGGCTCAATGCACTCTCTACCCACATTAGACAGGTATTGTTGTGGCCACTTGATGTGCCGGTCGGTTCCGGGCAGTTTTACACTACAACTCAGTCTAACCTCGGGTTAGGCATATTCGTCTTTTCTAAATTTACATACTTCTTATTTATGACAAATTCCATATGTAAATTATTCCCAATTTAATTATGCCGTAATTATCCTTTTAATTATGCTCACAATTAATGGTATACTAAATATACCATTTCATGAACCAAATTTTGCCGTAATTATCCTTTTAATTATGCTCACATTCCAACATCATACAAAATTATGGATCTAACTACACATATGTCACATGGATTTGGCATAGAACAATATACTTTTAATTATGAACTTGCAAATTTGATCTATGCAACATGAACCACAAGCATATGAATTTACATAAAACTATACAAGTTAAACTTGGTAGTGGTGAACTTGCAAATTATATCAAGCATAAGGCATATGGATCTAACATATAAAGTCGTAGATCTAAACATATATGGTCGTAGATCTAAACATGTATGCATAATGGCTCTAAACAATTAGGCATAAACGACATGACTTAGCCTAAAACTTGTATGTATCATAATATCACCAAACTTACATATGATAATTTCATTCCAAATGCCTATACAACATCATAGGTTTACTCACCAATTTCCACATAACATGATAGATTCGATAGACCACAATAGTTCATAGGCATGTATGATAGAATAGACATGAATAAACATGAATCAGCATCACATACAACTTGATACAATTCTATTTTACAATTCATTACAAATCATGTCTTTAATTTATTCACATCTGAAAGGTAACTATACTTACAAACAAAAAGGAATTCTTGAGTTCTGGGATCTGTATTCTGAAATTGAATTGCTCGCCTTTGATGTAGATCGTTGAATTCTCTTACTTGAATTAGATTAGATTTAGTTTGATTTTGGTTTTAGTGGCGGCTAGGTTTAGATGAGAGTAAATAATAGAATTAGGTTTTAGGTTTAGGGTCTTTATATAGTTGTAGAGAGTGTTTTAGGACCATTAGATTAACCCTGAACCATGAGAACCAATCAGTTTCCACATCTGCCTTAGAGCGAATCGGCCCACGGGTTGACAGCCAAACACCCTGAATCAACCCCTAGTCGACCAGCGGAGCTCGGGTCGACATCAAAAACGGGCCGGTCCGGTTATTCCCCCTCTCTATTCGCTGTTTTGAACTTTTTTGCATATTTATTTATTTAATTTATATATATATATATATATATATATATTTCTCTTATGCATACAAACTTCAAGGCTTAATAACTTCTTCATAAGGTATCCGTTTTATGCAAACCAAATGTCTATCTTGACCAAAATTTTGAGACGAACGTAATAGCGCAACCCATTTCACTTAATTTTTCTTCTAAAAATTATGTGTTCTTGAATTTGTTAATTTTAATATTATCAGAAAATTCAGGGTATTACATGCATGGATCCGGCAGAGGAGGTTTAGACGTTTTGACACCTGTAGATATGGTTGTGCACATCCTAAAAATGAAGGGTTGCCGCTTTAGTGAGTAATGCACCTTACTGTGGGGCCAGCATAGTGTCTTCGTAGTAGGGAGTCGATCGGTTAGGGTTGCAATTAGGGTACATCTAGACTCCGGTATGCTGGGGAGCTCGTTAATACCCTTAGGGGTAACTCTAGTATGTTGGGTTGTTTGTTGATTGTATAGGGTGAAAACCTCTCACTGGAAGTACACCTAAGTCCACCATTTTATACTTGTTGGGGATCATCTTGTTCACAAGACACTAGTATTGGTGCAGAGAAATCATTAGAGAAGCGCATTATACTCTATCATGTTGATTTTGTTTACCTTGTCGTACCTTGCTTTTATGATGTTATATCTCTTATCCACTTTATATGCCTGTCATAATACTTTTACTTATTTATATGCTAAAAGTAACTGGACTCGCCAGACTTTATGTCTGACCCATTTTGTTTCCTCTTCTTTCTCTTCCGTTCCCTCCACCCTAGGTTCTCAGGGTGGGAATACTCAAGCTTGATCAAGATTCTGCTTTCATCTTGCTTGAAGCTGCATAGATGTATGCTCGATTTCATGTTTCTCTGTTATAGCTGTGTTTTGGGTATCATGCTTCCTTTATTATTGTACTCTGATGTTTTAAGTACAAGACAGAAATTTTATTGATGTACTGGGTTTTATATTTTTCAGACATATGATGTAACCATGTTTTGAAATACTATGCTTTATGACTAATAAATTTTTAAATTCCGATGCTATTTTATATCTGTCTTGTAATGTTTCTGCTTCTATTTACCTATAAAGCTTCATGAAACTTAATGCATTATTTTAATGAGTAATATTAATAGACGTGGGGTATCACACTTGGTAACAGAGCTTAAGGTTACCGCATCGGATAAAAGATTTTGAAAATTATTTTCAAAAAGGTTTTAAAAGAAAGCATTTTCAAAAGAAAAGTCTGTTTTGAAAAACATATTCCCCAAAGCCATATGTAATATCTTTCGATCCTTTGTTGAATCCCTTTCCTTTTCTTTTCAACATGCCTGGGAAACCTAATATTCTTGAGGGAGTTACGATTCCAGGCTGGTTTCACATGTATCTAGAGGCCACAGTGCCTACCGGTGGTCAAGCTGACATTCCTCCCCCAGTTGCACCCGTCATTCCTCCTTCTCCTCCGTGTGCAGATAACTTCTGTAAGATCTGCAAAGATTTCTGTGCTATGGGAGGAAAGCCATTTCATAGAACCGAGATGTTCGTAGAGGCAAGGAATTGGCTCAAGAAGACAGAGGACTTGTTTGGAATTTTTGATGTGGATGATCATAGGAAGATTCAGCTAGTCGCCTGGCTACTGAAAGATGAAGCTTCATTCTGGTGGGAAGTAACACATATAGGGCATCCGATGGAAACTTAGGATGATTTTAGATAGAGGTTTGAAATGAATTTTCTTTCTCAAGCTGAGAAAAGCATGCAAATGGAAAGATTCTTGGCGCTCAAGTAAGGAAACATGACTGTTAAAGAATATGTTAATAAATTCAACCAACTAGCAAGGTTTGGATTGGAACTGGTAGATACTCCATATAAGAAAGCTTTGTGGTTTGTTAAAGGACTAAATGAACCCCTTCATGGTTTAGTTATGTCCCATATTCCAATGGGAACAACTTTTAACAGGCTTGTCTATATGGCCTTGATGCATGAGGAAGACAAAAGCAACAAGAAGGAAGTTAAGGTTGAGGGAACACAAAACAAGAAAGTATGGCCAAGAAAGGGCAGCAACAACAATGACAGAAGAAGGGTGGAAAGAATGATAAGGCTAAGGATAAAATGAAGTGTCACAATTGTGAGCGAGAGGGTCATTTGATCAAGGACTGCAAAAGAAGAAAGGATTTTTGCTTCAATTGTGGAGAGGTCAAAGGGCAGGAGCTTCTGGAGGGATAGTGCATGCTCTCGCGATCAGTGCTCCAGATCAAGGTAGGTAAGATTCAGTGGATGGTCTGATTTCTCTTTCCAATCATCCTATTAGAACTCTTTTTGATTCTGGCACTTCGCATTCACTTATATCTGATTCTATGGTTGAGTCTCTGCACCTTAGTACTAGTATGGTAGTGGATCCCGTTGTTGTCTCAAACACCATTGGTGGTATGGCTCATTTGTCCTTGATTTGTCGGGGTTTGAGAATATCTGTGTTAGGCGTTGAGTTTGAGTGCAACGCATATGTGCCCAGTTTTATGGGCTATGGTTTGATTCTAAGGATGGATTGGCTAGTCATGTAGAGTGCCATTCTGGATTGTAAGAGGAGGGTCGTTAGACTTTTGACTTTCCATGGGAGGACACTCGAGATTTCTTATGACCCTTAGGGGTCTGTCATGCTTAGTTTCCTAGAATCTCTTGACGCATCTATTGATGATCTGCAATCTGTACCAGTAGTCCATGAGTATTCTGATGTTTTTGAGGAGGTTCATGGCTTACCTCTGAGGCGCGAGATTAATTTTCATATATACCTGGTAGACAATGCAAAGCCAGTTGCATTACCTGTGCGTCATATAGCTCCAAGGGAAAGAAGAGAGCTTAGCAAGCAAGTAGGGGAGCTACTTGAGAAAGGGTTTGTTAGATGAAGCATATCTGAATGGGGTGCTCTAGGGGTATTCGCAACTAAGGCGGATAGTTCGCTTATGTGTAGACTATAAAGAGTTGAATAAACTCACAAAGAAGAACAGACACCCAATCCCAAGGATAGATGAACTATTTGACCAGCTTGTTGGTGCATTAGTATTCTCTCAGTTAGACTTGGCCATGAGATTTCATCAGTTGAGGGTGGCCAAGGACAGTATAGACAAGACCTCTTTTAGGACTCCAGATGGTTTCTTTGAATGGCTCGTTATGCCTTTTGGGTTGACAAATGCACTCGCCTATTTTGTTGATCTGATGAATAGAGTATTTTGGGAGTTTCTAAATAAGTTCGTTGTGGTCTTTGTTGATGATATCATGATCTTCTCAAAGAGTAAGGAAGAGCATGCCCAACATTTGAGAGAGGTTTTGAAAACTCTGCGTGCACATTAGCTTAAGGCGAAATTATCCAAATGCCATTTTTGGAGAAAAGAGGATTTCTAGGGCAAGTGGTCTCTAAAGATGGGATAGCAGTAGATCCCGCAAAGGTAGTTACAGTTTAAGATTGGCAAATTCCTAAGAATGCAACGGAAGTGAGAAGCTTTCTAGGATTAGCAGGCTATTATAGGAAGTTCATTAAGGACTTCGCAAAGATATCAGCCCCACTCACTAGGCTGATGAAGAAGAGTTTGATGTTTTCTTGGGATATGGATTGTGATATCGCTTTCCAATGATTGAAGAGGGCTCTGACAACAGCGCCAGTCTTGATTTGCTCGACGGAAACAAAGTGTTTACAATTTACACTGATGCATGTGATACAGACTAGGCGTGGTTCTGATGCAAGAGGGAAGGATAGTATGTTATGGGGGTAGACAACTAAGGGTTCATGAGAAGAACTACCCTACCCATGACTTAGAGCTAGATGGCATAGTATTCGAGCTTAAGACGTGGTGTCACTATTTGCTTGGAGCGAAGTTCGAGTTGTTCACCGATCATAAATCTCTCAAGTACTTGTTCTCGCAGAAGGATTTTAATTTAAGGCAACAAAGTTGGATGGAGTTCCTTGCATCTTATGACTTTGAGATTGCTTATGCTCCTGGCAAGGGTAATGTGGTAGCAGATGCACTGAGTAGGCAGAGGATGGCCTTAAGTCCTCTGTTTGTGGAAAGGAAAAGCTTGGAGTTTATATTGACTTTTGACTTTAGACCCTCCACCGAGTTTTTGCCTGGCTTATTTGCATCACTGGAGGTGCGACCAACTCTTATGTATCAGATAGGAGCTTCGCAGCAAAAGGATCCATATATTTCAGACATCTTGGATAGGCTCAGTAAAGGGAGACTTCTAGTCACCTCCATAGATATTCCATAGACGATAAAGGTTGGTTGCGACGAGATGGGAGGCTTTGTGTTCCCCAAATTGGGAGTCTTTTGAAGACAGTCCTAGAGGAAGCCCATCATTCTAAGATGACTATTTATTCAGGTGGTGATAAGATGTATAGGGATATGAAGAGGGTTTTCTTTTGGGCTGGGATGAAGAAAGATGTAGAGGAGTTTGTTTCCCAGTGTTTGGTTTGCCAATAAGTTAAAGCTGAGCAAAAGATGCCCGGTGGTTTACTTCATCCTTTGGAGGTCCTGCAGTGGAAGTGGGAGAGCATCTCTATGGATTTCATAGATGGTTTGCCTAGATCAAAGAAAGGCAACACCAGTATTTGGGTTGTAGTAGACAAACTTACTAAGAGCGCTCATTTCATTCCAGTTAAGAGTAAAAGGACGACATCATGGTTAGCAGCAATTTACGTTCGTGAGATAGTCCGTCTTCATGGAGTACCTTCTAGCATTGTAAGTGATCGTGACCCCATTTTCACTAGTGAATTTTGGAGGAGCTTGCAAGAAGCATTAGGTACACAGTTGTGTTTGAGCACCGCTTGTCACCCACAGACCAATGGACACACAGAAAGGGTGAATAGAGTTCTTGAGGATCTTTTAAGGCTGTGTATCCTAAATTTCGGAGGGACTTGGGAAGAACACCTTCCTTTGGTGGAGTTCTCCTACAACAATAGTAATCAAGCTAGCATTGGTATGGCACCCTTCGAAGCATTGTACGGACGACCCTGTAGATCACCAAATTGTTGGTGGGAACCTACAGAAAGAAATCTACTTGGATCGGATATGGTTAGAGAGACGTCCGAAAAGATTGATCTTATTCGAACATGAATGAAGACAACCCAAGATAGGCTGAAGTCCTACGCAGATAAGAGAAAAACTGACATTGAGTTTGAGGTGGGAGACATGGTTTTCATTAAGGTGTCACCTTTGAGGAATGCGGTTCGCTTTGGATCTGTAGGGAAATTGGCACCAAGATCCATATGACCATTTCCTATAACAGAAAGGATTGGCCAAATGGCTATAGAGTAAAGCTGCCGGAGAGACTGTTCAATATTCATGATGTTTTCCACGTTTCTCATTTGTGGAAGTGCTTGCGTGATACTGCAGAAGTAGTTGAGCCATGTATATTGGAAGAAGTAGAGGTGGAACAGGAGGCGACAGTTAGGTGAGTTCCTGCCCGTTTTCTTAGATCAGAAGTTAAGAAGCTATGCAACCGAGAAGTCAAGTTAATGAAGGTTCAGTGGGAGATAACCCAGAGGATGAAACTTGGGAGACCGAAGACAAGATTCGTGCTTCGTACCCTTTTCTTTTCAATGGTATGTTCTTAACTTCCTTTCCAATGCTTTTATTTATGCTTGTTTCTATCATTTGAGTATATCCTATCGATCAAATCTTCGACCTTTAGGTGGGAAATCCATGGATGTAAATATGTGTTTGGGACATGTTATGTTTGATGAATAGAAGTGGATGCAAGTGTTTGCTAGTGTTTGCTTGTGGATGCAAATACACACACATTAGGCACTAGGTCGGCTCAATCACTCTCATGTTACATATGGATGTGTGTGCATTTTTCTTATTTTAATGGATGAATGTGGACGTATCATCATATGGATGTTGCATTTGGGTGGATGATTGTGCACACATAGAACTTACAAGTTATAATAGGATTATTTGCATACATGTTGGATTCATGTTACTAACATACATTGCATTAAGGAGGTCGACTGAATCAGTAGGCCGCCTGATCTTCGCATTAGTATTGGGACATATACATACACCTTTGCATATGTTCATATAAGCATTAGAAATCTTTTAAGGACAATGGATTCTTGTGATTGGTGGATGAGTAGAAGGATGTGGATGTAAGGATATACATTTTTCTTAACTTGGAGATTTCGGGAACGAAATCCTTTGAGTAAGGGAGAATGTAACACCCTGTATTTTAACAACACTAAAAGATGATAAATTAAAGAATAATTAAATTATTATTTAGAATTAAGTGAAACAGACTGCTCCATTGCATTCGTCTCGGAATTCTGGTCAAAACAGACACCTAGTTTGCGTAAAGTGGACACCGTATGAAGAAGTTATTAAGGTTTGAAGTTTGTATATGCATAAGAAGAGTATATATGAATAAAATAAGTCCAGAGATTCAAAACAATTCAAAATCTCAGAAATTTGGGGAGCGGGAAAATTCCCGCCTAGGGGTATCGACTCCATCAAGGGGGTGTCGACCTCCGGGCCGACCCCATAAGGGGGTGTCGACCCCCTATCAACCCCCCTGCATCAGATCTGGGCATATTAGGTTTTCATGATAGCTATATATATGGCCTCATTTTTTTTTGTTTCTCCACACCAAAAAAATGGAGAACTAGATGCTACCTCTACCCAAATTAAATCAAGTCTTTGCTTCTTCAGCAATCAACTAGAGTTATTCAAGTTTAGAGATCTGTGATTCAATATCTGCAACCTTTCTTCTATTTTTCTAGATCCAATAAAGTGAGTTTACATTACTTTTAGATCTAAATGTTTAAAAGTAAATCTTGACATGACTAAAACTTGGATCTACGCCTCTGACCATATGAATCATATCAGTTCTGATATAATTTGTTTATCTAAGTTATTCTGACATGACTATTGAACTAGATCTAAACCTATACCTATTTATCATGTCAGATCTGCCACTATTTATAGATCTAATTCACTATTTAGATCACCTCATGCCAGTTCATATTATGGTTGTGGATAAATCAAATCTGTTACTAGTTGGATATCTAATTCATTGTTTATACCTCAACATGCTTGTTTATGAAGTCCCTGTTATGTTAGAATCAGTTCTATTGTCATATGTTTATCAGATTTGTTTCTATATGCCTATCTTGTCATTATGTCACTATATGTTTATGACTATTTCTGCCATTATATGTCAAACTTATTAGTGTAATCATTTCTGTCCTCTTCCCTTCATCTTTTCCCTTCATCTTGTGTGTGGGGCCCGTTTCAGTCAGTAACCCATATATAGGTATCAAACGAGTACTCCAAACTAGTTCGGAGTTGGGGCACGCTTACTGGGCTGATTGTAAGAGATCCAAACGTGGGGGACGGTGTGGGTGGCACATTCCGATGGGGACATGTGCATGCATGAGTCAGGCAGAGGCGGTTTAGACGTTGTGACACCTGTTGATATGGTTGTGCACATCCTGAAAATGAAGGGTTGCCACTTTAGGGAGTGATACACTCTACTGTGGGGCTAGCACAGGGTATCTATTCGGTTAGGGTAGTAATTAGGGTACATCTAGACTTTGGTATGTTGGGGAGCCCGTTAACACCCTTAGGGGTAACTCCGGTGTGTTGGGCTGCCTGTTGATTGTATGGGGTGAAAACCTCTCATTGGAGGTACACCTAAGTCTACCATCTTATACTTATTGGAGATCATCATGTTCATAAGGCATTAGTACTGGTGCAGAGAAATCATTAGAGAAGCGCAATATACTCTATCATGTTGATCCTGTTTACGTTGTCATACCTGCCTTTTATGATGTTATCTCTCTTATCCACTTTATATGCCTGTCATGATACTTTTACTTATTTATATGATAAAAGCAACTGGACTTGCCATAATTTATGCCTGGCCTATTTTGTTTCCTCTTCTTTCTCTTCCATTTCCCCCTAGGATCTAAGGGTGGGAATACTCAATCTTGATTAAGATTTTGCTTTCATCTTGCTTGGAGCTGCATATATGTACTGCTCGATTTCATGTTTCACTACTATTGTAACACCACATAGTTTTAAAATATTAAAATGACAAATTAAAGAATACTTAATTTTTAGAAGAAGAATTAAGCAAAATGGGCTGCGCCATTGCGTTCGTCTCGGAATTCTGCTTAGGATAGAGTCCGGTTTTGTGTAAAACGGATACAGTATGAAGAAGTTATGGAGCTTAGAAAATTTCAGTTTAAAGCAGAATTTAATTCAATAATAATTAAATAACAAGAGCAGTTCAAAAATCAAACTCCGACCGAAATTGGCTGAGCGGGAAATTTCCAGCTTAAGGGCGTCGCCCCCCCTAAAGGGGTGTCGACTGAGGAGTCGACCCCCCATATAAGTTGTAGACCCCTATCGGCCCAGATCTAGCCGATGACGTGTGTTGTTGTCTGGATTTGATGACGTGTTTTTCTGGAATTGGCTGATGACGTGTTTTTCTGGTCTGGATGGTTCCTGATCAGATCTAAAGGTCCTAATACACCTATAAATAACACCTAAACCTTACCCTAATCTCATTGTTTGCTTCAACCCTAGCCTCCATGCTGCTCTAATCTAAACTAGCCTTTCTTCTACATCAAGTCAAATTAGAAGATCAGATCTACAAATAATCAAAGTAGAGATATTCAAGACAAGAATTGCTACAACAACACCTAATTCTCTTTTCTAAGAATCTTATCGCTGTGAGTCTATGTCACTTTCACATATAATTAAATTAAAAAGTAATTGTGATAGGATTGTAAATTGGATCTAATGAATATGCATGTGAACAAGATGAATCATATCAAGTTTTGTATTTGTTATCCTTCAGATTCATACCCAATTGCTATTATCATATGCCTATCTAGTCTATTTGATTGCTATTCATTTCACATGCCTGTTTGTATGTTTATGCGAATTTTGATGTTTTGATTCTCTCCTCTTCTTCTTTTCCTTTTTCCTTTTTATATTAGGCTAACTTCGAGCCTAAGCATATTGTGTTGAGATTTACGTACGAATAACGTTGGGATGATTGGGAAAAGTTGGGAAACTTGTAATAACATGAGATTTGACATAAATCATTAATAACTATGAAAATGATTTGGGTATAATTTGGTATAGCTTGTATGCATGGGATTATAGGCATAAATTGGATTAGAATTATAAACATAAATTGGATTGGATTTTACGGGTAACTGGAAATCACTATAATCCAAGATTTGAAATTGGGCATGAATTAAGGAAGGGATAATGAACGCAAATTGATTTGGGCATAATTTGGAATAACTTGTATATATGGGATTATAGGCACAAATTAGATTAGAATAATAAGCATAAATTGGGTTGGAATTTATGGGTAATTGGAACATATTATAATCCAAGAATTGAATTTGGGACTTGAATCAAGAAAGTGATAATAAACGCCTAAGACACGACGTTAGATTCGGATTGCGGTATAAGCCTACCCGGAACCGCCCCGCATATCCAGCAACCACAATTTGGTAATCTAGTGTGAGAGGTAAAAGGTAGAAATTAGATGCATAATAATGTTAAGACATGAGGTTAGATTTGTATTGCGGTAGAAGTCTGCCCAGAACCGCTCGGCATATCCAGCAACCGCAACGGTAATCTAATGTGGGAGGTCTTGCACGATTATGAGTATAATAAATAAATGAGCACTTAACCAAGATAAGACGTGTAGTAAGACATGGGAATAGTAAAAGGGTTAAGTTGGTAACATGGGTAGCATGTGAAACATAATAAAAGCACTTAACTAAGATAAGACATGTAGTAAGACATGGGAATGACAAAAGGGTTAAGTGGGTGACATGGGTAGCATGTGAAACATAATAAAAGCACTTAACCAAGATAAGGCATGTAAAAGGGTTAAGTGGGTGACATAGGTAGCATGTGAATCATAATTAAAAACATTTAACCAAGATAAGACATGTGGTAAGACATGGGAATAATAAAGGGTTAAGTGGGTAACATGGGTAGCAAGTGAAACATAATAAAAGCACTTAACCATGATGAGACATGTGATAAAACATAGGGATAAAAGGGGTTAAGTTGGAATTCATAGTGGGGACCAAGTTTAGAAGGGAAGCATGTGTCAAGTGCATGGACCCTTTTCAACCAGTAACCCATTTCAGTATCTATATGAGCTCGAACGAGGTCGAGGACAGGGACACGTTTACTGGAGTTGATTGTAAGAGGTCAGTAAAGAGTTAGTGATTGCAGTGCAAATACAACGGAGTCATGTGCGTGCATGGGTCTGGGCTATTAGGTAAGACGTTGTTGCATCGTGTAGGTATAAACTGTGCATTTCAGTAGTATTGGGGTTGCCACCTTAGGGAGTGATACGCCCTATTGTGGGACCAGCACAGGTATCAATGAGGTTAGGGAGCCGATCGAATGGGAAGGGTACTGGGTACAACTAGTGGTGATAGATGCATATTGGTTACCTATGATAGCAGGTAGGGGTACATAATCAAATAGGGAGGGTACATCTAGTGGTGATAGGTGCATATTGGTTACCTATAATAGCAGATAGGGGTACGTAACCAAATAGGGAGGGTACATCTAGTGGTGATAGGTGCATATCGGTTACCTATGATAGCAGCTAGAGGTACATAATCGAACATGGAGGATAATGGGTACATCTAGTGGTGATAGGTGCACACTGGTTACCTATGATAGCAGCTAGGAGTACAAGAAACTATAATCATTCTATTTAGCCAAGAGGGATCATCTTTTAGTATGAAACTAGTGTTGGTGCGATGCAAAGAATATCTTATAGTGGTTTGAAGCGCAGTCAATGTTACATCTTGTTCATCTTGTTACCTTGTCATATCTGCTTATGTTACAGTCATCCCTTATATCCAGTTTATGTTCTTATCAAGTTGCTTTACTAATTATATTGTTAAAGTCACTGGACTCGCCGGACTTTATGCAGACCATTTTTGTTTCGCCTCTTTTCTTTCCTCCCCCCCCCCAGGTTCTTAGGGTAGGCACGTTGAATATTGTTTCGGACTTTCCTGCTTGAAGAGCTGAAAGTAATTCTTAGCTTTGTTTCTCTTTCATATGGCATTTTGGATTAGGGATTATGGTTTTAAAAATTATGTACTCTGATGGCTTTTGTACAAGACTGATATTATGTACTTGGTTTTGGTGCGATGGGTTTGAAGATGTAACCAAACTTATTTCTGTTTCCGTTGCAATAAAGTTATAAATTTTTCAAGTACTATTTTATGTATCTATCTTGTAATATTCTATTTTGTTTACTTATAACGCTCCATGAAACTTAATGCATTCCCTTTGTGAGTGACATTAACAGACGTGGGGTGTTACACGTTGTGTCAGAGCTGAAGGTTACTAGATCAGATAAAAGATTTTGAAAGCTGGTTTCAAAACGATTTCAAAAGAAGTATTTTCAAAAGAAAAGTTCATTTTGAAAGACATATTCCCCAAAGCCATATGCATTATCTCTTCATTTTTCTGTTTAAATCCTTGTTTCCTTTTTTTCTGAGTCTCCGGGGCTCCTGGCTTTCTGGGAGGTAACCTCATCGCGGCATGGTTCCATAAGCATGATGAGACTACGACGCCTGTCGAAGGGCGAAGAAGTGCCTAACTTCCATCTATAGCCGCAGTAGTTTCACCTGCAGCTAATTTTCTTTCCAGCCTTGTAGGGTATTCCGCGCGATGGAGGCAGTTTTAGAGAGACTTGTTAACATGTTTCACAAGGATGAGAAACTCATGGATATAGCCTTGATGCACAAAGAATAAAATAAGGAGGTCGAGGTTGAAGGATCAAAGAATAAGGAAGTGGAATCTAAGAAGGGTGGAAAGAACTATAGACCCCAAGAAAAGAGGAAGTGTCATTACTGAGGTATGGTGGGTCATATATAGCCAAAGACCGTAGGAAGAAGAAGAAGAAAACTGGTTGTTATCATTGCGGGGAGTCAGGACATCTTATTAGGGATTGTCCAAAGAGGCAAGCGCAAGGACAAAGTACAGGATCTTCCAAAGGGCAGATGCTTGCTCTCACGGCTGGCATACCTGACAGCGGTAGAAAAGTTTCTGTTGAAAGTTCGATTTTCCTTTTTGATTATCCTGTTAGAACCTTGTTTGATTCTGGCCTTCACATTCATTTATATCTGCTTCTTTAGTTGAAACTTTGCACCTAAATACTAGTCATGGATCCCGTTCTAGTCTCAAATCCTATTGTGGCTCGGCTCATTTATCTATGATTTGTCGGGATTTGAGAGTGTCTATCTTAGGCGTTGGTTTTGAATGCAACGCCTACATACTTGGTTTCATGGGCTATGGTCTGATTCTAGGGATGGATTGGCTAGCCAGGTATGGTGCCATCCTAGACTGTGAAAGGAGGGTTGTTAGATTGTTGACTCATTGTGGAAGGACCCTTGATACCTCTTATGACCTTAGGGGTTCAATGATGCTTAGATACCTAGAATCATTTGACGCATCCATCAAAGATTTGCAATCTATTCGAGTAGTCCATGAGTACGATGACGTCTCTGATGAGGTATGGGGTTTACTCCGAGGCGTGAGATAGACTTCTATATATACTTAGTAGATATGCAAAGCCAGTTGCATTGCCAGTGTACCACATGGCTCCGAGAGAGAAGAAGGAACTCAATAAACAAGTAGGAGAGCTGCTTGAGAAAGGGTTCATAAGAAGAAGTATTTCAGAATGGGGTGCTTCGGTTGCTTTCACTACAAAGGCTGATATTTCGCTTAGATTGTGCGTGGACTATAGGGAACTGAATAAGCTCACGAAGAAGGATTGGCACCCATTTCCAAGAATAGGTGATTTGTTCGATCAATTGGTTGGTACTTCGGTTTTCTCGCAGTTGGACTTAGCTATAGGTTTTCATCAGTTGAGGGTAGATGAGGATAGTATAGATAAGATTGCATTTAGAACTCCAGACGGTTTCTTTGAGTGGCTCGTCATGCCTTTTGGTTTGACGAATGCACCCGCCTATTTTGTAGACTTGAAGAGTAGGGTGTTTAGGGAGTTTCTAAACAGGTTCGTGGTAGTCTTTGTGGATGATATCTTGATATTCTCTAGAAGCGAGGAAGGGCACACCTTACATCTTAATGTAGTCTTTGTGGATGATATCTTGATATTCTCTGGAAGCGAGGAAGAGCATACCTTACATCTTAAGGTAGTCTTAGAGACACTTCGACTACATCAGCTTAAGGAAAAGTTTTCCAAATGTCATTTTAGAAAGGGAGTAAGGTTCTTAGGACACGGGGTCTCTAAAGAAGGGATAGAAGTAGAATCCCGCGAAGGTAGTGGCAATCCAGGATTGGAGGATTCCAAATAATACAACGGAAGCCTTCTTGGTTGGGTGGACTATTATAGGAAGTTCATTAAGGACTTTGGGAAGATATCAACCCTAGTTTTTACTTTGCTAGATGGGAGCAAACTATTCACTGTATATGCCGATGCTTGCGGACATGGCTTGGAGCAGTTTTCGATGCAAGAGGAAAGGGTGATATGCAAGAGGCGGTAGGTACACAGTTATGTTTGAGCATCGCTTATCGCCCTCAGACGGATGGACAGACAGAAAGGGCGAATATTATCCTTAAAGATCTTTTTAGGTTATGTATCCTAAATTTTAAAGGGACATAAGAAGAGCACCTTTCATTTGTGAAGTTCGCTTATAACAATAGTTATTAAGCTAGTATTGGCATAACACCTTTTGAGGGTTTTTTTGGACGACCATACCGATCAACAACTTGTTGGTAGGAGTCTACGGATAAGATATTGCTTCGACCTGAGATGATTAGATAAACCTTGGAGAAGATAGACTTGATTCGAAGATGCATGAAGATGGCACATGACCAATAGAAATAGTACGACGATAAGAGGAGGATCAATCTTGAATTAAGGTTGGAGACAGGGTTTTCACTAAGGCTTCACCTTTGAGGAACGTAGTTCGCTTAGGATTTATAGAGAAATTGAAACCAAGATTTGTAGGGCCCTTTCCCATAACAGAAAGGATTGAACAGATGGCATATAAAGTAAAGTTTCTGGAGAAACTTAGTGGTGTTATGATGTTTTTCATGTGTCACATTTGCGGAAGTATATGCATGATACCACGGAAGTAGTAGAACCGAGCATGCTTAGGGATATAGAAGTAGAGCGAGAGGCAACGGTTAGACGTGTTCCTATATGCATTCTTGGATCGGAGGTCAAAAAGCTACGCAATCGAGAGGTCAAAGTTCAACGTGGAGATGATTAAGGAGATGTGATTTGGGAGACGTGAGACAAGATACGTGCATAGTACTCTTTCCTTTTTGAGGATATGTTCTTAACTTCTCCTTTCCCACCAGCTTTGTTCATATTTATTTTTGTCATTTGGTACATCCTCTCGGTTATATCTTCGATCCTTAGGTAGAACCCGATGGATGTAAACATGTGTTTGAGACATGTTATGATTGATGGTTGCAAGTGGATGCAAGTGATTGCTAGGGTTGCTCGTGGATGCATATACACACACTTTAGGCACTAAGATCGGCTCAGTCACTTTCATACTGCATATTGATATGTGTGCATATGGGTCTATGAATGTAATTGGGTGTATTATCATATGGATGCTGCATTTGAATGAATGGTTGTGCACACATATAGAAAATTATAAAGTGCATTAGGATTAATTGCATACATGTTGGACACATGGCACTAACATAATTTGCATTAAGGAGGTCAACTGAATCAGTGGACCGCCTGATCTTTTGCATTAGTATTGGGACATATACACACACTTTTGCATATACTCATACAGCAATAGGAATCTTTTAAGGACAGTGAATGGTTGTGGGTGATGGATGAGTAGATGGATGATTGAATGGTAGGATATACATTCTTCTTAACTTGGAGATTTCGAGGACGAAATCCTTTAAGGATGGGAGAATGTAACACCCCGTAATTTTAAAATATTAAAATGACAAATTAAAGAATACCTAATTTTTAGAAGAAGAATTAAGGGAAACGGGCTGCGCCATTGCGTTAATCTCGGAATTCTGCTTAGGATAGAGTCCGGGTTTACGTAAAACGGATACAGTATGAAGAAGTTATGAAGCTTAAAAGATTTCAGCTTAAAGCAGAATTTAATTTAATAATAATTAAATAACAAGAGCAGTTCAAAAATCCAAATATGACCGAAATTGGTTGGGCAGGAAATTTCCCGCTTAAGGGTGTCGACCCCCCCAGGGGGAGTCGACTGGGGAGTCGACCCCCATCTACCCAGATCTGGCCGATGACATGTTTTGTGGTCTAGATCTGATAACGTGTTTTTCTGGTCTGGATGGTTCGGATGGTTCCTGATCAGATCTAAAGGTCCTAATACACCTAATACACCTATAAATAAACACCTAAACCTAACCTAATCTCATTGTTTGCTTTACCCCTAGCCTCCATGGTGCTCTAATATAAACTAGCCATTCTTCTCCATCAAGTCAAATTAGAAGATCAGATCTACAAATAATCAAAGTAGAGATTATTCGAGATAAAAATTGCTATAACAACACCTAATTCTCTTTTCTAAGAATCTTATCGCTGTGAGTCTATGTTACTTTCACATATAATTAAATTAAAAAGTAATTGTGACAGGATTGTAAATTGGATCTAATGTATATGCCTGTTAATAAGATGAATCATATCAAGTTTTGTAATTTGTTATCCTTCAAATTCATACCCAATTGCTATTATCATATGCCTATCTGATCTATTTGGTCGCTATTCATTTCACATGCCTGTTTATATGTTTATGTGAATTTTGATGTTCTGATTCTCTCCCCTTCTACTTTTCCTTTTTCCTTTTTATATTAGGCTAACTTCGAGCCTAAGCATATTGCGTTGAGATTTACGTACGAATAACGTTGGGATGATTGGGAAAAGTTGGGAAATTTGTAATAACATAAGATTTGGCATAAATCGTTAATAACTATGAAAATGATTTGGGTATAATTTGGTATAACTTGTATGCATGGGATTATAGGCATAAATTGGATTAGAATTAAAAACATAAATTGGATTGGAATTTATGGGTAATTGGAAATCACTATAATCCAAGATTTGAAATTGGGCATGAATTAAGGAAGAGATAATGAACGCAAATTGATTTGGGCATAATTTGGTATAACTTGTATATATGGGATTATTGGCACAAATTGGATTAGAATTATAAGCATAAATTGGGTTGAAATTTATGGGTAATTGGATTATATTATAATCCAAGATTTGAATTTGGGACTCGAATCAAGAAAGTGATAATGAACGCCTAAGACACGAGGTTAGATTCGGATTATGGTATAAGCCTGCCCGGAACCGCCCGGCATATCTAGCAACCGCAATTTGGTAATTTAATGTGAGAGGTCAAAGGCAGAAATTAGATGCGTAATAATGCTAAACATAAGGTTGTATTCTAATTGCGGTAGAAGTCTTCCAGGAACCGCCCGGCATATCCCGCAGTTGCAAACGGTAATCTAATGTGGGAGGTCTTGCGCGATTACGGGTATAATAAATCAATGAACACTTAACCAAGATAAGACATGTAGTAAAACATGGGAATAGTAAAAAGGTTAAGTGGGTGACATGGGTAGAATGTGAAACATAATAAGAGCACTTAACCAAGATAAGACATGTAGTAAGACATGGGAATGGTAAAAGGGTTAAGTGGGTTACATGGGTAGCATGTGAAACATAAAGCACTTAACCAAGATAAGACATGTAAAAGGGTTAAGTGGGTGACATGGGTAGCATGTGAAACATAATAAAAAACACTAAATCAAGATAAGACATGTGGTAAGACATGGGAATAATAAAGGGTTAAGTGGGTAACATCGGTAGCATGTGAAACATAATAAAAGCACTTAACCAATATGAGACATGTGATAAGACATGGGGATAAAAAGGGGTTAAGCGGGAATTCCTAGTGGGGACCAAGCTTAGGAGGGAAGCTTGTGTCAAGTGTATGGACCCTTTTCAACCAGTAACCCATTTCAGTATCTATATGAGCTTGAACTAGGTCAAGGACAGGGACACGCTTACTGGGGTTGATTGTAAGAGGTCAATAAAGAGTTAGCGATGGTAGTACAAGTCCAACGGAGTCATGTGCATTCATGGGTCCGGACTAGTAGGTAAGGCACTGTTGCATCGTGTAGGTATAAGCTATGCATTTCAGTAGTATCGAGGTTGTCACCTTAGGGAGTGATACAACCTATTGTGGGACCAGCACAGGTATCTACGAGGTTAGGAAGCTGATCGAATGGGAAGGGTAGTGGGTACATCTAGTGGTGATAGGTGCATATTGGTTACCTATGATAGCAGCTAGAGGTACATAATCGAATAAGGAGGGTACATCTAGTGGTGATAGGTGCATATTGGTTACCTATAATAGCAGCTAGAGGTACATAATCAAATAGGGAGGGTACATCTAGTGGTGATAGGTGCATATTGGTTACTTATGATAGCAGCTAGAGGTACATAATCGAATAGGGAGTATAATGGGTACATCTAGTAGTGATAGGTGCACGTAGGTTACCTATAATGGTAGCTAGAAGTACAAGAAACTAACATAATTCTTTTTATCCAAGAGGAATCATCTTTTAGTTTGAAACTAGTATTGGTGCGGTGCAGAGAATATCTTATAGTGGTTAGAAGCGCAGCTAATGTTACATCTTGTTCATCTTCTTACCTTGTCATATCTGCTTATGTTACAGTCATCCCTCATATCCAGTTTATGTTCTTGTCATGTTGCTTTACTAACTATATTGTTAAAGTCACTGTACTCGCCAGATGTTATCTCTGACCCTTTTTGTTTTGCCTCTTTTCTTTCCTCCCCTCCTCCAGGTTCTCAGGGTGGGCACGTTGAAGCTTTATTTAGACTTTCCTGCTTGAAGAGCTGAAAGTAATGCTTAGCTTTGTTTCTCTTTCATATGGCATTTTGGATTGGGGATTATGGTTTTAAAAATTATGTACTCTGATGGCTTTTGTACAAGACTGATATTATGTACTTGGTTTTGGTGCGATGGGTTTGAAGATGTAACCAAACTTATTTCTGTTTCCGCTACAATAAAGTTATAAAATTTTCAAGTACTATTTTATGTATCCGTTTTGTAATATTTTGTTCTGTTTACTTATAACGCTCCACAAAACTTAATGCATTTCCTTTGTGAGTGACATTAACGGACGTGGGGAGTTGCAACTATGGCTATGTTTTGGTGATTATGCTTCCTTTATTATTATACTCTGATGTTTTAAGTAAGACAGAAATTTTAATGATGTACAGGATTTTTTGTTTTTCAAACCTATGATGTAACCATGTTTTGAACTACGATGCTTTATTTAATAAAGTTTTAAATTACGCTGCTATTTTGTATCTGTCTTGTAATGTTTCTGTTTATGTTTACTAATAACACTTCACGAAACTTAATGCATTCTCTTAATGAGTGACATTAACAGATGTGGGGGTGCCACACACTTAGCCATGCTGCCTACCTGATTTTTGTCATTTTCCGATTGTGAGACTTGAGGCTTAAAATTACCTTTTCATAACATTTGGTCATCATTTACTTTGAATGCCACATCGTCAGATCCGCTAGATATCACTTATTGACGTCCACAAAAATACTCTAGTTGTTAAGCTACGAGAAGTGCCCTTCTCTGCCACCAACTTTGGTACGTTTTAAGAAATCAATGTACGTAAGCTTTTTGGAAGTACTCTGTTTGACATCTGTCCATATAAGTTGTCCTGGGATTGGACAAACCGAAGGCACTCTCCTACCACATATATAAATCAGTAAAGAGAAGTCCTTGCAATCCGTAAATTTGCAACCACAACAGAACCACAGTATATCTCTGGCCACTAAACCAGAGATTTTAAGTAGTTCTTCCATTTTATAAAGATCTACGGTCTTCGAATACTCCATCTCGATCAGCGTCTGATATATTCAACGTTTACGTATTTGCTGGTCGAAATGGTTTTTGAATATAAATTCGATTCTGGTCTTTCCGTACCAACAATCGCTTTAGGCCAGATTTGACAATCGGTTATTTAACTTTCAAACAAAACAACCATTCATCCATAATAGAAAATTGAATTTACCGATTTAATATTTACCCCTTTAATTAATCATTTGTTAATTAAACTTCTCAAAATTTCCCAACATTTAAATACTCATTTCTCTTCTTATATTTGTATAAGAATGTTCAAAACTGTTCATTTCAATACATTTAGAACACACTTCTCATCTTGATCATTAGTCCCTAATAGTAAATTAGTAAGTGAATAATTCCCTAAATAACAACCCTGTAAGCCGAATCCAACATCAGATCAATACTCAGAAAATCATTCATCTCAACTAGTCTCCAGTCAGTTTCTAATTCCATTAACTTCATTTTTTTTTAATTTCTGAACAAATAGAAATTCCAAATATAAATCATCACTTAACCGAGATATTTATCTTAACTTATAACCATTCAAATTTTCAAAATGTTTACTAAACATTATACGTTTTTAAAACTAGAAACAAGATTTTCTTATAACGATATATTTTTATTAACCTACTCAAATTCATTTTAACATTCATAAAACCTGGTTTTATATAAAGCCTTGATTCCATAAAACCTTTATAAACATCTGTATATTTTATTCCATTCATTCCAGTTTTATTAATAGAAAAATCTGTTCCATTAAAATATTCATATAAAATATCATTTGGCAATTCTTACAATTATAAGTCTTATACAAAATTCTTTACTATAATCTATATTATACTATTCAAATTAGTTCTACTTAAATTCAGTTAGAATTTATAATTTCAAAACCCTTTCTAATAAATTCCTATTTTTCACATCGCTTATTTTATCCTTCTTATTCACCTTAATCGTGAATAATAAATTTCAATACAAATCCTTACTAGGTTTGATTTCATAAATCAAATTTCAAGTTTTAATCCCGTTATAACTTCTAAGTATAGAGTTATTTATATCTTATTTAAAATGTCTATCTACAGTTGGAAAATTCAAATCTATTTCAAATATCGATCTTTAACCCAATTCCCATCTATCATCAATATTTATACTCAGATTATATATTCTGAACTCACTAATAATAATACTTATAATAATTTCTCTTCTTTATAAGCTTTGCTTATAGAATCAACTTCTCGTTTAATTTGTGAAAATAAACCTTTACTGTTCAATTCTATTTCTAATTTAGTTCTAAATATTTTATTTGAAAATAAAATTCCCTTTTATACTTTTATATATTTAAATTTTATTTTAAAAATCCATTTATTATTTTGGGCATTCAAAAATATCCAAAATCAAGGGCCAACGTTACTTGCACATCCGAATATATCATCGCTATCATAGGTCATAATTCACATCATATACCAACATATATATGAAAAATAATAATTTAGAAGTTGAGGAAACCAGTTGGATCCCTCCAACCTGTTTTTCCTGCATCTACAGATGTTAGTCAACAATAATAATACCCACCCTGCTTCAGAGCAGGATATCGCGGTATAGAAGGTCATTCACTATATATATTGTGGGGCGCATAGGGGAATAATCTACTAATGGTACTGCAGGCATCCGCTAATGGTACTGCGGGAAATATCCAATCACCAATATTATTATATAATATTATATATATACTATTATCACTTAATATCAATCAATTATCATCCAACAAGCAATCAATAAAATTTGAACTATTAAAAATAGTTTCTAATAATTTAACTAAGCAAGTTTAACTCGCCTTGATTTTTCTTTACTGAATATTCCATTTAATTTCCATACTGTCTTGATTATGCGTCTACTCGAATATTCTTAAATTAATTTATCACCTACGATTATTCATTTTCATTTAATGATTAAATGATTTTTATTTTAAACTAACTACAACATAAATAAATAAATTCTTCTATGCGTATTTAAATTTCGTAAAAATATATACCTTAAGGCCTTGCAAATCTCGACCAACTACGAAGCCAAATCAACACTCGTCGACCCATTTCTACTACAAAAAGGCCAAAACAAATGCTCTATTCCATTTTAACAATTCTTCGAACACCTTACATTCAACTTTCGAACTGCTATGCTAAATCACCAAATCTATCTTAACACTTTGCCACTCCAATCCTATGCACTACAGACTCCTACTACCACCACTGCACCAGCATTCCACAGACCAAACACCATTGCGCGCCTTAACTCCATTAACCACTCAGACCAGACAACATTTCCAAATCAACAGACCATTTCTGGTCATCCTTCCCAGCATACTGCTATTCCCAGCATTGATCACAACACTTTTCAAATTCATATTTCCCCAACAACCTCGCAGTTGAACCAACACTCCAGTATTGGCTCTTCTCCAATCGTACACTACAACGTAAATCAAAATCCCCTTCTTTCCAGATTCGCTAGCTCCTGGTGATGTCGACAGATTCAAATGCCTTGCGATTTCAAAATCGCGGTTCCAATTGATTTCGAGCTTCATATCTTTACGATTTTCGAATCTTAGCATGTATCGCGGTTTCGATTCGTGATTCAGTCTTTAGTTCCCCTTTCTTTAATTAGAGAACTGATTCTCGCGATAGTAAAATGAAGGATGAAAATAAAAGTAAGGCAGAGGGATTTATTTTTGGTTTGAGGAATGGGGGAAAAAACGAAGACGATCACTATATTTATAAATGCGAACGACCGAAGGATTAGAACAATGTCTTTCAAAGTTTAGGCATAGGCATGTGTGAGTTGTAGCTTTCCAGCATAGCTTTGGATAAGAAAGATAGTCGCAATTTAAAAAGAGAAGGCAGCTAGGTTTAGGGTAGGAGAAAGACTAATATACGATTTGAAAGAACAAGAGGAGCAGTTAGGGTAGGTATGCAGAATTTCTTTCGGTAGAAATGAATAAAGTTGTAGTTGAAAGAGAATAGCCTGCGTAGGAAGGGATGATGGGTCGGCTGAAATATATTTTTATTATATATTTTACCTGGGTTGAACTAAAGTGATTTTACCTTATTTAAAATATCATGTATTTTTGAACTTCTATTTGAATGCAATAACAGATATTTATAGGGTTATACTATGTTTATGAACTCACTAGAACTGGTTCCGAAGCCTAATTCGATCGTATGGATAAGATGTTGATTTAAACTGACGGTTTAAACTTAAATTATATTTAATTATTCCTAGGTGCTTTTTTTTGCAAGGCAAGCGGGGTTGGATGGACCCCTACACATTTATTAAAACAAGAAATAAAACATACAAATGCACTAAGAAGTGCAACACACCAGTTTAACTACAAACACACAAACAGAGAGAAGAAATCATAAAACAAATGGAACCAGGTAGTGGTGAAGGAACAGTCAAACTTGTAAATTGATGATGTCAAGTCCCTCCTTATTTGCAACTTCAAAACAACCCACATTTCCTCTGCAATTTTCCTCCTTAGAGTGAACACTTTTGAATTCCTCTCAACAAAAATCATTCTCACAAGCTTTTTTATGCAGAGAATAAAGAGGACGTGCACCTCTCTTCTCCATTTCGTAGACATTCGAATAAAGTCCCACTGCAATTCCGAAATACCAACAGACACACTTGCGTTGAAAAGAAGCAATAGCATAACCCAAAGCCCATAAGTAAACGTGCATTCAAAAAAAATATGCGAGGTACTCTCTTCGCAGACATCACAAAGTGTGCAGTTCGCATTCACCAGCATTCCCACCTGTCTTAGTTTTTGTTTAGTAAGCAATGTGTAACACCCCGCATTTTTAATGAAATTAAAAATGTGGAAATATGTATATATATCGTATAGATATATTTGATAGAGAAATTAAATAATGACAATAAAATTACATGTAATAAGTTAATGCAGTGAAATGAAGAAAAAGATAAATAAAAGAAATTACATGCAATACATGAAATGCGAAGAAACACATGCGAACATTTTAAAAAAAGGAGAATTTGAAGAGCCTCCAGAATTTGGTCATGAAATTAGCATTATTGCGTTCTTACCAATTTTCTAGTCAATTTAGACCTATAGTTTGTAGAAAACTGATTTAAAATGAAGAAGATATCTTTAAATTAAACATTGCAGCAAAACATGAAAAAGAGGAATGAGAGAATAATGTGTATCATTGCCCTAAGTCTTGTTAGAAAAAGACTTAGTGGCTCATTTGGTTAGAACACGTGACTTGTATACAAGAGGTTCCAAGTTCAATCCCCGCCAGCACTATATTTTCGTTTTAGGGGAATGGCTAAAAAGTGGCTTAGTGTGAACGCAGTTCAACTAAAAAAAGCGATTTAGTATGAAAAGGGTTAATTGGAAAGATAGTTAAAAAGGAAAATAAGTATAATATATATATATGACATGTGGGTGTCAACACCCCTGCTGTTGCACATCATGCTGCACATATGGCGCATTTTTATTGGTTAATGACGATTTTTGAGTTTTAAGGCTGACGTGGCCTCTTCTGGTTGGCTGGGTGATGTGTCTTTTTAATCTGAATGGTTTAAATGAATCCTAGTCAGATCTAAAGGCCCTAATTCACTCACTACAACTATATAAACATACCTAGACCTAAACCTAATTCACAATACACTAGTTCATATGCCTCCATGCTACCGCAACCTAAACTAGTCTTTCTTCTACACTAAAGCAAGTCTAAATAGGAATAATTCATATTGGAAGATAAGAATAGAATTTTACAATAACGGTTTAGCTAATCAAATTCAGAATACAGAATTCAGATTTACTTTCTCTTCTTCCACTGTGAGTCCATATTGCTTTCACAAATAATTAATTAAAAGTAATTGTGATAAGTTTGTGGATTGGATTTTATGAACATGACTGTGAGATGAATCATATGATTAATTAGATCTATTTTATGATGTAAGTTCATATGTTTAATTAGATCTATTTTATGATGCAAGTTCATATGTTTAAGTAGATCTATTTTATGATGCAAGTTCATATGTTTAACTAGATCTATTTTATGTTAATATGCCTAATTAGATCTATTTTATGTGATAATGCCAGTTTATGTTCATATGCCTAATTAGATCTATTTTATGATGATGCCAATTTATGATCCATATGCTTATTAGATCTATGTTATTGTGCTATGCAGTTCATGATCAATACGCTTATTAGATCTATGTTATTATGCTATGCCAGTTCATGATCCATACGCTTATTAGATCTATGTTATTATGCTATGTCAGTTCATGATCCATATGCTTATTAGATCTACGTTATTATGCTATGCCAGCTCATGATCCATATGCTAATTAGATCTATGTTATTATTCATACCCAAAGTTTATATTCCATATGTTATTGGATCTATTTTATGTGTTATGCCAGTTTTGGTGCTTTAATTATTTTCCCTTCTTCTCTTCTTTTCCTTTTTATGAGATTAGGCTAACTGCAACCCTAACATTTTATTATACGTACGAATGACGTGGGAACGTTGTGGGAAAAGTTTGGGAAAATATTGAATAATGTTAATTGGCATAAATTGGTTTGTAATCATATAATTGATTTGGGGCATAATTATGTATAACTCGTATACATGAATTGGGCATAGATTGGTTTGGGCCTAATTTGGCATAACTAGTACACATAAGATCATAGGCCTAATTTGGATTAAAATTATGGACACAATTTAGATAAGAAATTATGGGTAATTGGAATATATTTTAATACAAGATTTAAAATTTGGAATTTTGGTAATTGACATAATTAGCCTGAAATTGGCATAAATTGCAAATGAATAAATCGGCTAAGATATGCATGTTGAGACACGAGGTTAGGCTCCGTTTGCAGTAGAAGCCTGCCCGGAACCAACCGGCCTAACCAGCAACCAGAACCAGTCAGTCTAATGTAAGAGGTCGTAGGCATAACTAAAAGATGCTTAGACACGAGGTTAAGTCTGGCTTGTGGCGGAAGTCTGCCCGGAACTGCCCGGCATATCCAACGGCCACAAGCAATCGATTTAATGTGAGAGGTCTGTGCATTAATAACTAATTAATGCTGATCGAAGATGAATATGATATCTAAAACATGTTAGGTTGGTGGGGTTAAGTTAACCTGTGTAGGATGACAACTTAACCTATATTACATGAACAAAGTGGATAGGGTTAAGGCAGGCTTAACCAATAATGCATATTGATTTGATAAGTGGATGGGTTTAAGTCAACTGGGCAGATAGAAAATACTTAACCAAGACAAGACATGTAGTAAAACATGGGAACAGTAAAAGGGTTAAGTGGGTGACATATGTAGCCTGTATTGCAGGGGTAGCATGTATAATATAAATAATGAACACTTAACCAAGATAAGGCATGTGATAAGACACGGGTGACATGGATGACATGTGAAATATAATTAGAAGCACTTAACCAAGGTGAAATATGTAAGAAGACATGGGAATAAGAAGGGGTTAAGTGGGAATTCCTAGTGGGGACCAAGCTTAGGAGGGAAACTTATGTCAAGTGTGTGGACCCTTTTCAACCAGTAACTCATTCTGTATCTATGTGAGCTCGAACTAGGTCGAGGACGGGACACGCTTACTGGGTTTGATTGTAAGAGGTCAATAAATAGTTAGCGGTGGCAGTGCAAGTCTAACGGAGTCATGTGTGTGCGTGGGTCCGGGCTGGTAGGTAAGACGTTGTTGCATCGTATATGTATAAGCTGTGCATTTTTAGTAGTATTGGGTTGCCACTTTAGGGATTGATACACCCTACTGTGGGACCAGCACGGGTATCTACGAGTTAGGGAGCCGATCGAATGGGGAGGGTAGTGGGTACAACTAGTGGAGATAGGAGCAAGCGACACCTATGACAGCAGCTAGGAGTACAACTACCATACTATGAATAAATGTTGTAATTAGAATGGGGATGGTAGTAGGTACAACTAGTGGAGGTAGGAGCAGGCGACACCTACGATAGCAGCTAGAAGTTCACGAAACTACCATTATTATGATTAGTAAGAGGGATCAGCTTGCAGTATGGGACTAGTAATAGCGCGGTGTAATTTAGCATTGGTGCAGTGTAGGAATTATCTTATAGTGATTAGAAGAGCAATTAACGTTATATCTTGCTTATCTTGTCCATCTTGTTACCTTGTCATATCCATTCATGTTACAGTCATTTCTTATATCCAGTTTATGTTCTTGTACTGTTACTTTACTGATTATATGTTAAAGTCACTGGAATCGCCAGACGTTATGCCTGACTCGTTTTGTTTCGCCTCTTTTCTCCCCCCCCAGGTGCTCAGGGTGGGATTAGTGGAGCTTGACTCAACTTTCTTTCTTCTTGAAGTGCTTGGAAGCGTTGAAGTAATGTTCAGCTTTATCTCTTTTCATTATGGCTAGTTGGAGTGGGATTATGATTTTGTTTTTATGTACTTTGAAAATAAATTGTCCAAGATGGATATTCTGTACTTGGCTTTATTATTTGGTTTTGATGTTGTAACCAAACTATACTCAGTTTTCACTGCAATGAAGTTATTTTGAAATTTGAAGTACCATTTTATATATCTATCTTGTAATATTCTGTTCTATACACTTATAATGCTCCATGAAAGTTAATGCATTCTCTTTGTGAGTGACATTAATGGACGTGGGCTGTTACACAATGCATTGTTTCTAACCTTCCAAAACATAAAATTCTCCTCTAGCACTGCTGATTTACCCTAAATAATGCTATACCACTCGCAAGTCGGCCTCGATTCAAGATCGAGCAGTATGGAGTATGCTGTGCTAACAACTGCGGCTTTTCTCATTGTACGTTAAATCAATAAATCTAAATGTTACGAAATTCGAAATCCGATAATAATACACTATTATGGATCCGATAAAATTTATTTCGTCGAACTCTGAAATCGTTTCAAACATCGCTAGTTTCACGTATTAATAATATCGATTTAAATAATAAATCAATTTCAAACACTTATATTTATCGAATAAAAATATTCTTATTAAACAAATTAAATAATAACTCCTTATTAATATCCATTTTAAATTCAAATCCAATATTTAAACATTTTATTGTTCAATGTTAAACATCGAAAAATACGGGACGTTACAATATAACTCTGTTGGTTGTTCCACATTGTAATAACTTTGTGAGTTATGCGACAGGTTATGCTGCATTTGTTCATTTTTACTCTAACGATTGTCTTATATTAGTTGGGCATATATACAGTGCCCCCATTTAGATATTTTGATGGGTTGGCATAGGGAAGTCGTCATAATTAATATTAAAATTTTTATTTCCTACATTCGCCACAACGTTCAATTAATCCCAATGCAATACTTAGCTAGTTTCCATTTTTTTAGAGAATCTAGACGAATTTTCGAAAAATCCATGAGCTTTTGTTCTAACAGACTTTAAAATTTATTTGACCATTTAATGGTATTTTACTTGTTTTACAAACCTCCAAAAATTAATATAAAATTATATAAATTTAAGAAAATTCTCGGACCAAAAATCCACCTAACAAATTATGATTTTAACCTCATATTAAACTTCCACAATGTTTCAGAATTACTAAAGTAGGGGAAACACATTTAAACCTCTTATGTTCATTTATCCTTTCCTAAAACATTAACTAAAATCAAGTGAATTTGATTTTTAATCATTATTGCATTTTTTTGATTAAGATCTTAACCATACTCTTAGTTACAAACAATACATAAATCATACATGTAGACATTGATTGAGAAGAATATAATGAGATGTAGATCTTTAAGTTGTAGATCTGGAAATTGCCTTCTCTCTCTTAGCTATGCTATTATTTGTGATGTCTTTTTGATAACCCTAACGATGAATATTGTGTTATATTTATAGGCAGAGAGAGGGGCCAAATTCCGTTGTGGATATAGTCTCAATCGTTCATTAAGGTTGACCATTAACAAAAATATCCATATTTAAAGGAATATACCTTCTATTTCGGTCTCAACCTATCAAATCAAGGGATTCTATAAACGACCACATAATGGCATTTAATATTAAATTAATAATTCCATATTCGCTATATGGACCACATAATGAGATGTATAAAAATTCTTACATTCTCCTACTTGGGCCATATGACAATTGCTTAATGGTTATATAGGAACAAACATAAGGGGCGCAAAAATGCTGAAATGATATTTTTGATAAGTTTATCTTAATTACACTTAGTCGATATGAATAATCAATTAGGATCATGTCGGTTCTACATTATTTAAAAAACGTAGTCCCTTCCATACATCACTAACTGACAATCAAAACAACTAAATCTATAAGAATAGAAGTAACCATAATGGTCCCCATTCATGTCTTGAGGAAAGACTAGTTCTGTTATCATGTATTACTTTGATATGTACATAACCATAAAGATCCATAATATGAAACAGAAAATTCCAGAAGTTGCAATAATGTATACTTAAAAAGTGTCATGATAAAAGCCCTCAACAATCCACAAATTCATAAATACGAAGAGTGACATTATTGGTTACTCTCAAGACCTGTTGCTTCAGCATGCTGCTTAAATGTCTTAGGTGGTAAACCCTTCGTTAATGGATCTGCTATATTAGCACAAGTATCGATGTGCTCGATTGACACTCTTTTCTTCCGAACTTCATCCTTGACTGATAAGTATCTCATCTCCATGTGCTTTATACCCTTATAATACTTATCATTCTTCGAAAAGAATACAACTGCGGTGTTATCATAATAAATTTTCAGCGGTCTAGTAATAGAATCCATGATTGTGAACCCCGAAATGAAATTTTGCAAACATAATACTTGAATCGTAGCCTCAAAGTATGCTACGAATTCGACCTCCATAGTGGATGATGCTATGATGGATTGTTTGGCACTTCTCCATGAGACAACACTACCAGCTAACATGAATACCTAACCAAAAGTGCTCTTTCTACTGTCCAGTTACTTCAAGGTGATCGACATCCGTAAATGTGAGCATAAGTTTCTTTGTTCCTCGTAAGTACCTCAACACTTTCATTGCAGCTTTCCAATGATGAATGTCTGGATTGCTTTAGTAGCGACCTAGCGTGCCAACTGCAAAACTGATGTCTGGTCTAGTACAAACATATATATATCCTAAGCTCCCTACAAGAGATGCGTAAGGATAGTCTCTCTGTAAAGGCCTGCAAACCCATACCATTTGAACTGACTGAATACAACTCATGTCCAACCCAAATTGCACGAAAATACGAATCTTTATGGGTTAAAGAAGAAAAAGATAGAAGAAGAACAGAAAACAACAACACAAAATCTCACATTGCAACGGAATAAAATATAATATCTATATATATATAACAAACTTTGGAATACAAAAAAATTTGTATACATGTACATACCATCATCAGAGTACAATACAACACAGCGGAAATCAAACGGTAAATATCTGACGCTGAAGCCTCCTGCTCTAAGCTCCTCCAAGTATCTATAAATAACTGAATTACTTTGCTTCCCGTACATATTCATTCTTATATATTTTAAATATAATTTAATCTAGTTTTCCAAATCCAACTTATCAAATTATCCTTAATCGTCGATTATTTCATAACTTCGTTATAAATTTATTTATAACTCAATTTTCTATAATGAATTTCAATTCCCTTTGAAATAAATTATTTTATAAAATTTGATATAATCGAATTCCAATTATAAATCTGTTGGATTTTTCTCAATTAAATTTATATTTCGAATTCTGGAATATAATCTATTGTTCTATTTCAATACGTTTTCCAATTCATTTTTGAATTCATACTTGAATTTAAACTTCTAAATTATCTAATGATAATTTAATTCACTCGATTTATAAACATCATTTATAAAGTCAACTTCCTTGTTTTATATATTAAAACAAGTTTCGTTTCAAAATCTATTTGAAACTCAATTCATTTTATATTCCGAATTACGGAATAAAAACCGTCGTTCCCTTTTCGAAATGATTTCAAATTCTATTTTAAAACTTATACTTGAATTAAAATTCCAAATTATCTCATGATAATTAATTTACTACGTTTATAAACATCATTTATAAATTTACTTGTTTTATATATTCAGACAGTTCCATTTCAAAATCAATTTAAAAACCAAAATCTTATTTTGGAATATGCTATTTATTATAAATTATATATATAATTGTAGAATCCATTTTTCATATTTAATTTCAGTCTCTATCTAATACAATTTAAATATCCTTTATGAAAATAATTTATTTTTATAAATTCGACATAGTCGAATTCCAATCATAAATCCACATGGATTTATTTTTATTCAATTTACATTACGAACATCGGAATAGATTTCATTTTTTCTTTTTTAAACTAATATAAATTCCCCTTTTTAAATTCACATTCGAATTTACATTCCCTAAATTATTCAATGATAATTTATTTCACTACATTTATAAATATTATTTATAAATGAACTGCTTGTTTTTATTACTCAAAACAAGTTAATATTTCCAAGCCCATTTGAAATTCAAATTCTGTTTTAGAAAAAATAGATTTCCCTTTTACATCTCAAAATTACTTTTTCACGACATTTTTATATATCAATATTTAGGGTCAGTGATATTCAAACATCCAAATCTCCCAATTATATATCATAGGTTTTCTAAAACATCATATATGATAATATATATGAAAACGAACAAATAATAAATTTTGAGGAATCCAGTTAGATCCCTCCAACCTATTTTTCTTGCATCCACAGGTGTTAGCCAATATAAATAATACCCATCATGCTTTAAGGCAGGATATCGCGGTATAGAAGGTCATCCACTATAATATATTATGGGGGCGCATAAGGTCACCCACTAATGATATTGCGGGCATCTGCTAATGGTACTGCGGGAAATATCAAATATATATATATATATATATATATATATAGCCACAACCACCAAGCCTAAATATAACTATTATATATAACAGCCACAATAATATTTAATGCATCCAAGAAACCAACAAAAACATATTATAATTATTTAAAATAAAATTTCGTTTATAATAATATTATGAGCGAACAAGAGGGTGAGTTTACTCACCAGATTTTATTTGCTGAATATCCATTTAATTCCATATCGTCGACTACGAATCGTCTTGAATAAATGTATACCTACCATTATTTATTTTTATTAATCGATTAATTTTTTCATTCATTTACATTAACTACTAACATAATTATATTCTATGAAATTTAAATTTTCGGTAAAAAGGTATACCTTAATCCTCTCGAGCAAACATCATTGCGACCCATTTCCACGCCTCAAACCCATTTGTTCCATGTTATGAACAACTCTTTGATCAACAGTCCATCACTGTAATTCCTGCACATCTATCATCCCTGAATCAACCCAGTTTAGCAACAACGCTACACCATCCTTAAACCCAAAATCACAGACCCAACACCCTCTCATACTACATTGCGTACTCCACATATTCAACCCAATTCGTACCCAAACATCGAACTCCAGTTCGCCCATACTAACGTCGACCTCTTAACGTTTAACTATCAAAACCCCTCCCTATTCAACATCAACTTGAAATCTTACACCAGAATACCCCCATTCAACCATTAAATCATTTCACTCCACTACAGTCGGCACCAACATCGACATCGGCTCCATCCAAATCGTACCACTCAAAAATGGTTGAACCCCTCTGAAAACAAATTGCAAGCTTCATTTTTTTGCTTCAGTAAAACGATTAGGCCTAATGTCGACGTAAAGTTTAAGATAGTTCGTGATTTTATATTGCACTTCCAGATTTCGATTCGATTCTCTCTTTTCTTTTCTTTTCTTTTTCCCAAATTGGTGGGATTGATTTAGGTTTTGAAGAATAAAAAAACAACTGCGATCTCTTTTTCTTTATTTTGGTAATGACTCGATTTGGAACAAGAGAAAGAAAGGGTGTTGGCTTTCGTTTTCTAAAGAAAGAAATAGAAGGGATGGCTATTTTTAATCTGAAGCTTCGTTTGATTTAATTAACAGTAGATCGAAAACGGAAAGAATAAAGGAGGAGGTACTCACAATATTTAATTTTGATACTGGGAGTGGACTAAAAACAAGAACAAGAAGGATCGACATTTTCATTCTGTTCGAATAAGAAAGAAGAAACAAAGGAGAGGGGTGCGATTTTATAGACGATGTATACCTATACATTAAGGAATAAAGTATGCGCAAGGTACCACTTTAGGAGATAAGTTAGAGTAGGTTAAGTGCATCGTATTAAATTTTGATTTGATTAAAAATTAATATGATTTGAAATAAAGGGAATTTTATTTAAATAGATTTTTATTTTATTTCAAGCTTATCCATTAAAAATACATCTCGGGGTTCACAATTGGAAATCACGAACCGTTATTTTAATGTGATGATCGACGTTTCAATGTTATAACGTTATTATGAACTCAACAGAATAGATGATGAAATTTAATTTGAATGTATATATAAAATAACTATACTAAATCGATATAATAAAAATTAAATTCATAAATAATCATTTTCTCAATAATAAATATTATTATTATCATTTATATTCAAACAGAATTAATATTGATTATCTGAATCATTTCGATTCAGTTTTTTTCTTCGAATTTAATTATATATCGTTTTCGTATTACGATACTTCAACACAATCGAAATTAAATCGTATTTGATTATTAAATCGATAAATTCCATAAAAAATCCATTTATATAATCAACTCAACATTTAAAACAATATTTTTAAAATTAATCGATAAATTATCCATGAAGCATCGGATAAGGTTGACTTGATTAAAAAGCGCTTGTTGACTGCTTAGAGCCGAGCTCAGTAGCGTGAGCTTGTGACAAAGTGGGCATTAAAATGATGGTTTGTTGGAGAATTGTCACTGAATCTATTGTGGGTACAAGGTAAAAAATTTCAAACTGCAGCACTGTTTTAAACTCCTTTTATAATTAAATTTATTCGTTTTAACTTCGATTTAAATAAATTTTTAGTCATTTTTATTTAAAATAGATTATTTTAAACATTAAAATCCACTAAAATTTCTAAAATAAAATTTTTAAATTGGCCCCAAAATTCCGGATCGTTACAAATTTTTTAAAATTAATCGACAAAAAATCTGGTCGTTACACTATGATTCGATCTTGTTCAAACTTAGTTTAAGGACATTAATTTAAGCTGAGTTTGTCCCCCTTTTGAATTGGAGAAACAATAGGATCACATGATGCTATGCCAAAATTTTCCAAAACTTTTGTGATATAGGTATTTTAAGATAGTCCTAAAATCCTACATGTTCTGTCACGGAATATTTCTGTCCTAATCACATAAGAAGCATTTCCTATATCTTTCATTTCAAAGTTTTGAGAAAGAAAGTCCTTGGTTTCCCGTAATAAGCCCATCGAGATATCATCAACATATAGAACTAGAAATGCAAACTTACTCCCACTGATCTTCCGGTATATGCATTGATCAACCATGTTTTCAATGAACCCAAAGGTGGTAATGGTATCATGAAACTTAAGGTACCATTGCCGAGATGCTTGCTTTAGTCCATATATTGATCTGTTTAACAAACAAACCATGTTTTCCTTTCCATCAATAATGAAGCCTTCTGGCTGAGCCATATAGACTTCTTCTTCTAAACTCCCATTCAGAAAAGTTGTTTACACGTGCATTTGATGTCTAAGTAAAAATGAGCTACTAAAGCCATGATGATTCGTAAAGAATCCTTCTTTGAAATAGGAGAGAAAGTCTCATTATAATCAGTGCCCTCTTTTTGATGGAACCCTTTAGCTACAAGTCTAGTTTTGTGTCTTCGATTTTACCAAGAGAGTCACATTTAGTCTTATAAACCATTTACAACCGATTTTTTTATGTTATTATGGTAAATCGACCTACTCTCAAACTTTATTTGCAGCCATAGATTTCATCTCTTCAAACATGGCATCAATTCATTTCCCATGATCTTCATGGTCTTCGTGGTCTAGTGGACCTCCTTAATTCTACCTCAGGCGTTGTATTCACATTCGGTTCAATGGCGATAGGCTCATGATTAAGTGCATGATCATTGACAATTGGTTCTACATTATTGGCTAGGCCACGACATTAGGCAGTATAATGTAAGTCGAAATTCTAGGCACAAGAATTGGTACAGGTGCCCGAATATGTTTGATGATCACTTATCTTACTGGATCACTCCCACTGCATTCTCAAGGAATTTAGCATTACCGATTTCTACAATTCTGGTGTTATGATTAGGACAGTAAAACTTATAACCTTTTGATCTTTCTAGATATCAAATAAAAAAATCACTAATGGTTTTTTGGGTCCAGTTTCTTCTCATGTGGACTATAAATGCATGCCTCTGCTAGAAATCCCCAAATACATAAATGTCTTAAATTGGGTTCCCATCCTTTGCACATCTCAAATGATGTTTTAGGGACAGCTTTATTGGGAACCCGGTTCAAGATATATACAGTAGTCATAAGGGCATGCATCCACAATGATATGGGAAAGTTTGAATTACTCATTATACTCCTAACCATCTTTAAAAGTGTACGATTACGTCTCTCAGCAACACCATTCATCCATGGTGAACCAGGCATTGTGTACTGAGGAACAATTCCTAATTTTTTTAAGAAGTTTAGCAAAAAGGCAAGGGTGTTGTCCCGACTCATCATACTTATCCATAATATTCACCACCTCTATCAGGCCTAATGATTTTTTACTTTTTTACCTAATTGTCTCTCAATCTCGGTTATGTAGGATTCTACAGCATTTACAGATTGAGATTTATCGTGCAAAGGGTAAAGATAACAATAGTGTAAGTAATCATCGATGAAGGTAATGAAATATTTTTCTCCGCCAAAAGATGGATAATCGAAAGGTCCGCATAAGTCTGTATGTATAATTTCTAGTAGTCTAGTACTTCTTGTGGCTCCTATCTTCGTATTTTAGTTTGCTTACCCTTAATGCAATATTTCCAAACCTCAAAATCAGTGAAATCAAGAATTGGAATAATTCCTTCTTTCACTAATGAGTTAACTCTTTCTCTGGATATATGACAGAGTCTTTTATGCCATGTAACACCCCGAATTTTAGTTAATACTAATATTCACTAATTACAGAATAAATAATCTCAGATATGAGAATTGGGAGAAACGGGCTGCGTCATTGCGTTTGTCTCGTAAAAATACGCGAAATAGAGTCTGAGTTTTCGAGAATCGGAGTCCGTATGGCCCAGTTATGGCCTAATGAAGTTTTCAGAAAATTCAAAGTTCAAAACAGATTTAAAATTCAGGTTCAAATTTCGAAATTGGGGCCATTGGGCGCAGGCGGAAAAATTCCCGCCTAGCTAACCAAGTCGACAGCCCTGTCGACTGGGCAGTCGACTTGGCTAGGACCAAGTCGACAGCCCTGTCGACTTGTGTGTCGACAGGGGGTGCTCGGCCAGTTTGGCCTGGTGCACCATTTTAGGGTTTGGCTGTGTTTTGGGGCTGTTTTCTGGAAGCTTCCGAGATCTGATGGTCCTAATCTAATTTAGGGTTAATCTAATGGCCAAAAACACTTGCCTAATCTATAAATACACCCTAAGACTACCCTAATTCATACTAAAAATAGATTCAAGGGCCTCATGCCGTCAAATTAAAACTAGAAGGAGCCTTCACCAAAGTTGAGAGGAAGTTAGCATCTCAAATCAACTCTACTCAAGTTCTAATCCACTCTAGCAACTTAATCTTCCTCATTGGAGTGCTAATTAGTTATTCGTGAGTTCCTATGCCTTTAGCAAGCAATTGCTAAACTAATTAGGATAGGATATTATGAGGCTATGGTTGTAAATGTGGATCTATGCAAGTTGTGGTTGTCATATGCTATATGTGCATGATGATTAGTTTGCAAGTTTATGCTATTTGTTAGTTATGCAAGTTCATATGCAAGTTAATATGCAAGTTCATATGCAAGTTTGTCTCTTTTTATGATATGCAAAACATATGCAAGTTTGCCTCTATGTATGACATATTATGCAAGTTCATATGTGGGTTTATATGCAAGTTCATATGCAAGTTTGTCTCTTTTTATGATATGCACAACATATGCAAGTTTGCCTCTATGTATGACATATTATGCAAGTTCATATGTGGGTTTATATGCAAGTTCATATGCAAGTTTGTCTCTTTTTATGATATGCATAACATATGCAAGTTTGCCTCTATGTATGACATATTATGCAAGTTCATATGTGGGTTTATATGCAAGTTCATATGCAAGTTTGTCTCTTTTTATGATATGCATAATATATGCAAGTTTGGGTTAATGATTTATGCTAGTTGGGTTTAATGTTATGATGCAAGTTGACACCTTTTAAACCCATGTTAATGCTAATGTTATGATAAGTGGAACCCATTATAATTATGATGAATCTTCCCATTTGTATGTCATGTTGTGTGAACGAATTACGTGGGGAACGAAGGGGTTAATATGCATGTTAACAAAATGGTGTGAAGTTGGTATGATTAAGCATGCCATAAAATGAATGGACATAATTGGGAATTTACCTATTAAGTTAGGTCTACCCATATTATGGAGTTGGGAATTTACCTATTAAGTTAGGTCTACCCATACTATGGAATTGAGAATTTACCTATTGAGTTAGGTCTACCCATATTCTTAAAAATGTGTAATTAATTAGGGATAATTAATACAAATTATGGGGGTGATTAATTAGGTGTAATTAATCAACTAAGACACGAGGTTGGACCCTTTTGTAGCGGAAGTCTGCCCGGAACTGATCGGCAAATCCAGCAGCTACAAATGATTGGCCCAATGTGAGAGGTCTTAGTCATAAATTAAATACGTGATTAAAGTAAAGACACGAGGTTAGACCCTTTTTATGACGGAAGTCTGCCCGGACCCAACCGGCATATCAGCAGTCATAAAAGGTGGTCTAATGTGAGAGGTCTTTATGAGGTCATGATCTTAATTAATTAATTAAGAAACACTTAACCAAATTAGCATGTAGTAGGGCATGAGGGGTTAAGTGGGTGCCTTGGGTGGCATGAGGAAAACTAGTGGGTTGCCTTGGGTGGCAATAGAAAATACGATTAGTATACTTAACCAAAATTATAACATGTAAGTGAACATGGTTAAAGGGTTAAGTGGGATTCACTAGTGGGGGCCAAACTTAGGTGATAGCTTGTGCCAAGTGATGGGGGCCCATCTCAGCCAATATCCCAAACGTATCTTTGTGGGCTCGACCCAAGTCAAGGACGGGACACACATATTGGGCTTGACTATAAGAGGCCAAAACGGGTTAGCGGTGGCAACGCAAGTCCAACGGGTTTCATATGCGTGTGTGGACCCGGGCTGGTAGGTAAGACGTTGTTGCATCGTGTAGGTATAAGCCGTGCACCGTTGACATTATCGGGTTGCCACTTTAGGGGATGATACACCCCACTGTGGGACCAGCACGGGTATCTACGTTAGGGAGCCGATCGAATGGGGGGGGTAGTGGGTACACCTAGTGGAGATAGGGGCAGACGGCACCTATGTAGTTAGCTAGGGGTACACGAAACTACCGTTAAGTTTTACTAAGTACTCTTAGTGGGATCAACCTTTAAGTTAGTAATGACTGGTGTGGTGCAGTGTAGAAATTATCCTTGGGTGGGTAAATGCGTCTTTATCGGTATCTTAGTTCATTCTAAGTCTGATTGGCTACTGAGTGTAGTCATTTATCCCCAGACACACCGTACCAAGTTATATCATACCCTAATTACTTTAATGATTGTATTGTTTAAAGTTATAGGACTCGCTCAGACTTATGTCTGACCCCGTTGTTTTTATCTTTTCCCAACCCTCAGGTTCTCAGAGTGGGCCCAGCACGAGTGGGCTTTGATCAGGCTGCTTTATTACTCTTTTGGAGCTTGGACCATAGATGTAAAGCTCAGCTTACCCTTTCCTTTATGGCCATCAGTTCATGTATTGGGATTATGTACTTTTATTTATCAGGATGGATATTTTGTACTTGACTCTTATTATGGTTTTGTGATGTAACCAAACATGTTTTACTTTCCGCTGCAATGAAATGATGTTTTAAAATTTTCAAGTATTACTTATGTCTGTCTTGTTGTAATTTTTCTGTTCTATATTCACTTAAAATACTCCACCAATGTTATGGCATTCCCTTAGCGAGTGACCATAGCGGGTGTGGGGTGTTACACGTGGTATCAGAGCTGAAGGTTACCAGAACAGATAATTTTTTTAGAAAAACTATTTTTCTAAAACATTTTGGAAGAAGTATTTTCAAAAACATGTTTTTGAGAGAAAAAGTTTTTGAAAGAAAAGCATAATCCCCAATAGCCATATCTTTATCTTTCGAATTCTCCGTTTTGAATCTTTCCTTTTCCGTTTCAGCATGGCTGAAGATCTTAACATTCCGGGTGTGACGATACCAGTATGGTATAGGAGATTGATGGAGGCTAGGGCCGCCGCTACGGGGTCAGCAAATGTTACTCCACCACCCGTTGCACCCAATCTTCCTCCCCCTCCTCCTCCTCGCATGGATACATTTGCTAAGACTTGCAAGGAATTTAAGGCTATGGGAGGGAAATCTTTTCAAGGATCAGAAACTTTCGTGGAAGCTAGGGATTGGCTTAAGGAGACGGAAGAGTTGATAGACATCTTTGAGATGGAAGAAGGAAAGAAAGTTAAGTTAGCTGCTTGGTTAATGAAGGGAGAGGCCTCGTTCTGGTAGGAGGTCACTAATGGAGAACGCCTTGTTGACTCTTGGGTAGATTTCAGGCAAAGGTTTGGGGCTAAGTTTCTCTCAAGAGCGGAAGAAAATCTGTACATGGAAAGGTTCTTGACTCTAAAGCAAGGAAACTTATCGGTGAAGGAATATGTCAACAAATTTAATCAATTGGCAAGGTTTGGTATGGACATGGTGAATACTCCGGAGAAGAAAGCTTTGAGGTTCGTTAAAGGCTTGAACGAACCGATGCATGGAGTCGCTATGTCTCACATCCCTATGGGGGCCACTTTTGAGAAGCTAGTAGACATGGCACTTATGCATGAGGAAGAGAAGGGTCCCAATGCTAATAAGGCACCCGAGAAGAAAGGAGATCAGAAGAAACCTCAACAGCAACAGCAAAACAAGGGTGGGAAAGGCAACGGTGGCAAGGGAAAGAAGAAGTGCTTCAATTGCGGGACACCAGGCCACCTAAGCAAAGATTGTCGCAAGAAGAAGAAGACTGACTGCTTCAACTGTGGCGAAGCAGGGCATCTAGTGAAGGACTGCCCTAAGAAGGGGCAGAGGACGGGATCTACCTCTGGAGGACAGGTGCAAGCTCTTATGGCACCAAGTCAGGCAAGGGGGCAAGTTCAGGCTCTCGCAGTTCCACCGATTCAGGAGAGAGGTAGAATTATTTCCGTTGAAAGTCTAGTCTTTCTGTTTGATCATCCTGTCCGTACTTTATTCGACTCTGGCGCATCGCATTCGTTTATCTCATCATCATTAGTTGAGTCACTGCACTTAGACACCAGTTTAGTAGATGATCCCTTGGTTGTTTCAAACCCAATTGGGGGCTCCACTTATTTGTCCATGATGTGTTTGGGTTTGAAGATTTCCATACTTAGCGTTGAGTTTAGATGTGATGCTTTTGTTTTGGGCTTCACGGGCTATGGGTTGATTTTGGGCATGGACTGGTTATCCAGTAATGGTGCCGTTCTTGATTGTGAAAGGAGAGTTGTTAGGCTTATGACCCGCTTGGGTAACAATCTCGAGATCTCTTGTAATCCCATGGAATCTGTTATGCTAAGTTATCTTGAGTCACTTGACGCGTCGGTCGAAAGTTTGCGATCTGTTAGAGTGGTCCGGGAGTACTCGGATGTGTTTGAGGAAGTGAAGGGCTTACCTCCGAAGCGGGAGATAGACTTCCAAATATATCTGGTAGACAATGCTAAACCAGTATCTTTGCCAGTGTGCCACATGGCTCCTCATGAGAGGAGGGAACTCCATAAGCAAGTGGGTGAGTTGCTTGAGAAGGGGTTCATAAGACGAAGTATATCGGAGTGGGGTGCTCTAGTAGTTTTTGCCACGAAGGCGGATGGGTCCCTCAGACTTTGTGTAGACTATAGAGAACTCAATAAGCTTACAAAGAAGAATAGACACCCATTGCCGAGGATTGATGATCTCTTTGATCAGTTAGTTGGCGCCTCAGTGTTTTCGCAGTTGGACTTAGCCACGGGGTTTCATCAGTTGAGAGTGGCTGAGGATAGTATAGAGAAGACTGCCTTTAGGACTCCAGATGGTTTTTATGAGTGGCTTGTGATGCCATTTGGTTTGACGAACGCCCCCGCATACTTTGTTGATCTGATGAGTAGGGTGTTCAGGGAGTACCTTAATAAGTTCGTGGTGGTCTTTGTAGATGACATCTTGGTCTTTTCCAAGAGTGAAGAAGAGCATGCCCTACATCTTAGGGAAGTGTTGGAGACTCTTCGAGTGCATAGCCCTAAGGCTAAATTCTCTAAATGTCACTTTTGGAGGAAGGAAGTGCGATTCTTAGGGCACGTGGTCTCTAAGGAAGGGATAGCTGTGGATCCCGCGAAGGTAGTATCCATCCAAGATTGGAAGGTTCCGAAGAATGCTACCGAAGTAAGAAGTTTCTTAGGGTTGGCGGGCTACTATAGGAAGTTTATCAAAGACTTCGCGAAGATATCAGCTCCATTAACCCGCTTAACAAAGAAGAATCTTGTTTTCACATGGGAGTAGATTGTGAGGATGCGTTCTGACGGTTAAAGAGAGCTTTAACCACCGCTCCAGTTTTAGTGCTGCCAGATGGGAGTAAGCCATTTGTTGTTTACACCGATGCTTGTGGAACAGGACTAGGCGCAGTCTTAATGCAAGAGGGAAGGGTAATAGCCTATGGTGGAAGGCAGTTGAGAGTGCATGAGAAAAATTACCCTACCCATGATCTAGAGTTGGCTGCTATTGTTTTTGCGCTTAAGTCTTGGCGCCATTATCTTCTTGGCGAGAGGTTTGAATTGTTCACAGACCACAAATCTTTGAAGTACTTATTCTCTCAGAAGGATTTGAATTTGAGGCAGCAAAGGTGGATGGAATTCTTAGCGTCCTATGATTTTGATATAGCGTATACCCCTGGCAAGGGTAACGTGGTGGCAGATGCCTTAAGCAGAAAAAGGCTGTCCTTGAGTCCATTGTTCGCGGAATGGCGAAGCTTGGAGTTTATATCGATGTTTGACTTCAGACCTTCAGTTGACTTTGTACCCAGTTTGCTAGCTTCCTTGGAAGTTAGACCTACTCTTTTGGGACGGATTGGTGAGGCACAGCGAGACGACCCACAGTTGGTTGAGTTAGTAGAGAAGCTCATAAGGGGGGAGTCGTCCAGCCATTTGAGTAGGTACACCCTAGATGATAAGGGGTGGTTGCGTAGAGACGGTAGACTTTGTGTACCGCAAGACGAGGGTTTGAAGAAGGCTATTTTAGATGATGCACATCGTTCAAAGATGACCATTCATCCCGGTGGGGACAAGATGTACCAAGACATGAAGCGAGTTTTCTTTTGGGCCGGTATGAAGGAAGACGTGGCCAAGTATGTCGCTAGATGCTTGGTGTGCCAATAAGTGAAAGCGGAGCAAAAGAAACCCGGTGGGTTCCTTCACCCATTGGAAGTTCCGCTATGGAAGTGGGATAGTGTCTCGATGGATTACCGAGATCGAGGAAGGGTAATACGGGAATTTGGGTTGTGGTAGACAGACTTACTAAGAGCGCCCATTTCATACCTGTGAAGAGTAAGAGGACTGCTCCATGGCTAGCTTCAGTTTACATTCGAGAGATTGTTAGATTGCATGGTGTACCTTCCAGTATAGTGAGCGATCGAGATCCTATCTTCACTAGCGAGTTTTGGAAGAGTTTGCAAGAGGCGGTAGGGACTCAGTTTTGTTTGAGTACCGCATATCATCCTTAGACGGACGGCCAGACCGAGAGGGTGAATCGTATTTTAGAAGACCTTTTGAGGCTATGTATCTTGGATTTTGGAGGTACATGGGAAGAGCATCTTCCATTGATGGAGTTCGCATATAATAACAGCTTTCAGTCTAGTATTGGCATGGCTCCTTTCGAAGCTCTCTATGGAAGGCCTTGTCGATCACCTACATGTTGGTGGGAATCTACGGATAAGATTTTACTTAGGCCCGATATGGTTAGAGAGACTTCGGAAAAGATTGATTTGATTAGAAGAAGGATGAAAGCGGCGCAAGACAGATAGAAATCTTATGCGGACAAGAGGAGGACGGATCTTGAGTTTGAAGTTGGGGACATGGTCTTTGTCAAAGTGTCTCCGTTACGAAATGTGGTTCGCTTTGGATCTGTTGGGAAGTTAGCACCAAGGTTCGTAGGGCCGTTTCCTATTAAGGAAAGGATTGGACGGATGGCATATAGAGTGGAGTTGCCCGACAGACTTAGTGGTGTACATGATGTATTCCATGTGTCACATTTGAGGAAGTGCCTACATGAGACCGCTGAGGTGGTAGAGCCGAGCTTGCTTAGAGAAGTGGGGGTAGAGCGTGATGCAACTATTCGACGAGCTCCTACTCGCATCCTTGGGTCTGAGACTAGGAAGTTGAGGAATCGAGAGGTTCAACTAGTCAAAGTGCAATGGGGAGAAGAAGAGAGCAACGCTACTTGGGAGACGGAAGCGAAGATGCGTTCACTATACCCATTCCTTTTTGAGGGTATGTCTTTTAACTTCTCCTTTATCGTTTGTCAAGTACTTAACTATCTTTAGTATGTCCTCTCGTTAGTACTTTTGACCTTTAGATAGGGTAAACATATGGTTGAAACATGTGTTTGAGACATGTTATGATTGATGGATGCATGTGGATGCAAGTGTTTGCTAGTGGTTGCTCGTGGACGCATATACACACACTCTAGACACTAGATCGGCTCAATCACTTCATATTGCATATTGCATATAATTGGGTGTGTAGGTAGCTATATTTATGGATGTATAATGGTTGTGTTATCATATAGATGATGCATTTTGGTGAATGATTGTGCACTCATGTAGATATAGTATGTGTCGATAGGGTTCTCTCGCATACATATTGGATGCATGGCACTATCATGGTTTGCATATGTTCATACATTAGATAGGGAACATATACACACACTTTTTGCATATGCTCATACATCATTAGAAATTGTTTTAAGGACAATGGATGCCCGTGTTTGATGGATTGAGTAGATGGTTGTTTGGATGGTAGGATATGCATTCTCCTTAGCTTAGAGATTTCGGGGACGAAATCCTTTAAGGAGGGGAGAATGTAACACCCCGAATTTTAGTTAATACTAATATTCACTAATTATAGAATAAATAATCTCAGATATGAGAATTGGGAGAAACGGGCTGCGTCATTGCGTTTGTCTCGGAAAAATACGCGAAATAGAGTCCGAGTTTTCGAGAATCGGAGTCCGTATGGCCTAGTTATGGCCTAATGAAGTTTTCAGAAAATTCAAAGTTCAAAACAGATTTAAAATTCAGGTTCAAATTTCGAAATTGGGGCCATTGGGCGCAGGCGGAAAAATTCCCGCCTAGCTAACCAAGTCGACAGCCCTGTCGACTGGGCAGTCGACTTGGCTAGGATCAAGTCGACAGCCCTGTCGACTTGTGTGTCCACAGGGGGTGCTCGGCCAGTTCGGCCTGGTGCACCATTTTAGGGTTTGGCTGTGTTTTGGGGCTGTTTTCTGGAAGCTTCCGAGATCTGATGGTCCTAATCTAATTTAGGGTTAATCTAATGGCCAAAAACACTTGCCTAATCTATAAATACACCCTAAGACTACCCTAATTCATACTAAAAATAGATTCAAGGGCCTCATGCCGTCAAATTAAAACTAGAAGGAGCCTCCACCAAAGTTGAGAGGAAGTTAGCATCTCAAATCAACTCTACTCAAGTTCTAATCCACTCTAGCAACTTAATCTTCCTCATTGGAGTGCTAATTAGTTATTCGTGAGTTCCTATGCCTTTAGCAAGCAATTGCTAAACTAATTAGGATAGGATATTATGAGGCTATGGTTGTAAATGTGGATCTATGCAAGTTGTGGTTGTCATATGCTATATGTGCATGATGATTAGTTTGCAAGTTTATGCTATTTGTTAGTTATGCAAGTTCATATGCAAGTTCATATGCAAGTTTGTCTCTTTTTATGATATGCACAACATATGCAAGTTTGCCTCTATGTATGACATATTATGCAAGTTCATATGTGGGTTTATATGCAAGTTCGTATGCAAGTTTGTCTCTTTTTATGATATGCACAACATATGCAAGTTTGCCTCTATGTATGACATATTATGCAAGTTCATATGTGGGTTTATATGCAAGTTCATATGCAAGTTTGTCTCTTTTTATGATATGCATAACATATGCAAGTTTGCCTCTATGTATGACATATTATGCAAGTTCATATGTGGGTTTATATGCAAGTTCATATGCAAGTTTGTCTCTTTTTATGATATGCATAATATATGCAAGTTTGGGTTAATGATTTATGCTAGTTGGGTTTAATGTTATGATGCAAGTTGACACCTTTTAAACCCATGTTAATGCTAATGTTATGATAAGTGGAACCCATTATAATTATGATGAATCTTCCCATTTGTATGTCATGTTGTGTGAACGAATTACGTGGGGAACGATGGGGTTAATATGCATGTTAACAAAATGGTGTGAAGTTGGTATGATTAAACATGCCATAAAATGAATGGACATAATTGGGAATTTACCTATTAAGTTAGGTCTACCCATATTATGGAGTTGGGAATTTACCTATTAAGTTAGGTCTACCCATACTATGGAATTGGGAATTTACCTATTGAGTTAGGTCTACCCATATTCTTAAAAATGTGTAATTAATTAGGGATAATTAATACAAATTATGGGGGTGATTAATTAGGTGTAATTAATCAACTAAGACACGAGGTTGGACCCTTTTGTAGCGGAAGTCTGCCCGGAACCGACCGGCAAATCCAGCAGCTACAAATGATTGGCCCAATGTGAGAGGTCTTAGTCATAAATTAAATACGTGATTAAAGTAAAGACACGAGGTTAGACCCTTTTTATGACGGAAGTCTGCCCGGACCCAACCGGCATATCCAGCAGTCATAAAAGGTGGTCTAATGTGAGAGGTCTTTATGAGGTCATGATCTTAATTAATTAATTAAGAAACACTTAACCAAATTAGCATGTAGTGGGGCATGAGGGGTTAAGTGGGTGCCTTGGGTGGCATGAGGAAAACTAGTGGGTTGCCTTGGGTGGCAATAGAAAATACGATTAGTATACTTAACCAAAATTATAACATGTAAGTGAACATGGTTAAAGGGTTAAGTGGGATTCACTAGTGGGGGCCAAGCTTAGGTGATAGCTTGTGCCAAGTGATGGGGGCCCATCTCAACCAATATCCCAAACGTATCTTTGTGGGCTCGACCCAAGTCGAGGACGGGACACGCATATTGGGCTTGACTATAAGAGGCCAAAACGGGTTAGCGGTGGCAACGCAAGTCCAACGGGTTTCATATGCGTGTGTGGACCCGGGCTGGTAGGTAAGACGTTGTTGCATCGTGTAGGTATAAGCCGTGCACCGTTGACATTATCGGGTTGCCACTTTAGGGGATGATACACCCCACTGTGGGACCAGCACGGGTATCTACGTTAGGGAACCGATCGAATGGGGGGGTAGTGGGTACACCTAGTGGAGATAGGGGCAGACGGCACCTATGTAGTCAGCTAGGGGTACACGAAACTACCGTTAAGTTTTACTAAGTACTCTTAGTGGGATCAACCTTTAAGTTAGTAATGACTGGTGTGGTGCAGTGTAGAAATTATCCTTGGGTGGGTAAATGTGTCTTTATCGGTATCTTAGTTCATTCTAAGTCTGATTGGCTACTGAGTGTAGTCATTTATCCCCAGTCACACCGTACCAAGTTATATCATACCCTAATTACTTTAATGATTGTATTGTTAAAGTTATAGGACTCGCTCAGACTTATGTCTGACCCCGTTGTTTTTATCTTTTTCCCAACCCTCAGGTTCTCAGAGTGGGCCCAGCACGAGTGGGCTTTGATCAGGCTGCTTTATTACTCTTTTGGAGCTTGGACCATAGATGTAAAGCTCAGCTTACCCTTTCCTTTATGGCTATCAGTACATGTATTGGGATTATGTACTTTTATTTATCAGGATGGATATTTTGTACTTGACTCTTATTATGGTTTTGTGATGTAACCAAACATGTTTTACTTTCCGCTGCAATGAAATGATGTTTTAAAATTTTCAAGTATTACTTATGTCTGTCTTATTGTAATTTTTCTGTTCTATATTCACTTAAAATACTCCACCAATGTTATGGCATTCCCTTAGCGAGTGACCATAGCGGGTGTGGGGTGTTACACGCCATAAGAATAAAGAACTCTCACTTGCCCTACTACGTTTAAATCCATTTTAGGATGCAAGGTTACATTAAGCGATTCAAAGAGTAATTTGATATAAATCATTAACTAAAATTCTAGAACCCACTAATTCATTATTTTTAAACAACTTAAAACATCCACCACCAGTACGTAAAGTGTGACGGCCGGGAATTTTGGTCGATCCGAATCAGTCGTTAAACCGATCTAGACCGTTCGAAACCCCTGATCGTTTGAAAACAGGACAAATCAGAACGCAGACGGAAGAACATTTCATTGTTATTACAACAATTCCTTCAGACATAAGAATATACAGAGTATAATTGAATAAATTACATTCGATAAATATCAGAGATTACAATAAATTACATAGCAGCGGAAAATAATACAAAACACAACTGAAAGTAATACACGGATACAGAGCTTTCTGAGCATCGTTCAAGCTGTAAATCAGGATCTTGAGAATATAAATCTGCAAAATCAAAACTACTAGCTGCCCGTGTCGAAAATAAGGGCACCCAGAGTTTAGGTTAAAACAATAAACTCCAGGTCAGTCATGTGACTGATGTGAGAACTAAAACAATTATTTAAAACTTTACTTTAAAAGAGAGTAATTCAAGGGACCACGCCATATAACACGGAACGGGTTTCCTCCTAAGAATACCAGTGCATAGAATAAACAGCGCAATGCTTTTTCGAAAAATGAAGCTATTATAAGACCAAAGTCCCATCACACAATGCAACGCAAGCCGGAGGATAGGGTTTTACCTTATAACAGCCAAACATGCTTGGTACGTTAAAAACAAATCATTTGATACTATAATAAGTGTATAGTGTCAAAACAATTTCAATCATAAATATCAATCGTAGACGGCATAGCATCCCATGCTACTATGTCGCCATACTAGGCTCTACAAATAAAGCCGAAATATCTTGTATTGGAAATTGGATTTCCTTCATGAGTCGAGGCAAGGGGCAAGCTCATCTCCGCTTCGAGACACTCTAGCAAATGCCTCGGGACTACACACTCTGGGTAACCTCTGGGATCCTCCAAGACCGGTCCTCTCTTACGTTTGAGGATTAGTTATTCCTGAACACACGTTTCCCGGCCCTATAGGACCTATAATCGAGGCGCCTCGCATCCAAACCACAAAGGTGAAAAGTATATAAATGTCAGGGCTGGTAGGTCACTGACACCACCCATAGCTAGAAAGAAACGTCGTGCACTCCTTGGGTCCTCATCCCGTTTTTGACTCATACCGAGGTGTAAGGCTCGCAAATCCACGCTATACACAAAGTTGCCACGTAAGCTGTGCTTTGATCATCAACCACAAGACTTTGCTTTTCAACAGAAGCCTTGATCCTTGCAACTCAGCGTGCCACACAGGCAGTTCATGCCATGCGATTGATATCTATCGATATATAACCTCTAAGCTCGTATGTCTCAGAGAAGGGCGTTAAGCAAGAGAATAAATTCTCCGCCGCCAAATAGATATATATTTAACAGAAATCAATCAACACAGAATAAAATCCAATGTCAGACACACAATCCGTTTCAAAGTTCGTTCTGGGTCTGAACGAAACCGGAGGCACTTTCCTTGCATATCCAACGATCTCCAAGTACGTCTGGACGACCACCAACTGATTTCCTCATCTTGGGTGTACATCCCAATCAAGATCATCAGTAATCACCCAAACGATGTGAAGACTTCCGGTCTTCAACCACCGACTTCATCTTCGACTTATCGTCGAATCGGTTATTCAGAATGGGTATAAACCCGGACTTTCCGAACAACCCGCGTATATAGTAAACAAATGTTACACAAACACAACATATGCCTCATTCCAATTCAGCAGTCTCTAACCGCAAATTAGCAAGAGAATAATTTCCTAAATATTAACCCTGAAGGCCGAAACCAACATCAGATCAATATCCATGAAACCATTCTTCTTAACTACCCTACAGCTAGTTTCTAAATTTCATATTCTTAGGGAAAGGTTCCCATTAATTTTATCCAAGATAAATTCTTTAGAATTTATCCTTGAATCTTCCATTGGATGTCATATCAAACCAAATTATGGTTTTCAAAACTAGTCGGGATTAACGAACCACACCGAAGTAATTATTTATTTTATTTCCCAATCCCAACCTATTCGTCCCATGAAGCAAAACTGGTAATACTTCATATCTAACACCACGGTGTTATCGGTAAAATTAATTACCATTCCACGTTCAAATCTAATTAAAGATTTAACTATCGCTTTGGAGAAAAACTGGTGATACTCCATTCTCGCTTATTTTCCAAATTTGATAATTTAGATTATCAATTCACATTTCAATCTAATTGCAGATTCATTAAAACTCCTTTTACTGGGTTAAAGAACTAATGTCATTTAAAACACAGTTCACGACAAACCCAAATCACATTCTATTTATTATCGGGTTAAAGAACAAATGTTATTTAAAACACCGTTCACGATAAACCCGCAAATCAATTTTATTTAAAACCCATTTCAAATCCAATTTATTTATTTAAAATAAATGGGTTTTTACTTTAGTTCTAAACTGGTTCATTTCGATAAAAATCTATTTTTATCTTTTCAAATATGGAGTTTTTCATCCCAATTTTTCCCAAATCATTTCTTATGATTTTACAAAAATTATTGATATTTTTAATAATTTTACCAAGGCCCGTATAGTCGATTTCCAACAATGGCCATCGAACTGCACTTACAGCGACCTTTTTCCAAATTTGATTTGGACGTATCTCCAAATCCAACCGTTAGATTTCAAATTTCTAATACTCGTTAGAAAGCTCTTTTCGATACGAACCCAACGGTTCCAGTTTTAGGAGAATACGACGGTCGGATCTCCCGTAATGTCCGTTCGAAATAAATGGTCGAAATTCGCGAACTACCGCGGCGCGGCGCGTTCTATTCAGGCCATTATATAATATATATAATATATCTTTCGTCGATTTCTATTTAAATCAATTCGAATTCGTTTTCTATTCGATTCAATTCGAATTCATTTTCTATTCAATTCAATTCAAATTCGTTTTATATTCAATTCAATTCGAATTCGTTTTATATTCAATTCAATTCGAATTCGTTTTATATTCAATTCAATTCGAATTCGTTTTATATTCAATTCAATTCGAATTCATTTTATATTCAATTCAATTCGAATTCGTTTTCTATTCATTTCAATTCGAATTCGTTTTATATTCAATTCAATTCAAATTCGAATATAATCGATATAAATATCGTTCGCGTCAAAATAGCGCATCTCTATTCAACACGGCTTTATATATTTCAATAATCCCGTTATTCTATTCAACAAATGAATATTTATTATATTCAATAAGTGAAACTATATTTTTGCCAACACATAACTAATCTCAACGAATGAGTACCGTCCACGTGTGACTATTTTTGTTATTTAATATATTTTATTGAAATTATGGTATCTATCGTTTGATTTCAAATCAGACTCCAACCGTAAACTAGTAAGAGAACGATTCCCTAAATATTAACCCTGAAGGCCGAAACCAACATCAGATCAATATCCAGGAGACCACTCATCTTATCTATTTTCCAGTTAGTTTCTAATTCTATATATGATAAAGATGCAAATTTTATCATTAAAATATTTCGTTCAACACATGACTAATCTCAACGGATGAGTACGGTCAACACATGAACCTTTATTTTATAATGATAAAGATGTAAATTTTATTATTAAAATATTTCGTTCAACACATGACTAATCTCAACGGATGAGTACTGTCAACACATGAACCTTTATTTTATAATAATAAAGATGTAAAATTTATTATTAAATATTTCGTTCAACACATGACTAATCTCAACGGATGAGTACGGTCAACACATGAACCTTTATTTTATAATAATAAAGATGTAAATTTTATTATTAAAATATTTCATTCAACACATGACTAATCTCAACGGATGAGTACTGTCAACACATGAACCTTTATTTTATAATATTCTTTATCTTCTAAATTGGAATGAGGCCCAATCAATTACCATATAAAGTTAATTATATGGTTTCCATACAACACATGTATATAATAGCAACGATAAATAATCAACCATCATCCAAAGTGCACTACACTGTATAAGCATCAAATATTGATATCTAATGCTTATAACAGCCTGTCAATCAAACGATCGACATACCACTAATTATTGGGATTAGTGTATGCCGTATTTTATCCCAATACCCGTGTGGGGTTTCAAACAATCAAACACAAATTTTATTTGTGCAGTTGGGCGATGTGTAAAATTTATCGTCCCAATCAATGTCATTCAAATAGGTGTACATAAACAAACCATCCGGTTTGTAAATGAATATTTATTTATTCACGTTCACGTTAAAAATTATATTTCTAACGGTCGAATTATTTTATTCAACCTATGAATATCCTATTTGGTTCATTTATTAAATAAAATGATATTTTTATTTTTCTAATTTATTTTAGAAAATTTCGGCGGCATAACGGAACGATACTAGAAACGGGACAAGGCCTAACCTTATCCCCGGTCTAGTGATGGCCCACGCCATACACATATCAATCAAGTTCATTTCAATTCACCAAAGAACCAAATTCAAATCAAATAATCTAACTAATCTATGCAACCAAACAAACAAGTCCATGGTCTATGGACGATTGTGTCGGGTGCAACTAAACACCGTCTGCATCCTAGTATATATTATAATATAACTAGAAAAAGAGATTGAAGAGTGAGAAATTCTCACCAACTAGCTAAACCAAACGCTACGACTCTTCTTATGTAGAAATCTTCGTCGTGCTCGCTTTTTTGCCAATTTCACTACCCGTAGTCACTACATATATAAAAATCACATTTTTATATTGTTGCTATGTATATAAAAATCACATTTTTATTCTACTACTATATGAATAAAAATTCTATTTTTATACCGCTGTTCATATAGTAAAGATCAAATCTTTACTATCTATATAATATAAAAATCGTATTTTTATTATCTCTACTATATAAAAATCATATTTTTATCCTTCCTATAATATAAAAAATCATATTTTTATTCTACTTCATTCGTCAAAAACCATAAACGCTTTAAAGCGGAGATAACTCATTTTTTTCTAATGCCCGGATTCGTTGTTCGGGTTACAGAATTTGCAAACGAGCTTCAATCTTCACACCATCCTTTTACTAGCTTAAACGCGCCATTCCGGACAACTTTCGCCTAAGAGACTTTTTGCCAAAAATGCTCCAATTCGCCAGAATTCGCAAAAGTACACGATTTTTACCGCTTTCAGACAGCAGATTTTGAACGCGTTTTCCAAGCAGCTCCGAACTCCAAAACATGACTAACATATAGCCAAATCGAAGTGAATTTCGTGCTCTACAACTTTGGTCTAGAGGGACTTTGGCCAAAAACGCACCGTTTGAGAGATATAGGCCAAAACAGTCCGGGGTGTTCTGTGTAAAACGGGAATTTTGGTGAAAATGAGTTTTTGGAGGAGGGGAGGCCCACGGCCGGACTTGGGGTGGACTGAGGGGGGGCGCCGGCCTGATGGACGTGGGGGAGGATGCTGGTGGTGGCGATGGGGCCCGTGGTGGCCGCGGTGGTGGTGGTGGTTGGTGATTTAGGGGCTAGAGTTGCTATTTAAGAGAGAGGAGAGAGAGAGGAGGAGGTGGTGGTGGCCGGAGGGGGTGCGGCGGCCTGAGGTGATGGAGGAGGGAAGGGCAACGACATGGAGGTGGGTGAGATCCCCATTAAAGAGAAAAGAGGAAGAAAGAAGAGGAAGAGAAAAGTGAGTAAGAAAAGGAAGTAAAGTGGCTTATATGCCTGTTTCTCGCCTATCGTCTGAACGCCGACGATCTCCAATCGACGCGGATTTCGGACACGAGATAGTAGACGTGAAGACGAGTCCAACGAAATAAGTTTCGTCGAATTTCGAGTTCGTTTGACCGTTCAAAAAAATCACGAAAATGCTCAGATAAGCTCTAAAAATGCGATTTTGGCGCACCTTTTCTTCTCACACGCTCACATGCTAACTCAAAAAATCAAGCCCTCTTGGATTTGACCATTATTAGACAATACGAATCCAAAAAAAAAGTAGAATCAAATTCTGAGCTCGTATCAGTAATGTTCCATTATAAAATGACTGCTCGTTTTACCCTGAACTGTTTTAGCTCGCACGGCCACATACTGACTCCGTTCGACGCGCCCTTTGGAACATAACAATAATTTGTCATTATGAATCCATAAAAATTTATCTCGTCGAATTCTGAGTTCGTATGCAAAATTTCACTTTTTAAGGGCTATGTTTTGCTAACTGAAAAGCTCCTGCCAATTGCCACTATTCCGGATATCGGAATATATCAAAGCTTATACTTTTCGGAGTTCTAAACGGCATTTTGAACTCAATGGAAGTGGTTTCGAGTCCAAATTCATCCGTATACAAAATTTGACTTTTTGGGCCATGTATAATTTACATAGCGACTATTCTGAATTTTCAACTGGGCATAACTTTTGATCCCCGCTATGAAATTTCGATTTTTCAGATCCGTTGGAAAGATATTTTCAACTAGATTCTAATATTTTTGGTTTCGCTAAAATCCGGTTTATTTTGCACTCGGTATGTTCAATTGAAATTTAAAATCGAATTATCGAACTACCGCGCCATTTTCAATTCCTTTTATAATTATTTATATTCTAACGACGACGTATATAAATATATTCGTTCGAATTATATTCAAAATAAATTTCTCGTCGTTATTATTTAAAATAATCCATTTTAAATATTCTAAATTCATTAAAATTGCCAAAATAAAATTTTTTAAACTGGCCCAGATTTTCGGGTTGTTACAATCTCCCTCACTTAAAACTTTTCGTCCCCGAAAAGGAACGAAGCCGAAAGTTGTTTAACTTATCAACTCAACTTCCATTGTTTTTGTAACACCCCACATCCATTAGTGTCACTCACAAAGGGAATGCTCTAAGTTCTATGGAGCATTTAGTGTAAAAGATGCAGATAAATTACAAGACAGGCAGAAATTAAACAGCGGAAAATAAAACTTTGCTTTATTGATAAAATAGTTTGTACAAAGACTTCTTTACAATATCAGAGTGTCATCTGTCTTACAAAATAAAGAAGCATAAAACAACATTTATATTTCCCCAAATTTTAGCAAGAGCCGGCCATAACATCTGATAAGAGAATCCAAGCAAACTTCGACAAATCTTCAAGCTGGGAAAGAGTGACAGTCCAACTTGACTTGAGCTATACTACTCCCTCCTCTACTACCTGGGGGGGGGAACGGAAGAAAAGAAGACGAAAGAAAAACAGAGTTAGACATAAAGCCTGAGTAAGTTCAGTAACTTCTAGCATGTGAACATGGAAAACAAAACGACATGAATTAACTGAATACAAGATTACACCAAGACGATAGGGTCAACAAGATTAGACAAGGTAGTCACAAGATATGCTAAGATAAACTGGATACGCTCTAATACTTTCGCCGCTTCGCTATTTCCTTGTTATACTGGTTTCTATATCTCTGCACCGCCTATCTAGTGTCCCATCTTGTAACGATAACGTGATCCCAATCCCTGTATTTTCCATTGCCTTCCGGCATACATTCATTATTTATTACCTAGATAAAATCTAGGGTTTTCTATCAAGTGCTTTCTAGATTTAACTAGAGTTTTACGCTATCTGATGAACGCTTCTCGAGTTCAGGGTTTATGCCACCTAGTCCAACTAGGGATTACGCTACCTGTCGAACGACGCCCCCAAGTTTAGGACACACTACCTAGAGTGGTATATGTTCCTATACTTCCCCACGCATGTATCGCGAATCGTTATCGGTTGTCTAGATGCACATGTCCTGTAATGTGCGGTCCGAGTCCTGTTACAGGGCAAATCAAGGAATACAGAACTCGGTCGGGAGCTTTCAGATATTTGCCGATTCAGATGCTGTCTGTTTTTATTCCAGTGGCTATGGTCCCACTTGACCCCTCCCTCAACTAATGAAAGGCGCACCTTGTAAAATGAGAACTATACGCCAGCCCCCGGTGCCCCACTATCCTATGGCCATCCGCAACCATAACTAGATAGCAAGTATATGGTCTTTTGGAGTTCTCTGCCTTTCCGCTTCACGTATCTCGATTGACTCAAGATGGATGGTAGACGACGAGTTGTTATCACAGGGCTACCGTTTGCTCGCCGAATCACGCTGGTCCATCCTTGTCTTTAGGTTGCCATGTATTGCAACCAAGGCATACCCCTGGTTCTTCTACGCAGACCTTAACCTCTGTGGGCCCAGGCGGATCATCTGCAGCCTCACAGAGGGATACCAAGAGTACCCTCATGTCCCCTCGAAGCCTCGGGCTTCGTAACCCAATTCGTTGGAGCCTTCTCTCTATTCAGACGGACATTCGCTCCTTCCCGTGTTATGATAAGAATTACTACTTAGTTTTACTAACTAAGATTTACCACTTAGTTTCCAGAATCGTTGTTTTCTAAGGTTTACTACTTAGTTCCCTTTCCCATCAATTTGGATTGGTTAAGTGTCATTGTCAATTCAAGCCAACTTAACCCTCTTCATTCATCCTGTTATACTGGTTAAGTCTTATCGGTAGTTCATGTTGACTTAACCCCACCACAAACCAAGTTATATTGGTTAAGTATTACTTAGTACTTATCCTTACCCATTCACCCTGTATTGGTTTAGTGTTCCTTTTTGACTTAACCTTGCCCGTCTGTTTTAACTAACCTGTTACTAACGGTTAAGTATTACCCCTTCATGTTTTAGACTTAACCCTATTCCTTTATCAAAATCTGATGGTTAAGTGTTCAAGTTTACTTAACCATACGGTCCAGCCCAGCTAACATATCAAATTGGCTAAGCGTATTAAATCTTACTTAACCCCAACCTCTAGTCTAGTTAACATGTAAATTTGGCTAAGTATATTGACTTTACTTAATCCCACTTTCTAGACTAGTTAACATGTTAATTTGGCTAAGTGTCTTCTTAGTTACTTAACCTCTACAAATCTTGTCTTGTTACCATGAGTTTGGTTAAGTGTCCCTGTGGACTTAGCCCTCCGTTCTAGCTTAACTGTGCTTAAGTTGGTTAAGGGTTCCTATGGACTTAACCCTCCCATTCTAGCTTAACTGTATGAACCTAACCCCACCTACCAGTCTTGTTATCAAGTTGTGTTGGTTAAGTGTCTTAGTTAACTTAACCATAGCATTCTTGTTCTAGCTTTAACTAAATAAATTAAAGCCACGACCTCTCACATTAGACAGATATTGTTGCGATTATTGGATGTGCCGGTTGGTTCCGGGCAGGTTTACATCGCAACTCAGTCTAACCTCGGGTTAGGCCTATTCGTGTTTTCTAGTTCAAAGGGTTTTGATTAATTTTCAAATCAGGTTTTGAAGGTAACCATCCCATCCGTCGGATCAGTTAGGGATAGCCAGGGAAAGCAGGAAACTTGTATTTTCCAAACTCAAGCCTAGGCACTATCCTCTCTGTCACCCTAGAACTTTCTGGTTTATTATTAAAAAAAATGTCATTAACAAACCTTTAATTTGTCTAAATGAACATTTCCTCATTTAGGACAAATTCTATAAGTAAATTAATCTTAATTTACTTATTTCCCAATTACTCTTTTAATGTAAATTGTCTACATTTATTCTTACGGCCCATTTTCCCCTCTATATCATGTTTATGCTTTTTGGTATGTAAACCATACCAAATGAAGTGTCACTAACAATGATTTTGCTAATCCTGACAATTACTCCCAATTATGGCCAATTTCAAGTTTATGCTAATATACTTATCGAGCCAAATTAGCTAATCCAATTCTGATTTAACATTCTAATTCATGTCAAACTAGACTTATTACTCTAGTTCACAATTCATGTAAATGCTAGATTTACATGTCAATACAAGATTCAAATTACACATCTTATAATTTATGTCAAATTTATCCAATTTGCATTTCTATGAACATGCCATAATACATGTTCCCAATTTATGCCAATTTCCAAGTTAAACTACGTTTTAGTAAATTTCATATTTTGCCCCAAATCGCATTCCCACCGTTCGTATAATCGTGATTCAATCTAGATTATAGATAAATCTAGATTCGTAGAAAATAGGGAATGAACCAAAGATTGCTATGAAAAGGATAGATATAACAACTGGCATAAAATGGTTTTGAATAACGACGTAGGTTCAAGAACATGGGTAGACCTAACTTAATAGGTAAATTCCCAAGGTCTAAAACCAAGAATAGACAGAGTAGGTTCAAGAACATGGGTAGACCTAACTAAATAGGTAAATTCCCATAGTCTAAAACCAAAGAAAACCAAGGACAAGCAGAATAAATCATCGTGTTTAGCCCCAATCTCAAAATCACAGAACTTAAGCAACACTTTCCGAGTCATGAATCATGGAGGTTTAATCACAGATGTCCTTGTTATGTCATAGGCAATAGTTTATGTTAATCAAAGGCATAGGTTTTGTCAAGGAAGTAATCCTCATAGTCATAGTCACAATCATAGGCAATGTTCATAGTCATAGGCAGTGTCCATAGTCATAGGCAATGTCCATAGTCATAGGTAAATGTTCATAGTCATAGGCATATGGTTTTTAGGTCCATAGTTTCATAGTCACGGTCTTATTTGTCTTTGAATCATGACAGTTCTTAATTAGGTCCAAAGAGATAGGCACAGATTCGAATAGAAAGAAAGAGAATTGGCATATTCTTTTTATTCCTTTAATTTCATGTCATGAACAAAGAAAAATGTTCAAATATAGAAATAACTGACTTACAGATATTTAGATTAGAAAAGAAAGATGGCGTTGCTACGATTCGTAGAAAATCATTCGTTGAAGTCGTTTGAACCTCCTTTTGAATCCTAGCTTGAATCTCTTCTTCTTGAAAGTCTTTTGAGCAGCATCTCCTCGTCTTGTTTCATTTTATATATATTATTTATTTATTTATATATTTTTAGAGGAGGAGAAGAAGCCATGTCTAACTAGAATCTTCACAACATAAGGGTAGAAAAAGAATTGTGAATAGAGAAGAAGACCAGGGCAGCTTATATAGTGCTAGGCGGACGAACCTGGTCAGAAAACGTGACCAAATACAGCAGAACGAACCAACTACAGAAAGCTGGAAAAGGCGGGCAGGTCGACACCCGTGTCGACTGGGCAGTCGACATGGGGGGTGGTGTCGACTGCGCATTAGACACCCCTGTCGACTTGACCTGGGCGGGAATTTTCCCGCCCTGCCCCCTGCGCGTTTGAATTTCGAATTTAACTCTATTTTAAACTGTTTTGAACTTGGAATTTTCTGAAAACTTTGACGGGCCATATCTTGGTCATACGGACTCCGATTTTCAAAAACTCAGACTCTATTTCACGTATTTTTCCGAGACGATCGCAATGGCGCAGCCCGTTTCCCTTAATTTTTGTTTGTAACTTTTAATTCTTCCTTGATTTGCGAATCTTAGTGTTACAGAATTACGGGGTGTTACATTCTCCCCCACTTAAAAGGATTTCGTCCCCGAAATCTCCAAGTTAGGAAGAATGTGCCCTACCATCCAATCATCCATCTACTCAACCATTCAGTCACAGGAATCCATTGTCCTTAAAAGATTTCTAATGCCTACATGTTCATATGCATAGTGTGTGTATATGTCTTTGTCTAATGCAAAATCAGGCGGTCTACTGATTCAGTTGACCTCCTTAATGCGAATCATGTCAGTGCCATGCGTCAAATCATGTATGCTAGAATCCCTAGTGATGTAAATACTACATGTGTGCACAACCATTCATCCATATGCAACATCCATATGGTAACATATCAAGTTCAACTTACAAACAAATACATATATGTAAATGCAATATGAAAGCGTCCGAACTTGATCTAGTGCCTAATACGTATGCATATGCATTCACGAGCAACCATTTGCAACCACTTGCAACCATTCAACCATAACATGTTTCAAACACATATTTACATCCATTGGCTTCTACCTAAGGATCGATGATACGTCCTAGAGGATATACTTTGGAAAGAGAGAAACAATTATGCGTAAAGCTCCTACAAACAAAAGAAATCAAGGATGCACTCAAGGAAAAAGGGTATGATGCCAGTATCTAGCCTTCTTAAGATTTACTCCACTGTATCTTAACTAATTTAACTTCACGATTGTGAAGTTTTTGGCCTCCATCTCTAAAGTAAACAAACGTCAACTATGATATACTAAGACGATTAAAGGTCTCCTTCTTATCCGTCATGCCATAACTATAGGGGTCGAAAGGTTACTACGTGCTTTTTAGAGTACCTGCCCCAACTATCCATCCTTCACGCAAACCATCCTAGTCGAACTTGACATTCCTCACGTACAAGCCCCAAAGGCCTGATCCAATATCAGACAAGCACCCAAGGAATACCTCCATCGAATTTAGACGATCTACGTGAGATGATATAAGCAAACTCGATAGCTATTCTCAAATCCCCTACTAACCAAAAATAAACTGGTCGGACCACCAATTGGGTTTGAGACTCTAGTGGGATCCTTTTACTATACAAGTGCTATGGTGTAGAGACTCAGCTATGGAAGTGGGTATGAACAATTGCGAAGCGCTAAAACCGAACGAGTACGGACAGAAAACTAAACTCTTCCAACAGAACTTTACTTCCTTTCTCCTAGGTGTGCTTGGTGGTGAAAGTATGTAATTTCCCTTCTGAAAATCTTGTTCCTCGTTCTTGCCCTTGTCCTTAATTATATGCCCTATCATACCCTAGCAAAGATACTTCCTCTTGTCTTAGGTTTTATGATTTCTTTCTCCTTCATGAGCTAATCTATATCCATGGATTCCTCATCCTCGGGTTGTGCTCCTTAGCCAAACCCCTCATCCCCTTCTGTGTGTAGTCATGTTGACAAATCCTTCGAAAGCTGCCTCCATCGTACGGAAAATCCTACTAAGCTTGGAAGGAAACTAACCGCAGGTGAAACTACTACAATTATAGATGGAAGTCGGGCACTACTTCGCCCATCGATGAGGTTACCTCCCAGAAAGCCAGGAGCCTCAGAGACTCACGAAAGAAGGAGACAAGAATTCAAACAGAGGAAGAGAAGACAATGCGTACGGCTTTGGGGAATATGCCTTTAAAACAAATCTTTTCTCTTGAAAATGCTTCTTTTAAAACCGTTTTGAAAATAATTTTTCAAATCTTTTATCTGATCCTGTAACCTTCAGCTCTGATACCACGTGTAACACCCCACATCCGTTAGTGTCACTCACAAAGGGAATGCACTAAGTTCTGTGGAGCATTTTAGGGTAAAAGATGCAGATAAATTACAAGGCAGGCAGAAATTAAACAGCGGAAAATAAAACTTTGCTTTATTGATAAAATAGTTTGTACAAAGACTTCTTTACAATATCAGAGTGTCATCTGTCTTACAAAATAAAGAAGCATAAAACAACATTTATATTTCCCCAAATTTTAGTAAGAGCCGGCCATAGCATATGATAAGAGAATCCAAGCAAACTTCGACAAATCTTCAAGCTGGGAAAGAGTGACAGTCCAACTTGACCTGAGCTATACTACTCCCTCCTCTACTACTTGGGGGGTGAACGGAAGAAAAGAAGACGAAAGAAAAACAGAGTTAGACATAAAGCCTGAGTAAGTTCAGTAACTTCTAGCATGTGAACATGGAAAACAAAACGACATGAATTAACTGAATACAAGATTACACCAAGACGATAGGGTCAACAAGATTAGACAAGGTATTCACAAGATATGCTAAGATAAACTGGATACGCTCTAATACTTTCGCCGCTTCGCTATTTCCTTGTTATACTGGTTTCTATATCTCTGCACCGCCTATCTAGTGTCCCATCTAGTAACGATAACGTGATCCCAATCCCTGTATTTTCCATTGCCTTCCGGCATACATTCATTATTTATTACCTAGATCAAATCTAGGGTTTTCTATCAAGTGCTTTCTAGATTTAACCAGAGTTTTATGCTATCTGCTGAACGCTTCTCGAGTTCAGGGTTTATGCTACCTAGTCCAACTAGGGATTACGCTACCTGTCGAACGACGCCCCCAAGTTTAGGACGCACTACCTAGAGTGGTATATGTTCCTATACTTCCCCACGCATGTATCGCGAATCGTTATCGCTTGTCTAGATGCACATGTCCTGTAATGTGCGGTCCAAGTCCTGTGACAGGGGAAATTAAGGAATACAGAACTCGGTCGGGAGCTTTCAGATATCTGCCGATGCAGATGCTAAGGTCTGTTTTTTTTCCAGTGGCTATGGTCCCACTTGACCCCTCCCTCAACTAATGAAAGGCACACCTTGTAAAATGAGAACTATACGCTGGCCCCCGGTGCCCCACTATCCTATGGCCATCCGCAACCATAACTAGATAGCAAGTATATGGTCTTTTGGAGTTCTCCGCCTTTCCGCTTCACATATCTCGATTGATTCAAGATGGATGGTAGACGACGAGTTGCTATCATAGGGCTACCGTTTGCTCGCCGAATCACGCCGGTCCATCCTAGTCTTTTGGTTGCCATGTATTGCAACCAAGGCATACTCCTGGTTCTTCTACGCAGACCTTAACCTCTGTGGGCCCAGGCGGATCATCTGCAGCCTCATAGAGGGATACCAAGAGTACCCTCACGTCCCCTCGAAGCCTCAGGCTTCGTAACCCAATTCGTTGGAGCCTTCTCTCTATTCAGACGGACATTCGCTCCTTCCCGTGTTATACTAAGAATTACTACTTAGTTTTACTAACTAAGATTTACCACTTAGTTTCCAAAATCGTTGTTTTCTAAGGTTTACTACTTAGTTCCCTTTTCCGTCAATTTGGATTGGTTAAGTGTCATTAGTCAATTCAAGCCAACTTAACCCTGTTCATTCATCCAATTATATTGGTTAAGTGTTATCGGTAGTTCATGTTGACTTAACCCCACCACAAACCAAGTTATATTGGTTAAGTATTCCTTATTACTTATCCTTACCCATTCACCTTGTATTGGTTCAGTGTTCCTTTTTGACTTAACCTTGCCCGTCTTTTTTAACTAACCTGTTATTAACGGTTAAGTATTACCCCTTCATGTTTTAGACTTAACCCTATTCCTTTATCAAAATCTGATGGTTAAGTGTTCAAGTTTACTTAACCCTACGGTCTAGCCCAGCTAACATATCAAATTGGCTAAGTGTATTAAATCTTACTTAACCCCAACCTCTAGTCTAGTTAACATGTATATTTGGCTAAGTATATTGACTTTACTTAATCCCACTTTCTAGACTAGTTAACATGTTAATTTGGCTAAGTGTCTTCTTAGTTACTTAACCTCTACAAATCTTGTCTTGTTACCATGAGTTTGGTTAAGTGTCCCTGTGGACTTAGCCCTCCGTTCTAGCTTAACTGTGCTTAAGTTGGTTAAGGGTTCCTATGGACTTAACCCTCCCATTCTAGCTTAACTGTATGAACCTAACCCCACCTACCAGTCTTGTTATCATGTTGAGTTGGTTAAGTGTCTTAGTTAACTTAACCCTAGCATTCTTGTTCTAGCTTTAACTAAATAAATTAAAGCCACGACCTCTCACATTAGACAGATATTGTTGCGATTACTGGATGTGCCGGTTTGTTCTGGGAAGGTTTACATCGCAACTCAGTCTAACCTCGGGTTAGGCCTATTCGTGTTTTCTAGTTCAAAGGGTTTTGATTAATTTTCAAATCAGGTTTTGAAGGTAACCATCCTGTCCGTTGGATCAGTTAGGGATAGCCAGGGAGAGCAGGAAACTTGTATTTTCCAAACTCAAGCCTAGGCACTAACCTCTCTGTCACCCTAGAACTTACTGGTTTATTATTAAAAAAAATGTCATTAACAAACCTTTAATTTGTCTAAATTAACATTTCCTCATTTAGGACAAATTCTATAAGTAAATTAATCTTAATTTACTTATTTCCCAATTACTCTTTTAATGTAAATTGTCTACATTTATTCTTACGGCCCATTTTCCCCTCTATATCATGTTTATGCTTTTTGGTATGTAAACCATACCAAATGAAGTGTCACTAACCATGATTTTGCTAATCCTGACAATTACTCCCAATTATGGCCAATTTCAAGTTTATGCCAATATACTTATCGAGCCAAATTAGCTAATCCAATCCTGATTTAACATTCTAATTCATGTCAAACTAGACTTATTACTCTAGTTCACAATTCATGTAAATGCTAGATTTACACGTCAATACAAGATTCAAATTACACATCTTATAATTTATGTCAAATTTATCCAATTTGCATTTCTATGAACATGCCATAATACATGTTCCCAATTTATGCCAATTTCCAAGTTAAACTACGTTTTAGTAAATTTCATATTTTGCCCCAAATCGCATTCCCACCGTTCGTATAATCGTGATTCAATCTAGATTATAGATAAATCTAGATTCGTAGAAAATAGGGAATGAACCAAAGATTGCTATGAAAAGGATAGATATAACAACTGGCATAAAATGGTTTTGAATAACGATGTAGGTTCAAGAACATGGGTAGACCTAACTTAATAGGTAAATTCCCAAGGTCTAAAACCAAGAATAGACAGAGTAGGTTCAAGAACATGGGTAGACCTAACTAAATAGGTAAATTCCCATAGTCTAAAACCAAAGAAAACCAAGGACAAGCAGAATAAATCATTGGGTTTAGCCCCAATCTCAAAATCACAGAACTTAAGCAACACTTTCCTAGTCATGAATCATGGAGGTTTGATCACAGATGTCCTTGTTATGTCATAGGCAATAGTTTATGTTAATCAAAGGCATAGGTTTTGTTAAGGAAGTAATCCTCATAGTCATAGTCACAATCATAGGCAATGTTCATAGTCATAGGCAGTGTCCATAGTCATAGGCAATGTCCATAGTCATAGGCAAATGTTCATAGTCATAGGGATATGGTTTTTAGGTCCATAGTTTCATAGTCACGGTCTTATTTGTCTTTGAATCATGACAGTTCTTAATTTGGTCCAAAGAGATAGGCACAGATTCGAATAGAAAGAAAGAGAATTGGCATATTCTTTTTATTCCTTTAATTTCATGTCATGAACAAAGAAAAACGTTCAAATCTAGAAATAACTAACTTACAGAGATTTAGATTAGAAAAGAAAGATGGCGTTGCTACGATTCGTAGAAAATCATTCGTTGAAATCGTTTGAACCTCCTTTTGAATCCTAGCTTGAATCTCTTCTTCTTGAAAGTCTTTTGAGCAGCATCTCCTCGTCTTGTTTCATTTTATATATATTATTTATTTATTTATATATTTTTAGAGGAGGAGAAGAAGCCATGTCTAACTAGAATCTTCGCAGCATAAGGGTAGAAAAAGAATTGTGAATAGAGAAGAAGACCAGGGCTGCTTATATAGTGCTAGGCGGACGAACCTGGTTAGAAAACGTGACCAAATACAGCAGAACGAACCAGCTACAAAAAGCTGGAAAAGGTGGGCAGGTCGACACCCGTGTCGACTGGGCAGTCGACAAGGGGGGGTGGTGTCGACTGCGCAGTCGACACCCCTGTCGACTTGACCTGGGCGGGAATTTTCCCGCCCTGCCCCTGCGTGTTTGAATTTCGAATTTAACTCTATTTTAAACTGTTTTGAACTTGGAATTTTCTAAAAACTTTGACGGGCCATATCTTGGTCATACGGACTCCGATTTTCGAAAACTCGGACTCTATTTCGCGTATTTTTCCGAGACGATCGCAATGGCGCAGCCCGTTTCCCTTGGTTTTGTTTGTAACTTTTAATTCTTCCTTGATTTGCGAATCTTTGTGTTACAGAATTACGGGGTGTTACAGTTTTGACTACGGCGTAAGTTCTTCAACTTTTCAGTTTCTAAAAACTTTCAAATTTTTCAAAAATTTGGCTAACACCCTAAATTTCCGAAAAAATTCGCCATAACCTCCCCTGCACCGGGAGCACGGGAAAATCACGAAATCGCCATATAGGCCTTCTGGTCTCAAAAAGAAAAAGAAAAAGCCAAGCGGCTAGCCAATAGGCTCATAAAATCATCATCACCCAAACAAAACAGTAAATTATAGTAAACATGTACCTATTTGTCGGACAAACAAATTTTATTCTCTGCTCTAGCCTCCTTGCTATGACCTGTTCAATGTAAGTACATGTATATGCAAGCAAATGCGACTAATTTTCAATATAATTCAATATTCGATTCAATTAGGCTAAATGTTTCAAAATTATCAAACAAATAAACAAACAACACAACCATCAATCTATTAGTGAATTAGAGTTTCAAATTCATAATTTTGATATATATACAGAAAATCATGTTTTTGATGCCAAATAACAACAAATAAATCTATCTATATAAGTTTTGGTTCTCACACCAGTCTAATGGAAATATATAGAAATCACACCTTCGAAACTCGAACATAAGTTCTGATGATGATCGATCAATCATCAGAACCATCTTCGGGTGTCTAGAATGTGATTCTATATCTATCCAGTATATTGAAACTTTGAATATACGTTCATGACGCGTATATGCAAAATCTTTATATATTGGATTGTCCAAATTCAATATAAATAAATATTCAAATACGTATAAAACAATTTAAATTTTCAAAACAAAATTGTTTTCATTTGAAAAATATACTCTTCACACCCGTTCTAGGATACTACTGATCCTATCTCTAACGAGTCATTCTAATTGGATACTACTAATCCAATATCTGATGAATTCTTTCGTATGGTTCTAATGTGTCTTGTTCTCGAGCTCTGTAAACCAAAGCTCTGATACCAAATGTGACGGCCGGGAATTTCGCTCAATCTGAATCAGTCGTTAAACCGATCTAGACCGTTCGAAACCCCTGATCGTTTGAGAACAGGACAAATCAGAACGCAGATGGAAGAACATTTCATTGTTATTACAACAATTCCATTAGACACAAGAATATACAGAGTATAATTGAATAAATTACATTCGATAAATATCAGAGGTTACAATAAATTACATAGCAGCTGAAAATAATACAAAACACAACTGAAAGTAATACACGGATACAGAGCTTTACGAGCATCGTTCCAGCTGTAAATCAGGATCCTATGAATATAAATATGCAAAACCAAAACTACTAGTTGCCCGTGTCGAAAATAAGGGCACCCAGAGTTTAGGTTAAAACAATAAACTTCAGGTCAGTCATGTGACTGGTGTGAGAACTAAAACAGTTATTTAAAACTTCACTTTTAAAGCGAGTAATTCAAGGGACCACGCCGTATAACACGGAACGGGTTTCCTCCCAAGAATACCAATGCATAGAATAAACAGCGCAATGCTTTTTCGAAAAATGAAGCTATTATAAGACCCAGGTCCCATCACACAATGCAACGCAAGCTGGAGGATAGGGTTTTACCTTATAACAACCAAACATGCTTGGTACGTTAAAAACAAATCATTTGATACTATAATAAGTGTATAGTGTCAAAATAATTTCAATTATAAATATCAATCATAGACGGCATAGCATCCCATGCTACTATGTCGCCATACTAGGCTCTACAAGTAAAGCCGAAATATCTCGTATTGGAAATTGGATTTCCGTCATGAGTCGAGGCAAGGGGCAAGCTCCTCTCCGCTTCGAAACACTCTAGCAAATGCCTCGGGACTACACACTCAGGGTAACCCCTGGGATCCTCCAAGACCGGTCCTCTCTTACGTTTGAGGATTAGTTATTCCTGAACACACGTTTCCCGGCCCTATAGGACCTATAATCGAGGCGCCTCGCATCCAAACCACAAAGGTGAAAAGTATATAAATGTCAGGGCTGGTAGGTCACTGACACCACCCATAGCTAGAAAGAAATGTCGTGCACTCCTTGGGTCCTCATCCCGTTTTTGACTCATACCGAGGAGTGAGGCTCGCGAATCCACGCTATACACAAAGCTGCCACGTAAGCTGTGCTTTGATCATCAACCACAAGACTTTGCTTTTCAACAGAAGCCTTGATCCTTGCAACTCAGCGTGACACACAGGCAGTTCATGCCATGCGATTGATATCTATCAATATATAACCTCTAAGCTCGTATGTCTCAGAGAAGGGCGTTAAGCAAGAGAATAAATTCTCCGCCGCCAAACAGATATATATTTAACAGAAATCAATCAACACAGAATAAAATCCAATGTCAGACACACAATCCATTTACAAGTTCGTTCTGGGTCTGAACGAAACCGGAGGCACTTTCCTCGCATATCCATTGATCTCCAAGTACGTCTGGTCGACCACCAACTGATTCCCTCATCTTGGGTGTACAGCCCAATCAAGATCATCAGTAATCACCCAAACGATGTGAAGACTTCTGGTCTTCAACCACCGTCTTCATCTTCGACTTATCGTCGAATCGGTTATTCAGAATGGGTATAAACCCGGACTTTCCGAACAACCCGCGTATATAGTAAACAAATGTTACACAAACACAACATACGCCTCATTCCAATTCAGCAGTCACTAACCGCAAATTAGCAAGAGAATAATTTCCCAAATATTAACCCCGAAAGCCGAAACCAACATCAGATCAATATCCAGGAAACCATTCTTCTTAACTACCCTACAGCTAATTTCTAAATTTCATATACTTAGGGAAAGGTTCCCATTAATTTTATCCAAGATAAATTCTTTAGAATTTATCCTTGAATCTTCCATTGGATGTCATATCAAATCAAATTATGGTTTTCCGAACTAGTCGGGATTAACGAACCACACCGAAGTAATTATTTATTTTATTTCTCAATCCCAACCTATTCGTCCCATGAAGCAAAACTGGTAATACTTCATATCTAACACCACGGTGTTATCGGTAAAATTAATTACCATTCCACGTTCAAATCTAATTAAAGATTTAACTATCGCTTTGGAGCAAAACTGGTGATACTCCATTCTCGCTCATTTTCCAAATTTGATAATTTAGATTATCAATTCACATTTCAATCTAATTGCAGATTCATTAAAACTCCTTTTACTGGGTTAAAGAACTAATGTCATTTAAAACACAGTTCACGACAAATCCAAATCACATTCTATTTATTATCGGGTTAAAGAACAAATGTTATTTAAAACACCGTTCACGATAAACCCACAAATCAATTTTATTTAAAACCCATTTCAAATCCAATTTATTTATTTAAAATAAATGGGTTTTTACTTTAGTTCTAAACTAGTTCATTTCGATAAAAATCTATTTTTATCTTTTCAAATATGGAGTTTTTATTCCCAATTTTTCCCAAATCATTTCTTATGATCTTACAAAAATTATTGATATTTTTAATAATTTTATCAAGGCCCGTACAGTCGATTTCCAACAACGGCCATCGAACTGCACTTACAGCGACCTTTTTCCAAATTTGATTTGGACGTATCTCCAAATCCAACCGTTAGATTTCAAATTTCTAATACTCTTTAGAAAGCTCTTTTCGATACGAAACCAACGGTTCCAGTTTTAGGAGAATCCGAAGGTCGGATCTCCCGTAATGTCCGTTCGAAATAAATGGTCGAAATTCGCGAACTGCCGTGGCGCGGCGCGTTCTATTCAGGCCATTATATTATATATATAATATATATAATATATATTTCGTCGATTTCTATTTAGTTCAATTCGAATTCGTGTTCTATTCGATTCAATTCGAATTCGTTTTCTATTCAATTCAATTCGAATTCGTTTTCTATTCAATTCAATTCAATTCGAATTCGTTTTATATTCAATTTCAATTCGAATTCATTTTATATTCAATTCGAATTCGTTTTATATTCAATTCAATTCGAATTCGTTTTATATTCAATTCAATTCGAATTCGTTTTCTATTCATTTCAATTTGAATTCGTTTTATATTCAATTCAATTCAAATTCGAATATAATCGATATAAATATCGTTCACATCAAAATAGCGCATCTGTAATCAACACGGCTTTATATATTTCAATAATCCCGTTATTCTATTCAACAAATGAATATTTATTCTATTCAATACGTGAATCTATATTTTTGCCAACACATGACTAATTTCAACGAATGAGTACCGTCCACGTGTGACTATTTTTGTTATTTAATATATTTTATAAAAATTATGGTATCTATCGTTTGATTTCAAATCAGACTCCAACCATAAACTAGTAAGAGAACGATTCCCTAAATATTAACCCCGAAGGCCGAAACCAACATCAGATCAATATCCAGGAGACCACTCATCTTATCTATTTTCCAGTTAGTTTCTAATTCTATATATGATAAAGATGTAAATTTTATCATTAAAATATTTCGTTCAACACATGACTAATCTCAACGGATGAGTACGGTCAACACATGAACCTTTATTTTATAATGATAAAGATGAAAATTTTATTATTAAAATATTTCGTTCAACACATGACTAATCTCAACGGATGAGTACTGTCAACACATGAACCTTTATTTTATAATAATAAAGATGTAAATTTTATTATTAAAATATTTCGTTCAACACATGACTAATCTCAACGGATGAGTACGGTCAACACATGAACCTTTATTTTATAATAATAATAAAGATGTAAATTTTATTATTAAAATATTTCGTTCAACACATGACTAATCTCAACGGATGAGTACTGTCAACACATGAACCTTTATTTTATAATATTCTTTATCTTCTAAATTGGAATAAGGCCCAATCAATTACCATATAAAGTTAATTATATGGTTTCCATACAACACATGTATATAATAGCAACGATAAATAATCAACCATCATCCAAAGTGCACTACACTGTATAAGCATCAAATATTGATATCTAACGCTTATAACAGCCTGTCAATCAAACGATCGACATACCACTAATTATTGGGATTAGTGTATGCCGTATTTTATCCCAATACCCGTGTGGGGTTTCAAACAATCAAACACATATTTTATTTGTGCATTTGGGCGATGTGTAAAATTTATCATCCCAATCAATGTCATTCAAATAGGTGTACATAAATAAACCGTCCGGTTTGTAAATGAATATTTATTTATTCACGTTCATGTTAAAAATTATATTTTTAACGGTCGAATTATTTTATTCAACCTATGAATATCCTATTCGGTTCATTTATTAAATAAAATGTTATTTTTATTTTTCTAATTTATTTTAGAAAATTTTGGCGGTATAACGGCACGGTACTAGAAACGGGACAAGGCCTAGCCTTATCCCCGGTCTAGTGATGGCCCACGCCATACACATATCAATCAAGTTCATTTCAATTCACCAAAGAACCAAATTCAAATCAAATAATCTAACTAATCTATGCAACCAAACAAACAAGTCCATGGTCTGTGGACGATTGTGTCGGGTGCTACTAAACACCGTCTGCATCCTATTATATATTATAATATAACTAGAAAAAGATATTGAAGAGTGAGAAATTCTCACCAGCTAGCTAAACCAAACGCCACGACTCTTCTTATGTAGAAATCTTCGTCGTGCTCGCCTTTTTGCCAATTTCACTGCCCGTAGTCATTACATATATAAAAATCACATTTTTATATTGTTGCTATGTATATAAAAATCACATTTTTATTCTACTACTATATAGATAAAAATTCTATTTTTATATCGCTGTTCATATAGTAAAGATCAAATCTTTACTATCTATATAATATAAAAATCGTATTTTTATTATCTCTACTATATAAAAATCATATTTTTATCCTTTCTATAATATATAAAATCATATTTTTATTCTACTTCATTCGTCAAAAACCATAGAAGCTTTAAAGCGGAGAAAACTCGCTTTTTTCTAACGCCCGGATTCGCTGTTCGGGTTCCAGAATTTGCAAACGAGCTTCAATCTTCACACCGTCTTTTTCTAGCTTAAACGCGCCATTCCGGACAACTTTCGCCTAAGAGACTTTTTGCCAAAAATGCTCCAATTCGCCAGAATTCGCAAAAGTACACGATTTTTACCGCTTTCAGACAGCAGACTTTGAACGCGTTTTCCGAGCAGCTCCGAACTCCAAAACATGACTTTCATATAGCCAAATCGAAGAGAATTTCGTGCTCTACAACTTTGGTTTTGAGGGACTTTGGCCAAAAAGCACCATTTGAGAGATATAGGCCAAAACAGTCCGGGGTGTTTTGTGTAAAACGGGAATTTTGGTGAAAATGAGTTTTTGGAGGAGGGTGGCCCACGGCCGGACTTGGGGTGGAATGAGGGGGGGCGCCGACCAAATGGACGTGGTGGAGGATGCTGGTGGTGGCGGTGGGGCCCGTGGTGGCCGCGGTGGCGGTGGTTGGTGATTTAGGGGCTAGGGTTGCTATTTAAGAGAGGAGAGAGGAGAGAGAGAGAGAGAGGAGGTGGTGGTGGCCGGAGGGGGTGCGGCGGCATGAGGTGATGGAGGAGGGAGGGGCAGCGGTATGGAGGTGGGTGAGCTCCCCATTAAAGAGAAAAGAGGAAGAAAGAAGAGGAAGAGAAAAGTGAGTAAGAAAAGGAAGTAAAGTGGCTTATATGTCTGTTTCTCGCCTATCGTCTGAACGTCGACGATCTCCAATCGCCGCGGATTTCTGACACAGGATAGTAGAAATGAAGACGAGTCCAACGAAACAAGTTTCGTCGAATTCCGAGTTCGTTTGACCGTTCAAAAAAAATCACGAAAATGCTCAGATAACCTCTAAAAATGCGATTTTGGCGCACCTTTTCTTCTCGCACGCTCACATGCTAACTCAAAAAATCAAGCCCTCTTGGATTTAACCATTATTAGACGATACGAATTCAGAAAAAAAGTAGAATCGAATTATGAGGTCGTATCAGTAATGTTCCTTTGTAAAATGACTACTCGTTTTACCCTGAACTGTTTTAGCTCGCACGGCCACATACTGACTCCGTTCGACGCGCCCTTTAGAACATAAAAATAATTTGTCATTATGAATCCATAAAAATTTATCTTGTCGAATTCTGAGCTCGTATGCAAAATTTCACTTTTTAAGGGCTATGTTTTGCTAACCGAAAAGCTCTTGCCAATTGCCACTATTCCGGATATCAGAATATATCGAAGCTTATACTTTTCGGAGTTCTAAATGGCATTTTGAACTCAATGGAAGTGGTTTCGAGTCCAAATTCATCCGTATACAAAATTTGACTTTTTGGGCCATGTATAATTTACATAGCGACTATTCTGAATTTTCAACTAGGCATAACTTTCGATTCCCGCTATGAAATTTCGATTTTTCAGATTCGTTGGAAAGATATTTTCAACTAGATTCTAATATTTTTGGTTTCGCTAAAATCCGGTTTATTTTGCACTCGGTATGTTCAATTTAAATTTGAAATCGAATTATCGAACTACCGCGCCATTTTCAATTCCTTTTATAATTATTTATATTCTAACGACGACGTATATAGATATATTCGTTCGAATTATATTCAAAATAAATTTCTCGTCGTTATTATTTAAAATAATTCATTTTAAATATTCTAAATTCATTAAAATTGCCAAAATAAAAAAAAAATAAACTGGCCCAGATTTTCAGGTTGTTACATAAAGAAAAACCATCAAGGTCAATTTTAGACAAGGAAATCAAATTATGAGAAACTATAGGAACATAAAGAGTGTTCTCTAAATATAAATGAAAACTAGTACTTATTTTTAAATGAACATTTCCAACGGCTTCTACTGGTGCTTTCTTCCTATTTCGCACGTAAAGGTAGGCTTCATTTGGACTTATGTTCCAGGTTGTAAGGTATCCCTGCATAAGTTTGAAACATGAATATTAGATCTAGAGTCTATCTACCAAGTGTTAGAAGGTGCTTCTATAGAATTTGTTTCAAAACATAGAAAAGCCATAGGCTTACCCTTCTTTTCGAACCATTCCCTATGCTTTACGCAATTCTTCTGAATATGTCCACTCTTTTTTGCAAAAGTGACACTTATTTTCTTCTTAAGCTTATTTGATGTAGGTTGACTGGAGTGGCTGGGAAGAACTATTTTGATTGGAGGAACGCTTCTTATTGTCCTTCCAATTTTTCTTTCTGAGTTTGTTCTTCCCATTCCCATTCCCATGCATGTAAGTTACATTAGCAACATGGTTGTTTTGTTGCTTAATTCTAGCATCTTCTTGAACTAGATTATTGGTCAATTGGTTCACATTCTATATTTCTGTAATCGTGTTATAATAAAACCGGAATGGTCCATACCGTGGAGGCAAGGAGTTGAGAATAAATTGGACTAGGAATGATTCCTTTACTTTCATTTCCAATTTACCTAACTTTACAACTAAGTTAGTCATGTCAAGTACATGTTGTTGCATGGTCTTGGTACCAACATAGTAGGCAGTAGTTAGTTCAGCCGTGAGTTTCCCAGCAATAGCTTTGTCGTCAGGCTTAAAGCGTTCAGTGATTATCTTTAAGTATTTTTTAGCAGTTAAGGTTTCATTTTCAGGAATGGAAGACTTACTATTGGATGCATTAGTAAGAAGTAGGAACTTCATACATAGTTTATTGGCTTTAGTCCATGTATCATGGGCTAGTTTCTCATCCTCTATGGACACAACCGTAAGATCAGTAGGTTTATCCATAGTCAAACCCAAGTCTAACTCTAGTACACCCAAGTAGAACTCAACATGTTCTTTCCACTCATCATAATTATTTCCATTTAGTTCAGGAACTGAGTTGATAAAGGAATTAATTTGGATAGTTTTAGGAACTGCAATATTGGAACGATCTCACGATAGTTAAATTTTGGATATGTGTGTGTGTGTGTGTGTATATATTTATGTGTGTGCGTGTGTATGTGTGTGTGTGTATATAACATTCATGACTAAGATTTAAACCTAAATAAGTGACTTATGGCTTATAATTAAATAAGTATGGTATCTGTGGATATCCTATACATACTCAATCACATAACTAAGTCATCTACTTAATGGCTATTTTTACTTATGATGCATAGTCTACCTATAGGTAAAAATTTATGCTAAGCATTTAACGAACAATAAGATTACTTAATCTAACATTCAAGACATATTTTGAATCTGCTGTGGTAGATTACAAACAATAATATGAATGTCATACGATAATGAAATGCAATATACAATGTGTTGAATTGTTATCACTATGGTGATAATCAAAACAATATAATGTGAATATTGTATTGCTGAATGTATTAAGCCTGAGAAAATACGATATATATGTGTAGAATTGTTATTACTATGATGATAATCAAAATAATATAATATGAATATTGTACTGCTGAAAGTATCAATCTTGATGAATTACAATATTCATGTACTGAATTATTATCACTGTGGTGATAATAAGCAAAGCAATATAATATGAATATTGACTTCATTAGGTTATACATTTCACCCAAAAAAATCACGAAATTTCAAGGTGACAAAATTAAAACTATATCCCTATATATTTTAATCATAACTATTACAATTTTTTCTTGAAATATGTGGTTATATTCATGACAATCCCTAAATAAGTACAATAACGGACTTCAAAAATAATTACATAAAGAAAGTCGCATTTGAATACTAAAATTAAGTGCCACATAAACTTATATCTAAATAACATAGAAAATATCATACCAAATAACACAAATCAACTATTGTTTCTATTTAGTTATGCTAACCTACGCATAAAAAAACGTATTTTCAATAAGTAAAGACATAAATATTTATATGATAATAAAATGCATCAATTAATAAAATATATACCTTTCCATTTACTGAATACCAAATTGCTCCACCATTATTTTATTATAACAAATTAATTAATATATTTATGACAATTAATTAATTGATTTATTATTGTAACAACTACATTTAACACAATTGTTATAGAAATAAATGCAATTGGCCGTTATGTGAATCAAATAATATTACATTAGTGTCATTGACGTTTATTTCAATGATAAGAAAATACACAAATACTTCAAAAGGAGCAAGTTTAATTATATTCTACCAAAATTTTGCAAAAACATCATACCAAATTTCAATTATCATGAATCATCATTACGGTTGTTGCTGGAAAGGCAGTTAAAAAAAGCAATCTTGAGGGTCTAAATGATTGAAAAAAAAGAAATGTAAAAATTCATAGTAGAGCAATATTGCTCAGAGGTCTTGTTGTTTTCAATCAATTATGAAAATTTCATTCAATTCTGACACAAAAGACATGTTTTAGCCTATTAGTGATACAAAAAAAATATGAAAAAAGAGACCCAAAATAATTATTGCATCATAATCATAATAGCTTGCTAAACCAATTAAGAAAAATAATAATAATATTAACATGTAATTTGAGTAAACGTAATCAATACATGACATTGTACAAGAAACAAGTTGATTAATTGTGGAAAAACATAATACTAGCATGATTCTACTATGAATTTGAACTAAGAATATGATCTTCAACCTGGCTTTAATACCACATGTAAACATAATATCAAGTTAATTTTATTTTTAATCATTATTGTATTTTTTGATTAAGATCTTGACCATACTTTTAGTTACAAAAAATACATAAATCATACCTATAGACATTGATTGAAAAGAAGATAATGAGATGTAGATTTGTAAATTGTAGATCTGGAAATTGCTTTCTCTCTCTTAGCCATACTATTATTCATGATGTCTTTTCAATAACCCTAACGATGAATATTGGGTTATATTTATAGGCAGAGAAGGGCTAAATTCCGTTATGGATATAATCTCAACTGTTCATCAAGGTTGACCGTTAATAGAGAATATCCATATTTAAAGGAATACACCTTCTATTTCAATCTTATCCTATCAAATCAACGGACTCCATAAATGACCACATAATGACATTTAATATTAAATTAAGAATTCCATATTCATTATATGGACCATATAATGAGATGCATAAAAATTCTTACACATATACGAACCCCATCGTACATAAAGCAAATAAATCCAAAGCATGACCCATACATACATATATATATATATATATATATATATGTGTGTGTGTGTGTGTGTGTGTGTGGCCAATTGGTTTTTAGTGACCCACAATATTGTTTTTATTACAACAAATAATACAAGATATAGGCAAACTGCCTATCTGCTATAGACATTATCCTAGCCCAAGTTACAGACTGATAGATAAGCTCACCACTCAGGGTGATAATAAAGTAAGTACGTTACAAGCTAGATTCCCTAAAATTAAACCAAAACATAATACAACACTAAACTTACTCAATAGGCTAACCCAGAACAAAAAGGATATAAGCAAACCCGCATAAACCAACAATAACCTAGCAAAAAAAGCACAAACAAGCACTTATTCATAAGCTTGAACTTGGACAATCGGCAGCAAGCATTTCATAAGGCACCCCACCACAACACTTATCATCTCCACTACTCGCCACCACCAAAATCACACCTCGCTTTTCACTACCACCGATCACAAATCCATAACTTCCGCCAACACAGACTTCACAAAGAAGCAGATAACCTATTGACTCACAAGACCTTTTCAACACAATAAAATTTTAGCTACAAGATCAACGAAAACAACGCACCAACATAATGAAATACCCAAGATGAAGGCACACACTTGAAACCACACCAGAGTCACTTGCAATTTACGAGACAAACTCTCAACTAACAAACAAATCCAAAATACCAAAATTCAGCAAACTAAGTTAGGATATTCGGCTCTAACTAGCATGTCGATGAATCGATCCACAGTTGAGTGCCTGCTTATCAGAGGATGTAACACCCCGTATTTTCTGAGAACGTATAAGTAACAAATCTGAGGATAATTATAATATAAGATAAGAATCAGGGAAAATGGGTTGTGCCATTGCGTTCGTCTCGAAATTCTGCTTGAAAACAAGTCCGAGTTTCTGAGAATCAGAGTCCGTATGACCAAGTTATGGCCCTCCAAAGTTTCATAAATATTCAGAGTTCAAAACAGCTCGAATTCGAATTCAAAATTCGAATTTCAAACGCAGAACAGACTGGGCGGGAAATTTCCCGCCCAGACCTAGGTCGACTGGGGAGTCGACTGGCCAGTAGACCCCCCCAGACCAGGTTGACTAGGCAGTCGACCTGGGTGTCGACCTGGTCCCCGAACCTGGTTTTGAGCCTGGGTGCATTCTTATTTATCTGGTTCGATTTCTGTCTAGATTCGTTGACTCGACCCTACTTAAACAGCCCCAAACCTAGCCTTCTCTACACACAATTCTATTCTGCTTCTTCTCTACCTCTGTTCTAAATAAAAAAATAAAAATGGCATCGCCACTCTGCTGGAATCGAAACTAGAAGCTAATCAACATCAACCTAAGCAACTCAATTCAAACTAGAGATTAAAGCTTCGGCAACGATTCTACAATAATTAAAGTTCTTTCTTTAATCCAACCAAGGCAAGTACAGTTATTTTCCGATATAAATGTTAACTCTGATTATGACATGAATTGTAAATCTGAATCTGAGGTTATATCTGTTCTGTTCTGTTTAGATCTACCTTATTCTGTATTTCTTTCTGCTTTCTGTTCTATAGCCAGGCTACCACGAGCCTGAGCCAATCTCATAAGAAATTAACATATGCTAAAATGTTTGGGACAGTAAAATGAATGATGCATAAATTGGGTATGACCAATAGGTGACTGATTTGAGGAAAGAACATGGACTGTAGCTAGAACATAAATCTGAGACATATGACTGGACATGTTATATTTATAACATAAAGGGGTATTGAACATATGATTTGAGGACACATAATTGGACATAAATATAGACTGTATTGAACATACGATTTGAGATAAAGAGAATATGGCTTAGGTATAAAGATTTACATGAAAGTAGGATATCTGTTAATGTAAATAAACACCTAAGTAAGGGATCTTTGGGATATATGACATGCATAGTAATCGATGGCTACATTGGGTATAATTTATATATGGATCTTCTGTACTATGAAAGTTTAATCAAAATTGAAACATATGATATATGGCAAATTATGACCATAATCTGTGATGTTTAAATTTAATGCAAACATGGGGTATATGATCATATTGTGAATCATGACTATTATTTATGCATGTGAACTTAGGCAAGATTTATAATTAGGCAAGATATGTTTGTGAAACTTTAAGGAATGATTAAATCTGTTATATTTGCCTAATTTGCTAGTTCTGCTATATTTGCCTAATCTGTTAGTTCTGTTATATTGCCAATCTGCTAGTTCTGTTGCTTAATCTGCTAGTTCTGCTCTACTGCCTAGTCTGCTAGATCTGTTCATCTGCCAAATCTGTCATCTGCTAAGTCTGTTGAAGATGCCAAATCTGCTAAACTAAACCTATTGAAATGCCAAATTTTTTATATGCTAAATCTGCTAAATTACTTAATCTGCTGAATCCGTTAAGTCGCCTAATCTGCGAAAATCTGTTATCTGCTATATCTATTAAGTTGATATATTCAGTCTATGATTGACATAATCTGAATTAGCTATGACATGTATATTAGGCATGGGCATAAATGGTAAATTATTAATTAATTGGCCGCAAAGATGAACATGGCTAACTCGAGGTTAGAATGAGTTTGCGGCATAATTCTGCCCGGAACCGCCCGGCACATCCAGTGGCTGCAAACAATAGGTTCTAATGTGAGAAGTTAGTCATAACGTGCTTGAAACCCGAGGTTAGGCTCAGTTTGCGACAGAAATCTGCCTGGAACCAACCGGCCTAACCAGTAGCCGCAAACTGTTAGTCTAATGTGGGAGGACTGGGCATTAATATTTAATTATTGAAAATCTGAGATAAATATGATGTCTAAAACATGTTGGGCGGATAGGGTTAAACCCACTAGACTGATGAATTTAATAAATCTGTTCCGTGAATCTGTAGGCCCAATTACAAAGTTAGACAAATTTGTAAGTCTGTTAATCTGTAACTAGTTAATCGGTAAGTCTGTTAAATCTGCATATCTGATCCGTTAGTCTGAAAATTGTCTGTGAACTTGTTGATCTGAATTCTGTATGTCTGAACTTGTAAACAAGTTAATCTGAAATCTGTTAGTCTGGGGACACAAGGATAGGGAGGGAATTACTTGTGTCATCTGTTGTTTGGGACCCATATTAGTCAGTAACCCTTTCTGGTATCAAAACTTTGACCCAACAGTAGGTAGGGTCCGGGCACGCTTACTGAACTAATTATAAGCGGTTCATTCTGATAATGGCGAGGGGTGTTGATGGTGCGTTCCAACCGGGTCATGTGCGTGCATGGATCCCGGTCTGCCTCTTAGGATGTAAGACGCTGTGACATCTGTAAATAGGTCTGTGCCAATTGGTTGTCACTTTAGGGAGTGATACACCCTACTGTGGGGCCGACACAGGGTATTTATGTATTAGGGAGCCGATCGCTTGGGGTAGGGTTTTAGGGTACACTTAGTTCTCTCTGTTTCTGTTGGTACCGTCTGTTTCTGTTGGGTGGTAACACCTGTCTGTTTCTGCGTGGAACCGTTTGTTGGGGTGGTAAAGGCCCACTACTAGTGTACACCTAATTCTACATTCTGTTTCCGTAGGGATTAATCTGTTTCTTCTTCTGTCTGTTTCTGTTCGGGTGATAAAGGCCCATTACTAGCACTCTCTTCTGGGGAAATTATTTTGTACCCGTTTCTGTTTCGGTTTATACATTAGGGTGACACACCTAATTCTGTTATACTAGTATTAGTGTAGAGAAGTGTAAAGAAATAGCTTATGTCATTTTGTTCTTCTATAATATCCGCTACATCTGTTACTGTTATCTCTCATCCAGTTTTATTTTCATGTCATGTTATTATTATATGTTCATAACTGAAAATCACTGGACTTGACAGACTTTTTGTCTGACCCTTGTTGTTTCGCCTCCTTTCTTCCATTTCCCCCCAGGTTTTGTAAAAGGGAGTACTCTAGCTTGATCCAGATTTCTTCCGCTTGAAGTGCTTAAAGTATGGCTTGTCTTCTTCTGTGGGGATTATAATTTTAAACTATGCATTCTGAAGGCCTTTGTACAAGATTGATATTTTGTACTTGAATTCTGATATTGTGATTTGAAAGGATGTAACCAAGCTTATTTCGGTTTCTGTTGAAATAAAGTTATAAATTTTTCAAGTACTGTTTTATCTGTCTTGTAAGTTTCTGTTCTGTTTACTAAAATGCTCCACCAAAATTAAGGCATTCCCTTTGTGAGTTACCTTAACGGAGGTGGGGTGTTACACTTGGTATCAGAGCTGAAGGTTACCAGATTGGGTAATGTTTTTGAAAACTATTTTTAAAAAAAGGTTTTGAAAGGAAGTATTTTCAAAAATAAAGCTTATTTTGAAAAACATAATCCCCAAGAGCCATATATCTTACCTTCAGTCCTTTTTGTAATTGAATCTTTCCTTTTTCGTTTCAACATGTCTGAAGCATCTGAGATACCAGAGGGTGTTCATGTACCCGGTTGGTTTCGTCAATATCTTGAGGCTAGGACTGCCGCCGCAGGTCCAGCAAATGATCCCCCTCCTCCACCCCCCCCTCGTGCAATTTCTTTCTCAAAGATCTGTAGAGATTTTAGGGCCATGGGTGGGAAGGATTTCAAGGGAACTGAATCATTCGTAGAAGCGAGGAACTGGCTCAAAGAAACTGAGGATCTATTCGTTATCTTCGAGGTGGACGATAGGCAGAAGGTACAGTTGGCGGTATGGTTGCTCAAGAACGAAGCTTCCTATTGGTGGGAAGTCACTAACGCCAAGAGGCCAGTTGAAACATGGATGGATTTCAGAACAAGGTTTGAGACAAAATTCCTCTCGCAAGCTGAACGAAGTCTACAACTGGAAAAGTTCTTATTTCTTAAGCAAGGAAGTATGACGGTCAAGGAATACGTCAACCAGTTCAACCAACTGGCTAGATTCGGATTGGATTTAGTCAACACTCAGCATAAAAAGGCTCTCCGCTTTGTTAAAGGATTGAACGAGCCACTACACAGCCTAGCCATGACCCATGTACCCATGGGAGCAACCTACGAGAAATTGGTGGACATGGCACTACTGCACGAGGAAGACATGGGCCAGAAAGAGACAAAGAAGGAAGAACCACAGAATAAGAAAGCAGGGCCCAAAAAGGAAACACAAAAGAAGGATGAGAAGTATGAAGATAAGAAGGGGATAAAGTGCTTTACTTGTGGAAGCTCGACTCATCTGAACAAGGATTGCAGAAAAAGGAAGGGCACTTGCTTCAACTGTGGTGAGATGGGACACTTCACTACGGACTGCCCGCAGAAACGAGGGCAAGGGAAGAGGGTAGAACCCACTTCTGGAGGACAGGCGAATGCTCAAGGACTGGTAGATAGGGTAGAAATAAGAAAATTCAAGTAGAAGGTTTAATTTTCTTATTTGATTGTTGAGTTAAAACTCATTCTGATTCTGGCATTTTGATTCTGTAATCGATACTCTGCACTTTAATACTAGTATTGTTTATGATTCCGCTGTAGACTCAAACCCATAAGGGTTATGACTCATCTGTTTGTGAGAGATTGGGGTTTGAGAGATATCTGTGTTAGGCGTCAAGAGGAAGCATACATTCTGGGTTTTATCATGCTTAGTTCAGTAACCTGATCTGTACCAGTAATCTGTAAATATCTGAATACTTCCGATAAGGTTAAGATTTCCAGTTCTGAATTATCTAAAGAGGGTAATCCTCTGGGTGTCAATTTGATGTTGGTTTCGGTCTTCGGGGCCGATACTTAGGACCCATGTCTAATGGGAGCCAAGTTTTTGTTTTATCTGTACTCGCTTCCATCATTCGACTGTATCCTATCGATCGAATCTTCAAACTTTAGGTAGAAACTAATGGGTGTAAACATGTGTTTGAGACATGTTATGTTTGATGGTTGCAAGTGGATGCAAGTGGTTGCTAGGTTGCAAGTGGATGCAAGTGGTACTAGTGGTTGCTCGTGGATGCATATACACACACTAGGCACTAGATCGGCTCGAAAACACTCTCATACTGCATATGGATGTGTGAGCATTCTCAATTTTTGTGGATGCAAAATAATTGACTCAGCACATGGATGTTGCATATGACTGAATGGTTGTGCACTCATATAGAAATGATATGTATCGAGTAGGAAAATTGCATACATGTTGGACTCATGGCACTGGCATAATTCACATTAAGGAGGTCAACTGAATCAGTGGACCGTCTGATCTTTGCATTAGATAAGGAACATATACACACACTTTTGCATATGTTCATACAACATTAGAAGTTTCTAAGGACAATGGACGCCAGTGATTGATGATTAAGTAGATGGATGTTGGATGGTAGGACACATTCTTCTTAACTTGAAGATTTCGGGGACGAAATCCTTTAAGGAGGGGAGAATGTAACACCCCGTATTTTCTGTGAACGTATAAGTAAAAAATCTGAGGATAATTAAAATATAAAATAAGAATTAGGGAAAACGGTTTGCTCCATTGCGTTCGTCTCTAAATTCTGCTTGAAAACGAGTCGGAGTTTGTGAGAATCAGAGTCCGTATGACCAAGTTATGGCCCTCCAAAGTTTCAGAAATATTCAGAGTTCAAAACAGCTCGAATTCGAATTTCAAACGCAGAACAGACTAGGAGGGAAATTTCCCGCCCAGACCCAGGTCATCTGGGCAGTCGACCCCCCAGACCAGGTCGATTGGGCAGCCGACCTGGGTGTCGACCTGGTCCCCGAACCTGGTTTTGAGCCTGGGTGCATTCTTATGTATCTGGTCCGATTTCTGTCTAGATTCGTTGACTTGACCCTATTTAAACAGCCCCAAACCTAGCCTTCTCTACACACAATTCTATTCTGCTTCTTCTCTGCCTCTGTTCTAAATAAAAAATAAATAAAAATGGCGTCGCTACTCTGCTGGAATCGAAACTAGAAGCTAATCAACATCAACCTAAGCAACTCAATTCAAACTAGAGATTAAAGCTTCGGCAACGATTCTACAACAATTAAAGTTCTTTCTTTAATCCAACCAAGGCAAGTACAGTTATTTTCCGATATAAACGTTAATTCTGATTATGACATGAATTGTAAATCTGAATCTGAGGTTATATCTGTTCTGTTCTGTTTAGATCTACCTTATTTTGTATTTCTTTCTGCTTTCTGTTCTATAGCCAGGCTACCACGAGCCTGAGCCAATCTCATAAGAAATTAACATATGCTAAAATGTTTGGGACAATAAAATGAATGATGCATAAATTGGGTATGACCAATAGGTGACTGATTTGTGGAAAGAACATGGACTGTAGCTAGAACATAAATCTGAGACATATGACTGGACATGTTATATTTATAACATAAAGGGGTATTGAACATATGATTTGAGGACACATAATGAGACATAAATATAGACTGTATTGAACATATGAGAGATAAAGAGAATATGGCATAGGTATAAAGATTTACATGAAAGTAGGATATCTATTAATGTAAATAAACACCTAAGTAAGGGATCTTTGGGATATATGACATGCATAGTAATCGATGGCTATATTTGGTATAATTTATATATGGATCTTCTGTACTATGCAAGTTTAATAAAAATTGAAACATATGATATATGGCAAATTATGACCATAATCCATGCTATGTAAATTTAATGCAAACATGGGGTATATGATCATATTAAGAATCATGACTATTATTTATGCATGTGAACTTAGGCAAGATTTATAATTAGGCAAGATATGTTTGTGAAACTTTAAGGAATGATTAAATCTGTTATATTTGCCTAATTTGCTAGTTCTGCTATATTTGCCTAATCTGCTAGTTCTGTTATATTGCCAATCTACTAGTTCTATTTCTTAATCTGCTAGTTCTGCTCTACTGCCTAGTCTGCTAGATCTGTTCATCGACCAAATCTTTCATCTGCTAAGTCTGTTGAAGATGCCAAATCTGCTAAACTAAACCTATTGAAATGCCAAATCTGTTATATGCTAAATCTGCTAAATTACTTAATCTGCTGAATCCGTTAAGTCGCATAATCTGCGAAAATCTGTTATATGCTATATCTGTTACATTGATATATTCAGTCTGTGATTGACATAATCTGAATTAGCTATAACATGTATATTAGGCATGGGCATAAATGGTAAATTATTAATTAATTGGCCGCAAAGATGAACATGGCTAACTCGAGGTTAGAATGAGTTTGCGGCGTAATTCTGCCCGGAACCGCCCGACACATCTAGTGGCCGCAAACAATAGGTTCTAATGTGAGAAGTTAGTCATAACGTGCTTGAAACCCGAGGTTAGACTCAGTTTGCGACATAAATCTGCCCGGAACCAACCGGCCTAACCAGTAGCCGTAAACTGTCAGTCTAATGTGAGAGGTCTGGGCATTAATATTTAATTAATGAAAATCTGAGATAAATACGATGTCTAAAACATGTTGGGCGGATAGGGTTAAACCCACTAGATTGATGAATTTAATAAACCTGTTCCGTGAATCTGTAGGCCCAATTACAAAGTTAGACAAATCTGTAAGTCTGATAATCTGTAACTGGTTAATCGGTAAATCTGTTAAATCTGCATATCTGATCCGTTAGTCTGAAAACTTGTCTGTGAACTAGTTGATCTGAATTGTGTATGTCTGAACTTGGAAACAAGTTAATCTGAAATCTGTTAGTCTGGGGACACAAGGATAGGGAGGGAATTACTTGTGTCATCTGTTGTTTGGGACCCATATTAGTCAGTAACCCTTTCTGGTATCAAAACTTTTACCCCACAGTAGGGAGGGTCTGGGCACGCTTACTGAACTAATTATAAGCGGTTCATTTTGATAATGGCGAGGGGTGTTGATGGTGCGTTCCAACCAGGTCATGTGTGTGCATGGATCCCGGTCTGCCTCTGAGGATGTAAGACACCGTGACATATGTAAATAGGTCTGTGCCAATTGGTTGTCACTTTAGGGAGTGATACACCCTACTGTGGGGCCGACACAGGGTATTTATGTATTAGGGAGCCAATCGCTTGGGGTAGAGTTTTAGGGTACACTTAGTTCTGTCTGTTTATGTTGGTACCGTCTGTTTCTGTTGGGTGGTAACACCTGTCTGTTTCTGCGTGGTACCGTCTGTTGGGGTGGTAAAGGCCCACTACTAGTGTACACCTAATTCTACATTCTGTTTCCGTAGGGATTAATCTGTTTCTGCTTCTGTCTTTTTCTGTTCGGGTGGTAAAGGCCCATTACTAGCACTCTCTTCTGGGGAAATTATTTTGTACCCGTTTCTGTTTCAGTTTAGACATTAGGGTGACACCTAATTCTGTTATACTAGTATTAGTGCAGAGAAGTGTAAAGAAATAGCTTATGTCATTCTGTTCTTCTGTAATATCCGCTACACCTGTTACTGTTATCTCTCATCCAGTTTTATTTTCATGTCATGTTATTATTATCTGTTCATAACTGAAAATCACTGGACTTGCCAGACTTTTTGTCTGACCCTTGTTGTTTCGCCTCCTTTCTTCCGTTTCCCCCAGGTTTTGTAGAAGGGAGTACTCTAGCTTGATCCAGATTTCTTTCGCTTGAAGTGCTTAAAGTATGGCTTGTCTTCTTCTGTGGGGATTATGATTTTAAACTATGCATTCTGAAGGCTTTTGTACAAGATTGATATTTTGTACTTGAATTCTGATATTGTGACTTGAAAGGACGTAACCAAGCTTATTTCGGTTTCTGTTGAAATAAAGTTATAAAATTTTCAAGTACTGTTTTATCTGTCTTGTAAGTTTCTGTTCTGTTTACTAAAATGCTCCACCAAAATTAAGGCATTCCCTTTGTGAGTGACCTTAACGGAGGTGGGGTGTTACAGAGGAGCTAGATCTAAACCTAGATGCGCAATTTTAGGCAGAAGAGCTATGAAATTGTCACGAGAAATGGGATTGCAGCCATTAGAAATGGTAGTAAATCAAATAAGGTCACTCCACGGGTAAAGAAAGGTGAGAGAATGGGATAAGGGAAGGTTACTTTAAAGCGCAAGGTTAAGATCTAGAAGGAAGCTAGGGCACAAACCAAAAAGGGAAAGGGAGGCTCGATCCGCACAGCCATAGGGAAAGCTAGCTTAAATAAGGCGAATGGAGAAAGAAAACTATGGAGGGAGGCGATAGAGAGAGTATAGAGGGAGGGGGAGCTGAAGAAATATCGTTGGAGCCTTGTCCCATGGATGAGTGAAAAGAGAGTTCGAATCCTAATGATATATATAGGAGATCGGTTTAGAAAGGTTCAATATCACTATATTTAATCATTAAAATGCTTAGCTTTAGGTGCGTTTGAATCCTGAAAGGGCCACGTTACATTGGCGTTGTCATCGAACGCGTCTTATGTAGGGCCCATTGGAATGGCCTGTTGGGAGAAAAGGTTGGAAAGTTAGCTTTCGCGTCAGACGCGTTTGACGCACGTCCGATGTGATAGATATTTTTTTTACCCACTATACATCTCCTCTCCCTATATATCTCCAACCAATTTCAACACTACTTCCTCATTTTCCTCTGTTATTTCATTTATGTAGTATTCAAGATCAAATATAATGGCAGACAGTGATGATTCAGATTTGGAAGATTTGCAAGATATGCTCGATGTTTAAAAAACTATCGCTAATCATACACGGGAAAGGAGCAGAATAAATGATTCTGTAAGTTTCGGTCTTGCTTGGGTTCATGAAATACTATCAGACACACAGAGCGTTGTCAACGCAATTTTAGAATGAAGCGATTTTATTTTAGATCCTTGTGTGAATGGTTAGCAAATTACGGGTTGGAACCCTCAAAGCACATAATGGTCAAAGAAATGGTGGTCGTATTCTTATATACTATTGCATTGGCCCTTCCTACAAGGCATGTTGCTGAGCGGTTTCAACGATCAAATGGTACGATTTGTGTCATTTTTCATAAAGTTTTCGATTCAGTTCTCTTAATGGCAGTCGATATTATTAGACTGGTCAATACCCAATTTAACCAAATTCCAGAACAAATTCATTCCTTCACCCCGATATTATCCTTTCTTTAAAACCTGTATTGAGGCTATTGATGTGACACATGTGATGGCTCATGTAGGTCAAGAAGACATGCAATGTTTTGTAGGGCGGAAAGGATCTGCTACACAACATATTATGGTTGTTTGTGCATTTGATTTAACTTTTACATTTATGAGAGCAGGATGAGAAGGAACTGCACGAGATGCTAAAGTATTTCGGTAAGTTATAAATAATCCGGATCTTAATTTCCTTCATCCTCCCGCCGGACAGTATTATTTAGTGGATTCAGGATATGCACTATTGGAAGGATATATAACTCCTTACCGATCCGTGAGATATTATATACCACACTTTAATGATACAGAATGAACCAAAGTCAGAAAATGAAATTTTCAACTATTATCACTCTAGTTTGCGCATGGCAATTAACGGAACATTTGGTATTTGGAAGAAAATATTTTCCATCTTACGTAACATGTAGACGTACCCATATAATGTTCAAGTACAAATTGTTACTGCTACAATGGCTATTCACAACTACATTAGAAAATATAATGTTGGCGATCCATATTTTATGCCATATGATGACGACCTTGATTTAATACCAGAAGAATATCTCGAAGAATATTACAGTATATCAAATCAAGAAAACAGAGATCGAGAACTCGTTCAAAGAACCAGAACAACATCCACTATGGAGGTTGTACGAGACAATATACAAAATGAACTAGTTGCCGCGGGAATGCATTAAAAAGTTTCATTGTATTCTATATTTTATATTTGCATTTTAAATTCTGCAATTTGTTTTCCGCAATTATGTAATTTTAATTCTGCAATTTGGATTTTGCAATTTGTATTCCGCATTCAACTTTTCTGTTTAGCAATAAATACACTTATAAACACCAATAATTAAAAATAATATATACAAAAATAATAAAATAGTACCTCCACCCCTTCCAAAATGCCCCTTTCGTAAAAAAACACATTCCCCATTCGCAACAATTCCCCTTCAAATACCCCATCAAAATAGCCCTTCCAAAAAAGCCTTCCCATTCAAAATCAAACGGACCCTTAGTCTTCAAAACCCCATTTAACTTGCATGTTTCTTATTTTCCCATTAGTTCCTCTCTTCAAACTATTAGTCGAATAGCCTGATAACTTTAGTATAGATAGAATTGAACAATTTCTTTTCGATGTGCCACTTTTTGTCATAAATAACGAGATAAGCCTCCAATAATCCAACTAAAAATATAATACTTGAATCTTCAAGTGGTTTGTTAGCCAAGTTCAATGATAGGGCAAGAAATCAATGATAAGGCAAGCAAGTATTTAGCCTGAGGTTCACGAGAGTACCAATAATTTTGTAATAATTACGTACCAAATTATTGAATTTTTTTTTTACACAAATAAAAGTAAATATATTCACTATAGACGAGCAATGTAGAAATGTGGCATGTAATACCAGTTGATTGGTCAAATTATTAAATTATAGAAGCACCAATTCCTATTAGTGACCAATCATTATGTTTTGAAAAGTTAGGGTGTTTTTATTTTCCTTTGACTTAAATAAAGTATGCCAACTTCAATTATGTGATATTAACCTTAAATTGAAATTGGTACAGCAAATTTGTAATTTTGTCTAAGGTACAATATAAATAGTATCCCAAAATATTTCACTACAAGAAAATCTGCAAATAGCTGTAGATTTTAGAAGCGGAAAATTCCATCGCTAAATTAGTGACGGATTTCGTGGAATATGTAAAGGGTATTATTTAGGTTTTTTTTTTATTTTAATTTTTTCTAAAATATTACTGTCGAGTTTCGATTTCCATCGCTAAAACATAGCAAATTACAGCGACTTAGCATCATCATTTTTTCGTCGCTGATTTCCGTTGCAGATTGAGACAACCGTCTTGTATTTCTTAAAGCTATTTTGCAGTAGGTTTTTAAGGGATTAGCAAGGGACTAGTATGCTTATTCTTCATAAAATGTTTTACTCTTTATGTTCTAACTAAGTAATTGATAAGTAAAAAATAAATTTTAAATAGTTAATAATAATATACTAATAACAAAAAATAAATAATTACTATTAATATAAATAAAGTTCAATATTTGGTATTGATTAATTAATAATTACTAAATAATTAAGAGGTAATAATAATTAATAATATAGATTAATAGGTAATATTTAATAATCAATGATTAATAAGTAATTTTTAATAATCAAGGAGTAAAATTTATTACTAGTATCTATAATTCAACGGTAATAATTGATAATTATGTTTAATACGTATTAATTCAAAAACTAAAACTTTTGTATATTCTAAAATAAGTATAAACTTTTAAAGTTTTCATAATTTTGAAATAAATATAAAATTTTGTAAAATATTCAAAATATAAAAATTAGAAATTAGAAATTTTATAATTATTAAAGAGTTCCGAAATTCAAAGAATATAAATATTACCATACTAGTTATTATTTCCATGCCCATTTACAGGCTTTCAAATGTGATTATCTTCTCTCGCACATAGTAAGTGTTGAATATATTTTCAACTACGCTTAATTAGTCAATAATTACATATTAAACATTATGTATTTTTGAAAAACTAATTTTTCTTCAACATATTTTTAGTAATCGATGGTCCCGAGTCAATTTTAACTTTTAATAATTAAAATTACTATCAGAATAAAGAATTAGTAATTAATTGATGATCGTGAGCCGATCATACCTTAAATCTCTTTTAGTTCATCTGTTGCTATCTCATACACTTCAAAACCACTGTTTCTCCTCCACTTCATTAGATACAAAAATAGAAAACTATTTACTAAGTTAAAATTTTAGTAAAATTAAAATTTCAAATAAATAATAATAATAATTTATTATTTATACCTCATGTTTGGTAATTTATAATTAACTTTCAATAATTAATATCTAATGATTATGTTAGTTATATGATAATTAATAATATATATAATAGTCAACATTTAATGATTGATGTTCTATTATAATAATGGGGTAACAACTAATAATGATACATACTTAATGTTTGAATGTGATATTCTATTGGATTAAATTACAAATTTCGATCCTATATTTTTTACTGATAATTATAATATGTTGAAAATTATTCAATAAACATAAACCATTCAATTGACTATTTAAAACCTAACGAACCTTCCAGCTTACCTTTTACAAATGGAAAAAATGGCGCCATTGGGAGATTTTATGTCCCACTTTAATTTCGGTTTCACCGCGTCCACCACTTTAAGTTCCCAGTTCACCCTAAAACCTAAAAACCATCCCCTAAATCAAAAATCGCTCACCATATATGTCTTCTTTCTCTAACTTCATTGGTCCTTAATCCCAAATCCAAATGTGTATGTGCCTTCTTTGCAATTTTCAATTATCGTTGCTCCATTTCTTGTCGTTGGTGTCATCAGTAGAGGAGCCATAGCCGAAGGTGAAGGAGAATTTAACATTGACAAATGAATTTTTTTAGGTAACTGAATTAGCTGGTCCTCAGAATAGAATTTGAAGATCCTTTCCCAGATGATGGTGTTTCAAATTGAATTAGCTGGTGTATTTCCTTGTATTGATAGAAGGCCTTAGTGAACAATCGATAATTTTTTGAACTTTTTTGAATTTCAAAATGAATTAGCTTCTAACTCACATAGAGATTCTTGGTGTGATGATTTGATTTTGATATGTTAGTTTCTCCGTTGACGATTCAGTGCTTCACCATCCATACACTTGATTATTTCGATTTCGATTGAGCTCGTGGATCAACATCTCCATCGATGATTTATGGCATAAACTATGGTGGAGATGAATTTATGGTATTAGCTAAGGTGTCTAATTTCCACTTATAATAGTTAATGATCATCTCATAAAAACTCCATGATGGATTTGCTGAAGATATGGCAGGCTTACCGAACAGATTCTCTCGGACATACAACTCAAAATCTTCAGCCAACGCCAATCCTTCTAGAAATATCCTAAGATCTCCTGGCCCTATTTTCAGTGTTTGATTTATTTTTTTATTTTGGAGAAAAATTATAAGGATTTCATAATGATGCGTTAAGTGAATAAGTATTTACATGGAGAGACTTACCCTGCTACCCAGAGCATATCCAAAGTAAATAACGTTGAATAAAATTCTTATACAACATATCTTGTGTAGGGAATAGATTTACGCACAAAGTAGTCAAACGGTTAATCCCATATATTATCATATAACATATTTATAATAACCATTCATAATTACTATCACAATTTTTTATTGTGTAGGGAGGAGATTTTCTTCTCGATTTCTTTTTTGTTGTTGTATACAAGGAAAAGCAAGGCTCTAAAAGGATTAATTCCATTAAATGGATTCATGCAATGGCAAGAACATAGGTAAGTGACGTTGATAAGATTTGAACACGCATGCTTAGAAACAAAGTGTTCCTTTCTCGGTCCAAAAAATGGTTGTTAGGAACTTTGAGTGTTGATGGAATCAAGCAAGGTGATAGGCAGAAGACAAGGAAAGTAAGAAAGAATGTTGTTGGAAGCCATGACGGTTCAATTTCAAAGTACATGTGGACGGGTTGAGAGGTAAGCAAGTTCAACTCATGTTTCCGTGTCAATATTTCAACCCAAATATAGCTTTGGAGTAAAATCGGAAACTCAGTTTGCAACATAGTTTCAAACTCAGTTTGCAACTTAGTTGCAAACTCAGTTTTGCAAAATAGAGTTGGAAACTCAATTGCAAACCGACTCAATTGCAAACCGAGTTTTCAAACTCAGTTTGCAAACTTGAGTTGCAAATTCAGTTTGCAAACCTGGATTGCAAACTTGGTTTGAAACTGAGTTTGCAACTCAGTTTATAAATTATTGAAATTTTATAAACTATTGTTAATGCTGATGTGTAGGAAAAAGAAAAGCATGTTTGTTTGATTTCTAACAAAAATTATATTTTAGTTACAACTTTATTTTGAGCCTGTGAAAAATGCAATTTTGTTTAGCTTTAATATATGTGGTTTGGTGTAACTATACTTCTTATTTTAGTATTATCTTCCAAATTGCAATGAATATTCCATGGGTATGAACCATTTATATAATTTGATACATATTATACATTCCTAAAATATTTCTATATGTGACCACTTTGTGCAGTGTATTTTATTTGTAAAAGTGTGGCGCCGTTTTCTTTATTTTATGTGTTTGAATGTAACCTTAAATGTATTCGCATCTGTGATATGTTATGCTATATAAAGACCCACCGTGCTATTTAGTATAAAAGACTTGTTGTGCTAGTTAGTATAGAAGTATTGTCTCTAATTCTTTTTTATCGCAGACAGGAGATTTGACAGTTAAGGTTAAAAGTCGCATTTCTACGTCGCTAATATAAGTTCCATAAAATCATGTTTTATGATCGCTCGATTAAATGAAATAGATTTCAACTTTTTAGGGTATTAGAAAAAGGAGAGCTTTACAGGTCATAGAGATGCATGAAGAGCAATTTATCACAAATGTAAGTTTTGAACTTCCTAAACATGGATGTTTATTTATATATTGGGGTGTATTTAGCACTAAGGTCATGCCATTTGTTATATGGATATCTCAATGTCATATTTATTTGTCTTTTGAAAGCCATACTAGTTAAAACAAAAGGGATAAATCTTTTATCTTTTTTTACCCTTTGCAACCCATAAGACTCTTATGAGTATAGAGTTCTTAATTATTTTAGAGGTTGTAACAAAATAATAATAATAATAATAACTTTTTTGAATGAAACTTGAATTTTATTTTTAGATTGGCATTTAAAATGCAACAATAGGTTGGCAAGTCTATGATGCAAACTAATACAAAATCCTACAGTAAAAAGGAATTATGTATAAATGTTTTCGTTATAAGTATTAAATTTGCTATGTATAGTTATTTTACCTTTAGCTTATAGGCTTGCCTCTCCAAAAGATGTGTCATGTAAAATCTCACCTGAGTAAATGTGCCTTAGTAGTGAGAGTGAGAGTTTGAGTTTGACAATGATATTAACTATTAATTTCAAATGCTTAAGTTAATATCAAAAAACACTTCTGTTACATATCATGAACTTTGGCTATTAAAGGAATGCACTTAATCCAGGATGCTACGGTGGTAAGTTAAACAAATTACAATTTTCAAAATGCCTACTGCTTATTCTTCTTCATTAATTTGTGCTGACTATATTATCAGCTACTACTTGTATCTTCGTCCTTTTTTATTCTTTTTATTTGTTTGTGAATTATCAAGTTTTAGTTGCTTCTCTCTTGTCCACGATATTGTTTTATGCATACTATTGTTGTGGCGCTCAGCATAGGGTCATGCAAATCAATTTCAAAATCAGATCGGTTTTATTTTTTGTCTTCCTTTCTCTTAACGCTTAAAATATGGCATCTTATTTCCGTGTCCATGTGCAGAATATATGCAGCTTCCAACCTTTTGCCTCTATGTTGTCAAAATTAAATTTAATACCAAATTTATATGGCCTCTAAATCCAACAAGTTAAAGATATCCCAAGGCATGTTGCTTGGTTCACACAAGCACAAAACAACGTAACATAAAAGGAACCCAAAGTGTACATTTCTTGATTTAGTTTTGTTCTGCATAGACACGAAGTGTTAAAAGCAACGAACCTCAAAAAAAGAAAAGAAGAGGTATCAAATTTATACCCATTCGTCCAGTATTAAACTATACGTTTTCTTCCATGTGCCAAAGGCTCGAGGAAGAACAAGCAAGACTCTCACAACAACAAAAGACATACAAGGAAAGCTTTGAAGGTTAAATGGCAAAGATGATGACAATGCTTAAGGACTATGATAGAGTTTTTCGTTCGTCGTTATCGCCTTCATAGATTGGTTAGGTATGTTAAGACTTATTTTGGTGTAAATATAACGTTATGTGGTTTTAATATGGTTATGAATGATATGTGTTTGTATGTGGGATATTGTTAGAACCATTTGAATAGTTTTGTTGTTCATAATTCAACTTGGAGTATGAATTGGTGAAGGGTTATGCTTGATATTCTTTTTAGTTCAAAATTAATACTATTGGCAAATTAGTCTTTGTTTTTTTGATATATTATTTATTTTATTGTTTCACAGTTTAACAATATTAGTTCGATATATATATATAGGTAGGTAGATCTAAAGAGGAATAACAACGGATTACAAACTATTGATGCTAAATGAAATGTTCACTGTTCGACCAAAAAGTGGTTCTAACACCCAAATTGACTGAAATCGAAATAAAATAAGATCAAAAGTAAAATGGAGACACAAAATTTATAGTGGTTCGGCGTTAAAAAGCCTACGTCCACTTTATAATCACTATTCTCGATGATATAGATGCAATTACAATGAGATACTCACTCAATTTCACTCACAATTCATATACATTCATTCAATTATCTCAAGACAAATGTTGAATGAAGATTTGGATTATCTGGGAATGCTGGAATTCGGTTTTTTGAAAGTGTTTGAGCTCTCAAAGTGCCAAAAAGAAGATCCCTTTTTCTGTCTCTTGACGGGGTATTTATAGGTGGAAATTCACTTAGATTCAGTTCAGTTCAGAGCCATGTGTCTATCATCCCATCGTACTCGGGCTCGGATGGACTCCAGTGCTGACAGCGCATCAGAGTAGAGATTATCGTGGGTAGGAAATGGTCATAACTGCTCCGAATATTCAGGCGATCGTGGAGGGAGGTGATATGGAATATGGGTTCGGTTCGGAAGAGCGTGCAGAAGGGGTTCGGATCGGGGCATCCGATCTGACCCAAACTAAGCTGAAACTAAGTCCTTATCCATTTCGCTCTGCTCCGTTCCGACCTGGTAGTAGCCCTCCGATCCGACTGGTAGTAGCTCACCGATCCAACTGGTGGTAGCTCTCCGGTCCGACCCGATGCTTTCTAAGAAGAAATGTTCTTCAACGCTTGACATCTCGACTTTGTGTTGCCTAGTTCGCAAAGTAGGCTAACATTTTGCCCCCTCAAAGGATGCTTCTGTTGGAAACGGAGCATGCTTTGATTGTCATTGCACAGTGCCTTCATGGTAATCTTCCTTTTGATTTTCCTTGTGCTTTCATCTTTCTCTTCGAATTTTTGCTTAATTCAAATGCCAAGTTGTCATATGATATTCCGTTCGGTTCGGGCTCTGACCCGAACGACTTCTTTTCTTTTCCTGTTTCGTATTGGGCTAGCAGGCCAGACTGCGATGCTGGACTCTTGATCCGGTCCGAGCGAGAAAACAGGGCAGGAATACGAGGGGTCAACACTAATACATATATATATAAACCTGTCATTCGCCTGCTTTCTTCTTCCTCCTTCATCATTCTCGTTTTCTAATTTTCATACCGAACCCTAATCCTAAAAGAATCTCGAAATTCCTGCTTCAATTCTTGAAACAAACACGTAGGTAGTCTCGAAACTTTGAATCCTATCGTTGTAACTGTCTTTAATCAAGATTTTATGGTTAATTCGAGCAAATTGAGCATATTCATCGCATGGCTTCGATGCCGTGGTTTCCTCCTTCCTCGCCGTCGTCGCCACTGGCTCCACCACCACCTCGAGGCGCTAGGATATTGGAAAGGATATTTGCTCATTCCCCTATGGAGTTTTGGAAATTAGATCGGGTTCGACTGTGGTTGAGGATGAAGAAGAAGATACAGAACATAAGGGGTCTGTTCGGGTGGAGAAGTATGGAAAATGGAGGAAAAGAAAAGGAAGAGAGATCCAGAAGGCCGGATCGGGTCGGGGCAAACAGTTGAAGAGGGGAATAGAGCTCACCTAACCGGATCGGGTCGGACTGTAGGATAAAGGAGGAGAGAGGCATGACTGCCTAATCCGACCCGAACTGTTCGGGGAATCTACTTCCGAACTGATCCGATTTTGATTCCTGGGCTTTAATGTTTGTCCGAATCCAAGGCAGGGCTACGCCCCCGATCCGATCCCAATGAATGCACCTGAACCAAACTGAAGAGCAGTCCAACTTAATGCATAAAAACTCGTTTAACTGGCCCAATCAACTCTTGGCATAATCGTCAACTTAATGGACAGTTAGGATAGTGCCCTACGAACATAAATGAACATCAAGAACTGCCTTGATCCTTATTACTTTGCCAAGATTTGCGTCGCACTTTCAAACGTTAACTTTACACTTTCTGCATACACTGCTCACACTTTAGTTTGTACACATGCATGGGGGGATACGGGCTAATTTACTCTAACTTGTGCTATTGCTTCTTCAATAGTTTTGTGACCATGACATCCAGACGTTCCTCTAGACTAGCAGAGAAGAAGGAGGTCCCAGAGACATCTAACAAAATTACTCTTGAGGACATATCTTCTTCCTCGGATCCAGAATGGGATGATGAGGGCTCAGACTACGAGGTTGAAACTCGCGAAAGCGACAATGTGTCTTCGGAGGGTGGAGTTTCCCTAGGTTGTGAAGAGGAAGGAGGGATTGGCGATGACCGAGCTCCTGATGAATTTGAGTCTGCCACCATACTGGAATCACCTCAAGATTCCGTTGAATCGACGATTGACAATGACAGACTTATCCGAATACGACTAAAGTACGGGATACCCAAAGGGGATACCATGTTGCCATCAAAATATGATCGTCCCCACAACCCTCCAGAGGGGTATATGGCAATTACTCGGCTGATGTGCATGGTCGAGGCTATCCCTCCATTTTCTCCTTTCGTCATCGATTTTCTAAGACAAATGCGAATTGCCCCCATGCAGCTGCATCCCAATTCCTATGCTTACTTGTACACCTTATATGTAACGTACCGTGAGATCTTAGGCATAGAGCTCACTTTTGACGACGTTCACTTCTTCTATAACTTGAAGCATCGGACTCGAGAAACTCCTTCTTTCTGTTACTTCGAGTCTGTCCCTAAGAGGAAAATAATTCCAGCACCATTCAGTAGTAAAGCTGGGGACTCCAGGATGGAATGGTTTTATGTAAATCGACAACCAGGGTGTGCTAGGAGGTGGACGAAATCAAGTAAAGCGCTGGTTTTCTAAATCTCGACTCTGTACATTCAAGCCATCGCATTAATTCGTTTTTCTTTTTGTTTGCAGTTGATAACCCAAAACAAAGATCGGACCAAGTATTCTTTGATCGGATGCACCAGCTCCTTAATGGTGATCAGAAATTTTTAACTATTGATGAAGTCCTTAAGGACGAATATCTTCATCTTCATGGGTTGCTGTCCATTACCCGTAGCATCGGTCATGGGACGGGTCCATATGTATATATTCCTCCAGTAGACGTAATCCCAGAAACGGGCGAAGGTTCGAGAGCTCCTACAGTGCCTCTTCAGGCTTCACCCTCTCCCTCTTCTACTCAAGATGATGAATTGGCTAACATGGTCGAAAAGCATCGCGAAGGGTATATTGTTCCTGAGGATGCCATTTCTCCGGAAAGGTCAACGTCTTCCAAAGAGTCGCCGATTGATGCTTCTGAGGGAGATGTCCCTAGTACCGATGACCCACTATTCCAGGGCTTGGGGGATCTCCCCTTACCTGAAACTATTTACACTTCAGAGGATTTTGGGAAGAATCCTTTAGTTTTCACTTCTTCCGAAGAGACCACTCCTGCTAAGGCCAAAGAACCCGCTCGCACTAGTCTAGCTTCGGACTCGGGTTTGTCGGGGGGAAAACACTACTTAGGACGCACTTAACACAATAGCACCACAACTCATAGCATCTTTCTCTTTATGAAAATATTGACCCTGAATTTCATTTGTCTTGTTGTGCAGGCACGATGTCCCGATCCTATTATGACATCAGGAAACTCAGTCGCAGCATGTCTAATCCGCCCTATGATACTGATCATGATCGCCGCGAAGATCGCAGTAGGGAGGATAGAAGGCCCTATGATCCTTATCGTTCGCGAACCTCTGGTTCTCGCTCTCCCGTCCGGACAGACCCGTAGCGATATAAAGGTTACCAAGGTCGTCGGGAAGAGGACAGGCCGCAATCGAAAGACTCAATCTCTTCTCAAGAAAAGCGCAGTAGGGAGAGGAGTCCGCCAAAAGATACCGAATCACGAAGCAAGCGTAAGGTTCCCGCTAAACGGCCTAGAACGGATAAAGAGGCCATTGAGCCCTCCACGCACAGGGATACTGAGCTGACATTCCCTGCCCCTCCACCGCTAGATGCTGAAACTGCAGTTAAGCAGGCATATCTGGAGGAGCAATTTCCTGAACATTACTTCGAGAACTTGACTTTTTTACCTGCTCTCGAGCCTATTTCTTCAAGGTGGGCAGATGAGGCCAAAGCAAAGATAGATGCGGTCGAGAAACAGTATTCAGAAATGTTCAAGTATTCGCGCAGCCTTTCCAGAATCATCCGTACTTTAATCACGAATGCTGACTCGATGCAAAAAACCGCAGAAGACGATGCAAAGGCCTTAAAGAATCTAGGAAAAGACTTGGAGGATACACAGGCCCAGCTTGCTGTTGCTCAATGGGATGCTACTAGCTTCAAACAACAATTTGAAGATCTGCAAAAACGCTACCATGATTTGCTTGAGTCCCATACCCAAGAGCGTTCAGAATTGAAGAAACAAGCCGAAGATGCCAAGTCAGATGCTGCCAAAACGCGACTCTCTTACGCTAACCTTGAACGGGAGAAGGCCGAGTTAGCGAGGAAGAATGCTGAATTGGAAAAGAAAAACGCTGACTTGACTTCTATGCTAGTGCAGAGAACAGGGCTGCCCTAGCGGAGGGTAACGTCGAATGTGCTATTAAGTCCGCTGAAGAGGCCCGCAAACAATTGTCGGAGGCTGAGGGAGAGGTGCAGGGTTTCGGCAAATTAATGATTGAATTCTTTGCGCATATCATCCGCCGCCGGAACATTTCTTGGATTGAAGATTATCCGTCTACTCTAGTCCAAGTATGGAGTCAGATCATTGAGTGGGAGAAAGAGGAGCTCAAGGTTGATTCCATTGACGAGGACAAGCTGATGGAGAAATATTTACGAGACGATGAACCAGAATGCCTAGCCGAAGGGCACCGCCTTATTGCTGCTGTTATGGATGAAGAGAGGCGGAGGGCTAAGCAAAAGAACATTCTCGAGGCTGGTTCTTCCTCTACTGCCTCTGCAACTTCTGAAGTAGAGGGATATGATCCTGAAAACCCGGGGATCCCTCGGACAACTCTTTTATCCCCTATACCCGAAACGACATTGGAGACAGCAGTTACTCCAGCCGAGAAGTCTTCGGAAGGTATCTCTACATTTTCACCTCAATTCGTCAAAGCTATCTCTACCTTTTGCCACGTGATTGAGCAATCGATGAAGAACCCATTATTTTCTCCTGAGTTGATAACTGTTGCTTCTCACTCTGTAGGTATTGAACCGTCCGAAAAGACAGATGTGTCCCAGGGAACCGCCTCTGGAGCAGAGCCCACGGAGAAGGCTAAAGGGGGAAAAGACAATGCTGCCCCCATAGATTCGGGGGTAGGAACTGAACCGTCCAAGGCTGACACTCCTCATGATGACAAAATGATTAATGCCTTAAAGGATGATGGCGGCAACGGGGGACATGAGGAAGACCCCGAGGTGGCTATAGTCGGGGAGTCGAAAAGCGCCGATGATGTTACCTTAGCTGCACTGAAAGCTGACCAAGATAAACGCTTGCAGCTTAAAGCTGAAGACTTAGACCCTGAAAGCCTTAAGCCCCTCGCAGTAGTGGATGCGGGATCAAGGTTAGTTGTTAAGATTTCGACTAGATCCATTATAGAGGAACTTGCTAAAAAGACTTCTTTTGATTCCAGTGCTCCGCCCTCCGGGAAGAAGTCAACTGATTCCAGCACTTCAGCTTCAGGAAAGAAAAAGTCAAAGTGCATCTTGACGGACGCCGAAAAAGAGGCGAGGGATGCGGAGAAGGCTGCTAAGAAGTCCAAGCCTCCTTCGAAGTCTAAATAGTGGGATGTCTTGCGTTAATTTAGCATTTGATTGACCCATAATTGTTGTCGCAAGAGTGGCCCATGCATCTTCTTTTTGCCTATTTTCCTGTACAAATTCGTTCATTTGTGAATAAAAAATAAATCGTTTTCTGCAATGTCTGTTAGTTATCAGTTTTGCACTTATGTATGAATGCATGTCCAATTATATGTGTGTAATGAAGTTATGGTGGGGGGAAATATGTGTGTACATATATGCCCCCAGTCAATCTTGAAAAACTATTCAAGATTTAGTCAAGTAGTCTGAATGTCCCCGATTCTCCGACGAGGTTACATTCTCTGTGTCGTTAATGCCTGTCGTTTTTTCTGGCATTTTTTATACTCTCCTGTCTTATACTCAGGTTAGAGTTCTTACTGAGGCGGTCTCTTGTCTGGGTGCACCTTCACGCCTCAGAGGACGTCGTCTTCCCGTCCTTTATACTCTCTCTCAATTCTCGAGAGTTAGAGTTAAGAATGTCGTCTTCCCATTCTTTTATGTCTTATCTCACAAACAGTCGTTGTGCTTTTTCCTGTGTATAAACTGTTTTCAACCTTTCAGGTTTTAAATCATCTTATATTCCATAATCACAACATAATAGTAGGTGATGGTATATATAATGCAGGAAAGTAAATGACACACGATATTTTAATAGTGGTTTGGCTAAGTCGTAGCCTACATCCACTTTATAGTTCTTTGTTCATATCATCAGACTTTTCTAAGGCAAGTCGTGCCTTTTTACAAAGTTCATAAGAAAAACAGCAAAGAGTACAACATTTCTAATTTAAATATCGCATCAAGTGTTGGGCATTCCATGCCCTAGGCACCTCTTCGCCATCTACGGTCGTTAACTTGAAGGTTCCTGTTTCAAGTTTCCGTTGGATGACAAAGGGTCCTTCCCACTTTGGACCGAGGTGAGGAAGGGATGGAAAGACTCTCTTTAGCACCAAATCTCCTGGTTTAAAAGTCCTAAGACGAACTTTTTTGTCATAATAGCGTGCCATCTGACGTCGATGTCTTGACGCACGCAAGTCTGCTTCATCCCTTTTTTCTTCGATTTCATCAAGAGACTCGAGTAAGAGTGCCCGATTCGTTATCGGGTCATAATATGTCACCCTGTGGGAGGGAACTTCAAGCTCTACTAGAATTACTGCTTCTGAACCAAATGAGAGGGAGAAAGGGGTATGACCGGTAGCTGTCTTAAACGTTGTCCGATATGCCCACAAAGCTAAGGGCAATTCATCCACCCATTTTGCCTTTGCGCATTCTAATCGTTTCTTGAGGATGGATTTTATGACTTTGTTTATTGCTTCTACTTGCCCATTCGACTGCGGATGAGCGACCGCAGTGTACCGTTTGTCGATCTTATATTTCTGGCAGAAATTCCTGAATTCGGCACCATCGAACTGGGTTCCGTTATCAGTTATAATGGTCCTTGGGATCCCAAATCGGCATATAATATTTCTAACCACGAAACTTATCACCTTTCTCGCCGTGATTTTGGTTAAGGGCTCAGCTTCCACCCACTTCGTAAAATAGTCTACAGCAACTATTGCATATTTCGCTCCTCCTTTAGCAATTGGTAGAACTCCGATGATGTCAATTCCCCACATGGCAAAAGGCCAAGGGCTCACCATCGATCTGAGTTGGGTCGGTGGTGCTCTGGGGATTTTGGCGAATCTCTGGCACTTGTCGCAGCGTCGTGAATAATCAGCTGCATCTTTATTAATTGTGGGCCAGAAATATCCATACCGCAATATCTTTTTCGCTAAAGTCTGACTTCCTGTATGATCTCCACACTCACCTTCGTGTACTTCTCGTAGTACACGTTTGATGTCGTTGTGTGCTATACATCGTAACAGGGGCATAGAAAATCCTTGTCTATAAAGAGTATCATCTTGAAGGATGTATCTGGTGGCCTTACGAACTATAGCCCGTCTCTCACTCTTCTTTGATGGGAGTATCCCATTCTTAAGGAAATTCTTAATTGGGGTCATCCATGACTCCTTCTCCAGTTCTGCTTCGAAAGCAAATTCAACTTCCATCGACTCAAAGCTTGGCGATTCCAAAGTTTCAATCGGGATTATTTCGGTTTCTTCCGGGTTGTCGGAACTAGCTAGCTTTGCTAGCCTGTCTGCCTTCTGGTTTTCGGCTCTTGGGATATGCGTTATGTTGTACCGCTCCAGGTTGCTCAACAGCTTTTCCACTTTCCCGAGGTAAGCGATAAGTCGAGGTCCCCGAGCTACAAACTCCTTTCGCACTTGGCAAACAACTATTTTGGAGTCGCAAAATATGTCCAATGTCTTTACTACGAGTTTTTTAGCAAGTTTCAGCCCGGCAATCGGGGCTTCATATTCAGGGTCGTTATTAGTCGCTGGAAATTCTAATCGTAGAGCGTAATATAACGACCGTCCCTCAGGATTAACTAAGACGATTCCAGCTCCGGGCCTTCGGTCGTTCTTGGCTCCGTCTGTGTACAGCTTCCATGGATCTAATTTTAACTCGTCCTCTGACTTGACCACTTTGTCATCGATCATTTCCTCCTCTGGGATTGTGAACTCTGCTATAAAATCAGCCAGAGCTTGCCCCCTGATCGACCTTCGCGGTTGAAAATTTAAATCAAACTGACTTAATTCAATATTCCATTTGATCAAACGCCCCGATGCTTCGGGTCTCTGCAACACCTGCCTCAGAGGCTGGTCAGTGTATATGGTTATCGGATGAGCTTGGAAATAGTGACGAAGTTTTCGGGAGGCAATTAGGAGGCTGTAAGCGAGCTTTTCAATCCTTGGGTAGTTGCGTTCTGCAGCTGCCAATTTCTTGCTTACATAATATACCGGCCTTTGCACTTTATCTTCTTCTCGGACCAAGGCTGTGCTAACAGCGTGAGCCGAAACCGCTAAGTAAACAAATAACTCTTCATGATCCACTAGCTTTGACAAAATCGGTGGTTTTTCTAGTAATTCCAATAAATTTCGAAAGGCCTCAACACAGTCCGGAGTCCATTCGATGTTCTTCTTTCCCCTTTTAATCAAGTCAAAAAAAGGGACGCATTTGTCCGTTGCTTTGGAGATAAATCTACTCAACGCGACTACTTTCCCTGCAAGACTTTGGACATCTTTAATTCTCCTTGGTTCTTCAATGTTTCTAATCGCTGCTATTTGGCTGGGATTAATTTCAATCCCTCGAGAGCCCACAATGAAGCCTAGAAACTTTCCCGATGCCACTCCAAACGAGCATTTCAAAGGATTCAACTTCATCCGATACCTTCGTAAGATGCCAAACATTTCTGCCAAGTCTTGTGTATGGCTGGAGGACTGTTTTGATTTAACAAGCATATCATCCACATAAACTTCCATAGTCTTCCCTATTTGGTTATAAAACATCCTGTTCACCAAGCGCTGATAAGTGGCTCCAGCGTTTTTCAATCCGAACGGCATGACCACATAACAATATAACCCCAAATTTGTAATGAAGCTCGTGTGTTCTTGATCTGGCACGTGCATAGGAATTTGGTTGTACCCGGAATATGCGTCCATGAAAGAAAGAAGTTCGTGTCCCGCTGTCGAATCTACAAGCTAGTCAATTCTGGGGAGTGGGAAGCTATCTTTCGGGCAAGCTTTGTTCAAATCTGAAAAATCAATGCAAGTTCGCCACTTTCCGTTCGGCTTCTTTACTAAGACGGGATTCGATATCCAGTCGGGATATGTCGAATCTCTAATAAATCCGTTCTGTTTCAGCTTCTCCACTTCTTCTTTCAGAGCTGCCGACATCTCTGGGCCCAGCACACGTCTCTTTTGCTTTATAGGCGGGTGTTTTGGGTTTATATTTAGTGAATGACTCATGACGGATGGAGATATTCCACACATGTCGGCGTGGGTCCAGGCGAACACGTCCAGGTTTGCCTTCAGGAAGTCAGTTAGTTCTTTGGCTCGATGTGGATCCAACTGTGACCCAATCTTCAAAACTTTTGTTGGATCGGCTTCGTCAATGGGTATGTCCACTGTTGCTTCGTTTGGAGTCGCATCTCTAGCCTCTGGTTCCTCATCTTTTCTGGGATTCAAGTCCTCAGGCATTCCTTTGGGCAACTCCTTCGGGGCCGATCCCTCTAATTGCTACACCGAGCTTTCCTTTGGAGGAGGCGAGGCACCTTTATTCTCAATGTTGAGTCCCTTCATCAACATCTTTAATTCGGCAACATAGCAAGCCCGACCGGAGACTTGATCTCCTCTCACTACTCCTGTTCCAGCTTCAGTTGGGAACTTAAGCAATAAACACCAAGGGGCGATGCAAGCCCTGAACTCTGCAAGAGCAGGCCTTCCCAAAAATGCGTTGTAAGGCAAATCTACGTCCAACACTACAAACTGAAGCATTCGTACTCTTCGGCGTTCCCCTTGCCCCAATGTTACGGGCAATTCTATATACCCCATCGGAGCTGTTGATGCTCCGTTGAAGCCTCAAATCCAACCTTCGCATGGCTTCAAATCTTCGGACTCAAGTTTCATCTGATCGAATGACTTTTTAAACAAAATATTAACAGAGCTTCCATTGTCTACTAACACCTTATGAACCAATGCCGGTCCAATGGTAGTGGTAATGACCAACGGATCGTCAGTGGGTGACTGGATTCCGGTATTATCTCTGCTACGGAATATCACGTCATCAAACATTGTCCTCTGTTGTTTCACAGGGGCGACATCTTCCAAATCATCACATTCATCCACATCTACGTGCTTAGCTGCATCAACGTATTGATCCATTGCTCTAAAACTGTGGATCACTGGGTGGGGTCCACCCACTATGGTGTTGATAACAATTCCCTTGCCTTTCTGTTGCGCTGTAGGCTTGGGAGCAGATTGGATCTGGTTTGGAGCCTGTTCTCCTTGCCCACTGTCTCTTGGCGCAACCTTATATTCATCCAATTTTCCTTCGCGCAGTAGCTTCTCAATCAAATCTCTCAAATGTCGACATTCATTCGTTGAATGCCCATGAGTTCCATGAAATAGACAAAATTTTCCAGTTGCGATTTCTTTCTCCGTTGAGTCTCGAGGTGGCGGTCTTTTATATTGCAAAACATTGTATGTATCCAAGTAAATGTTCTCCAGAGTGTCATTCAGCGGTGTATAATTCTCATAAGTCTGGAACCGGGGTCTTTTGTCGGGATTACCTCCTCTATTCCTATTTCTTCTGTTACCATTCGCGTTAGGGTTGTTGTTGTTGCCCCCGTTTCCATTATTGTCATTTCCACTCTTGTTTCCCACATTCACCTCAACTTTCCCGGAACTTTCTCCAGACTGTTTCACGACGACATTACTCTGAACATTTTCTTTTGAAGCCACTCCAGACTTTCTCTTTCGATTTGCCCTTGCCTCCTCTCGTCTTAACTGAATATCGGCATTTTCATAGAATAACTCTCTCGTGGGAGGTGGGTTCCTAGAATGATAATCTCCAAACTCGGAATCAGGATCGACTCCTTCCATCAAAGCCATCAAGATGGTGGGCTCGTGCGGGTCACTGACTTCTGTCACAGCTAAGTTGAAACGGTCGAGATATGACTTCAAAGACTCTCCCGACGCCTGCTTAATTCTTGATAATTCAATTACACTCTTAGACTTTCAGGTATGGAGTCGGAACTGATTCATAAAACGTTCGCTCAATTCCCTAAAATTCGATATCGACCGAGGGGGAAGTCGGGTAAACCATAGCAGCGCCACATCTTCTAAATAGATCGGGAAGGCTTTACACTTCACTACGTTAGGGGCAACAGCAGCATTCATGAGCCATGCGTATCACATCAAATGTTGTCCCGGATCGGTTCTCCCATTGTACTTGTCCATATGCGGCAGGTTAAAACGTCGGGGAAACTGAAAGTTGAGGATGTCGTCAGTGAAAGGAGTATGGCTTCGCTCAATGCCATAATCCTCATTGGTGTAGTTCCGGCTTTCAGACATGATCTGGCGTACCATAACCCATACGTCAGCATTGGTCAGGGGTCGTTCGGGCTCCCTGGCTCTGGTATCCGGGTTCCTTCTGGGCTCTTGATCAGGAGACACCCTCCTTATGATATTCGGGTTTCCTCTGGGCTCCTGATCAGGGGACGTCCTTCTTCTTCGAGCCGCTTCTGCTCTGCTTCGTTCCCTACGCTCCCGGTCGATCTCGGGAGGAAGGGGCTCGAGCATTTGTCCCTGAGTGGGATTGGTAAGGTTAGGGTCTCTAGGTAATACATGGGATCCCTGCATCGGTAACAACATAGGCTCTCTCAAGCTTGGATCATTGGGTCCTAGTACCCGTGCAGCGTCCTCGCGGGACCCCAAAGATCCGAATGTCAGTTGCTCCAAATTCTGAGGTCGTTCGAGCGGCCTTCTTTCACGGGGTCGTTCTTCCTCAGAAGAAGAAGACTGATCCGTTGGTGTGTGATGAACCGGGGATGGAGTTCTCTGTCTGCGGAGTTCGCTAATCTCCCTACTCATGATTCTCATGTTTTCTTGCATCATGAGATTGGTGCGCTCGTGGATTTTCATAGCCTCCCTAGTACTCTCAAGCATGTCAAGTAGGCGCGAAAAATCTCCTTGAGTAATAGACGTAGATGGATTGACCTGATCATTGACCCTGGTGGCTGGAGTCAGAGCATTTGTAGGGGCTCGAGTAGAGGTTCCAACATCACCAAGCGACGGATCGAATCGGAGCTGGGCAATCGGGTCGGGTCGGAGCTGGGAGACTTGTTCGGGTCGGAGCTGGGAAGCTTGTTCGGGTCGGAGCTGGGAAGTCTGTTCGGATCGGTGCAGTGCGATTTGTTCGGGTCGGTTCAGGTTGGGGGAGTGCACTGCTTTAGATTCTCCTACTCGGATCGGATCGGAGCTCTCTCCTTGAGTGCGGTTCGGATTTCCTGTATCTGTCCGATCCACTCCCGAGCTCTGCCCACGAGACCTTGTCACAACCGCATTTTGTTGATCTTCACCAACTCCGTTCCCTCGACTGGTTTGAACTTACTTTCCTTTTCCTTTGGCCATAGTTCTTCAACAATCAACCAACAAGTATTCAAGAGCATCAAAATTTGAGGATTAACTTCTTTGAACTCAACGATCCAAAAAGTAGAACGATAATCCAAAAAAATAGAGAATTCAAAAGATTCTCAGTGAAAGCACCAAAACGTTAGACCAAAAAGTGGTTCTAACACCCAAATTGACTGAAATCAAAATAAAATAAGATCAAAAGTAAAATGGAGACACAGAATTTATAGTGGTTCGGCGTTGAAAAGCCTACGTCCACTTTATAATCACTATTCTCGATGATATAGATGCAATTACAATGAGATACTCACTCAATTTCACTCACAATTCATATACATTCATTCAATTATCTCAAGACAAATGTTGAATGAAGATTTGGATTATCTGGGAATGCTGGAACTCGGTTTTTTGAAAGTGTTTGAGCTCTCAAAGCGCCAAAAAGAAGATCCCTTTTTCTGTCTCTTGACGGGGTATTTATAGGTGGAAATTCACTTAGATTCAGTTTGGTTCGGAGCCACGTGTCTATCATCCCATCGTACTCGAGCTCGGATGGACTCCAGTGCTGACAGCGCATCAGAGTAGAGATTGTCGTGGGTAGGAACTGGTCATAACCACTCCGAATATTCAGGCGATCGTGGGGGGAGGTGATATGGAATATGGGTTTGATTTGGAAGAGCATGCAGAAGGGGTTTGGATCGGGGCATCCGATCCGACCCAAACTAAGCTGAAACTAAGTCCTTATCCATTTCGCTCTGCTCCGTTCCGACCTGGTAGTAACCCTCCGATCCGACTGGTAGTAGCTCACCGATCCAATTGGTGGTAGCTCTCCGATCCGACCCGATGCTTTCTAAGAAGAAATGTTCTTCAACGCTTGACATCTCGACTTTGTGTTGCCTAGTTCACAAAGTAGGCTAACATTCACATAAACTGAAATATGTCGCTAATCCTTTACTAAATTGGAAGAGTTTACAGACAAATTATTGGCAAAAATATTTTAAATAAAATATATATTGTCGCAAATCCCTTGCTAATTAGCAAGGGTTTACCGACGGAATTTATAAATAATACTTTCTACAAAAATACGTATACGTCGCTAAAACATTGATAAACAAATTTTAAATCAATTCAAAATTAAAATTTTATATTGAGCAAAATGATGAAAAATTGTCGGAGAACTCATGTTAAAATCCTTCGCAAAAGTTTCATACAAATACCGTCTTGAAATTTACTGATCATCCAGATTCATTAGTAATCCGTTGCTAATATCTTTATAGCGATGGATTACCAATGGATTACGCCGCAACAAAATCAGCTTTTTCTTGTAGTGTATTTAATTATTTGTATTTATGTCATGCATCAGCAATATATTTATTATGTCTTATGAACAATATTTATGTAGTTGTGCATCAACAATATTTAGCCTCTTATGTCACATTGGTCCATTAGCCTGTTACCATTAGGGGCATGGGTATGCTCCTGACCAATGTGGAGCGTAGTCCTGTAGTGTTTTTTTGACATGTGGTAGATAAAGATCACGATGTCATCGAGGTAACCAAAATGTATGAGGTGTTCTTGATGGATTACAAGTGTCATGTTCGCCATAACAATGAGTGTACTCTCCTGGAGCCAGTGTGTCCATTACTCCCCTACCTTGTTCAAGTATGGTGTATAGTCCATTACACGATTATACCAGAGACCGTGTCCTGAGTATGATCAATCCCCATACCTTTTTTCAACATGTGTCGCTATTATCTTTTTGACGTATTGCAGATTATTATTGTTTTAGGTTTTCATATGTTGTATTATCATCCTTCGTTATATGCTAGGTTATATTATACGATATTTGTGATGCATATATACCATTTATGATTTCGTTTACCTATTATATCCTTCACTGGCATGTGTTCTCTTTTCTATCATTTTGTGCATTGATATTCATTTCATTTATGTATAAGATATTTATTTTAAAAATTGAGTGATATCTAGACATAATTGATTATTTATCCAATTATACATAGTGAAATTACTTCGGAGATGATTTTGAAATTTGAATGAGAATTATTGGATTTATATGATTTACACATTTGCATTGGTTCTATGGTTTCTATTATGATGGATTTCATGGGTGAAGATAATTTGGATTTACTAGGGTGAGATCTCCTTATGTTATTATTATTATTATTATTATTATTATTATTCCAAGCCTTATGTTGTTTACATAGGGCTTATATATAGTCTAACCCACTTATTATTTATACAATACTCGGGTTAGTCTAAGACATTTCAAGTACAAGGACATTGAAACAACTTGTATTTTACTTCGCATAGAGGGATATTAATATTTAATAAATCATGTTACCATATTGTATTATGTGGACTTGGTTGTATATTGTGATTTTGTAAAAATCAAAAATGTATTGTAAGTCACATATATATATATTTACTTTATCGTTGAGATCGACTTTTTGGTCTCTTTATTTTCGTATATTACGTATTAATCTATCATTTTAAAGGCCTAGATTTTAACCATTTAATTGAACATTTAAAAATGATTTTTAAATGTTGCTGTGGAATTTAAATAACCTAATGCAATAATTTGGATTATTAATTCAATCTAAATAATAAAATAATATATAATTTTGAAATAGTCGGAATATGTTGGATTTGTAATATAGTGTGAATTGGACAATATAAGAGATTTAATTGAGTTAAATTTGAATTATTATAATGAATACATTATTAAACGATGTTTGAACGTATAATTTATAATTTAATTATAAACGAGCACGTAACGTCACAGTAGCTCATAATATCTTGTTTCGAACTACAATTGGATATACATAATCCAACATAATTTGGAATTCTTTGAAACAAGAATCGTCCGGATCTATTGGATTATAATTTTCTAATAAAAGAGAAAAATGGAGATTTTATATTGTAGATTTTGATTTATGTCTAAATCAAAATTTCAAAAGGTCACTGTGGAATCGTTTATAAACCATAACGATGTATTGTAATAAAATGAAAGGTTTTTTTTAATATATTGAGTATCGATTTAACTTGAAATTCAATCCAGGATATTGTGTTTTGGAAGTATATGAAATTCTTCGTTAATATGGTCGACAATAATAATCTACCATTATTATATTGAGGTGTTTTAAAATCGATTTATATTTATTTAATTTAGGCCTTAAAAAGAGATAATTTTCAAACGAACTCGGATTTCAATGAAATGAATTTTATTGAATATGCAACGACTAATTATAGCTAGATGTCAAATTTTGCACCAATCAGAGTTATTTTGTGAGCGTACGCAATTAAATGTAAATAAATCAATAATTTGAACTCAAACTAGCGTCGTTTGGTGAAACAGACTCAGATTTCGACAAAACAAGTTTTGTTGGGCCCGCGTGTCAAATCATAGCTTAATGTTCATTTTTGTTGCGAATGGAGTTCATATGTGATCATACGAATCAATAAACATCGTACAGAAGTGGCTGCAAAATTTTCTCAGATCGTTCAGAAACCATGTGCACACTTGTTTTCTCGCCTATACATTCAAAGCGAATGCAAACCCATACATCCCAAGCTTTGATCGATCAAAACGCAAAAACCACTACAAATTAGAGGAAATGTCCAACGGGAGAGTTGAAGAAGGGGATCTGGGATTTGATTTGTTGGTGGAGTTGGGTGGCGCGATGGCTTATGGCGGCGATGTGGTTGGTTTAAACGATGGTATGTTGTTTTCAGATTTTTGGGTTTTTCGAGGAAATGGTGAGGATTTAGGCTCGGGCGTCTGAAAGGAAAAGACCAGGGAGGAGGAGATCGACAACTTTGGTGAAGTCACGATTGCCTAAAACGATCTAGGGTAGAGGATAGAGACTATTAGGCGATCGGTTAATTTTTCATTAATGATGATCGGGTTTTGGCACTTCATTGGTGATGGAGCGGTCGAGGAGATTGGGCACTTGAGGGGAAGTCGTGGAGCTGAGCAAGGAGAGGCCATCAGTGCTAGTGATGTCTCAATTAGTGGGCAGTGGGTGGTGAATTTGATGTTTGAATACTTTTCGATCATGGCCAAATTGCCCACGTTGTTGGGCGTGTCGGGGTATGGGACTTCTAGCGAGTCGGGTCCACATAGAGGCCGAGGCGATGGGGTAGCTTGTCGATCTCAGGTTATGCCACGGTGGCACAGCGGTTGAACTTGGGTAACGAGCTGGTGCGTGGGAAAGGAATGTCGGGGTATGGAAATCAATTTGGGGAAAACACATGGATTAATTAACTAATCATGTGGTTTAGTATGTAATCAAGGTAATTAACTTAATTAAAGCAATTAGTGAATTCTTATATGATTTTAAATCCAAACGAATATTTAAATAGGTATAACTTATTCGTATATCATTGGAATTTAACAAAAAAGGATCCGAAGGGATCGTATCGACGAAGCTTACGAAAGCGAGCTGGTTTGGTTGGGATCAGAAGCAGTTGGAATTTTATTTAATTTTAAATGCTTGTTTAAAATTAAATAAAATAACCGGGAATCGTCGAATCGAAAATAAAATGATGAGTTAACTCTCACGCTTTCCGGAATTCTACGATGTGGTTGAATTCATATAATTAAAATTAATCGTTGATAATATAAATTTGATGATTGGATGTTATAAATGCTTATTGTCTGTTAGTTGTTCATTGACCATCATTATTATATTTCAATCATTTAAATATATTGGATTAAAATTGTTATCTCATAGCAGTTATTAATTGTTATTGTGAGCCATGTTACAAGGAAAAACAGGTTGGAAGAATCCAACCGGATTCCTCACATATTTGTTATTATTTGATTTTATATTGTTTATATATGAACTATTTAATCCCAATGACATTGAAACCTATCTTGTTGAACATTGAATTGAAATTCAACGTTGTTTTGTTTTAATCAATAGATAGTATTAATTAAGTGGTTGGCAACAAATGGTCTAAAATCATGTTTTTAAAGACGTTAATTCGCCATCAGGCGAATCGACATATTTGAAGTTATAAAATTTATTTTTATAACTGAAAGGCAACATTTTAAATTATATTATATAAAAATATAAGTTTTATAAATAGATCGATATTTATAAATGGTTTTTATGAAACTAGTTATATAATATCATGTAGTAATTTAAATATTTTAATAAGTTTATAAACGCATAATGCAGAATTTAACCTATGGGTTAATGTTTGAAATAACCATTTTTTAGTAAACAGTAAAGTGATATTATTAGATTAATTTTATTAATATAAAAGGAAGGATTAATCGTAATCAGTTTACAAGTTAGTCGATGATTTTGAGTTGACTAAGTCAACTGTTTTAATTGGAAACGGGTATTAGATTAATTGGTCTTCAATTAGTCTAATGATAATAGTTTAACAAATAACTGTGTTTATTTAATAAGATTCTTAAACAATAGTTATCTTTTTATCTAGTGATCTTTAAAAATGAACATTGGATTGACAATCATTAATGAGTCAGTTCTTGTTTAATAAGGTGATTAACTAATCTATTTTTAATGAAGTAAAATGCTTTTACTTCAGTAAATGATGAAGTTCATGGTTAGTTTAATTAATAATAATTAAAGTGATAATTTTTTAAATGGAATTCATTTAAGAAAGAAACCAAATTGTAATACGATTTAGTTGGATATTCGTAAAGATTTTGTAAAGGAATTTTTAATTAGATATTCTTAAATGGAATTTTCATTTAAGAAAGAAACCAAATTGTATACGCTCTGATGCTCTCTCATCCGTTCACGACTGTTATCCCTGTGTTCTCGAACAATATGTAATAACTTGTGAATCTGATTGATATGCACCCAACTCCACCGAACGAGATTTTCCTAATAGTATATTACCTATGAATGACATTTTTATCTAAACTAAGAAAACAATCAACCATGCATCGAGTAGTCAAATAAATATCAAAATTATTATAAAACATCCATAATAGCACCAATAAAATGAGTAAAACCGGACTAAAGCAATCAGAGTGGCATATTTGTCAAAATAGCACAAAATAGCAATATTGTCCAATAAATCGTAGGAGCGTGTAAATATGATAAATGCTAAATTTAACTCAAAACTATTTAAAATGCTATTTTAATATTTTCACAAAATAATAGTTGGATTTTGCTATTATGGAAATCTTGTTTTAAAGTTAGAAACCATTCAAAAACACCATTTTTATACTATATTAACCATCATAGTAAATAAGAAAAAAAATTCATTTATCTTAACCAAATCAGTGTAAAATGCTCCAAAGAGTAGAGCTCGCTGCCATAAGTCCAACGCAAGAAACAACAACCTAAACAAACTTCGTAAGAAGAAGTTATGTAATATATAAGTTTAACAATATTTACATGACTACTAATTAAAATAAATATCATTAACAAGTTAATTATCTTTCCTACTCTCTACTTCCAAGCTACGCATATCACATACACAAACACACTTGTTTCATGCTCTCTCCTCCTTGTTCACTAGACAAAATCACAAAATGTTAGTTCTGGCACGTCTCTCTAAGCTTCTTCCTCCCGACCCAAAAAAATAACGCCAAGACCTCTCCATTAAAATGCGACTTCGGCCCATTCTTAAGACATGTGTAGGTTAGTTTTTGAGCATGGTGGACCATTCCTTAGGTGAGCGACATCGATAGGTGCCATCCAACAAGGGAAATGCACTCTTGTCCATTGTTTTGCCTCTGGTTGCTCTTAACTTCGAAGATTGTAAACCATAGCCACTGCCCAGAAATAGCCATCCTCAACATCAATGTCGCACCCTTATTTTGTATATACTTGTGAAGAGATTTTCGGTAAGTTGATTGTAAGTGGTTTCAAAATTTTCATGGTGTAAATCAATATATTTTGATTTTTGAAAATGAAAAGAGAGGTTACCACTTTATTCTAATGTAACAGTTAACACTAAAATAGAAAAGAGGGATAATGGGATAGGTCTAGACAGGGTTAGGTTTCTAGGTAATTAAAATTAGTATTATATTTGTTTTATTTAGTTTCCGAAGTAAATCTATCATGCGTTTCAAGCTTGCATGATCAAACGGATAGTCCAATCGTCACGAAACTTGACTACATGCATCAACTTGCTGTTACGATTTTGATGATATAAGTTTAGTCATAATAATAGAATGCACCATGAGCAGTTATAACAACCTGTCCTTACAGCAATTTTCAATGGATAGTTTAATGGCGGCCTCACTCTAAACTTTCATATGATATTTTCTTCTAACTCTTGATTTCTTTTCCTAATTCTAAGATTATTTCACTTATCAGTTTCTCAATTCGGTCGCTTGGTTTGCTTGAATCTCTGTTGACCCTCACTCTAGTTCTAGGGTTTCTCCATGTGCGATGTCTTTGGTTGTTATGTGTTAAAGGGGCTCGTTTCTTCGGATATGTCCCGATTTGGCCTTTGTTGAGACCGCCCTAGAGGCGGTGTCATTGGTGCCGCCTATGGTTGAGGTTATTAGTTTGTCTTCAATTTCGGTTCGGGTGGGATGCTTGGTTTCTTTAGAGAATCTCTTGAAGCAGCGTTACTTTTTAGTCAATGGTTGTTTCTTTGAGATTGCCCATGTGTTCACGAGTGGGTTGCCTGCGCATCCTTAGCACTCTGGCATGTCGGGCTGTGATTTATCTATTCCTATTGGAAAAGCTCTGGATTGTTTCTATGTTGATAACATAGGCAGCGGGGATTTCGTCACCCCTACCTTACTAGCATTTATGTTTTACGATGATCAATCTTCTGACTGTCGAGTAATGGTTGCTACTTTCTTGGTTGGTTCTATTGTTTGCAGGGTGTCATCTATTGACGGATTTGAGGTATGCCAAGTGGGGGAGGAGATCAGAATAGGGGAAGTGACGCCCCCTATCCATCACCTTCCACGACGGCTACTTCCTATCTTTCCTCGTAAGTCGCTTTTATTGCATGAAGAAGGCAAAGGCTCCATTTCTAAACGTCTTCGGCATCCGAAGAAGATAACCAAGGTTGCTCCCTTAGCCTCGTTGGATTTTGTTGTTGTTGGGGATGGTTTCGGTCGTGCTCTTCGACCTACTCTAATCCTACTGCCGAACTGCTTTGAGGCTCTATCTGTTGATTTGTTGTCGGTCGAGGATTTGGGTTCTCAATGTACTTCTATGGCGGTGGGCATTGTCAAATTGGCGGCTTCCTTACCGACAGGTTGTGTGGCTGTTTCGTTGCAGGTGATGGGTGCCAACAAGTTGCAGCCAAAGCAATTTGCTTGTGGAGAGGCAACCTTGTTTAACAGTCTGGATTTTTCGGGCTCCTTTACTGGAGGCCCTTCGAAGTCAGTACTTGCTTCTCTATAGTCAATGTGTTTGGTAGATTATGTGGTTTCTAAAATTAGATTTTTGGCTGATGTTGAGGCTATTGTCGTGGGGAACATGTGCATTTCTTATGATTCATTTCTCGGTAGGCAGGTATGGCCTCTCTTCTCTTTTTCATATGCTGATGGTGTTTTGTTGGTGGCATCTCCTTTTTTATTTAAATCCTGCCTATTGTTACTCTCTTATATCGAACCTAGTGGTGTCGAACCAGATGGGTTCGTAGAACATGCTATGGTGGGTTCATTGGGTTTGTTGGCCCTTTCTTCATCGTTTGGTTTGTTGGTTGTCGCAGATTTTAGTGATCATGGCCACACTGTTTTTTGGGGTGTGATTTTTGAATGATTCATGATTACTTTGGTTTTGGCCCATTGTTGTCGGCAAGCCTCGGCTTGCATGGACTGCAAATTGGGCGTGCTTTTCTTTTGAGGGTTGTTGGACCCATCAGCGATGGTTATATTTGTCAGCGGTTTGGTTGGTTGGTCGAGTCACAACGAGGCTTACCTCGTACCGTTAGTGAATCATGTGTTTTGGATTTGATTTGCAGGCTTTCCTGGGTTCTTTCGGTGGTTTCAATGGGTATAGGTTTTTAGGATGATTGGTCTCCTTGTTGTAGGTGTATAGAAGATCCTGCGTTGGTCCATTATGCAGTTTACCCGGGATGTTGCCACCCAAGATTGTCTCTACCATATGTCGCCAGTCGGGGATTGAGTTTTGGAACATTACCTATTAGGCAGGGCTGTCGATCTAATGATAGCTTGGCATTGGTATAGTTCCCATAGGAACTAGTGTTGTGTCCCATGAGCAGCCCCACATTGTTGCCATCACTTTTCGATACTGATGTCCCGTTGTGTCCTTCACCCCCTCCTCCATCTGTTTGTCCTGTGTCCTTGGGGTTTCTTCTATTCCTTTTCTAAGTAAGAACGAGAGAGCGATCATTAACGATCGACTATCTCGACTTACTAAGAAATCTCATCTAATGCACGAACTGGAGTTCCACTGTCATGTCCGCTAGACCAAGGTTTATGGGTGTCTTTTGGATCCCCCATAACCTATGAGGCATCTATTAGATCTTCTGTCCCCCCATTCCGCTCCTCACATCGTAGACCGTCGACGACCCCTCGCACTCCCCGCACTGTACACACATGTTATATAGCAGCGTTTGATCAGATCGTTCGATTTACTTGACACATGTATTATCTTATCTAAACTTTTCTATCCTTTCTGGGATTTTACCATCTTTGTTTTTTAGTCGTCTTTTGCACTCTTCTTGATGGCTAATTTCCTATTCTAGAACATTTGTGGTATAGTGTAACACCCCACCTCCGCTAGGGTCACTCACAAAGGGAATGCACTAGCTTTGGTGGAGTATTATCTAGGTAAACATGCACAGAAATATTACAAGACAGAACATATAAAAACAGCAGAAGAAAACATGATTTCGTTACTTAAAACCTTTTACATCAAAGTGCCATTAAAATACTTACATCGAAACCTGTCTTGCAATAATAAAGAAGCATAAAACCATAGTCATAATTTATTCCCCAAGTAAAGCAATAAAATAGCCATAGCCAAGAAAAGTCCAAGCCATAGATGATAATCTTGAAGCAGAAAGATCCGCACTAAGTAGCAACATTTCCTCCCTGTAAACCTGGGGGGGGGGGGGGACGGAAGAAAAAGAGGCGAAACAAAACAGGGTCAGTCATAAAGACTGAGTAAGTCCTAGTGACTTTCAGCCTAAAAACAGGTAAGAGTAACATGACATGTATAAACCGAAAGTAAATATAAGCATGATGACAAGGTAAACAGATCAAACAAAAATAACAGGATAAACTCATGTAACAAGATAACCAAGGTAACATGATAACCAAAGTGAACTCGGAATAGCATCGCATGTCTAACGTCCTCTGCACCAAATGTACTAGCATCCTAACTCGTATCATCCCTTCCATGTATATGTATAGACCCTTGTCGTACATCGTACTGGTTCCATCGCGTTATTCTATACTACTACAACGTAGTGTCACCATCCCTGAAGTCGCTCGGACTGCCATTCTCGTTCTGGCCAGATTCCCTTATCATGAATTATCGCGTGTTCAACTAGGATTTACGCCACCTAGGACCACTAGGGATTATGCTACCTACTGAACAATTTCTTGATTTGATTAGGGTTTATGCCACTTAGGACCACTAGGGATTACGCTACATAATGGACGTTTTCGACTAGGGTTTATGCCACCTAGGACCACTAGGGATTACGCTACCTATCGAACAACGCCCTACGTCACGCTTTAGTCGATCGGCTCCCTACAAGACCTAGCTCGTCGTGTGTCGGTGTCATACGGCCTAATCACAGATGTAGCTACTCTGTGCTAGGTCCACCCTAGGGTGTATCAAGTCCTAGGGTGTCAACCACTAAAACCATTCCAAGCACGCACAGTGTAAAACTACTGGTGCCCATGCCTGCTTTTTCAACTCCGGACTACGTGCACGACCATAGTCCGTCGGAACCTACAATGGTGCACCAAACTCAACCGTCGTTTTGGTCGCTTACAATCAGCCCAGTAATCGTGCCCCACCCTAGCCTAGTCCCTAGGGTATCGTGATACATCCAAGAGGGTTACTGCTGAAAAGGACCGCGTAACTAGGGTTTCCGTCCAGCAGGTTAAGTGTTGTCATCTAAATTCAATACTTAAGCCTTATCAGTCTAGTATGTCCAGTTGGTTAAGTGTTGTCATTCAAGTTCATGACTTAACCCATCTACATGTCATGTCAAGATTGGCTAAGTGTTGTCATTCATGTTTATGGCTTAGCCCTATGTATCACGTGTCAAGTTGGTTAAGCGTATTCCAGCGGTTCATGACTTAACCCTATCCAAATCATCGTGTCAAATTGGTTAAGTATATTTAAGCTTAACCCCACCAAATTAACGTGTTAGATTGGTTAATTATATTCGAGCTTAACCCCATCAGGTTACCGTGTTGGTTTGGTTAAGTATATTCAAGTGACTCATGACTTAACCTCATCAAGTTATCATGTTGGATTGGTTAAGTATATTCAAGCGATTCATGACTTAACCCCATCAAATTATCATGTTAGATTGGTTAAGTATATTCAAGCGATTCATGACTTAACCCCATCAAATTATCATGTTAGATTGGTTAAGTATATTCAAGCGATTCATGACTTAACCCCATCAAATTATCATGTTGGATTGGTTAATTATATCAAGCGATTCATGACTTAACCCCATCAAATTATCATGTTGGATTGGTTAAGTATATCAAGCGATTCATGATTTAACCCCATAAAGTTATCATTTTAGATTGGTTAAGTATATTCAAATGATTCATGACTTAACCCCATCCACTAGTCAAATTATAATGGTTAAGTGTTACCCTTGTGAGTTTACTTAACCTTACCATGCCTCGCGTTATACTAGTCGGGTGTTATCGACCCATTTCAGGTTAAACTAACCCATCCTCTAATAGTGTTATATGTTTAAGTGTCATCTAGAAATCAAGTCCGGTTTTACTTAACCCACCCATCCACGTTATATTGGTTAAGTGTCATTAGTCTAGTCAAGTTACTTAACCCACCCGTCCATGTCATATTGGTTAAGTGTCATTAGTCTAGACAAGTTACTTAACCCACCCGTCCATGTCATATTGGTTAAGTGTCATTAGTCTAGTCAAGTTACTTAACCCACCCGTCCATGTCATATTGGTTAAGTGTCATTAGTCTAGTCAAGTTACTTAACCCACCCGTCCATGTCGTATTGGTTAAGTGTTATTAGTCTAATCAAGTTACTTAACCCACCCGTCCATGTCATATTGGTTAAGTGTTATTAGTCTAATAAAGTTACTTAACCCACCCGTCCATGTCATATTGGTTAAGTGTTATTAGTCTAATCAAGTTACTTAACCCACCCGTCCATGTCATATTGGTTAAGTGTTATTAGTCTAATCAGGTTACTTAACCCACCCGTCTATGTCATATTCTTTTATTATTTACTAATGCATCAACCTCTCACATTGGACTTATTTGCGATCACTGGATATGCCGGGTGGTTCCGGGCAGAATTACACCGCAAATCCATTCCAACCTCGGGTTCATGCATTACCACAATCTAATCTTTGCCTACGACCTCTCACATTAGACTACTATTGTTGTGGTCACTGGATATGCCGGGCGGTTCCGGGCAGAATTACACCACAACTCAAGTCTAACCTCGTGTCGAAGGCATCCATTAGATTGTTAATTACATATGTGTCATCTAAGTCAAGATCCCCACTTTACATATTACTAAGCATATGCCCAAGTTCCACCTTACATGCCCATGAAAATGTGTACACAATTCTAGCCACTTTACATATGTCTAATTCTCGCCTATTTGCATGTATGCCAAGTTTATGACATCCCAACCCTACAAAGTTCTAGCCAAAGTTACATGTTGTCAAGTTCATGCCCAAATAAACCCACATCATGGTTCATGTTCCTAATCCCACTTATGCATAATTTACATAAGCCCAATCCCTTGATTTAACTTGCATAGTCTCAAAACCCGTTATTTAATTCATATGCCAATTCATGTATGCCCAAACTTGCAAATTACATTGGCAATACCCCAAATTTCCCCGTATACAAATCGCATGTAAATCATAGTTTAGGCCTAGGTCCGAAATCGACCAAGGTTCATTAAAAGAAAATAAATAGGGGAAGGTAGATAAAAAACAAGATCCGAGAGAAAAACATCATTACATGCATGATAAGGACATGAAAGAGTGATTTGCAACCTGCATAGGCCCAAATTAATGTCATAACAACATCCCCAAAGGTCAAGATCGAGAACGAACATGGATTGAATATCATGCATAAATCCAATTCCAACTTTATCACATGTCATATTCATGTTATCGTTTCAATCTAAAAGCATCTAGAACTTACAAATCGTGGCTAGAGGATTAAGAGCAAGAATCGTCATAGAATGGTGTTGAGATGATGCTCTACTTCCTTGATTTGATGTAGAAAGCTTGCTCCTTTGTCATGGATCTAGTTTGAAAGCTCAAGCCTTTGAAGTTGGAGATGGAGGCCATGATCAAGAGAGATTTTGGCAGCACTTAGTTGCTAGAATAATTTTTAGTGATTTAGGTTATGTCTTAGGGTGTTTTTATAGGGGTTAGGACTAGTTTAGGCCCTTAGATTAAACCTAGTTTAGATCTGAACCACTGAAAATCGTTACAGGCCAACCTACCAGACCACACAAGCAAGCATGTGCACCAGGCTAACCTGGCCCGACCAGGGAGGTCGACCCCCAGGTCGACACTCAGGTCGACTCCCCAGTCGACCTGGGGGGGCAGGTCGACTCCCCAGTCGACCCCCCAGTCGACTTGGGGTAGGGCGGGAAATTTTATCGCCCAATCTGTTTTGAGCTGATTTTGAATTTCGGGCTGAATTTTGAATTTTCTGAAATCTTCTATGGGCCATATCTTGGTCATACGGACTCCGATTTACGAAATTTCAGACTCGTTTCCAACCAGAATTCCGAGACGAACGCAACGGCGCAACCCATTCGCTTGATTCTTATTTTAGAATTTAATTCTGCACTGATTTCTTGTTTTAACCTGTTATAAAATTCGGGTTGTTACATTCTCCCCACCTTAAAGGATTTCATCCCCGAAATCTCTAAGTTAGGAAGAACGTATCCTACCATCCATCATCCATCTACTCAAAACATCATCCACAAGAAACCATTGTCCTTAAAAGATTTTTGATGCTATATGAACATATGTAGAAAGTGTGTGTATATGTTCCTTATCTAATGCAATTGATCAGGCCTGATTGATCTTCTAAATGCAAAATATGTTTAGTGCCATGAATCCACATGTATGCAAATAGTCCTAGTCACATAAACACTATATGTGTGCACAAACATTCATCCATATGCAATATCCACATGATAACACATTCAATTTCATCCATAAACAAGTATAAACACTCATGCGTATGCAACATGAAAATGTGTCTGAGCCGATCTAGTGCCTAATGTGTATTCATGCATCCACGAGCAACCACTTGCGACCACTTGCAACCATTTCTTAAACATTAATCATAACATGTTTCAAATACATGTTTACATCTATAGGGTTCTACCTAAGGTTCTCAAGATAGGATCTAGAGGATAAGCAAGATAAACTCCTTTTCGGATTACCAGAAATCCCTTTCTAAACCCAACTCATATCCTATAAAGCCCAAAAGGTTTAGTTAACCTAACGGAGACCTTCAAACCCTGACATGTATTATTAACCGATGAGTCATACCCCCTATGGGGTTTGCAACAGAAATAAGATCGAGAATAGGACCGAGAGGATATGCATAAAAGATAGCATGCGGGTAAGCTCTACAGGAAAACAGGGATCAAGAATATACTCTTAAAAAGAGATATGATGCGCGTATCTTGTCTTCAATCTTCTAAGTCGCATTTCCTTGAGCTTAATTCCATTGTGCTTTGACCATCTTTAACCTCATGATTTCGTGGCCTTTTAACTCCTATTTCCAAATAGGAGCTGGAACTCACTTTATTTTCGCCTCTCGTTCCACTTTTACTTATTCTCCCTCTAGTATTTTTGGCTCAACCATATCCGTGCACTCTTGGTTTTCATGCAAGCTCTCCAAAATTCACTAATGAACTCTGGATCTCATTTACTTACTATACGGCATTTCACGCAGAAGAACTACCTCTTGAAAACAAACAGATGCAAACCATGTTACCAAGTGTACTTACTAGAGTGATTTCCATATCTCATGCACAAGCGAAATGAACCATCCGCCTTAGTGGCTAACTCTACTCGAACGGATTACCAACAAATGCATCAAGAGATTCTAGGTAACCAATCATGACAGAACCCTAAAGGTTACACGAGACTTCAAGGGTATTACCGAGGCAAGTCAAGAGTCTAACTACCCTCCTTTCCGACCCGAGAATGGCACCCTTACGGGATGACCATTTCATTCCTAGAATCAACCCATAGCTCAAAAACATAAGCATTATTCCCAAAAGTCATAGATGTCCTCAAATCCAAACAAGTCATGAATAAATGGGACGATCTCCCAATAGGATTTGAGACAAAATGGGACCCTCTATTGTGCTAGTACTAAGGTGCAGAGACTCAACTATCGAAGCAAGATTTAAAAAGGGTGCGATGTACAAAACAAAGTCCTAATGGGATGATAGAAAGGAAAACCTTTAACGGAAACGTTACCATCCCTCTTAGGTGAGAGTATACAATTGCCCTCTCGACGATCTTGTTCTTTGCCCATGTCCTTGTCCTATAGTACTTAACTACCTTCTTGTGCCGAGTCTTATTCGCCTTATCCACTCCTATCCTTTCTTGTATAACACGGTAATGGGTCTCTTGAGAACTTCCTCCATCGCACGGAAAACATTTACGTAGCTAGAAAAGGATTAGTCACAGTTAAAACTACTGTGACTACAGGCGAAGGAAAGAAATGAAGAGAGATTCAATCAAGGGAATGAAGGATAATGCTAATGGCTTCTTGCGGAATAGCCTTTTTCTTTAAAACTTTTCTTGAAAAATGCTTCTTTGTAAAATGGCTTGGAAATAGTTTCAGAAGGTTTTAAAATCCTTTGCCCGGTCTGGTAACCTTCTGCTCTGATACCAAATGTAACACCCCACCTCCGCTAGGGTCACTCACAAAGGGAATGCACTAGCTTTGGTGGAGTATTATCTAGGTAAACATGCACAGAAATATTACAGGACAAAACATATAAAAACAGCGGAAGAAAACATGGTTTCGTTACTTAAAACCTTTTACATCAAAGTGCCATTAAATTACTTACATCGAAACCTGTCTTGCAATAATAAAGAAGCACAAAACCATAGCCATAATTTATTCCCCAAGTAAAGCAGTAAAATAGCCATAGCCAAGAAAAGTCCAAGCCATAGATGATAATCTTGAAGCAGAAAGATCCGCACTAAGTAGCAACATTTCCTCCCTGTAAACCTGGGGGGGGGGGGACGGAAGAAAAAGAGGCGAAACAAAACAGGGTCAGTCATAAAGACTGATTAAGTCCTAGTGACTTTCAGCCTAAAAACAGGTAAGAGTAACATGACATGTATAAACCGAAAGTAAATATAAGCATGATGACAATGTAAACAGATCAAACTAAAATAACAGGATAAACTCAAGTAACAAGATAACCAAGGTAACAGGATAACCAAGGTAAACTCGGAATAGCATCGCATGTCTAACGTCCTCTGCACCAACTGTACTAGCATTCTAACTCGTATCATCCCTTCCATGTATATGTATAGACCCTTGCCGTACATCATACATGTTTCATCACGTTATTATATACTACTACAACGTAGTGTCACCATCCCTGAAGTCGCTCGGACTGCCATTCTCACTCTGGCCAGATTCCATTATCATGAATTATCGCGTGTTCAACTAGGATTTACGCCACCTAGGACCACTAGGGATTATGCTACCTACTGAACAATTTCTAGATTTGATTAGGGTTTATGCCACCTAGGACCACTAGGGATTACGCTACCTAATGGACGTTTTCGACTAGGGTTTATGCCCCCTAGGACCACTAGGGATTACGCTACCTATCGAACAACGCCCTACGTCACACTTTAGTCGATCGGCTCCCTACAAGACCTAGCTCGTCGTGTGTCGGTGTCATACGGCCCAATCACAAATATAGCTACTCTGTGCTAGGTTCACCCTAGGGTGTATCAAGTCCTAGGGTGTCAACCACTGAAACCATTCCAAGCACGCACAGTGTAAAACTACTGGTGCCCATGCCTGCTTTTTCAACTCCGGACTACGTGCACGACCATAGTCCGCCTGAACCTACAATGGCGCACCAAACTCAACCGTCGTTTTGGTCGCTTACAATCAGCCCAGTAATCATGCCCCACCCTAGCCTAGTCCCTAGGGTATCGTGATACGTCCAAGAGGGTTACTGCTGAAAAGGACCGCGTAACTAGGGTTTCCGTCCAGCAGGTTAAGTGTTGTCATCTAAATTCAAGACTTAACCCTTATCAGTCTAGCATGTTCAGTTGGTTAAGTGTGGTCATTCAAGTTCGTGACTTAACCCGTCTACATGTCCAGATTGGCTAAGTGTTGTCATTCACGTTTATGGCTTAGCCCTACGAATCTCGTGTCAAGTTGGTTAAGCGTATTCCAGCGGTTCATGACTTAACCCTATCCAAATCATCGTGTCAAATTGGTTAAGTATATTTAAGCTTAACCCCACCAAATTACCATGTTAGATTGGTTAAGTATATTCGAGCTTAACCCCATTAGGTTACCGTGTTGGTTTGGTTAAGTATATTCAAGCGAATCATGACTTAACCTCATCAAGTTATCATGTTGGATTGGTTAAGTATATTCAAGCGATTCATTACTTAACCCCATCAAATTATCATGTTCGATTGGTTAAGTATATTCAAGCGATTCATGACTTAACCCCATCAAATTATCATGTTAGATTGGTTAAGTATATCAAGTGATTCATTACTTAACCCCATCAAATTATCATGTTGGATTGGTTAAGTATATCAAGCGATTCATGACTTAACCCCATCAAGTTATCATGTTAAATTGGTTAAGTATATTCAAGTGATTCATGACTTAACCCCATCCACTAGTCAAATTATAATGGTTAAGTGTTACCCTCGTGAGTTTACTTAACCTTACCATGCCTCGCGTTATACTAGTCGGGTGTTATCGACCCATTTTAGGTTAAACTAACCCATCCTCTAATCGTGTTATATGGTTAAGTGTCATCTAGAAATCATGTCCGGTTTTACTTAACCCACCCATCCACGTTATATTGGTTAAGTGTCATTAGTCTAGTCAAGTTACTTAACCCACCCGTCCATGTCATATTGGTTAAGTGTCATTAGTCTAGTCAAGTTACTTAACCCACCCGTCCATGTCATATTGGTTAAGTGTCATTAGTCTAGTCAAGTTACTTAACCCACCCATCCATGTCGTATTGGTTAAGTGTTATTAGTCTAATCAAGTTACTTAACCCACCCGTCCATGTCATATTGGTTAAGTGTTATTAGTCTAGTCAAGTTACTTAACCCACCCGTCCATGTCATATTGGTTAAGTGTTATTAGTCTAATCAAGTTACTTAACCCACCCGTCCATGTCATATTCTTTTTATTATTTACTAATGCATCAACCTCTCACATTGGACATATTTGCGGTCACTGGATATGCCGGGCGGTTCCGGGCAGAATTATACCGCAAATCCATTCCAACCTCGGGTTCATGCATTACCATAATCTAATCTTTGCATACGACCTCTCACATTAGACTACTATTGTTGTGGTCACTGGATATGCCGAGCGGTTCCGGGCAGAATTACACCACAACTCAAGTCTAACCTCGTGTCAAAGGCATCCGTTAGATTGTTACATATGTGTCATCTAAGTCAAGATCCCCACTTTACATATTACTAAGCATATGCCCAAGTTCCACCTTACATGCCCATGAAAATGTGTACCCAATTCTAGCCACTTTACATATGTCTAATTCTCGCCTATTTGCATGTATGCCAAGTTTATGACATCCCAACCCTACAAAGTTCTAGCCAAAGTTACATGTTGTCAAGTTCATGCCCAAATAAACCCACATCATGGTTCATGTTCCTAATCCCACTTATGCATAATTTACATAAGCCCAATCCCTTGATTTAACTTGCATAGTCTCAAAACCCGTGATTTAATTCATATGCCAATTCATGTATGCCCAAACTTACAAATTACATTGGCAATACCCCAAATTTCCCCGTATACAAATCGCATGTAAATCGTAGTTTAGGCCTAGGTCCGAAATCGACCAAGGTTCATTAAAAGAAAATAAATATGGGAAGGTAGAAACTTTGCATTAAACAAGATCCGAGAGAAAAACATCATTACATGCATGATAAGGACATGAAAGAGTGATTTGCAACATGCATAGGCCCAAACTAATGTCATAGCAACATCCCCAAAGGTCAAGATCGAGAACGAACATGGAATGAATATCATGCATAAATCCAATTCCAACTTTATCACATGTCATATTCATGTTATCATTTCAATCTTAAAGCATCTAGAACTTACAAATTGTGGCTAGAGGATTAAGAGCAAGAATCGTAGAATGGTGTTGAGATGATGCTCTACTTCCTTGATTTGATGTAGAAAGCTTGCTCCTTTGTCATGGATCTAGTTTGAAAGCTCAAGCCTTTGAAGTTGGAGATGGAGGCTATGATCAAGAGAGATTTTGGCAGCATTTAGTTGCTTGGATGATTTTTAGTGATTTAGGTTAGGTCTTAGGGTGTTTTTATAGGAGTTAGGACTAGTTTAGGCCCTTAGATTAACCCTAGTTTAGATCTGAACCACTGAAAATCGTCACAGGCCAACCAACCAGACCACACAAGCAAGCAGGTGCACCAGGCTAACCTGGCCCGACCAGGGAGGTCGACCCCTAGGTCGACACCCAGGTCGACTCCCCAGTCGACCTGGGGGGGGGGGGGAGGTCGACTCCCCAGTCGACCCCCTAGTCGACCTTGGGTAGGGCGGGAAATTTTCCCGCCCAATCTGTTTTGAGCTGATTTTGAATTTCGGGCTGAATTTTGAATTTTCTGAAATCTTCTATGGGCCATATCTTTGTCGTACGGACTCCGATTTACGAAATTTCGGACTCGTTTCCAACCAGAATTCCGAGACGAACGCAACGGCGCAACCCATTTCGCTTGATTCTCATTTTAGAATTTAATTCTGCCCTGATTTCTTGTTTTAACATGTTATAAAATTCGGGTTGTTACATATAGGGAACGATGCATCTTTGGCTAGACTCAAATGCATCGTTAAGAAGCACTCTGTTTGTCTTGTGGCAATTATGGAGCCATTCATGGGTTCGGACAACTTTGCTATGTCGGTTCTCTCTATTGGCTTCATGGTGCCTTATCCAATATCTCTAACAATAAAGACGTCATGGTCTGTCCTGACTTTGACTCTATACAGCTTCTCTCTGTAGCCTGTACCTCTCCTCTTTTTCCCTCTCCCTTCCTCTTTTCAACGGCTTATGCTAAATGTGATCGGATTGAGCGACTGGTCCTATGGTCTGACATCCTCCCGCTCACTGATCTGGTTTCGGTGTCTCAGTCTTAGGTGGCAATTTTAATGTTGCCACCTATCAGGCGGAGAAATAAGGTGCTGTCTCTGTTAATAGGGCAGCAGTTGTGGATTTCAATTCATTCATTGTCAGCTTTGGTCTCGCTGAGGTTTCTTTTGTCGGGTCGGCTTTTACCTGGTGTAACAACCAGGAAGAGCCTAACCGAATTCTCTCTAGACATGACAGAGTATTCGGATCGGAAGGCTAGTTCAGCCTTCCGTTCTCTTTCTCTATTTCCTATGTGCATCGAACTTTCTCGTATCATGCTCCAATGATTCTACATTGCACTCCCTTCACCATGTCCGGTAGTTCTTCTTTTCGATTCTAGAGTAAGTAGAGAACTCACCACATGTTTCATCAGGTTGTGGCCGATTCCTGGAACTCTCCTGTCTTGGGCTCTCCTTTTGTTGTGTTTTCTCTTAAGCTAAAACATCTCAAGGCTTGCCTCAAGGCTTGGAACATGCAGGTTTTCAACAATATTTTCGACCGTGTTAAGGCGGCCGAAGAGATTCTCTTCTTAGCAGAAGACTCTTTCGATGAGGATCTATCTTCTGCAAACTAGGAGGCATGGGCGCTAGCCCAGCTCACCTTCTCCTCGAAGCTCCATATTGAGAACGACTTCCTTTACCAAAAGGCAAGGATCAAGTGGGTCATCGAAGGTGATACAAATACCAAATTATTTCATTTTTCTATTCATAAGAAGAATGACATTCTCACTATTCGTAAGATTCAGTTCCCTGATCTCTCTCTGGCTTCCTTTCCGGAGAAGGTTAAAGAGATGACTTTGTCTCATTTTCAGTCCTTTTTAGGTGCTCCAGTGGTGTCTGTTTCTGACCCATCCCTTTTATCTTTTATCCCTAGGTTAGTCTTAACGTATGATAATGTCGACCTTGCCGCGCCTCCTTCTTTGACGAAATCCGGGATTGCATCTTTGCTCTCTGCAACGACAATGCATGTAGGCCCGACGGATTTAATGAAATATTTTTTAGGAGTGTTTGACAAATTATACAGGCAGGTTTTTGTCTAGCCATCCAATTTTTCTTATCTAGTGGAGATCTCCTTAAGGGGTACACTTCCAGCAATTTGGCCTTTATCCCCAATTGCAAAAATCCTCGCTCGTGTGTGGATTTTTGCCCGATCAACTTGGTTGACTTCACTAACAAGGTTATCTCCAAGGTGCTAACTTTTCATCTAGAACCTTTTTTGGAACGTGTTACTTCTTTCTCTCAGGCTGGGTTCGTTAAAGGACGTTTGATTGCTGACAACGTCCTCTTAACCTAGGAGCTGATTTCCCAGATTGATCACAAGGTCAAGGGTTCTAACTTGGTCTTCAAGCTTGACATGGCTAAAGCTTACAACCGTATGTCGTGGTTTTTCGTTATCAAGGTGCTGAGGGCTTTATCTCTAAGGTGCTAACTTCTCGTCTAACACCCTTTTTGGAACGTATTACTTCTTCCTCTCAGGTTGGGTTCGTTAAAGGATGTTTAATTGTTGATAACATCCTATTAGCGCAGGATTTGATTTCCCAGATTGATCTCTAGGTCGGGGGTTCTAACTTGGTCATTAAGCTTGACATAGCTAAAGATTACGACCGTATGTCGTGGTTTTTTGTTATCAACGTGTTGAGGGCTTTCAGTTTTCTAGAATCTCTAATCAATCTTCTTTGGAGGCTCATCTCCAACTGTTGGTTCTCCGTTCTCATCAACGGCTTGGCCTACGGGACTTTTTAAGTCGGGAAGTGGTCTACGTAAGGGAAACCCCCTTTCTTTGCCTTTGTTCATTATTGTCGCCGAGGCATTCGTGCGAGGATTACATTCTCTCATGTTAGCGAGTCAGTTTCAGAGATTTGGCATTCCCTGAGGCTGTCCTCTCGTTTCTTCCTTATCTTTCATGGACGACATTATTGTTTTTTTTACTAATGGTAATCGTCGCTTCATTCGTTTTTTTTATCCTTATCTAGCAGTATGAGAGGTCCTTGGGACAATTCGTTAACTCCTTTAAAAGCTGCTTCATCCCAGCAACATACTTGTCCCCGGTTAGGTCTTCTTGGATAGAAACCTTCACTAGGTTCAAGGCCACCTCCCTCCCTTTACCTTACCTCGATACTGTGCTATATCAAGGAAGGAAGCTAAATGCCTTATTCGATCCTCTGACTGACAAAGTCAGGGGTAAGATTATTAGGTGGAACGCAACTCTCCTCTCTCAGGCAGGGAGACTATCTCTTATAAAGTCTGTTACCGACTCTATAGGTTGCATGTCTTTGCTTCTATAACGCCTACTTCTTCCTTCTTGCGATCTTACTGGTCCTTGGTTTCGTACTTTTTCTAGGTTAAATGAGATAACACCAATTTTCATCATCGGATTTCTTTGGACATCGTTTGTTGTCCCGGGAACATAGGCGGTTTAGGCCTTCAAAATCCTAAGGATATTTGCACTGCCTTTGCTTGCAAGTTGTAGGTTCGGTTTGGAGCAAACAATTCGCTTTGATCAATGTTTCTCCATGCGAAGTATCACATACTTCTGGACACGAATTACACTGTTGTCCCGTCTTACGCTAGTTAGACGTGGAAACAGATGCAATCTGTGATTCCCTTCTTCAATTCATATGATGGTGGGTCTGAATGGGATGACATTCCTTTCTCGATCAGGGAGGCGTAGAGTACGGCGAGGAGCCCATCTCCAAGGCTTCTTTTTCCTCTTTCATTTGGGATGTCCGACTTCCTCCAAATGTTTCCGTTGAGAACTCTTCGCGAAGGGTTACCGCTAGATGAGAATCTATAGAGGATTGGCATTTCGTTTGTGTCCCGTCGCAGATGTTGTTGACCCGGTGACTTGGAATCCAATGCTTATTTGTTTTTCTTCAGCTCTTGTGCCAGATCTATCTGGAACTACTCCGCGAATTTGGTCGATCTACGAGGTAATGCGTCTTCTCTCTCTCAAATTTACTGAGAACTTGGTGGGCAGGTGTCTCAGACAAATTTATCTATTCTATCCTTTTCCTCCTCATTCCTTGTCTTATCTGCAGACATATTTGGTGCTCGTGGAATATGGTCATTTTTGACGAGTCTCCTATGGATCCCCCCACTATCATAGGAAAGGTAAGGAATGACGTGTTCCTTGCTTTTCATGGTAGGCCTTTTAAGGGATACTTTGGCACCCGCCCGCGTCGATTGGCTCAGATTTTTGATATTACTTATGATCCGCCTTCTCTACGTGTGGGTATTGGTTGACTTTTTGTGTGAGAGGTCTCACATCATTCACCTCTCCCCCCTTTTTACTACTTATACCATTTTATAGTCGTATAGGTCCTGGATTTACAGGTTTTCTGCATTTGGCATGGCTAACGGAGCTGGAGCTTCTGCTTGGAGCAGGCTGGCTCGGATTGACGATTTTTCCGGATTAGATGAAGATATCTGTTCTGGGTCCTTGTGGTAAAGGGGGCATATGCCGGCATTCTCTGATTCATTGCAGCGGTAGGTGGTCATCGCTCTGACTTCTACTTAGTTCAGGGACTTTGCTTACCTTATTACTCATTCTGGGGCTTTTATCTAGAGCTTGTTTACTCCTTCCCTGTTATTTTATTTTGGTTCCGTATATACTATTATTGTATTGAATTTTTTTAGTTGTCTATTGCTACAAATATGTTTTTATGCTATTAGAGAAAGGATATTTTTCTCCCTTTTGTTATATAGTTTCCTTTCTGTTAAAAAAAGAGAATGCATAGTAATACGATAATTTTCATGCATTTTAAGATCGTTTTGACCACTAAGTAGTCCAATCTCGAAATATAGCGATGTGACGACCGCCCATAACCCATGCACTATAAAAGAAGAATAATGCACTGAAAAGTGTGCATGACAACTATGGACGATCATCAAAGTAGGTAAACATCATTGGAACTTGTCGTGGAACTCATAGCGCAAGGATAAAATGTAGTATAATATATATACAACAGGTATCATTTGTGAAGTAGAAACTCTAAACTTTCATAACAACGAGAAAGTAATATCCATACACCTGGATAACAATAATAGTGTTTATACAATTTGCCTCACTATAATGCTCAGAGAAGAAAAACGAACATCGAAAACAAAAATACTATATAGTAAGAGAGATAGTACGCTAGCCTCATGCTCGCCCCCAAACAGCTACATCGTCCTCACTAAGCTATCACCTACCACCTAGTCTGCCCATCCAAACAATCAGATGAACAACCCAAGGTAATAAGAGGGAAACATAAAACCTTGAGTGAGACAACAGTCTTAGTGAGCGGTAAAGCAGCTAACAAACATCATCAATAAAGTATATTAGAATAGGTAGATAAAGAATTAATCTACCAAAATCCCCGAGAAGTACTCACAACTTCCTTCCCACCTCTAACAGTGATAGCCTTTACGATCCATACATCCAATAGAAACAACAATTCAGCCATGGCAATCAGAAAAACCATTCATTCATACAACATATAGTTATGTCTCATGAAAACCAACCTAATTGAACTTGGCATCCCTCAAGCATAAGCCCCAAAGGCCAAAACCAATATCAGACAAGCACCCAAAGTACACCTTATTCAAAGTCAGATAATCTTCGTGAGATGGTACAACAAATACAACCAAGTATTCTAACGTCCATGACTAACTCTGGCTGTCACCGCCAACCTTGCTTTGAAACCATTGTTAATCGTATGACGGGCTAAACAATTTGCCATCAATTGTCAAGGACCATACTAGACGCCCCGGTTCTAGCAAAAAAAACCCCACAGGCTATACAAAACACATATCTGGGCCATACATGACACCTATGGTACTCGACCTATAACCGGTCTTTCAATCGTACCCCTGCTTTGAGCTCGTTAGAACCTACAACAACGATAACTCCTCGGCCTTCTCATCTCTAGTCGTTATCAATTATGACTATTCATAAGCTCAGAACACTTTGGAGCAACCACTTCACACGAATTCAATACATCCTTGAGTCATCTCCACATTCATTGCATATGACGAATAGTGAACAAATCACATCACCTCGAACATCCTTATCTGGTGTTTGCTCCAAATTTGGGATCAAACACCAAAGGTGTAAATACTACACTTCACCTATTCGGTAAGAATATGGAACCGCGAAATCGCAAAATAAACGGATAAAAGCAAGTAAGAACACAAAAGAATTTTTATAGTGGCTCGATTCTCTATGAATCTACATCCACTTTCAATCAATTCTCATTATGATATTCAAGCTTACAACATGTGAGTTACAATCATTTCTCTCTCTCTTTTCCTTCTTTATGATCCAATTCCACTTGAATTTGGTGAAGAAAATGAAGAGATCTTTTAGCTTTGTGATGAATCTTCAATCACTTGTGTGCTATGATCCTTTCTCATGATCTTCATAGATTTCATAGCGAATTAACATTCAATTTAGGCTTTGGAGAAGGTTACAGAAGATATGAAATTGCTTGAGAGATTCATTATGTAGCTTGAATGAGATTGAAGGAGTTTAGATTCAATTGTAGAAAGCTCTCATGATCATTGATTTGGATTTCATCTTCACGAAGTTAGAAAAGTGTTGATGAATCCATAGAAGCCATTAGAGAAGTTGTAGATGAGCTTTGAATTTGATGGAGTCTCCATGTAGGAATGAATTTTTGGTCCCCTCTAAATGAATTATGGGGGGTATTTATAGGTGATTTTAGCCCGGGTGGCAATTCTGTAATTATGGAGAAAAACGACATGACTCACTTCGACATGACTCAATCCGACATGACTTAATTTCACCATGGATTATCTTGAACCCCATGACTCATTTCTTGCGACATAAAGCCTCAGCCATTAATACCGCGATATGGAGTATTTAATTCTTGCGGATTGAGTTGGAAGGCTTGTCTTAAGTATGATGTAATGCCTTACAACATGAACGATGTTAAATCCCCATATTATTGAATATGTACGGAATGTTATGAAATGATTTGCGACATGCACTATGGGTTGATATGGCATGAGTTAGGACCTTTGAGATATGCGACATGAATGCTTTTCTTCACAATGGCCTGCGCTTCGCTCAATTATTCATGTAAATACAGCTGGGATCCTTACTTTACAGCTGTCATCACGTTTAAGGGATGGCCTGCAAGCCGACATGTATATATTGTCGACGACCCATGAGAGTGCTAAACAATTTGGGCATGTCGTATTGTGGCCTTAACTGCACGCCATCATAATACCAAGTTGTATGCCGTGTACCCAAGTGTCTTCTGAAGGACCAAAGAATCACTCTCCATCCGTATTGGCTACGTGTTCTTCAATACTAACAGCAGCTAGCGTTGATTCTTTTCATTCCACGTGCCCTCTATTGTCTCAATCCAATACCGTGTATAACACTTTGATACATATACGTTTTAACACCATGCGGCATGAATTGAGTTGAGTAAACATTTTGATTCATGCCGTGAATGGCCTATATTCGATAATTGAGCATGAGATGACTTACGGCATGCCAGAATGACTCGCAAATTGCTTATCCCTATGCCGCCATGTCAGCTCCTTAAGCACATAGTCCACATGAGTTTACTCCATGTCGCTTCCACATCTTAACCCCATATTGTCAATGACTTGAATAACTCTTTATTATCAACTACTTGACGTAGTGCACATGCATGTCGTGACACGACATGAGGTTTAACCATTTCGGTGTGAATGCTTCGAGCCATGGATTAGGACGCCTTGGACTTATGTCGTGTTAATGACTTACATCTGTATCATGGAAACGGCTTGGAACCATCTCGCGCCAGCGACTTAAAATCATGTCGTGTGGATGACTGCATGATCCATGTTGTAGAAACGACTTGAGTCAGTTGTGCGGTGTGTCGTCGTCTATGAATACTTCTTAGTTCAGAATCGTGTTCTAAGAACGGGGTTAACATTTGCCCCTCGAAGCTTGTATTTCTTGCTTGCGAGAAATGCGGGCTTCGAAATAAACATAATTTGCATTGGGATTTGGTCATAGCTTTTTGTTTGCTATGAAAAATTGTGTCTTCGAATTTGTAAACTTTATGCCACCAGTTCTGTAATCAAAACAAATAGTTGACGATTTTGGACTTATACTTCACTATCGGTCGTCCTTATCGATAGCGGATTAGTTTAATCGTTAGAAAATGAATTATAGCGAATTTTACTTTGAATTGAATAACGCGTCTGCATAGAATTATTTTATCTAATGGTTCGTGACTCACTGAATACTGTCTGTACCCATACGATATTCAAATTCGAATTCACTTTTAACGGTTAGAATCAACTAATCGACTAAAGCCAACGTGGATTTCAAACGCTATTGTTTCAGTGACTAATATGATGGTGTACGATATTTCTTATTCGAGAAACACGTATCCCAGATACTTTTTGGTTCCCTTTCGGAGAAGACTTGGATATTTGTGCCTATGTTTTAGGGAGTCGTTATCAGTCTTCTCCACATGAAGTATTTTGGATTCCATACCCGTGTTTGGGCTAAAATTTAACACTTGTCGTGTCTGAGATTTTCAGACACTACGCAAGTTAAGCGGTTAATGTTCAAACCCCGTTTGCAATTCAGCTTGATTGATTCAGTCATTTGGGGACTTTAGCCACTCAATTAAACTGATTAATCCAAGCATCGGTAATTTTAGAAGGAGTGCCCTTTGAAAGGACTTCGGTTAAGACCCCAATTTTTTGTCGTTATTGGATCAGGTGCTTCCTGATTCTAACGATCAATTGGGTGCCCCCGGAGAGGTCTTTGGTTAGAACCCAATAATCCACCGTGTCTGAAATGATCAGATGTCACGTGAACTAATTAGAAGTCTGACATTCTTCACATCTGAAGTAATCAGATGTAATGCAAATGGATTTTCATTCTTTATGTCTGATCATATCAAATGCTATGTAAATGGATTTTCATTCTTCACGTTTGATCATATCAAATGCTATGTAAATGGATTTTCATTCTTTACGTTTGATCATATCAAACTCTACGCAAATGGATTTTCATTCTTCTTGTTTGATCATATCAAATGCTACGTAAATGGATTTTCATTCTTCACATTTGATCATATCAAACACTACGCAAATGGATTTGATGGCTGTTATATCATTTCACAGGGCGGCCGTCAGTCCCTTTGTCGGATGCTCGACTTAGCATGCTATTCTGGTTTAGGAATTGAAGCTCTGAACCTCCCACTTAAGGAAGTGCCCCTTCGATAAAAGTTTCAGCTCTCGTGCTTGTTTGTCGTGGCGCTTGCTCGCTATTTGAATCTTTGCAACCTTCCCATTTACTTTTCAAGGCAGTTCTTTTCCTACTTTGCATTGTACATGTTGATATTTACAACATTCGGATCTTGAGTTAGCGTTGTTGGGGTCGCGATGTTCAAGAACAAGTGCTCAATAAATGGCCTGCAATATGAAACCATCGTTTAAGAAAGCTTTGATTTGACATATAACTTTACGAGCAGGAAATTCATTCAAACAGACATGCTCTTAGTCATAGAGCTAATGTTCAGTGCATCACTTGCAGATTATTACAAACTGTTTACATAAAGTTTTGAATATAACAGAAAGTGAAGCGCGAAATAAAGCATGAACTAAAGCGAGAAATAGAGCATGAAGTAAAGATGTAGCAACGTTGATCGCTTATTCCAGGCCATTGGAATTGGAGCACCATCAGCGGTTATCAGTTGATGATCAGTCTTGGCATGATTTGAGCAGAGGCTATATTGCTTGGACCAGACTGATCATTTGATGCCCCTTGCCCCTGGGGAGCAGTAGAAGGATTCGTGGCTTGTGGATTCTTTACATACTGCTGTAACCTGTTTTTCCTGATCAATTCCTCAATGAGGTTCTTCAGGTGCCGGCACTCGTTGGTGATATGACCAGGTTGGTTATGAAATCTGTAGAATTTCCCCGAGCTTGTTGCCTTGTTACTTATCCTTATCGGATTTGGCTCTGCATACTCTTCAGAATTCTTTGTTGCAAGACAGATATTTTCATGAGCGTCATTCAAAGGCGTTAGCTCTGATGAGTTGAAAAGGCGAGACTTCTTATTAGTCTTGTTGTCGTTCCCATCATTGGTTCGCTTCTGTCCCTGATCATTCTTTTGGTTAGATTGGACAGCTATATTTTTAAAAGCTTCAAGGAGTTGATTGCCATCAATGACCTGAAGGGGTATAGGGTTGTCGTCTACTCTCATGTACTCCTCTGCTTTCTTATAGAACTTGTCAAGCGTGGTCGGTTCCTTCATCTTTATCCATCTTCCGAATTCGCTTGTTTTGTATATAGCATCGAGTAAAGCCATGAGAATTATGCGTGGCTCTGGATTCCTCACTTCAGACAAGGCAACATTGAATCGACTGAGGAAGGCTTTGACAGTTTCCCCTGGATTCTGCTTCATTGATGAAAGTTTTATAGCATCCTTGGCTTTGGTAGCGTACAAGCGGAACTGCTCCTTGAACTTTTTGGTCAGGTCAGAGAACCAATCAATGGATTTGGGTGGAAGCTTTGTGAACCATAGTGATGCGACACCTTCTAAGTAGAGAGGAAAGTACATGCATCTAATCTCATCGGCTGCACTCATATGCCATTCATATTTGAATTGGAAGTAGTTGGGATCAACGAGGCCGTTGTACGGAGGCAAAGTCGGTGGATTGAACTTCTTCGGACATTCTACTTCGAGGATTCTTTAGGTGAACGGAGTCCTATCGGGAGAGAAGTCCCATTCTCTTTCATCGTCTTTGCTAGCTCGATTCTTTTTCATGGCTCGTTCTATCATGTCCGAGATATATTCTTCAATGTTATGATGCTCTGTGAAGCTGAGTTCTTTACCAAGCGTTCGTCTAGGCATATGATCTCGATTAGAGAGCTTAGGCCCTTTGCCTTCTCAACGAAGAGGTGCCCCCGTGATAGGATTAGTGGCTTTTCAAGCGTTCACTTCGGAAGGGACCTTAACTTTTGATCTCAAATTCTCGATGTTAGCTTTATCCCTGTCACTTGCCCAATCATAATTGTCTTCCATATTGTCGTTGCGGTTATGACCGAAAGCGGGCGATTTATCATTCTCCTCGAGATCCACATGCACTTTTGAAGGAGCTGGATTTGATCGAGCATTAAGAATGGTGTCTAGTTTCTCCATCATCATTTTAGTAGAGGCATCCACTCAGTTGTTGACATTGGCAATAGCGGCTTTCAATTCATTTCTAGTTACACCGGCTCCACTTTCCAAGTTTTCGCCAATTTCAAAGTGGTTTGTGAGCAGTGTTTCTTCGTTAGCGACATTACCGGCATTTCCGACATCTTTACTTACGATCTTCTTTGATTTAGCCATAACTTCGGAGAAGAATGCGGTTTAGAGCTTTAATGCAAGGATCTCAACTTTGGGAGAGTGTGAGAGAAGGTAGGAGATGCGAACGCGGCCCCACAGTGGGCGCCAAATGTTTGCTCCAAATTTGGGATCAAACACTAAAGGTGTAAATACTACACTTCACCTATTCGGTAAGAACATGGAACCGCGAAATCGCAAAATAAACGGATAAAAGCAAGTAAGAACACAAAAGAATTTTTATAGTGGTTCCACTAGCGGTGCGTGGGGAAGGGGTGCTTCACGAGTGGGTCGGTTCGGAGGGGTGCGATCTGATCCGGTTCCTGCACAATTTTCCTATAACTTTTCCAGCGACTGTTTTATGCCATAGGACGGTGTTTTGGACCATTCTAACTGTTCTACGCAATCATAAATCATACCAAACATTCATAGCATCATATAACATCAACCATAAACACCAATATGATAAATAGCTATGTCAAAAGTTGATCAAACATAACCAAAACACATATTTTCCCCTTAATCATGCTTAACCATAACTAATGATAGGATTAGCAAAACATATCCAAATTAACCCAAATTTCTAACAGAGGCTTAAAATAATATTTAAGAATTTCTAAACATTTTTACAGAATTTAATCATGTATGATTTTGTTAGTTAGCACTAATCACCTCTAATTAGCCGTAATTAGTGAAAAACAATGCAAATCACTACCTTAGCCAAAATATAAACTCAGATCTAAAATGATTCTTTAAATGGCATGAATTCCAATGCACACAGCAGCGTTTGCCTCTAATTTGATGTTGATTTGCCTTGATTTGAAGCTAATTAGCTTAAGCCTTGATTAGAGAGCGATTTGGGATGAAATTAGAAGGTGGAGGCCATTGTAAGGGTTTCTAAGAGGTAAATGGCGGCTAGAAAACTGAAATAGAATGAAAACCTAACTCATTTCAGCCTCCCCTTAACCCTAATCCCAAAATGGGTTATGGGCCCATCTGCATTACCCAAATCAACCCACTTAAGTAGTTTTTCACCTTCTAAACATTGTTTCAGCTATATCTCCAAAATGGTGAGTCTGTTTGGCTAATGTGACCACTCTATGAAAACATAAACCATCATCCGACTCCAATGGAGGTGGTTTCAAATCAAAAATCCTTACCAATCAAAAGTTATGGCCAAAACAAGATCAGCTAGGCGCAAAACGGTCATATAAAAATCAGTAAAAATCGTGAAGATGAGAAATGACCCCAATAGTCGTTCCGCAAAGTTACATGACGATACGACATCATATAAAATAAAATAAATATTCTATGTTCCTCCGATGCGTAGAATGCGGGTCGTTACACTCTCCCCCCTTAAGAAATTTCGCCCCCGAAATTCCTCAACTAAGGAACAACCAATGGGTCCCACATGCCTACCAACCATACCTCACAATCAAACATACAAAACAAACAAAACAAACCTATCCTAGCATGTGGAAAGACTAAATCGAAATGAAAACCTTACCAGGCAAAGAGTTCTTGATACGTCTCCTTAATGCTCTCCTCTGTCTCCCAAGTACAGTCATTCTCATCCCCGCCCACTAAACCTTGACTAGATTCACCGCTTTCCTTCGAAGTTTCTTCCTATCGCGCTCGACAATACGAATCGGGGTGAGGTTCCCAACCGCCTCAAGTTCTACTTCAATATCATCCAACGGATCAGGCAAAATAGCCACATTGGGGTCGTGCACGAATTTCCTTAACTGGGAAACATGAAATACGTTATGAACTCCCGCCACGTTGTCCGACAACTTAACTTTATATGCTAAATTCCTAACTTGTTCGAGAACTGGGAATATAAGTTATTAACATTGGAAAACATTTTCAATTTCTATTTGTAAACTTCTAATTAATCAAATCGTTCCATCTTTTATACTTAGACAATATTTTTGTTTTCATTTGGAAAAATGTTTCCAAACCCTTTTATTGGATGAACCCGATGTTATAAAATCACCGTGACTATATTTAACTCATTAATCATTCATTTATCGTATCACTTACCAATCTCGCTACCGAACCTGAACCATTCCACAGTTAACCATGATGTCAATTGAGTTGGGGTATAATTACCTCTCAGACCTTAACTGAACAACATTCCCAACTACAAGATAGACAAGCCTCACAACTTGAAATAGAACATTGCTTCCGCGACTCTTAGATTCAATTTAAGAATCCCCTTCCTTTACGAAAAATATTGATTATAACAAAAGCATCATAATCCCTGCTTTTGGAATATTCAAATTCAAAATGTCACTTAAATTCATTAAGCTAAACAATAAATAATTAAATAATTAATTAATTAAATAAATCTTAATTAAAATGGAAATTAGATAGTACTTTCTCATATTCGATATAATCGGATTTTCAACGTATAACCCTCTTCGGAATAATCTTCATTCAATTATCGTTCTGAACTTCAGAATAAATTTCCCAATTTAGGTTAACTCCGTTTCAAACTCATCTTTGAATTTATCACTTCAAATATTTACTAATCTTCTTTATAACTAGTTTAATTTGCAAAACATTTGTTGTTAACCATTATTCACCTTAAAACACGAATATTATTTCTTTAGAGAAATATGTACTCGTTTATTGAGTAAATCTTCATTTTTATAAATAAATACTCTTACAGGTTCAATCTTGTTTACCGCGTTATTTTATAAATTCATATTCTCGTTCTATCTCATTACGTTGTTTATAAGTCAACTTCTAGTTAAGTAATATCAAGTTTATAACTTAACCTCGATTACATATTCTATTATAAACTACTGGTTTTAAACCAAATATTTACTATCTTATCCAATTCTAAATTATATAATATGTAATTTTTAAAAATAAATTAGTTAAACCATTCGACATAATTGAATTCTAGCTACAAATCCTTATGGAGTTTATTTCAATTCTACTTACATTTCGAACGTCGAAATAGAATTCATCGTTTCCTTTGAAATGATTTCTCATTTCCTCTTTTAAATTCATTCCTATATTTCCAAAATATTTTAACAGTAATTATTCCAATTTGCCTTAGATATCATTTATAAATCAAACTACTTGTTTTAGTACAATTAAAACAAGATACCGTATTCTAGCTCAATCAAGATTAAACTCTATTACTTAAAAATAATAAATAATAGATTTCCTCTTTAAAAATTAGTTTCTTATCCAATATGTTTTACGATATCTCAATATCAGTTATTCTAGGGCCAGTGTGATACAACATCCCGAACAAACTATAATCAATAACAGATTATTATTTTTTATTGCATCATATAATGCAATATATGCAAAACACAATATAATTGTTGAGGAATCCAGTCGGATTCCTCCGACCTATTTCCCTGCATTCACAAATGTTCGTCACATAAATAACCTTAAATGAAATATAATAATAACAGCATTAATATTCCGTCAATGTTTTATGTATAGAACTATATAAATTATTTCAACCAATTCAACCAAAAAACCATCACACAACATTCACCCATTATTTATCGATATTAAATAATGTTTATAATGTTATAAAAAAGAGAAGAGTTAGCGAGTTTACTCACCTTAGTCGTTAATAATTGAAAAACGATTAACGTCGGTACATCCGATCAGGCGTTTAATTTCGTCTAAAACTGTAACGAGCTCCAAACCAGTTTCATAGCTAACCAGCTTTCGTATGATTTCGACGAATTAGACCCTTCAAAATTCTTAATGAGCCCAGCCAAATCATTTTTGCACTGGGCCCAATTTAACAGTTCTTCCCCATTCCGTTCTGAAATCCGCCCGTACGAACAGTATCAACATCTATGAAAGCATCCACCCAGTTTCCACTCTGTATACTATATTTCTCTTTTCAAAATATTTAGCCTCACTTATTTTAACTGGCCCACACCTTCACACCAAATATTCTACAAGCTCCTACAAATATTTATTCACTATTTCATGATGGCAAATGCCAGCTTCTCTTTCACGTTCAAACAATCACCACTCCACCGAAAAATTTTGCACCCTCACGTCAACGATTCTCCTTCCTCCCCAATACCACCTGCACATACCAAAGACCCCACCTAAAACAACCGTAACTCAAAATGTAACCATATCAGCATCATTTGGTTTTCAAAAGGTCCAACATCACTCGTGAGAGCATGCACCAGTTTCTTCTCAACACGTCCCTAGCTCCTTCATGTATTTTACCACCATCCTTGTCGATATTGAATCCTTCCTCCTCATCACGTCCTCTACCATGTGAGCACCACTTCTTTAACAGCTAACTCAACGCAAGAGCTCCCTCCCTTCTCACGTTGTCCACTGCAAGTTCCATCTACATCCGCCATTTCTACTGTGCCCCATGTTAAATTACCATACCATAAAACCCCGCTGCCATCAGTAACTCCGTACAACTTCTTCACTACTTCCAACAACACCACTTTAAATAATACGAACTCCATCTAATAATACCATCCGCAAACCAACCTCACGTATCACCTTACTGATGTCCCTCCCTCCATATACTTCTCTACACTCCAGCGCCAATGTCTTGAACTCAATCTCACCTGTTCTCTCCACTCTTAAGGCCGACTTCGAATGCTAAATCCTTACAGTCCACCACCATGCTTGAATCCGTGACCCGTCCCACTGCCAGAAAAGATCACATGAATCGAGCAAGCAGTTTCTTTCTCACAGTATATTTTTAAAGAAGAGTTTGGATTCTGTTTTGAGTTGCCATGGATTTTTGATGGTCACGAGATTGGTTTTTTTCCATTACTATCTGAACGAAAGGTTGCGACTTAAATAGCTGAGTGAAAATACCAAATAATAACAAATGTTGTTTTTAGTCATACACGGTAGGCCATATTTTCCTCATACAAGCTCAGCTGAGGGGCATGGTCTGCATTATTTAAGTTACTTCAACACAAAGAAAAAGGCGTAGCTTTTTATTAGATGTAAGAATGGGACAACCCAGACATGTGTGATATTAAATGTATAGAATTGAAATTGGATACTCATATATGTGAAAGATTATCCACTGTCGGTTGTTAAGGTAAGTTTCTGAAATGAATGTAAATATCATGGCCTTCTTTTCGACAAGCTGTTTACTTTCTTTTCATTTAATTTGATTAGAAACTTTAGGATTTTTTTTAGATTTTATTTCATATCTGGTCAAAGAATTCCGCTGTAGTTGGCATGATTTTTATTTTTCTTTATCGGAAAGGTTTGGATATACATCTAAGAGCTTCAGTACCTTTTGTTTCCCCTGTTTTGCTACAGACCCAAATATGTATTAGCCATGTTCATCGCATATAATTACAGGGAGATGGTACCTTACTTGAAACAGTAAATGGGTAGATGTACATCTCAAAAGGGATTTGAAATTCAGAGTGGCATTATTGAAAAGTATAATCATTTTATAAGTCAGCTTAGTATTGCAATGTAGCATAGAACTGTGAACACATACATAAAACTAGCTAAAGCTTGAATCAAGGAACAGTAACAGACAGGGGTGATCTGTCCTAACATTTTGTATTTTAATTCATTGGTGCACGCATTGTTATATTGAAATTGAGGTTCATTGCATTTAAAATCCGAATGATCGAATTCATCCCCGTGGTCCTGGATTCTATTTTAATGTTTGTATGATGCAAGTTTATATCAGGGGTTAATGTCATTTGCCAAGTAAAATTTGGTGCAAAGATTTCTTAGGGAGAAAGTTAGACTGTGCATCAACACTAGACGTGCATATATATATATATATATATATATATATATATATATATACACACATACATACATATTCAAGTAGATTAGTTGGTTTAAATTATAAAGCTAAGCGTATCTCGATATGAAATACTCCGTTCACGTGCAGCCTATTACAGACAAAAAATAAAAATACCATTTAAATTATTAAACCCATAACTAAATTAATTAATTATTAAATCGCTGAAATTGTGGGACGTTACATTCCTTCCCCCTTAAAAGAATTTCGACCTCGAAATTACTAAAGTAGGAGAAATACTACATTCCCTATTTCTTGGTAAAAATCTTTTGTTTTACCCCTTATCTTTAGTTTCAATTGAACTAATTAATTTCAATTTAAATATTAATTTATTTTTATTAACGAATCTTTCCAATGATTCTGAAAATTTTCTAACACCTTAAATTTCCAAGAAATTTTGCCAGCATCTTTTCTGCACGGCTCAATTGGTAGAACTACAACTTGCCTCCCTAGGCCTTCTCTAATCCAAAAGAAAATCAAGTGGTCAAGCGGCTTGCCAAATGGACACGTAGAATTCTCATATCCAATATAAATATAAACGTTTACCTTTTTGTCGGGCATTAAACTCTATTTATGCCATTTACTATCACTTTACCATATATCCAGGCATCCTTGGTTGATCTCCAATCAATTCATCTTCAAACCAATCCTTTCATTTTTACCAAGCCAATATTTCATTTCAAATTCCAATTCCAAATGATCATTCAACAATCTAATTCCATAACCAAGCTCGGTTCCAATCCAAAATCTTAATCAATTACTTCACCAAGTTAAATTCTATTTTAATACAATTTCCACCTAACTGGCTACAATTCAATTCCAATTTTATGTCAATACCATTTCCCATCAAATATAATTTTCATTTAACCGGTTTCAGTTAAATTTCAATTTTCTATTTCGTCTCAAAAATTCACTTTATTTCCTTAAATAAATTTTTATTCCAATATTATAGCTTTATCCTATATTCTTGTTTTTAATTCAAACAATTTCCTAGGAGTTATAAATAGCTCAACCCTTTTCCAAAATCATATACTACTTTTAGAAATTTCAAAACAACTTGTTTTTCTCAAAACAATTCAAAATCTTTGGTAGTAATCCGTCACTTTGAAACTCGAAAATGAACACCGATGAATTCCGGATCATCATCGGAATTATTTTCCAGCAACCCAATTGAATTCTATCAACACCTTCATTTTGAAATTACTTCAGAATATCCATTATAATACCTGGAAAACATATCCAAAATCTCCCAAGATTTTAAAATCCCAATATATAATCCAAAATTCAATTCAAATACTTTTCAATTTCCTAGAGTTTTAACTCCAATGCTGGTTTTATCTTCAAACTCAATTTATCTGATTTTTTATATTATACTTATACAAATTTCGATTGGTTATTTTCATAACCAGCTCAATTATAATTTTTTGTTCGATTATTAAAACGATCAACACATCCAATATACTATAATAATATTAAGATATATACTTCTTTTATATCAAAATATATTTTGGGTAAAATAACTTCATTTACCCAGCTTTTAAAACGATATTGTGTCGAATAACTCTATTCAAGGGTTTAGAAACACCTATTTATACAGTTTGTGTTACTGTATCAACTAGAATTCATAAATCACTCGACAAACCAATCAGCACAATATAAAACAGTTTTTATATCAATTTACAAATAGGCGCTCATATATATACACTCAACTTATTCTAGGGTACTACTGACCCTATCACTAATGAGTAAACCCCCACCAAAGCCTTGGTGTTCGCTCAACCTAAGCTCTGATACCAACTATGATGGCCCGAAAATCCATACCATCTGAGCTAACTAATACAACACTCGTCCAACTCAAATAATATAGAAATATGAATCATTAGAGTTAAAGAGAAAAGAAAAGATAGCATCAGAACATCAGAATCTCACAGCGGACTGAACAAAATATATTATATAACATAACTTTGAAATACAAATCTGTTTTGTATATACATACCATATCAGAGTACAACATAACATTTGATATAGCAGAAATAACTCTAAATAACTAACGGTGAAGCCTCCTGCTTCAAGCTCCTCCAAGTGTATCTTTAAAAGCCTGAAACACTTGACCGCCCGTACAAATTTGGGTATCCAAGAGTTTAGGAAAAACAAAACAAAATAAACTCTGGGTCAGTCATGGGACTGGTGTGAGTAAACTCCAACCATATTGTTTAACTATGAAAATCCTTTTGAAAGGAAGAGTAATAGTAAGACCAGCCTACACATAAACACGAACAGTTTTTACCTTACTATAATCCAAACCATTTTGATATCAAAATCCAGTGATATTATAATAATGTCTAATCAAAATACATAACTAATTAGTACAACGCTTGCATCTCACGCTCTACATATATGGTATAAAAATCAAAAACCGCAGGGCACATATTGGAGATTGGATTCCAACTATGACAAGGTATGAGACTACCTCCCGATCAGTGTACTCTAGAGGAGATACGCCGGGGTTCAATAAGAACGTCTTGCAACCTGGCCACACATGATCGCCCACTCATTTAGCTTGAGTGTAGCGAATATATTGTCACCTACGGTTGTTGTCCATCCAACCGTAATCCGAAGATACAGAATTGATGGAAGAAAAAATATGAATTTTCTCTAGATTGGTGACAATACACCCTGCTTGGGTATGACCCAACTAGCCATGATGCCTGCCTGATTTTTGTCATTTCCCAGTTGTGAGGCTAGAGGCTACATCTATATTCAAAACATATGGCCACTATTCACTTTGAATGCCACATCGTCAAACCAGTCAAATCACTAGTTGATCTTCCTAAAAATATTACGAGTATAAAAGCTAAGAGAAACGAATTCCTCCGCCACCCGACATAATATCCTGAAAAGATCGTCTTATGTGATCAATTAGGAATACTCTGTCAGACATTCGTCCATACAAGTTTTCCGGGGAATAGACAAACAGAAAACACTTTTCTAGAATAGAATGACCCTTGCATTTCACTCCGTCTTCAACTATCTTTAGTATAATCTAATTCGCAACGCTTATGCCTATACGAAGTGGTTTTCGGATAATAAATCCAACCGGTCTCCCCCTATTAACAACGATGGTCGAAATATCTTTAATAGACGGTGAAGTAACTATCAAAGGAAACAAACATCCATTCAAACAATCACTGGCCCTTTTTAATTAATATCCATATATCTCCCAACTTTCCATATCTTTCTGGATATATCTAAAAACCCGTTTCACTTTCACTTCTTGGAAAACATTTCTAATCACAAACTCTTATTCTTCCTTGTTCCAGAAAAATATACGTTATTAACTTCCAAAACATTTCCATTTTTCTCCTCATCTCTTATCTTCTATACTTAGAAAATATAAGTTATTAACACTGGAAAACATTTCCAATTTCTATTTGTAAACTTCTAATTAATCAAATCGTTCCATCTTTTATACTTAGACAATATCTTTGCTTTCATTTGGAAAAATGTTTCCAAAACCTTTTATTGGATGAACCCGATGTTATAAAATCATTGTGACTATATTTAACTCATTAATCATTCATTTATCGTATCACTTACCAATCTCGCTACTGAACCTTAACCATTCCTCAGTTAACCATGATGTCAATCAAGTTGGGGTATAATTACCTCTTAGAACTTAACTAAACAACAATCTCAACTTCGAGATGGTCAAGGCTTACAAATTGAAATAGAACATTTCTTACGCGACTCTTAGATTCAATTTAAGAATCCCCTTCCTTTACGAAAAATATTGATTATAACAAAAGCTTTATAATCCCTGCTTTTGGAATATTTAAATTCAAAATGTCACTTAAATTCATTAAGTTAAACAATAACTAATTAATTAATTAATTAAATCCTAATTAAAATGGAAATTAAGTAGTACTTTCTCAAATTCGACATTGTCGGATTTTCAACGTATAACCCTCTTCGAATAATCTCCATTCAATTATCGTTCTGAACTTCGGAATAAATTTCCCATTTTAGGTTAACTCCATTTCAAACTCATCTTTGAATTTATCACTTCAAATATTTACTAATCTTCTTTATAACTAGTTTAACTAGCAAAACATTTGTCGTTAAACCATTATTCACCTTAAAACACGAATATTATTTCTTTAGAGAAATCTGTACTTGTTTATCGAGTAAATCTTCATTTTTATAAATAAATACTCTTTTAGGTTCAATCCTGTTTATCGCGTTATCTTATAAATTCATATTCTCATTCTATCTCATTACGTTGTTTATAAGTCTACTTCTGGTTATGTAATATCAAGTTTATAACTTAACCTCGATTACATATTCTATTATACACTATTGTTTTTAAACCAAATATTTACTATGTTATCCAATTCTAAATTATATAATATGTAATTTTTAAAAATAAATTAGTTTTAAACCATTCAACATAGTCGAATTCTAGTTTCAAATCCTTATGGATTTTATTTCAATTCTACTTACATTTCGAACGTCGAAATAAAATTCATCATTTCCTTTGAAATGATTTCTCATTTCCTCTTTTAAATTCATTCCTATATTTCCAAAATATTTTAACATTAATTATTCCAATTTGCCTTAGATATCATTTATAAATCAAACTACTTGTTTTAATACAATTAAAACAAGATACCGTATTTTAGCTCAATCAAGATTAAATCTATTACTTAAAAATAATAAATAATAGATTTCCTCTTTAAAACTTAGTTTCTTATCCAATATGTTTTACGATATCTCAATATCAGTTATTTTAGGGCCAGTGTGATACTACATCCCGAACAAGCTATAATCAATAACAGATTTTTTTATCGCATCATATAATGCAATATATGCAAAACACAATATAATTGTTGAGGAATCCAGTTGGATCCCTCCGGCCTGTTTCCCTGCATCCACAAATGTTAGTCACATAAATAACCTTAATTTTGTATCAATATGAAATATAATAATAACAGCATTAATATTCCATCAATGTTTTATGTATAGAACTATATATATTATTTCATCCAATTCAACCAAACAACCATCACACAACATTCAACCATTATTTATCGATATTAAATAATGTTTATAATATTATAAAAAGAACAGAGTTAGTGATTTTACTCACCTTAGTCGTTAATCGTTGAAAAACGATTAACGTTTGTACATCCGATCAGGCGTTTAATTCCGTCTAAAACTGTAATGAGCTCCAAACTAGTTTCATAGCGTAACCGGCTTTCGTATGATTTCGACGAATTGGACCCTTTAAAATTCTTAATGAGCCCGCCTAATCATTTAAGCACCAGGCCCAATTTAACAGTTCTTCCCCATTCTGTTCTGAAACCCGTCCACACGAACAGTATCAACATCTATGGAAGCGTCCACCCAGTTTCCACTTTGCATACTATATTTCTCTTTTTAAATATTCGGCCTCACTTATTTTAACCAGCCCACACCTTCACACCAAATATTCCGCAAGCTCCTACAAATAATTATTCACCATTTCATGATGCCAAATGTTAGCTTCTTTTTCACATTCAAACAATCACACTCCACCGAAAACTTTTGCACCCTAGCGTCAATGATCCTCCTTCCTCCACAACACCACCTGCACATACCAAAGACCCCACCTAAAACAAATGTAGCTCAAAATGTAACCATATCAGCATCATTTTGTTTTCAAAAGGTCCAACAACACTCGTGAAAGCATGCACCAGTTTTTGCTCAACATGTCCCTAACTCCTTCATGTATTTTACCACATCCTTGCCGATATTGAATCCTTCCTCCTCATCACGCCCTCTACCACATGAGCACCACTTCTTTAACAGCCAACTCTACGCAAGAGCTCCCTCCCTTCTAACATTGTCCACTGCAAGTTCCATCAGCAACCGGCATTTCTACTGTGTCCCCTGTTAAATTGCCATACCACAAAACCCCTCTGTCATTAGTAACTCCATACAACTTCTTCACTACTTCCAACTTCACCTCTTTGAATAATACAAACTCCGTCTAACAATACCATCCGCAAACCAACCTCACGTATCACCTTCCTGACGTCCATCCCTCCATATACTTCTCTACATTCCAGTGCCAGTGTCTTGAACTTGAGATCACCCTATTCTCTCCACTCTCAAGGCCGACTTTGAACGCTAACTCCTTACAGTTCACCATCATGATCGAAACCGTGACCCGTCCCATTGCCAGAAAACGATCACATGAATCGAGCAAGCAGTTTCTTTCTCACCGTATATTTTTAAAGAAGAGTTTGGATTCTATTATGAGTTGCCGTGGATTTTTGATGGTCACGAGATTGGTTTCCTTCCATTACTATCTGAAGGAAAGGTTGCGACTTAAATAGCTGAGTGAAAATACCAGATAAGAACAAATGTTGTTTTTAGTCATACATGGTAGGCCATATTTTCCTCATACTAACTCAGCCAAGGGGCATGGTCTGCATTATTTAAGTTACTTCAACGCAAAGAAAAGGGCGTAGATTTTTATTTGTTGTAAGAATGGGACAACCCAGCCATGTGCGATATTAAATGTATAGAACTGAAATTGGATACTCATATATGTGAAAGATTATCCACTGTCGACTGTTAAGGTAAGTTTCTGAAATGAATGTAAATATCATGGCCTTCTTTTCGACAAGCTGTTTACTTTCTTTTCATTTAATTTGATTAGAAACTTTAGGATTTTTTTTAGATTTTATTTCATATCTGGTCAAAGAATTCTGCTGTAGTTGGCATGATTTTTATTTTTCTTTATCGGAAAGGTTTGGATATACATCTAAGAGCTACAGTACCTTTTGTTTCCCCTGTTTTGCTACAGACCCAAATATGTATTAGCCATTTTCTTCGCATAAAATTACAAGAGATGGTAACTTGCTTGAAACAGTAAATGGGAAGATGTATATCTCAAAAGAGGTTTGAAATCCAGAGTGGCATTATTGAAAAGCATAATCATTTTATAAGTCAGCTTAGTATGACAATGTAGCATAGAACTGTGAGAGCATTCCCAGCAGAGTAGAGGGGAGGTGAAATGGGGAGGAAAGTGGAGTCGACGCTCTCCAGCAGTGGCGCGACGAGGGTGGGGAGCAGTTTGAAATGGCGACGCTCGCCATTTCAGAAATTTGAGCGTCGAGACCTAAACGGTTTCAAGAAAACCGAATAAGCCCTAAACGGTTTTCATAAAACCGTTTAAGCTCTAAACGGTTTTATGAAAATCGTTTAGGGGTTAATTTCGGTTTTTAATTACCCTTTGGTTTTATACGGTTATGTGAGAACCGTATAAAACATTGTTTTATTTTTTTTAAGGTAATACGCTTTTTGATGTGTTAATTTAATATGTGTGAATTAATTTTTAAATTCATGTAAATATAAGTTTTCAAATTAATTTAGAACATGGATTTCAATATAAATTACTTAAAACTAGTAAATTTTTTTTAATAACCCACAAAACAAGACACCCAACATAGAAAATTAAAATTAGGATACAACAAGCCAGAAATAGCAGCATAGAAAAAACAGAATTACAACCAACTTAGAAAACTAAAGCTAGGATACAACACACTCGAAATAGCAACATAGACTGTGTCTACATCTCGGAACTTCCTTCTTCTCCTTGATATCGTTTCTGCTGAGCCCTCAATATACGGTCTGTTTTTGCTAAAGCATACTGAAGAGCCTGTCCGGTCAAATGCGATATTTCCCTTAATAGAAACGCATCATCTTCTTTTTCCTTCAAACGTCTTTCACGTTTTTCTTTGTAAGCAGTTCTTTGTATGAGAGCTGTAGTTCTAGCGGCATCTTGCTGCAGTTGCATCTCCATTATCTGCAGCTTCTTATCTTTATGCTTTTCACGGTCTTCGTTGTTGGAGACGGATGCGAGTGATATATTACTTAACAACGAAGTTAGTTTATCACTAGACGACGCTAAATCTTTTGTTTCCTTATTTCTCAGCAGTGCTCTTTTGCTTGATTTTATTCCTTCTGGCCTTGTTTCAACCCCACCATACATCATTCCCGAATTTGGAGTCACAAGTGTACTGTTATTCCCATCCTCGTCTGTAGCTATAGGAGCTTCAACTGTATTTCCCGGTGATGAATCCACCGAAAGTCTAGAAGCTACATTTCTTAAGTTAGATTCTTCGGTGTCCACAAGATATACATCATCCATTTTGCATAGATTGGCCCAACGTGGACAAAAAGAAAGAATTTCCAATGCTGCATGAGCAATGAATTCAGTTTTACATGTGTCACGATATATGGTATCATAATCGTCCTTCAGATCTCTGAATGTTTGACCGCTTCTAAGCGAATCCCCCCTTAATGCTTTTATCCCTTTGTACTTGGTACACATATTATTCAAATTATACCATGCAGTCTTCGTGCTCTCAATTGATCTTCATGTCACGCATTCAGGATCTCCGTTGTATAAATCGTTAACCCTCTGGTAGAAAAACTTACCACCAGAACGGCCTTCAGCAACAACAGAAGCGTTTACCCATGCATTAGCTAACACTGTATAATCAGCTGCTTTCCATATTTTACCAGTAGCTACAGTTTTTTCCATGCTACTTTGAACGGGAGTATCTTTTGTTTTTCGCTTGGTGTAAGGCCGTTTGGCCTTGGCTTTCTCCGGTACATGGGCCGGAGCAAACATCTGTTGGTGTACGTTTTGATTATGAAGTTGGCCGTACATGGTACTGTACTGCTGGGTGAGGTTCATATGGTGGAGATATTGACTTTGTTCTGGAGATAGGAACGGGGATGGAATCATTGAGGGGTTGTCAGCTTGAGATAATAAATTAGTAAAATTACCAATGTTATCATCGGTATAGCCAGAGAAATTGTTGTTGTTGGGATCAGCCATTGTTGTTTGCTTAGAAGTGGATTTGTTTGTGAGTATAAGGAAAACAACCATACCTCCGTATCTATAAAGTAAAGGATGCGAGTATAAGGAAAACAGGGTAAGTTTACTTGCTCTGACCCTGTAATGTTGTATAACCAAACAAACTTTAATGATTCCCTTGAATGGTGTGATGCTTTACTTTACTTTACTCTACTTTACTTTACTTTACTTTACTTTACTTTGCTTTACTTTAACTTTTCTTTACTTTACTTTGCTTTGCTTTAACTTTGCTCTACCTATATTAAACGTTTGAATTGTAGTTTAACCACACACTTCGAAATGGCAAACGAAAACTGGACTGCTTCAGACTACGTTGTTTTGATAAAGGCGTACATTGAAGCAGACGTAGTACATATGGAAGAAGAGTTAGATCAAGATTTTTGGGCTACCCTCAATGATTTTTACAACTATCATACTAGGTGTAGAGTACAGAGGCCCAACTTAGCAACCAGAAGCGCCTTCTGCTTATTTACTACCGACTGTATGAATTACCGCAAAGTAATTGATGAGATAAAAAAGAATGGCGTCTTTCAGGAGAAACGGTCGACGTACGACTCACTCTATCTTTTCAAGTACCGTTCAAACTTCATCGGCCATGAAGCGTACGGGTTATGGTACAATCATATTATACAGTTTGAGTAGTATATTGTTATATTATGTGTCGTATTCAGTATGTATCGTTTGGTTTATGTGCCGTATTCGGTATGTGTTGTTTGGTTTATCGTTTGGTTTATGTGTGAATTCAGTATTGTTATAGTATGTATGTCGTATTCGGTATGTATCGTATTCAGTATGTATTGCTATATTATATCGTTTAGTTTATGTCTTGCTCAACTTACATTAAAAGTCGTGTTCAACTCACATTAAAAGTCGTGCTCCAATGACATTAAAAGTCGTGCTCCACTGACATTAAAAGTCGTTGTAACGACCCGCATTCTACGCATCATAAGATCGTAGAATATTTATTTCTTTCACATACGAAGTCGTATGGTCATGTAACTTTGGGGGACGATTACTGGGGTCATTTCCCATGTTCATGATTTTTCCCGATTTTTAAATGACCATTTTACCCCTAGTTGGCACTGTTTTGGCCATAACTTTTGACTGGAAAGGAATTTTGACCTGAAACCACTTTCATTGGCTCCGGATGATGGTTTCTCTTTCCGTAGAGTGGTCACATTAGTCAAACGGACTCACCGTTTGGGAGATATGGCTGAAACAAGTTTCAGATGGTGAAAAACAGCTTAATTGGGCTTAACCGGGTGATTAGCAACTAGGCCCAGAGGGGAATTTCGGGTTTAGAGGTATAGGAGGACTGATTAGGGTTAGGTTATCACTTTCATTTCAGTTTTGAGCCGCCACAAACCTTCTTGAGACATTAGTGATGGCTTCCATCCTCTAAAACCACCCCAAAACACATTTTTAGTGAAGATTAAGCCTAAACTACATCAAAACAAGGCCAAATATCAACAAAGCAAGGTTGGAGCTGCTGCTATACATAGGAATTCAACCCAAACAGAGAATATTTCAGATTTGGTGTTTTATTTTGTGGCCAAGGTGAGTGATTAGCTTGCTTTTACACTAATTACGGTTAATTAGGGGTAATTAGTGAAGATTAGCGAATTTATACGTAAATAAATTCTGGAAAAATTCCTAAAATTCTAAAATAATGTTTTAAGGCTCTATTAGAAATTTGGGTTAATTTTGACGTGTTTTGCTAATTGTATGCTTAAACATGATTAAGAGGGATTTAGGGAAAATGAGGGGTTCTAGCTATGTTTGATTCATTTTAATCTATCAAATTGTTGTTATGGTGTTTGCAATTGATGTTATATGTTGCTATGACAGTTTGACATGAATTGTGATTGATTAGAATAGTTAGATTGGTCGAAGACGCCGTCGTATGGCGCAAAACAGTCGCTGGAAAGTCAGTGCAGGAAAGTACCTGAACCGGATCAGATCGGATGGGAGGCCCGAACCGAACCGTTGTGAAGTCGTCCCTACGAACCGCTTGTGGTGATGGAGACCGATCCGGACCACTTGGAAGCTTGCGAATTGATGGCCATGAAGGATCACAAGTTGGAACACACTATCCGAACCGACCCGTTCACACCACCCGACCCGATCCGCCTCTCGTACGCATGAGCTACTCCGACCCGAACCGATGGGTGACTATTGGACTCGAAGGCCGACCCGATCCGCCAGGAATGACCGCGACCGATCCGAACCGCCACGAGATGAAGGCCACGAACCGAACTGATGGCAAAGAGGGGATCCGAACCGATCCGGTGATGACAGAAACCCGAGATGCAAAGGAAGCCCAAATGAGAAGTTAGAGCTCAAGATTCAGATGGGAATCAACAAGTTCGCTTCATGGTTGGGTTTTGCTGCGGGACGCGTGCCAAGGAGTTATCGACGTCTATAGCTTTGGACCACTATGGTAGGAGGTACGAAGACGGATTCAGGGCCATTATGGAATAGGTAGAACCAAGGGCTACAACCAATGAAATGGGTCATTGAGATGTTTGGTCATGACTCCACATGTTTAGCTTGGTCATAGCAGGGTTTCTACAAGTCGGGATTCGTCGTTACCTCAGTTTGTCTAGTGTTCCAAAGTGGTAGATGTCGTACGCTTTACGCACTGAGTGAGAGATGTGAGGATGGTTGCTATAGATGATTTGGTTGCTATCATTGTGACATGCACACCCCACCCCCGTATCCTTACACTATTTATTATGGCACCTTAGAGCGTTGTACGGTATGTGGTACTAACTCTTTGGTTGCAGGTCCATGTTCAGGTATGGTTTAGAACACCTATTATTATTCTGTTTAGATGCTTATCGCTCATACCAGGCTTTATGTCTGACCCAGAGTTTTATGTCTCCTCTTATTACTCTGGGTGCTCACACGAGCAGACTAGAGACAGGTTAGCTGGTGATGCACGGTAGGTGATCCGGAGACGAGCAGGAGGCTTCCACGTAAAATATATACATAGTATTCTCCCTGTATGGTTGAAGATCACTACTTGGGCATTGGTGGTGTATCTTCTACTTTAGCTTTCTTTTGTTTAGAGACAGTAAATTTGGAAAATTGTAATAAGCTGTATTTGAATTTCCGCTGCTCTGATGATGGATGTTGATTTTAGTTATCAGCTTATGCACTGTCTCACCTGTTTTATGTCAAGTATGTTATTATTATATTTTATTCCATGTGCTGTGAGACATTCTACAGGTTCCTTGATTAGTTCATTCACTTCTTCCCTTTCTTTGGCGACCGTTCCGTGCTAGTCGGGACATGTGTACAGCGCACTTCCGAAGGAAATGTAGGCTGGTGCGAAGCGAGCCGTCACACGTGGTATCAGAGCTCTAGGTTGCGTAGTTAACCTAGGGAAGTTATCAGGGAGAGATAATATACGTATACGAGAGAGCGTATTTGTGATTACTTTGGTTTTTAAAAGCTATATATATATACTATTACTAGTATAAGGATGAAGTCGTACTGCACTAGCACCACTATGGAGTCGTTAATCGTTTCCTTTTTCAGATTGACGACGAGCCGATATACTAGAGGTGCTGGTAGGGGAGCCAATAATGGGAATGCTGCTGACATGAGGACGATGTTTACTGACCTCATGAGAGAGATGCTTAGAGATGTACAGAGGGCAGCTCCCAATGGTGGAAATGGTGGTGGTCCAATAGTGCAGGCGCCAAGAGTCGACTTCGCCAAGCTAAATAAGGATTATACTAGTCTTGGTGGGAAGTCATTCCACGGAACGGAGTCGGCTACGGATGTTCAGGATTGGTTGGATAGTTGCGAACGTATCTTCGAGGATTTGGGTATCGAGGATGCGATGAAAAGAAAGCTAGCGTCCCGTCAGCTTCAAGGGCGGGCAATGAACTGGTGGAATGCTATAAAGGCAGCTACTCCCGAAGATCAGATTACTTGGGAGCAGTTTAAGGCTCGCTTTAGTGAGAAGTTCATTCCAGCTGCTCAGAAGTCAATGCTGTTTAAGAAGTTCTTGGAGCTCAAGCAGAATGGCAGAGCTGTCTCGGAGTATATTGCCGAATTTGACACTTTGTCAAAATATGGGTTATCTCTTATTGATACTGCCGAGAAAAAGAATGAGAAATTCATAACTGGTTTGGATCAGTACTTAGGGGAAAAGCTTATTAACCACATCGATGAGACGTTTGAGTCGATTGTGGGGAAAGCATTAAGATCAGAAAGTCTCTACCCTAAGTCGAAGACTGAGGTTGCATCTGCAGATGAGCCAAAGCCACAAGCAAGTGGTGGAGGCAAGGTTGGTTCCCAGAATAAAAGAAAGCAGAGTCAGACTAAGGATGGCCAGAAGAAAAAGAATAAGCAAGATGTGGAGTGCTTCAGCTGTGGTAAGAAGGGCCATTATGTTAGTAATTGTCGGGCCAAGCCAGCGGATAGGAAGTGCTTCAACTGTGGCCAAATGGGACATCACAAGGACAAGTGTCCACAGCCCCCTAAAGAAAAGCAAATGGTGAAAGCCTACGCTCTTAATGCTATTCCTTCTTCGTCAAATGCCCCAACAGCGGCGGAGAAGGGAAAGAATGTCGTCATTCAAGGTATGCTTTCTGTTTATGATGTTCCTGTTAGAGTTTTGTTTGATACCGGAGCTTCCAGTTCTTTCATATCTAGTGACCTGGTAGATAGGTTGGGATTGGAGCCCGAGATTGTCGATAGACCTTTAGTAGTGACGAACCCGGTTGGTGGTTCGACTAGCCTTAGCATGATTTGTCGTAATGTGGTCTTATCGAGTCATGGATGCATGTTTGTTTGTGATTGCTTTGTTTTGGGATTTACTGGGTTTGGCATTATTTTGGGAGTAGATTGGCTCCAAAGATACGGGGTGGTGGTAGACTGTGAGGGCTTGTTGGTGACAGCTAGAGCGGATGATGGGCGGAGGATAGTGTTTGGTGGTCTACCCAGTAAGGGGGTATTGGCTAGTTTTCTAAACTCCCTCGACATTCCGCATAGTGAGTTGTCAGGTTTGCCCGTGGTTGGCCAGTATCCGGATGTTTTCGAAGAAGTGACCGGACTTCCACCACACCGAGAGATTGAGTTTCGTATTGATTTGGTAAAAGATGCCAGGCCTATAGTGATGCCACTTCGTCGTATGGCACCAAGAGAGCAGCGAGAGCTCGAGGTGCAAGTCAGCGATCTTTTGAAGAAGGGATTTATCAGAAGGAGTGTTTCTGAATGGGGAGAACCAGTTGTGTTTGCTACCAAGGCGGATGGTTCCCTTCGTTTGTGTGTAGACTACCGCGAGTTGAATAAAGTGACGAGGAAGAACAAGTATCCTCTACCGCGGATAGATGATTTGTTCGATCAGTTGAGTGGCGCGAGAGTATTTTCTCAGTTGGATCTCGCGACAGGTTTTCATCAGCTTAGAGTAGAAGCTGAGAGTATAGCTAAAACGGCATTTCGGACGCCGTCTGGATTTTATGAGTGGTTGGTCATGTCATTCGGGCTGACCAATGCCCCAGCATATTTTGTGGATCTTATGAATAGGGTATTCAGAGATCAGTTGAATAAGTCTGTCCTTGTGTTCATTGATGATATTTTGGTCTATTCGAGGACAGAGGAAGAACACAAGGAACATTTAAGAGTAGCGATGGAGGTGTTGAGAAAACACCAATTGAAAGCAAAGTTTTCTAAGTGTCACTTCTGGAAGAGGGAAGTGAGGTTCTTGGGCCATGTTGTATCAGAGAATGGTATTGCCGTGGACCCGACAAAGGTGGCTACGGTACAGGATTGGCCTACGCCCAAGAATGCAACAGATGTAAGAAGTTTCTTGGGGTTAGCTGGATATTATCGTAAGTTTATCCAAGGTTTCTCCAAGTTAGCTGCACCATTGACCCAGTTGACCAAGAAGAACCAAGCTTTTGTTTGGGATGAAAGGTGCGAGAATGCATTCAAGAGTCTAAAGGACAAGTTGACAAGCGCACCAGTGTTAGTCATTCCTAAGGGGGATGAAGAGATGACGGTATACACGGATGCCTGTGGTACCGGACTGGGTGATGTATTGATGCAAGGCGGTAGGGTTGTAGCTTACGCAAGTCGGCAATTGAAACCGCACGAGAGAAGATACCCTACCCATGATTTAGAATTGTCAGCGATCGTGTTCGCGTTAAATATGTGGAGACACTATCTCTTGGGAGAAAGATTTGAGTTGTTTACAGATCATAAGTCGTTAAAGTATCTCTTCTCTCAGAAAGATCTGAATCTCCGTCAGCAGAGATGGTTAGAGTTCTTAGCTTCCTATGATTTTGACATCGCATACACACCGGGAAAGGGCAATGCGGTGGCTGATGCATTGAGTAGAAGACATGCCAGCTTAGGGGCTATGTTCCTTGAATGGAAGCAATTGGAGTTTATCGCGGGGTTTGATTTCAGACCAAAGTGCAAATTAGATCCAGAAATGTTAGCAAGTTTGACGATCAGACCCACTTTGATTGAGCGGATCGGCTCTAGTCAGAAGGACGACCCTAACCTATTGGAAATCATCTCCAAGTTAGAGATGAGTATCGATGAGGAGATGAACAAGTATGGGCTTGATCGAGATGGATGGCTTAGAAAGAATGGAAAGCTTGTTGTACCCAATGTCAATGGATTGAGAGATGAAGTGCTTAGAGAATGTCATCACTCAAAGCTAACTATACACCCCGGTGGTAACAAGATGTATCGAGATATGAAGCAGACTTACTACTGGGAAGGGATGAAAAGAGACGTTGGGAAGTTTATATCCAAGTGCATGAATTGCCAGCTAGTTAAAGCCGAGCAAAAGAAGCCTAGTGGGTTGTTGCAACCATTAGAAATTCCCGAATGGAAATGGGAGCAAGTCTCGATGGATTTCATTGATGGTTTACCAAGGACTAGATCGGGACATGATAGCATTTGGGTGATTGTGGATCGATTAACTAAAAGCGCAAGGTTTATACCAGTCAAATCGACCAGAACGGCAGCTAAGTTAGCATAATTATATATGAAGTGGGTAGTGAGATTTCATGGAGTACCTAAAAGTATTGTGAGCGACCGAGACCCGTTGTTCACTAGTGGGTTTTGGAAGAGCTTACAAGAGGCTCTAGGGTCAGAGTTACATCTCAGTACCGCATATCATCCTCAGACCGACGGTCAGACGGAGAGGGTGAACCGTATCTTGGAAGATCTCTTGAGAGCGTGTATATTGGATTTTGGTGGATCATGGGATGACCATTTGCATCTAGTAGAGTTTGCATATAATAATAGCTACCAATCCAGTATCGGTATGGCTCCGTTTGAAGCTTTGTACGGAAGACCGTGCAACTCACCATCATGTTGGATAGAGACTGGCGAGAAGTTTATGCTTGGACCAGATGTGGTGAGGGAAACTTCAGATAAGATTAAGATCATTCAACAACGGATGAAGGCTGCCCAAGATAGGCAGAAGAGTTATGCTGATAAGAGGAGAAGAGGCTTAAAATTCTCCGTTGGCGACTTGGTGTTTGTCAAGATTTCTCCGTTGAAGAGCGTAATACGATTTGGCAGGAGAGGCAAGTTGGCACCAAGATTTGTTGGCCCATTCCCTGTTCTTGAACTAGTCGGGAATTTGGCATACAGAATCGACTTACCGGAGAAGATGGCGGGAGTTCACGACGTATTTCATGATTCCCAACTAAGGAAGTTCGTTCACGACTCAGATATGACTATTTCACCTGATCAGTTAGAGGACTTCGAAGTAGAACCCGAGGCGGTTGGGAACCGCAAGCCGGCCCGTATTGTCGAGCACGACATGAAGCAACTTCGAAGGAAGGCGGTGAAGCTAGTCAAGGTACAGTGGAGCGAGAACGAGAATGATTGTACTTGGGAGACAGAGGAGAACATTAGGAAGTCACACCCAGAACTCTTCGCCTGGTAAGATTTTGACTTCGATTTAGTTTTTCGCATGCTAGGATAGACTTGCTTGCTTGTTTTGCATGATTGATTGTTGTATGTCGCTGTTAGGCATGCGGGATCCTTTGTATGTTTTGGGTTAAGGAATTTCGGGGACGAAATTTCTTAAGGGGGGAGAGTGTAACGACCCGCATTCTACACATCATAAGATCGTAAAATATTTATTTCTTTCACATACGAAGTCGTATGGTCATGTAACTTTGGGGGACGACTATTGGGGTCATTTCCCATGTTCATGATTTTTCCCGATTTTTAAATGACCATTTTACCCCTAGTTGGCACTGTTTTGGCCATAACTTTTGACTGGAAAGGAATTTTGACCTGAAACCACTTCCATTGGCTTCGGATGATGGTTTCTCTTTCCGTAGAGTGGTCACATTAGTCAAACGGACTCACCGTTTGGGAGATATGGCTGAAACAAGTTTTAGATGGTGAAAAACAGCTTAATTGGGCTTAACCGGGTGATTAGCAACTAGGCCCAGAGGGGAATTTCGGGTTTAGAGGTATAGGAGGACTGATTAGGGTTAGGTTATCACTTTCATTTCAGTTTTGAGCCGCCACAAACCTTCTTGAGACCTTAGTAATGGCTTCCATCCTCTAAAACCACCCCAAAACACATTTTTAGTGAAGATTAAGCCTAAACTACATCAAAACAAGGCCAAATAGCAACAAAGCAAGGTTGGAGCTGCTGCTATACATAGGAATTCGACCCAAACAGAGAATATTTCAGATTTGGTGTTTTATTTTGTGGCCAAGGTGAGTGATTAGCTTGCTTTTACACTAATTACGGTTAATTAGGGGTAATTAGTGAAGATTAGCGAATTTATACGTAAATAAATTCTGGAAAAATTCCTAAAATTCTAAAATAATGTTTTAAGGCTCTGTTAGAAATTTGGGTTAATTTTGACGTGTTTTGCTAATTGTATGCTTAAACATGATTAAGAGGGATTAAGGGAAAATGAGGGGTTCTAGCTATGTTTGATTCATTTTAATCTATCAAATTGTTGTTATGGTGTTTGCAATTGATGTTATATGTTGCTATGACAATTTGACATGAATTGTGATTGATTAGAATAGTTAGATTGGTCGAAGACGCCGTCGTATGGCGCAAAACAGTCGCTGGAAAGTCAGTGCAGGAAAGTACCTGAACCGGATCGGATCGGATGGGAGGCCCGAACCGAACCGTTGTGAAGCCGTCCCTACGAACCGCTTGTGGTGATGGAGACCGATCCGGACCACCTAGAAGCTTGTGAATTGATGGCCATGGAGGATCACAAGTTGGAACACACTATCCGAACCGACCCGTTAACACCACCCGACCCGATCCGCCTCTCGTACGCATGAGCTACTCCGACCCGAACCGATGGGTGACTATTGGACCCGAAGGCCGACCCGATCCGCCAGGAATGACCGCGACCAATCCGAACCGCCACGAGATGAAGGCCACGAACCGAACCGATGGCAAAGAGGGTATCTGAACCGATCCGGTGATGACAGAAACCCGAGATGCAAAGGAAGCCCAAATGAGAAGTTAGAGCTCAAGATTCAGATGGGAATCAACGAGTTCGCTTCATGGTTGGGTTTTGCTGCGGGACGCGTGCCAAGGAGTTATCGACGTCTATAGCTTTGGACCACTATGGTAGGAGGTACGAAGACGGATTCAGGGCCATTATGGCATAGGTAGAACCAAGGGCTACAACCAATGAAATGGGTCATTGAGATGTTTGGTCATGACTCCACATGTTTAGCTTGGTCATAGCAGGGTTTCTACAAGTCGGGATTCGTCGTTACCTCAGTTTGTCTAGTGTTCCAAAGTGGTAGATGTCGTACGCTTTACGCACTGAGTGAGAGATGTGAGGATGGTTGCTATGGATGATTTGGTTGCTATCATTGTGACATGCACACCCCACCCCCGTATCCTTACACTATTTATTATGGCACCTTAGAGCGTTGTACGGTATGTGGTACTAACTCTTTGGTTGCAGGTCCAGGTTCAGGTATGTTTTAGAACACCTATTATTATTCTGTTTAGATTCTTATCGCTCATACCAGGCTTTATGTCTGACCCAGAGTTTTATGTCTCCTCTTATTACTCTGGGTGCTCACACGAGCAGACTAGAGACAGGTTAGCTGGTGATGCACGGTAGGTGATCTGGAGACGAGCAGGAGGCTTCCACGTAAAATATATACATAGTATTCTCCCTGTATGGTTGAAGATCACTACTTGGGCATTGGTGGTGTATCTTCTACTTTAGCTTTCTTTTGTTTAGAGACAGTAAATTTGGAAAATTGTAATAAGCTATATTTGAATTTCCTCTGCTCTGATGATGGATGTTGATTTTAGTTATCAGCTTATGCACTGTCTCACCTGTTTTATGTCAAGTATGTTATCATTATATTTTATTCCATGCGATGTGAGACATTCTACATGTTCCTTGATTAGTTCATTCCCTTCTTCCCTTTCTTTGGCGACCGTTCCGTGCTAGTCGGGACATGTGTACAGCGCACTTCCGAAGGAAATGTAGGCTGGTGCGAAGCGAGCCGTCACACGTGGTATCAGAGCTCTAGGTTGCGTAGTTAACCTAGGGAAGTTATCAGGGAGAGATAATATACGTATACGAGAGAGCGTATTTGTGATTACTTTGGTTTTTAAAAGCTATATATATACTATTACTAGTATAAGGATGAAGTCGTACTACACTAGCACCACTATGGAGTCGTTAATCGTTTCCTTTTTCAGATTGATGATGAGCCGATATACTAGAGGTGCTGGTAGGGGAGCCAATAATGGGAATGCTGCTGACATGAGGACGATGTTTACTGACCTCATGAGAGAGATGCTTAGAGATGTACAGAGGGCAGCTCCCAATGGTGGAAATGGTGGTGGTCCAATAGTGCAGGTGCCAAGAGTCGACTTCGCCAAGCTAAATAAGGATTATACTAGTCTTGGTGGGAAGTCATTCCACGGAACGGAGTCGGCTACGGATGTTCAGGATTGGTTGGATAGTTGCGAACGTATCTTCGAGGATTTGGGTATCGAGGATGCGATGAAAAGAAGCTAGCATCCCGTCAGCTGCAAGGGCGGGCAATGAACTGGTGGAATGCTATAAAGGCAGCTACTCCCGAAGATCAGATTACTTGGGAGCAGTTTAAGGCTCGCTTTAGTGAGAAGTTCATTCCAGCTGCTCAGAAGTCAATGCTGTTTAAGAAGTTCTTGGAGCTCAAACAGAATGGCAGAGCTGTCTCGGAGTATATTGCCGAATTTGACAGTTTTTCAAAATATGGGTTATCTCTTATTGATACTGCCGAGAAAAAGAATGAGAAATTCATAACTGGTTTGGATCAGTACTTAGGGGAAAAGCTTATTAACCACATCGATGAGACGTTTGAGTCGATTGTGGGGAAAGCATTAAGATCAAAAAGTCTCTACCCTAAGTCGAAGACTGAGGTTGCATCTGCAGATGAGCCAAAGCCACAAGCAAGTGGTGGAGGCAAGGGTGGTTCCCAGAATAAAAGAAAGCAGAGTCAGACTAAGGATGGCCAGAAGAAAAAGAATAAGCAAGATGTGGAGTGCTTCAGCTGTGGTAAGAAGGGCCATTATGCTAGTAATTGTCGGGCCAAGCCAGCGGATAGGAAGTGCTTCAACTGTGGCCAAATGGGACATCACAAGGACAAGTGTCCACAGCCCCCTAAAGAAAAGCAAATGGTGAAAGCCTACGCTCTTAATGCTATTACTTCTTCGTCTAATGCCCCAACAGCGGTGGAGAAGGGAAAGAATGTCGTCATTCAAGGTATGCTTTCTGTTTATGATGTTCCTGTTAGAGTTTTGTTTGATACCGGAGCTTCCAGTTCTTTCATATCTAGTGACCTGGTAGATAGGTTGGGATTGGAGCCCGAGATTGTCGATAGACCTTTAGTAGTGACGAACCCGGTTGGTGGTTCGACTAGCCTTAGCATGATTTGTCGTAATGTGGTCTTATCGAGTCATGGATGCATGTTTGTTTGTGATTGCTTTGTTTTGGGCTTTACTGGGTTTGGCATTATTTTGGGAGTAGATTGGCTCCAAAGATACGGGGTGGTGGTAGACTGTGAGGGCTTGTTGGTGACAGCTAGAGCGGATGATGGGCGGAGGATAGTGTTTGGTGGTCTACCCAGTAAGGGGGTATTGGCTAGTATTCTAAACTCCCTCGACATTCCGCATAGTGAGTTGTCAGGTTTGCCCGTGGTTGGCCAGTATCCGGATGTTTTCGAAGAAGTGACCGGACTTCCACCACACCGAGAGATTGAGTTTCGTATTGATTTGGTAAAAGATGCTAGGCCTATAGTGATGCCACTTCGTCGTATGGCACCAAGAGAGCAGCAAGAGCTCGAGGTTCAAGTCAGCGATCTTTTGAAGAAGGGATTTATCAGAAGGAGTGTTTCTGAATGGGGAGCACCAGTTGTGTTTGCTACCAAGGCGGATGGTTTCCCTCGTTTGTGTGTAGACTACCGCGAGTTGAATAAAGTGACGAGGAAGAACAAGTATCCTCTACCGCGGATAGATGATTTGTTCGATCAGTTGAGTGGTGCGAGAGTATTTTCTCAGTTGGATCTCGCGACAGGTTTTCATCAGCTTAGAGAAGAAGCTGAGAGTATAGCTAAAACGGCATTTCGGACGCCGTCTGGATTTTATGAGTGGTTGGTCATGCCATTCGGGCTGACCAATGCCCCAGCATATTTTGTGGATCTTATGAATAGGGTATTCAGAGATCAGTTGAATAAGTCTGTCCTTGTGTTCGTTGATGATATTTTGGTCTATTCGAGGACAGAGGAAGAACACAAGGAACATTTAAGAGTAGCGATGGAGGTGTTGAGAAAACACCAATTAAAAGCAAAGTTTTCTAAGTGTCACTTCTGGAAGAGGGAAGTGAGGTTCTTGGGCCATGTTGTATCAGAGAATGGTATTGCCGTGGACCTGGCAAAGGTGGCTACGGTACAGGATTGGCCTACGCCCAAGAATGCAACAGATGTAAGAAGTTTCTTGGGGTTAGCTGGATATTATCGTAAGTTTATCCAAGGTTTCTCCAAGTTAGCTGCACCATTGACCCAGTTGACCAAGAAGAATCAAGCTTTTGTTTGGGATGAAAGGTGCGAGAATGCATTCAAGAGTCTAAAGGACAAGTTGACAAGCGCACCAGTGTTAGTCATTCCTAAGGGGGATGAAGAGATGACGGTATACACGGATGCCTGTGGTACCGGACTGGGTGATGTATTGATGCAAGGCGGTAGGGTTGTAGCTTACGCAAGTCGGCAATTGAAACCGCACGAGAGAAGATACCCTACCCATGATTTAGAATTGGCAGCGATCGTGTTCGCGTTAAAGATGTGGAGACACTATCTCTTGGGAGAAAGATTTGAGTTGTTTACAGATCATAAGTCGTTAAAGTATCTCTTCTCTCAGAAAGATCTGAATCTCCGTCAGCTGAGATGGTTAGAGTTCTTAGCTTCCTATGATTTTGACATCGCATACACACCGGGAAAGGGCAATGCGGTGGCTGATGCATTGAGTAGAAGACATGCCAGCTTAGGGGCTATGTTCCTTGAATGGAAGCAACTGGAGTTTATCGCGGGGTTTGATTTCAGACCAAAGTGCGAATTAGATCCAGAAATGTTAGCAAGTTTGACGATCAGACCCACTTTGATTGAGCGGATCGGCTCTAGTCAGAAGGACGACCCTAACCTATTGGAAATCATCTCCAAGTTAAAGATGAGTATCGATGAGGAGATGAACAAGTATGGGCTTGATCGAGATGGACGGCTTAGAAAGAATGGAAAGCTTGTTGTACCCAATGTCAATGGATTGAGAGATGAAGTGCTTAGAGAATGTCATCACTCAAAGCTAACTATACACCCCGGTGGTAACAAGATGTATCGAGATATGAAGCAGACTTACTACTGGGAAGGGATGAAAAGAGACGTTGGGAAGTTTATATCCAAGTGCATGAATTGCCAGCTAGTTAAAGCCGAGCAAAAGAAGCCTAGTGGGTTGTTGCAACCATTAGAAATTCCCGAATGGAAATGGGAGAAAGTCTCGATGGATTTCATTGATGGTTTACCAAGGACTAGATCGGGACATGATAGCATTTGGGTGATTGTGGATCGATTGACTAAAAGCGCAAGGTTTATACCAGTCAAATCGACCAGAACGGCAGCTAAGTTAGCAGAATTATATATGAAGTGGGTAGTGAGATTTCATGGAGTACCTAAAAGCATTGTGAGCGACCGAGACCCGTTGTTCACTAGTGGGTTTTGGAAGAGCTTACAAGAGGCTCTAGGGTCAGAGTTACATCTCAGTACCGCATATCATCCTCAGACCGACGGTCAGACGGAGAGGGTGAACCGTATCTTGGAAGACCTCTTGAGAGCGTGTATATTGGATTTTGGTGGATCATGGGATGACCATTTGCATCTAGTAGAGTTTGCATATAATAATAGCTACCAATCCAGTATCGGTATGGCTCCGTTTGAAGCTTTGTACGGAAGACCGTGCAACTCACCATCATGTTGGATAGAGACTGGCGAGAAGTTTATGCTTGGACCAGATGTGGTGAGGGAAACTTCAGATAAGATTAAGATCATTCAACAACGGATGAAGGCTGCCCAAGATAGGCAGAAGAGTTATGCTGATAAGAGGAGAAGAGGCTTAAAATTCTCCGTTGGCGACTTGGTGTTTGTCAAGATTTCTCCGTTGAAGAGCGTAATACGATTTGGCAGGAGAGGCAAGTTGGCACCAAGATTTGTTGGCCCATTCCCTGTTCTTGAACTAGTCGGGAATTTGGCATACAGAATCGACTTACCGGAGAAGATGGAGGGAGTTCACGACGTATTTCATGATTCCCAACTAAGGAAGTTCGTTCACGACTCAGATATGACTATTTCACCTGATCAGTTAGAGGACTTCGAAGTAGAACCCGAGGCGGTTGGGAACCGCAAGCCGGCCCGTATTGTCGAGCACGACATGAAGCAACTTCGAAGGAAGGCGGTGAAGCTAGTCAAGGTACAGTGGAGCGAGAACGAGAATGATTGTACTTGGGAGACAGAGGAGAACATTAGGAAGTCACACCCAGAACTCTTCGCCTGGTAAGATTTTGACTTCGATTTAGTTTTCCGCATGCTAGGATAGACTTGTTTGCTTGTTTTGCATGATTGATTGTTGTATGTCGTTGTTAGGCATGCGGGATCCTTTGTATGTTTTGGGTTAAGGAATTTCGGGGACGAAATTTCTTAAGGGGGGGAGAGTGTAACGACCCGCATTCTACGCATCATAAGATCGTAGAATATTTATTTCTTTCACATACGAAGTCGTATGGTCATGTAACTTTGGGGGACGACTATTGGGGTCATTTCCCATGTTCATGATTTTTCCCGATTTTTAAATGACCATTTTACCCCTAGTTGGCACTGTTTTGGCCATAACTTTTGACTGGAAAGGAATTTTACCTGAAACCACTTTCATTGGCTCCGGATGATGGTTTCTCTTTCCGTAGAGTGGTCACATTAGTCAAACGGACTCACCGTTTGAGAGATATGGCTGAAACAAGTTTCAGATGGTGAAAAACAGCTTAATTGGGCTTAACCGGGTGATTAGCAACTAGGCCCAGAGGGGAATTTCGGGTTTAGAGGTATAGGAGGACTGATTAGGGTTAGATTATCACTTTCATTTCAGTTTTGAGCCGCCACAAACCTTCTTGAGACCTTAGTAATGGCTTCCATCCTCTAAAACCACCCCAAAACACATTTTTAGTGAAGATTAAGCCTAAACTACATCAAAACAAGGCCAAATAGCAACAAAGCAAGGTTGGAGCTGCTGCTATACATAGGAATTCGACCCAAACAGAGAATATTTCAGATTTGGTGTTTTATTTTGTGGCCAAGGTGAGTGATTAGCTTGCTTTTACACTAATTACGGTTAATTAGGGGTAATTAGTGAAGATTAGCGAATTTATACGTAAATAAATTCTGGAAAAATTCCTAAAATTCTAAAATAATGTTTTAAGGCTCTGTTAGAAATTTGGGTTAATTTTGACGTGTTTTGCTAATTGTATGCTTAAACATGATTAAGAGGGATTAAGGGAAAATGAGGGGTTCTAGCTATGTTTGATTCATTTTAATCTATCAAATTGTTGTTATGGTGTTTGCAATTGATGTCATATGTTGCTATGACAGTTTGACATGAATTGTGATTGATTAGAATAGTTAGATTGGTCGAAGATGCCGTCGTATGGCGCAAAACAGTCGCTGGAAAGTCAGTGTAGGAAAGTACCTGAACCGGATCGGATCGGATGGGAGGCCCGAACCAAACCGTTGTGAAGCCGTCCCTACGAACCGCTTGTGGTGATGGAGACCGATCCGGACCACCTGGAAGCTTGCAAATTGATGGCCATGGAGGATCACAAGTTGGAACACACTATCCGAACCGACCCGTTCACACCACCCGACCCGATCTGCCTCTCGTACGCATGAGCTACTCCGACCCGAACCGATGGGTGACGATTGGACTCGAAGGCCGACCCGATCCGCCAGGAATGACCGCGACCGATCCGAACCGCCACGAGATGAAGGCCACGAACCGAACCGATGGCAAAGAGGGGATCCGAACCGATCCGGTGATCACAGAAACCCGAGATGCAAAGGAAGCCCAAATGAGAAGTTAGAGCTCAAGATTCAGATGGGAATCAACGAGTTCGCTTCATGGTTGAGTTTTGCTGCGGGACGCGTGCCAAGGAGTTATCGACGTCTATAGCTTTGGACCACTATGGTAGGAGGTACGAAGACGGATTCAGGGCCATTATGGCATAGGTAGAACCAAGGGCTACAACCAATGAAATGGGTCATTGAGATGTTTGGTCATGACTCCACATGTTTAGCTTGGTCATAGCAGGGTTTCTACAAGTCGGGATTCGTCGTTACCTCAGTTTGTCTAGTGTTCCAAAGTGGTAGATGTCGTACGCTTTACGCACTGAGTGAGAGATGTGAGGATGGTTGCTATGGATGATTTGGTTGCTATCATTGTGACATGCACACCCCACCCCCGTATCCTTACACTATCTATTATGGCACCTTAGAGCGTTGTACGGTATGTGGTACTAACTCTTTGGTTGCAAGTCCAGGTTCAGGTATGGTTTAGAACACCTATTATTATTATTCTGTTTAGATGCTTATCGCTCATACCAGGCTTTATGTCTGACCCAGAGTTTTATGTCTCCTCTTATTACTCTGGGTGCTCACACGAGCAGACTAGAGACAGGTTAGCTGGTGATGCACGGTAGGTGATCCGGAGACGAGCAGGAGGCTTCCACGTAAAATATATACATAGTATTCTCCCTGTATGGTTGAAGATCACTACTTGGGCATTGGTGGTGTATCTTCTACTTTAGCTTTCTTTTGTTTAGAGACAGTAAATTTGGAAAATTGTAATAAGCTGTATTTGAATTTCCGCTGCTCTGATGATGGATGTTGATTTTAGTTATCAGCTTATGCACTGTCTCACCTGTTTTATGTCAAGTATGTTATTATTATATTTTATTCCATGCGCTTTGAGACATTCTACAGGTTCCTTGATTAGTTCATTCCCTTCTTCCCTTTCTTTGGCGACCGTTCCGTGCTTGTCGGGACATGTGTACAGCGCACTTCCGAAGGAAATGTAGGCTGGTGCGGAGCGAGCCGTCACAGTCGTGCTCCTAATAAAGAGTCAAGGAGTTACAGATTTGGGTCGTCCTCTTTTGAAATTTGAAAATAAGGCATTTAAGGAGTCAAGGAGTTACATACAGTTTGGGTCATCCACTTCTGAAGTGTGAAAATAAAGAGTTAAGGCATTTAAGGAGTCAAGGAGTTTTATACAGTTTGGGTCGTCCACTTCTGAATTGTGAAAATAATGAGTTAAGGCTTTTAAGGAGTCAAGGATTTATATACAGTTTGGGTCGTCCACTTCTGAATAGTGAAAATAATGAGTTGTATTAAATCAAACGTGCATTTTACATATTAGCCACACTATTAAATAGAAAGGCAAAATATTTAAAATACATAAAACAATACAATAATTGAGTACTACAACGTTACAATAGTTCAACAACCTCATAGACTATATCTAAGCAGTACCTTTCGTATGCCATAAATGCTCAACCAGGTCGTCCTGCAGTTTACTATGGACCTCCCTAGACCTAATTTTACGTAGTCGCCTTAGAAATACCTCAAGAGTCGCTGGATTTCGATCAGCAACAACAGTTGCTATGTTATCAGGATCATATCCCAAATAAGATGGAAATTTTCCTCTTTCTTCTTCGGTGATCATGTTATGCATTATAATACAAGCATGCATAATGTTGCTCAAAACCTGTGGCTTAAATAATTAAACAGGATTTTTAACAATCGCAAACCTTGCTTGGAGAACCCCGAATGCACGTTCTACGTCTTTTCTCGCTGCCTCTTGCCTTTTAGCATAGTATTTTTCTTTCTCTGTTTCAGGAGTGGGAATTGTTTTGACAAGTGTACCCCAAGAAGGATAGATGCCATCTGCTAAATAATACCCCATGTCGTATGTATTTCCTGCAATATTAAAATCACATGCAGGTGCTTTTCCATGTGCAAGGCTCTTAAACAAATGTGATTGGTGAAGCACATTAATATCGTTCATTGAGCCAGGACATCCGAAAAATGCATGCCAAAACCACAGATCATGTGAAGCAACTACTTCGAGTATCATTGTCGCTTTAGGGTAATGTCCAATAAACTGGCTGTGCCATGCTGTAGGACAGTTTTTCCATTCCCAATGCATGCAGTCTAGACTGCCTAACATGTCGGGAAATCCTCTTTTGGCTCCTAGCCTTTTCAATTTGTTGACATCGCTTTGCGTCGGAGCACGTAGATACTCCTCACCGTACATTTCAATTATGGCTACGCAGAACCTTTCAAGGCTTAAGGTAATAGTACTTTCACCCATTCGGACAACCTCATCAAACGCATCTGGAGCTATTCCATAAGCTATTACACGTAATGCGCCTATAATTTTTTGGTACGGCGAACATCCTAAGGTACCCGCACTATTACGTTTTTTAACAAAATAATTATCGTGTTCAACAACTCCATTGAAAATGCGCATAAACATATTCTTGCTCATACGAAAACGGCGTTTGAAGTCTTCAGGACCATACGTACAAGGGGTGTTGAAATAATCTCTAAGTAATCTTGCAGTACCTCCTTTATGATCCCGCATCTTCCGTTTGTCTACACGACCGTACGTGCTGCCTCCTCGATTACCCCGAGATGAACTTTCAGCTAAGAAATGTTGGTTAATCTTTAATTGTTGCACGGCAACAGCTTGCATCATAACCAGTAAATTATCGCCATCGGTCGAGCTATCTGAAGAAAACTGCAGAAATTTTGTATGCTTCCACATTTCATCGCCTTCATCGGAATCAGAATCAGTATAATCCAGATCAGTGTCGCTAGAGTTTATTGATTCTTCGATTTGCGCATCTGATTCGTAAACAGAATCGTCGTTGTGGACATTATGAGACATTTTTGGTGTTATGAAGCTTAAATGTGCACACCTGAAGTGGTTTTATAGCTTCTTCAACCCGTAATTGCAACGGCTATATAAAGAATAATGTATTAAAGTATATTCAATAACGGCTATAAATTGCAACGGCTCTAAATTTGAAATGTATTTTACTGTATACCAATGGTTATTTATTTAAACTTTATTTTAATATTCAATTTTATAGCCGTTAACTACGTTTTGGCCGTTCGATCAAATTCTAGAAAAAAAAAACCAAATTCAAACGGTTTTCAGAAAACCATTTTTTGGTTAAACGATTTTCAGAAAACCGTTTAACCCATAAACGGTTTTCTGAAAACCGTTTACGGTAAAATTGTCAAAAAAAAAGAACAGAGCGTCCCCCCGCCGACTGCTGGATGGGTGGGGGGGATTCACGGTCTAAATTGAGCATCCACGCTCAATTAAGCATCCACTGCTAGGAATGCTCTGAATACGTACATAAAACTAGCTAAAGCTAGAATCAAGGAGCAGTCTCAGACAAGGGTGATCTGTCCTAACATTTTGGATTTTAATTCATTGGTGCACGCGTTGTTATATTGAAATTGGGGCTCATTGTAGTTGAAATTTGAATGATCGAATTCGTTCCCGTGGTCCTGGATTCAATTTTAATGTTTGTATGATGCAAGTTTTTGTCAGAGGTTATTGTCATTTGCCAAGTAAAATTTGGTGCAAAGATTTCTTTAGGAGAAAGTGAGACTATGCATCAACACTAGCCGTGCATATATATATATATATATATATATATATATATTCAAGTAGATTAGCTGGTTTAAATTATAAAGCTTAGCATATCTCGATATGAAATATTCCGTTTACGTGCATCCTATTACAGACAAAAAATAAAAATACCATTTAAATTTTCAAACCAATAATTAAATTAATTAATTATTAAATCGTTGAAATTGCGGGACGTTACAGCAGATGATTTGGAATTGGTTTATGCCATAAAGTTACATCAACAAGGTAAACCCCTAGATCTGGTTTTGAATCAATCTTCTAAATCCAAATCGTCCATTTTCTAAACCTAGTCTTAAATAAATATCGTTGGTAAATCCAAAGGGGGATTTTAAAAGGGAAGAATACAAATAACTGCATCAAATCTAGATTTAATCTAGAGATTTAAAAAGCTAGTAAGGTGAATGGATTAATTTTATATTTCTCTATGGATCTATTCCATTTGTACGATAAAATAATTTTATTTTTTTGGGTGAATTCCATGAATGAAAAATATGACATGAATTTAAATTGAACCTATGGAAATGTTGCATATATGACATAAATATAAGGGTATTTACATTATTTATTTATAACAAAATTATGTAACCTTGGATTGAAATAAATAGGGAAAATGTAAATCTTTAAATCTAAAACATGAAATAATGTTTTATTTCATCTTTTGGAGTTGGTATTTTAATTTGTTGAAGTGAATATTGGGGCATGTGGATTTCCAAATTATTTTCATGTCAAATCCTCAAAAGGTGTGAGTGATGTATGGAATTATAAGTAATGAATGTATTTTTTCCTTGTGAGGAAAAGACAAATTAAGGTTAATTTCCGTATTTTGCACTCTCTATTCCAATAAAGAAGAAATGAATTTTTTGTAATTATTAACATCGCACAAAGCTTCTATTTTTGGATAATATATGAAAATTGACTATGTAGAGATTAAGGTAAGACCAAGTTCCACTTTATTAAATAATGATAAGTTCCAGAAATGAAACGTTTGGAAAATGAATAAAAGAAAAGGCTAAAGGGATTAGGAATTGGTATAATAGTAAAAGTGGAAATGGCAGTAAAGATAGAAAATGGAATTGGAAGAGAAAATGGTAGTGATATGACGGATGTGAAATTATAGTAGAATATAAAATAAACGCATAATGGTAGAAATGAAGACTAAAGGTCTAAATAAAGGTAAAGATATGAAAAAATGTTAAGGAAAATAAATAAATATACATATAATAAGAAATTGTATATATATCCTCGCATTTGCAATTAAGATGTTGAGTTAATCTGTAATGTAAGCATGGGCTGTTTAATGCAAATATTATGATGAATCCTAGTGGTTGAAAAATGGGTTTGGCACGAAAATTTGGTTTTGGTCCATCCTAACGATGATATGGTAAATATCTTTAAAGCAAAAAATCAGTGGCTAAAGATGAGACTTTGAGAAGTCGTGTCTTAGGATGTACTAATAAGTATCATCGAAATAGACAATAAGAGGCTTAACGCTTGTTTTGATGACGGGTATACATATTTAACTCTAGGATCCATGGGGAAAGGCGGTCACATGTAGGTGGCTACTCCTGAATAGAGTGAGTCGGTGATGTAAGCATGGGCGGTCTGGTGATGATTGAGTTGCTTCAAGTTAAAGGTGAATGTGGTATTGTCTTGATCGCACAGGGCAGTCTAAGCGAGCGAGGGTTGGCTAGATAGATTATTCAGCTTACATCTGCACAGGTACAAACCACTTTGGGCAACTGTTGCATATCTATTGGATCATCATCAGTCCCAGAGATTAAACGGGAAAGGCATAGGTTATGAGTGCGACAATTATTTAGTTATATTGATTGTCAAGGTAAAGACAGTTGATCTATATAGGGATTCCTTCAAAATAGGGTGGTGAGTGGAGCCTGATCCTCTTGAATAGGAAGTAGACAAAATAGAAAATCCACAAGTGAATTCCGTGCTACATAGGTATTTAGGTGGTCTGTTTGCCAAGTTTGGCACGTCCTTGATCTAGACAGTAGGTGGTCCATAAAGGTTGTAGATTATATGTGCTTGAAATATATGACGATGGTTTCGTGACATGACGAGAAATGGTTGGTCCTGATGAGGTGCTTATAAAAGATACTTTCCAAAGTGGGCCAAAAGATAAATATATATATATACAATTTTTTGGAAAACGGTTAAACTACCTCATTAAAAACTTGTACTAGTACTTAGTGTGAGGACTGGACCGAAAAAAGAGAGTGTGGTGCTTTATTGACCACTCATCAATAAATACATACAAGGTTTACAAGTACACTTTGCAAGCAAATAAAGAATAACACCATGCTGCCATTACCCATTACAAACATAAAGGCTAAACATTACTACAAACAATCCTCAATCAAATACTAAGAAATTAACCTACGCTAACAAACCAATGTGTATCCAAGTAAAGTCACAATAACAAAATATGATAGTAATGTTCAAGATACTTTTCCCCTAATCATAACGTTCACAAGTAGCATAGCTCCGAATATTAAAGAAAACAAGTTTTTCAAGCAATTGAAAATTAACCCTTATCAAACAAGTTGATGTCATTTCTTTCCATGATCATTCTACTATTCTGGTTTCTTGCCTTCTGTCTTCTGAAATTTTGCAGTAAGTACTTTATATCCAGCTCGAGAAATTCTATCTTTGAAATTTATCATAAGTTGATCTACAATGAATTCTTGAAATCCATTCAACCCATATGTGATACACTGTTTAGATAATACTGAAAAAGCTAAATCTAGGGTTTGGTCAGCATATGTGAATGTCCTATATAAACTTTTCAGTTTTTCAACCAATAAAAGGGTCTAACAATTTTCCCGGCTCTCCATACATAAATATACATAGAGGATCAAATTCCTAACTCTCTATACGAAAAGCTATAGGTTAAGACCAATTCTTCTGTCCCCATTCCCACTGTCCCCTCATGTCCCTCCAATCAGATCCCCTGATTTCCGCTGTTTTGCATTTAAGTCCCCTAACAGTTCAGGGGTTTAAATGCAAAAGGTGGAAATCATGGGGCTCTGATTGGGTAGGACACGGGAGGACACTGAATTTAGGGACAGAACAATTGGTGCAATCCTGGTTTTGCATTGAACCCAATGGTAGGCCGAGCATACGCATTCAAAAAAACAAGTGATCTCTATTTTCATGACGATCCATACATAACACACTTAATGGATCAATTTGGTATCCCCAAGAGAATGAGCTCTTGAAACATCTTAGGAAAAATAAAAAGAAAACTCGCAAGGATTATTATTCCAACACCACTATTCATTATCAGCATCGCACTGAATAGTAACTCCTTTACTTTGGTCGGCTAACAGTCATCTGGCTGTTGAAAAATAAAATATAAGTTCCATATTTTGTATTGTACCATTAACCGTTAAATTTTCACTTCTGACTAGGTTCAGATAGCCCTAACCAAGCAAGTTGACTATAATAACACTATCATACCAAGCGTCAAACCAAAGTAGTGTATTTTGACCATTAGCTATATATCGTATAATCTATTGTAAGCCCTTATGTCGATATCTGAGAATTGATTTGCAAGTGCAAGAACTATTATTATAAGTAGACATAGACTGTTGGGGTTTTGGGCGTATCAGAAGTTTGACACAATGCCAAGAAAAATAGGATCTTTATCACCCAATCACTTGAAGATGAATGCGATTGAAAAAATTAAACAACACCACAAAAATATCGAAAATATGAGCACACGACATTTCACCAATCACCTTCTTTATTGATTCACCAAAAAAAATTGTTTACAATCGATCTCAACTATCGTTACAAACAATTCCAACTTGAACCAATAACCTTGTTGAGAAACAAGTAGAGAATATCTAATGGCTAAAAATTTGAAGGAGAACACTCAATTTGGAATAGCTAGAATGATCACTCTTGGTGGTTCTTACCCACACATAATGAAGATATTCTCTAGGCCTTTTATATAATAAATTTCTTCATACCCAAGTAAACTTGGCACCCAAATTATCTTCATATATGTTTAAAAACTATTTGGACAAACATCAAATAATTATAGCCTTTAATTCCAAATATCCCAAAAATATAGCAACAAATTTTCCACAAAATCTTCATAGATTATTTGTTGCCCAAAATTGTTGTGATTTCTGTATCAAAAATTTCAATACTCCACTTGGTACCAAATCAAAAAAATTCCTCCACTCAAAACCAGCCAACTTAGCTCTCACTTTCAACCTTCTTTTCTCAATTAACACCATCTCGATTTTAACGGCTACGAGATAAAACCATCACGTCTTCTCTTCAAGTCAAGGCTTAATTGATTTCCAGGCTCAATCACACCTTCTCTTTATTGAAATATGCCTACCACTTGACCCCTATTCATGTACATGGATCCCTCGAGAATTATCAACGGGAAGACAACAATTGATAACATGATCCTTAATGGATCCTTAGCAGTGATCAAAAACCAACCTCCCCACCTTGCTACGGACTAGGTTCTTCATTCCAATTTTTCAAAATCTCCTATTCCACAATAGCCATCCATGAAAGCAACGTCATCTCCAACATCTACAATCTTCAATCCAAAATCACTCCAAGCTATGCGATGAACTGAGCTCTGAGACCAAACTGTTATGCAAAAATTGCTCTGATACCAAAATCTTGGGGTTTTGTGTGCATTGGAAGTTTGACAAAACTCCAAGAAAAATAGGATCTTTATCATCCAGTCACTTGAAGATTAACGTGATTGAAAAATTAAACAACAACACGAAAATATCAAAAATTTGTGTACATAATATTCCACCTAACCACCCTCTTTATTGATTCACCAATAAAAATTGTTTACAATCGATCTCAAATATCGTTACAAACAATTACAACTTGAACCAATAAGCTTATTGAGAAATAGGTAGAGAATATCTAATGGCTAAAATTTTTAAGGAGAACACTCAATTTGGAATAGCTAGAATGATCACCCTTGGCGGTTCTCACCCACACCTAATGAAGATGTTCACCAGGCCTTTTATAGAATGAATTTCTTCATACCCCTTGGCACCCAAATTATCTTCATATATGTTAAAAAACTATTTGGATAAACTCCAAAAAATTATAGCCTTCAATTCCAAATATCCCACAAATATAGCAATAAATCTTCCATAAAATATTCATAGATTATTTGTTGCCCAAAATCGTTGTGATGTGTATATCAAAATTTCAACATAGACCAAAATATTTTTTTGGAATAATGTCTACTAAACGATCATTTTTCCCTGAGACTGTTACCATTCATAAAGAGCCATAGAAGCTTAAGAGCAACAAAATCTTAATATATTTAAAAGTGTGGTGTTAAGGGCACCCCAATTTCCTCTTTCTAATGCCACAACTAAAAAAATTAAAACACATTAAATTCACTATGTGTTATAACACTACATTGTTCTTTCTAATTTCTCACTCAACCATTGATTACCGAAATAATCATGTATTCAACCCTAATCTAAAACTCTAATTCGTTTGTCTCTTATCTGTCGCTGCTTCTTCATGACTTCATATTTCATCGTTTGTTCTTCTTTTTTGCTAAATTGGACATATCAATTTTGTAAAATTCTTGAACAATGAAACAAATTGGAGCATTAACAGTACGTATGGTGATCAAAAACTGAATGTTGACATAAATGTCGGCAGTTAACAGCCGACCAGAGCCTAAGTGGAAACCATATTCACTCGTTTGTTCAATTTTAGCCGAACAATGAAAAAATTCACGGTGTTCTGTGGTCGACCGAAAAAGGGAATCAAGCTTTGTTAATATGACAATTAGATCGGCGTTAGAAGGCGGAACAATTAGAAAGTACACGGTTATTAATAACTGAATAGATAAAGAAAGAAAATTTATGTCATATTTTACTTTCAAAAAACAATTTAAAACTGAAGAAGATTAACGATCTCCGGTCTTTAAAAACTGAACAATGGAATGACATACGGTGGTAAATCATCGAACAGTGGGCACTTCAAATGACTTACTTTGATATACCTCTCCCTACGGTGGTTACTAGCCATTCTAATTGAAATGAGATGACATACAACCACTGTAACTTCTACTTTCTTCTTTTTAATTGATTGCGCTACACTTTGATTTCCTATTATGGCCATCATCAGAGTTTGAGATTTAACGTTGGTTGGATTTAATTTAGGGTTTTTGAATGAAGAAAGAATGAAGGAATAGAAGCGAGTTTAAACGATGGTAGCCCCTATTTTTTAATGTGAGGTATCAAGAAGGGTGGACTACTATTTTTTATAGTATTTTTTAGTTGTGGTAATAGGAAGAGAAAATTGGGGTGCCCTTAGCACCACCTATTTGAAATTCCATTACCTAACCGCTCTTTCCAATATAGGTGTGCAGGAGGCATCTGTTGACATGCTTTTTAGTAAAAGTCGTCACACGTGAAATCTCTGGTTAACAATACGTTCAAGTATTGAGAACATCGTCAGAAGACTGGAAGCGATTTGGTTAAAATCTCTGGTTAACAATACATTCAAGTATTGAGAACATCGCCCCCCTCCACTGCTCGTGGACCACCACCTCAAAATACCGGCTCGTGTTGCACCCCTGGACCATGACCTGACCGTAGATGTCAGCGCCAACTTCTCACGTCAACTCGTCAACCCGACTCGCATACCACGACCACGAACCACCTATGCCAAAACAGCAGTGACAATTTATTTTGACCTATTCTCATGGCTAATTTCACTCCTATCAATCCGGATCTCATTACACATGGCCTGGCACGACTTGGAGAGGATATCTCCATGTTTTCCACATCATTTCGAGATTTTTGGGATGCGTGCCACATGTCCCACGAACCGCCTGCTGTAAATGGCTATAAATACAATGTTTGAAGGATTTTCAAATGACTTTTGGCTCTAACTTCTAACGGCTTCCACCATTGTTCTCCGCAAGATTATTGTGCAACATAGAAGCCGAACTCCATAATATAACACGAGGGTTTCGTGTATAATCTTCTCATTTCTTACTTTTTTCATTATAAACACGAGGATTAAGTCTAAAAATCAGAGTGAACTGTACATGTAACTTCTTAGGATTTAATAAGAGATAAAGTGGACGTAGGCTTGGTTTGAGCCGAACCACTATAAAAACTTCATGTGTCACCTATTATTCACTATTTTCTACATTTATTATATGTGATTGGGTGTTAGTACCAAATTTTGGTCTAACATTTTGGCGCGCCAGAAAGGGGCACACGATACTACTTCAATTTTTGTCTCTAAAGGAATCGATTTGCTTAGCTATTGGATAAATGGAAAAAAGAAAGAAAGATGGAACCTTCTCTCGTGCTGAGGATGTTGGCAATGAAGACACAAGGAATGAGACAAGCCAGGAGGCTTCCTCTCACGAAAACCCATTAGCATACTTGACTAGAGAAGAGATGGATGGCGATCTCATGGAACTGAGAGCTCAAATGGCAAGGCAAGATGATCTCCTTCGAAAACAACAGGAGATGACAGATGGATTCTTCACTCGGATGGATGGAAGGCCGAGCAATGCTCAACTCGCTGGAAATGAAGCTACTGAAGCGGCTCTCAATGGCAATCGTGATCGGGTCACCCGATCAAGGACTTTGCATGAGCTCGGGGGAAATCCCTCTTTCTTTTGAAAATGGTCAGGCTCGACCGACTTCAGCCCCGGTTCCGATGGACACTAGAATGCAAGCTCTCGCTCAACAAGAACGAGCTCATGATGGACAGCCAGGGTTGGCTCGTGATAGGGACCCACAATCTGGTCGGGTCGCCCCCATGGCCCACGAACCGATAACCGTGACCCGCTCCCAGTAGCTCACCAACAGCTCCCTTCTTCTCATACACTTAATGTTGGGGGCACCAGATCTGGCTTAGGCAATCTGCAACAGCTTCTTGATGGAAATCGGCTTGAAAATTTGATCGAACGCCTCTTGAGAGGTCGCACTTACCAGAATGACGTGGACAACGTCAATCACAACCCATTCACTCAAGAAATCAGGAATTCTCGTAATCCTCCAGATTTCAAACTTCCACTTTTGGAGCCTTGTAACGATAGGATGGATCCTACCGTGCATTTGATGCGTTACAAGCGTCATATGGAAGTTCAAATGGCATTGGAAAATGACATGGCAAAATGATTCCCCCTCTTTTTGACTGATATAGCCGCTATGTTGATTCGGCAGCTAGAAATAGAATCAATCAACAGCTAAAACATGTTAGTCGCGAATTTTATTGAACAATTTTGGGTCCACATCGCACGACCCAAGAACGTCATGTCACTCACTACAATCAAGCAGAGGCCCAGAGAAACCCTGCGTTCATTCCTAGAAAGATTCAACGTTGCAGCAGCATCAGTTGACCGACCTGAACCATCCATGGTATTGATGGAAGCAGTACTCGGCGTTCTAGATAACTTGGAGTTCAAAAATTCTTTGTATCGAGACCCACCACGAAATCTCGGCTAAATTCTACCTTGAAGCAGATAGATTTCTGCGGGAAGAAGATACAACTTCTGAGAAACGCATTCTCGACGTCAACATGGTTAAAGACGGAGGACCGTCTAATTCTGGAAAAGGCAAAGGAAAAGCCGCCGTCAAGAATAACTACAATACTCAGTCCCGGAGAGGGCCAAGATATGAAAACTGCACCTAACTCAGTGCTTCATTTATCGACATTAATGGTGCCATTTCCTACCCAATGCCTCCTAGGAGGGTGCTGTCGCAACGAGAACGGGACTCTGGAAAAAATTGCATATTCAATGATATGGATGGTCATGACACAAACATTACACCAAAATAGCAAATTTGGCGTAGTAGGATGCAGAAATTTGATACGGCTCTAAGCCGTACAAAATTTGATAGGGCCCATAGCCGTATCAAATTCAGGCCTACATCCTCAACCCATCAGATTAATTCATTTGCGATCCGCACTAACCAAACGGCTAAAATCCAAACCTACATTTTCAACCCATCGGATCAGTTCATTTGATACAGTTTTAAGCCAAATCAAATTAGAATTTTGACATGGTTTTAAACCGTGTCAATATAGAAATTTGATAAGGGCTTAACCCGTATCAAAACCATAGGTTGATACGACTTAAAATCGTATCAATCTATGAAATTGATATGGGTTTAAGCTGTATCAATCTATGAATTTAATACGGCTTAAGCCTGTATCAAATTGACAAAGACGCCATTTTTTGATAGGCCCAGAGCACTGCCAAATCGAATTAGGTAAGGCTATAAGCAATGCCTAATTGGCATTTATGGTGTAGTGAAATGACTGTAGGCACCTACGGGATTTGATCAAGGAACGAGTTAGACGTGGAGAGCTATCCGAGTATGTGAAACAACATGCAGCGCCTGCGCATGCGCTGTAACAACCCGGGTTTTCAGAATCAATTTAAATTTTTTATTTTAGTAATTTTAATGGATTTTGAATATTTAAAATGATTTATTTTAAATAATAACGATTAAAAATTTATTTAATCAAAGATAGAACGAATAAATTTATTTTAATTATTGAAAATTCGATTTTAAATTTCAATTGAATGTACAGGATTCAAAATAAATCGGATTTCAGTAAAACCAGAAACATTTGAATTTCCTAAATTATATCTTTCAAGCAAATGTGAAAATCTAGATTTCATAATGGGAATAAAAAGTTATGTCCAATTTAAAATTTGAAATAGTCGCTATGGAATTTATATATATATATATTTTAATATAATAAATGGCTCTTAAAAATATCCATTTTGCAAACGACCTCCGTTTTTGACGAAACTAATTTTGTTGGATCCAGAATGTCAAGTTGTCATTAGATTCCATTTTTCTTAATTTTTGGAATTGATATATGAGCGTGGTGAATTAAAACGTGTTTGGTAAATTTAGTTTGAATTTAATCAACGGAAAATGACCGTTTTTCAAACGGTCTCTAAATTCGATGAAATTAGTTTTGTTAGGACCATATCGTCAAAACAAAGCCAGATATAATTTTTCTGGAATTTGTGGAGCCAGTATGCGGCCCCGGTAAATTAAAATGTGCGTTCAAATTAAATATATACTAACTTATATTTTAATTTTGAGAAAAACTGACCGAAACGGCTTACGGGACTTATCCCATTGCGTTCGAAACGAGGGTAATTAGCTCGGGGCGACAGTCATTGGGTTCGAATTGGAGATCAAATGAAAAAGTTTTTTTTTTGGAAATTAAATATATACTAAATTATATAAAGGGTAATCCACCCCCTTTTTCTCATTATACCAGTCAAACCCCCTTTACCCGTTTGTTTCAAAATCAAAAGAAAAAATAAAATAAAAACGCTAACACCCCGTCGTTCACCCAAATCAACCCCTCCCTCCACATCGCGGCCCCCAGCCGCCAGCCACCCCTACCATCGCACCCTCCTCCGTTCAGCCACCTCAAGACCCCTACCTCCAGTACATCGACGCGCAGACCCCTTTCCCCCCTCTTCCTCCTTTCGAATAGTAAACCCCGCCTGTAATGGCCCGACAGGGATTTAACTCCTGAATTCCAACAATAATACATAACCCGTATTTCTTGCCAAAACTCAAGTACCGAAAACACTAGATAGTTATTTGAAAGAAATTAGAGGGTGAGATAAGAAAGAAATATTAGAATAGAAAAAGAAGAAAAACCATCACAACACAGAGTCTCACATCGCAGCAGAACCAAATATAATATATAAATAAATCTTTACTGAGAGCTTTGAAAATACTTACAATCATCAAAGTACATCAACACATCTGGACAGTTATAATACCCTGTCCTCATATACAACACACAATGGAATAGTATCTATGAAATATCATACGTCTGGACTCTTCCAGCTCGTATCTTCATAGCATCTAATGACCTGGACCTGTATAACCCGGTCTAACCCGAGCATTTACAAAACGCCGGATCAGTCTGGTGAGCCAGAGTGAGATAAACAAACTAAGTTTACATATATCATCCAACTTGATTTTAACATCAAAAATCTTTTCGAAAGGAAAGGGAAATCGTAAGACCAAATCCATACATAAATACAGACGGTTTTTACCATACGATAACCCAAAACATTTTTGGAAATCATATCTTCTCTAATATTATAATAATGTCTAAATATAAATAAATATCAATCTAGTAGAATGCTTTCATTTCACGCTGTACGTATATAAGATGAAATCAAAACCGTGGGCACTTATTGGAGAATGGATTCCAACTGGTAAAGCATGGGACCACCTTCTGACAGTGTATCTCTAGAGGCGAATACACTGGGTTCAACAAGAACATCTTGCAACCCAGGCTAAACATGACTGGCCCCTCATTTCTCTAGAGAGTACGGAATGTATTGTCACCTTACGACTTTTTTTCGCGACCACCCTAGTTCCTGGGAGATACAGAATTGAAAAGAAGTAACAAATATGAATATTCTCTAGATGGTGACAATACACCCTTTTAATGGGTGCGACCCACATAGCCAAGCGACCTACCCGATTTTTACCATTTTCTGCTTGATGAGGCTTGTGTTTGAACACTACTTTTAGAACATAACATCACCATTTACTTTGAATGCCACATTCTCAGATCCGTCAAATCACTGATTGACGTCCACAATACGCTTGTAAAAATCAATGTACGTGATTCTTTAAGAAATATTCTGTCAGGCACCCGTCCATACAAGTCATCCAAGAACAGGATGAACCGAAGGCACTCTCCTACTGCATCCTTGAATTACCTATGGATCGGTAGTGAGTAGTCCTTGCAGATCCGAAGATTTCCAATCACGACAGAATCACTACTGAAATATCACTGTGAGCTAACCAGATAAATTCAACAAGTAGCCCTTCCGCGCTTGAAGATCCACGGTCTTCAATTTCTCCATCTTCAATCAACATCTTCTATCTTCCACGTATTTGTTGGTTGGAATGGTTTTCGAATATAAATTTGATCCCGGACTTTCCGTACCAACAATCGTATAGGTCAGATTTGATAGTCAGTTATTTAACTATCAAATAAACAACCATTCACGCATAAAAATAAAATGAATTCACTGATTCAATACCTAACATCATTTTGCCTCTTTAATTAACCCGTCGTTAATTAAATATTAAAACTGTTGATTCAGAAAACATTTCCCTTTCTTATTAGAAATAAGAAAATTCCATTTATCAATTCACTTCTATTCATTAGACCCTTATTGTAAATTGGTAAGTGAATAAATCTCTCAGTATCAATCCCGAAGGCCGAGACCAACATCAGATTGATACCTCGAAACTTACTCAACTCAACCAGCGTACAATAAGTTCCAAATTTCGTAAAACCCTATCATATCCCCTTTAATATTTTTAAAGCGATTATATTACTATAATCTCACCAATCATTTTCAAAATTATTTAAATATCATTTTCACAAAATTAATTAAAGTATCTCAACTTAACTTCTGTAAATAATATTACAGATTCTATTTCAAAACCTTTCACCTTTTCTTTACAAAATCATTTACCTTTCATTTACGAATTCCTTTATCTTTCATTTACAATCCATTTCCTTTCGCTCTATAAGTCCATTTCTATTCACTTTATAAACCATTTTCCATTCTCTTTATAAATTATTACCATTTGCTGTATAAATCCTTAACTACTCGTTGTATAAACCATTACCATTAGCTGTATAAACCATTACCATTCGTTATATAAATCATTAACATTCACTTTATAAACCATTAACATTCGCTGTATAAATCATTAACATTCGCTATATAAATCAATAACATTCACTTCATAAACCATTAACATTCACTGTATAAGTCATTAACCATTCGCTGTATAAATCATTAACAATCGCTGTATAAATCATATTTTAAAACTATATGTGAACACATCTTTGAAAATGTTTGAAATCGATTTAATATTGATTTCAAAAATCATTTCTTTATCGATGATACTAAAGAGGTATATATCCGCTAAAGTACCAAATCATGAAATATAAACCAATTTCACCGCCAATGAACACAACAGATCATATTGATAAACATTATCAATGTTATTGAGAAATCCTTTTGGATTTCTTCAACCTGTATATCCCTGCATCACAATTCCATACCATTCAACATATATTATAATATAATGAAACTTAACAACTACTGTGAGGAATCCAGTTGGATCCCTCAACCTGTTTTTCCTTGCATCAAATATGTTACCTCAATATAATCATTCAATTCAATATATCGATATAAATTTAATAATTAGCCAATAACAACAATTTATCATCGACCATTTGCAACCATTGCGCACACAAATAAAAACCCGACTTATATAAAGTATAAGTGCGAAGAACTGAGTGAGTTTAACTCACTTTGATTTTATTCCGTTCTCAACTACTCGTTTCAGTTGATTCCAATTATGCCCTGATATATTCCATGATGTAGATCTCCTTAAGATGATCGTAATGCAACTTGAACTATCCAATTCTGATCATATATGAATTTATTATTAATAACTTAAGTTAATATAATTTAAATTAATGATTTAATTAAACTATAATTATCTTAACCCTAATCATGTTTAATTTCAAGCTAATTGACCATTAATCACTTGAATTATTTAAACTAATTAATTTATAATATTATCCCATTTTTTAAACATGGGTGCTCCAGTGATAACGAGTTAAACATGTAGTGACGATTAAATTTAAAACACTTATCTAATTAACCCCTAATGTTGCTCAATTTAAATCTAATGTATTAATTACCGTTTTAAGTATAAATATGGCCGATGTGATCTGCTTTTTTAAAAACAACAGGCCCGACCTTCTGCTTTGTTTCAAAACAAAGAACATCACTATGCTTCCATTGTTCCAGACAACTAATGCTTCATCTATAATCTACCACAACTTCATACCACCGAGCTCCAACTCTACCCAACTCCTTCTTCTGTTCGTTCATTAACTAACGAACCATGCTGCCTTGAGCACCTAACAACGATAATCTTCCTATTCATTTCCTTCGTTATGAATTTTGTCCAACTTCTCTTTGGAAAATGATGAGTCTGATCCCATTATTTGTTTCTTCCTTCTCGTTTACCGGGCGTTTTTAAAATACTGTTAACTGCCGATAATTGCTTATCTCGTTTTCCACTGCTTCACTCGTACCCATCTGCTATGGTACTGTTGCACCACTTAAGTTTCCTTCCATATGTTTCTTTACTCCAGTACCCTCGTAACATACCCGACCTCCCATCGATTTGGTTATTTCTTTAGCTACTACAAACCATGACGCCTATATCCAAATATTTTCCATTTTAATTCATGTATGATTTTAATTAACTAACTTATAAAACTATATTAACATTTAACATTTACGTTGGATCCAAAAACTTTGGGGAAACTTTGTAATCTTCCCCAACTTCAAACTGCTCCCCTCGTTCTAAACTTTTCCATCCCATTTGTTCATGCTTCACGAAAACACAAGCCACTTGTCTTCGTTACCTTATTTCCTTTCTTCCCCCACCTGCTTTGTTTCACGTTCTTCCCATTACCTCTTCACGTGATACAGTTTGCCCATACACATCACCATGCGTTGTTGAGATCTCCATATGACGTTGACAGACTGTTGCGCAGCCCTTTTCTCCGACCATCAGTCACCGATTCCACCTTGTCTCACTAAGTCCGTTGCCTTCCCTCTCAGCAAAAACCTCGGCACCTTATGACATGTTTCCTTCCAGGTAAAAACATAATACTTCATCTTCCCAGGCTTTGCAAATACAACTTATGCTTTCTCTTCCACTCTCGATTGTCAAGCCCAATCCCTAGCATCGGAGCCTCGTCTGAGACCTCCAGTTCGACCGACGTAGTGTCAACACCTCCCGCCTCAAATAGTACTTAACTTAGTGCTTCAGATCTCCCTCAAAAGTCTTCAACAGTCGGCCACTTGCAGGAAGAATCTCGACCACCAGAAAACGCTACAGTCCATCATCGCTGTTAATCAGCTACCTTTCAAACAGCTTGACCTTTCTCCAGTTAATGGATTATGGTTTTAGTGAGAGGGTTGAATGATTTTTGGAAGGGAAGTATAGATTTTTTTCAGCCATTAAGAATGAGAAAATGGAGGCATTGTAATTTTTGTTTGTTTACCGTGGTGTATAGAAAATAGGGTTGTTCACTGTCGAGTGGTGTATTTATAGGATGACATTTCAAATATAATATTATTATTTTAGTTAGGCACGAAGTAACGTTGTAAAACCGTCACATGAGATGTCTGATTAAATTGAAAGTTCACACCTTAGCATAAAATGACTTTCAAGACACGATGGAAAATGTTTCGTTGGAAACATAGATTGTTTGCATATCCGTTATTCAATTTTACGCCTAAAATAACGCTATTTTGGATACCAAAAATACCCGGCCTCCAAAAATAACAAACAATATATCTATCCTGACTCTAAACGTCAATACAAATTCAACGAAATTTGTTTCATGGCTTAATTCGATCGTTATCTCAAGTTATGGACAAAAACCCCTTTTAAATCGAATTAAATTATTAAATAAATCGCTATTATTTATAAATATTTCCATAGCAACTATTTAAAAAATTTAATTGGACATAACTAACAAACTATAAACTGAAATCCCAATTTTTGTCTTTTATTAGAAAATTATCATCAATAAGATTCAATATCACAAACTACAGCGCCGTTTCGAGCTCGATTTATTTTGTATATAAATTAAATGTTTAAACTTCGTTTTTGGACAAATTAAATATTTAAAAACCATAAATATTCCAAATAAAATATTTAAAATAATAAATTAAATTAAATATTCGAATTTAAATACCCGAAAAATGTAGGTCGTTACTCCCTCGCCTCCCCGGTGCACCCTTCTCCAGTCGCGCAACCCACTCCACTTCGATCCGCGCGCCACCAGTCCGCCGCGAGCTCAGACCAGCACCCTCCTTCGACTGCAGTAAGGTGATTTTTAATTTAAATAATGTAACAACCCAAAAATCAGAACCAATTTAAAATTTTTATTTTTAAGAATTTTATAGAAAAATCTGCCAGAATTTAAAATTTCCATTTTTTATTAATATTTTAATTATAGAAAAATAGACATTTTGCAAACGAACTCCATTTTCGACGAAACCACTTTTGTTGGATCCGGAATGTCATATTATTGCTAGGGTTCAATTTTCAAAATTTTCAGAATCAGTATATGAGCGTGGCAGAAGAAACTGTGTTTGGGTCATGACAGTCAAAATTGAACGACTTAAAAATGGCCATTTTTCAAACAGCCTCAGAATTCGACGAAAATAATTTTATTGGATTCGTATCGTCAAAACGTAGCCAAAAATATTTTTTTTGGATTTTTCCGGGTCCGTATGTGGCTCCGGTGGATTTTTGAATATGTCAGTATATTAAAATAAAAGAATTATTTTTAAATCTGAAAACGGAGGCTGAGATGACCTCTTGGGCCTGCGAGGCATAGACGGATGAATCCGAAATAGGGGCTATTAGGTAGGAAGGACAGTCATTGGGCTGAAAACGGGGTTAATGGGTAATTGGACCTAAATGGATAATTAATAAATTAATTAATTAAAACCCTAAATATAATATTATATAAAGAGGTAGCTACTGTTCATCACTTTCTTCCCCGATTGCTTCACGTCGTGTAAACCCATAATAGCCGAAATTTCAAACTCAAATTCCTCCTAATCCATGAAGAATTAGCCTGGCCGTAGTTGAACTTTTTTAAAGATCTTTTCATCCTCTTCAATCTCCGACAAGTTTCAACACCTATCGTCAACCGTACGCGAAGAACCACCTCCCCGAACCCGCTGTCTTTGAACCTGCGCCGCGCTCTGTAGGTCCACCCGCACCTCCTCCTCTTCTGGGCGCCTGTAGATCTCTCGTAGGCGGACAACCTCCAACAAACGGTTCGTGAAACCGTCAACTACAGCTCAAGAAAAATCGATTTGAATTTTTGAACAAATTCTGAAAATACTTGGCCGAAATTGAGAGGTATATAAAATTGATTTTTCTACATCTAAAAGCATTGCAAATTGGAAATTTATCTTGTATTGACGATAACTAATGCATACGTGATCCGAATTACAAATTTTCAGATCCGTTGCGACCGTGATTCAGAGTACTTCATTTCAAAACTGATTTGGACGATTTCTGAAGTCGATAGGATTTTTAGATCTGATCTGATCGAGGTGAGATCTCTGATTTAGATAAATTATTTATTTAAATAATATTCTCGTTTTTTATTCAATCGATGTACGCTAATGAAATAGATTTGCAACGTGATTTGATAACTTGTGTTGTATGGTTGATTTGGCATGTATCGTTGTAGATATGTGTTTGAAATTGTAGATCTGTATAGATCTACTGAAATATATCAAGTAAAAGAATATACAAAATTATGTTAATCATTTTATTTACATCTTCTTGGTAAAAGAAAATGAACAAAATATGTTAATCATTTTATTTACACCTTCCTTTGTAAAAGAAAAGACCAAAATTATGTTAATCATTTTATTTACATTTCTTGGTAAAGAAAAAGAAAAAAGATGTAAATTGTTTTTATTTACATTTTCTAATGTAAACAAAAAGAATAAAATATGTGAATGGTTTTTATTTACATTTTCTAATGTAAGCAAAAAGAACAAAATATGTGAATGGTTTTATTTACATTTTCTAATGTAAAAAAAAAGAATAAAATATGTGAATGGTTTTTATTTACGTTTTCTATGTAAATAAAAAGAACAAAATATGTGAATTGTTTTTATTTACATTTTCTAATGTAAAGGAAAAGAATAAAATATGTGAATGGTTTTTATTTACATTTTCTATGTAAAGAAAAAGAAAAAAATATGTGAATTGTTGTATTTACATTTACTAGTGTAAATAAAAAGTGCAAATTATGTGAACCTCTTGTATTTACATTTCTAGTGTAAATAAAAAGTACAAAACTATGTGAATCACTTTTATTTGCATTTTTCTATTGTAAATAAAAAGATCAAATTATGTGAACTTTTTTTTTCCCTTTCATTTCCTATTGTAAAAAAAAAGGAGATTATGTGAATTTACTATTTGGTATAGATATGAATGTGACATATCTTTGTTTGCATTTTTAGATGCAAATAAAGCATAAGAAGAAGATTTCACTTTGATTTGCATTGTATGTGTTAAATAAAAAGACAAGATTATGAAATACATCTTTATTTGTATTTCATATACAAATAAAAGATAAAGTTATGAAATACATTTTCGTAAATAAATAAATAAAAAGATAAAGTTATGAAATACATTTTCGTAAATAAAAAAAAGATAAAGTTATGAAATACATTTTCATAAATAAATAAATAAAAAATATAAAGTTATGAAATACATTTTCATATACAAATAAAAGATAAAGTTATGAAATACATTTTCATATACAAATAATAAAAAAAGATAAAGTTATGAAATACATTTTCATATACAAATAAAAAAGATAAAGTTATGAAATACATTTTCATATACAAATAAAAACGATAAAGTTATGAAATACATTTTCATATGCAAATAAAAGATAAAGTTATGAAATACATTTTCATATACAAATAAAAAGGATTTGAACTGAAAATGTCGTATTTATCAAAATCTACATATGATAAAAGAGAAGACAAAAACCATAAATAGAATCATGTTATTATTGACTGCACTGGCTTGTTCGTATTGACTGACTTGTGTGAATCGCCAAATGAATTTATATTTATTTATAAATATAAATATTAATTAAATTAAAACGAATCACACACGGTAGTTCACGTTTCGAAAACATAACTTTAAACGGTCGTATGGAAAGATCCAACCGTTGGATTTTCCCAAAGTCGGACCCGTTAGGACCGTTTTGGGAAAATCTTTCCAACGGTATAAATTTTGTCAAAATCCAACGGTCAGATTTTGAGCTAGGTGTAAATCAACATTTGGGGAAAACAACGCCACGACCACCTATTGACCTGAAGCGTCGTTAAGTGAAATAAGACTATTCTTGATTAAACAAAAATAGTGAAATCGTTATAAAGTATTTCTAGCGATAAAAATTGGTTTTGTAATTTATACAACTACGAAAATTATTTGAAAGACCGAGTTTAATCTCATTTCAAATAATTATACGGCGACATTAAAATGAAGAGTTGAAGACGACGGTCGAAGACCGACGATCTTCAAGGTGGATGGTTGTATTGCTATTGTTGGCCTTGATGGGAGTAGATACCTTGATGGGTTGATGACAGTGATCGTCCGGACGTTCTTGTTGATGGTTCGGATTTGCGAGTGTCTTTATTTCCCACGAAATAAGACGACTCCGGTTTCGTTCAGACCCAGAACGGACTTGTAAATGGATCGCATGTCTGACGTGGAAATTTATTTCATGTAATTAAATTGGTTTTTATTTAATATATAATTGCTTGGTGGCGGGAAATTTATTTTTTCAGCTTAACACCCTTTTGTATGTTAAATAATAATCAATCGCATGATATGAGTTGTTGATGTGACATGCTAAGTTGCACTCGAACAAGACTTATTGTTGCAAAGCAGAGCCTTGTAGGATGATCAAAGCATAGTCTAGTATGGACACAGCTTTGTGTATACGTTACTTCGCGAGCCTCACACCCCGGTGGAGTCTTGTAACAACCCAAATTTTTAACAACGTGTTAAGACAAGAATCAAGGCAGAATTAAATGTTAAAATCTGAATCAGGAGAAACGGGCTGTGCCATTGCGTTCGTCTCGGAAAAATACGCGAAATAGAGTCTGAAATTTCGTAAATCGGAGTCCGTATGGCCGAGATATGGCCTTCGGAAGTTTCACGAAAAATTCGAAAACGAAAACAGATTCAAATTTCAGAACTCAGAAGAGGCGGGAAAATTTCCCGCCAGACCAGGGAAGGTCGACCGGGGAGTTGACCCCCCCTGCCCCAGGTCGACTGGGGAGTCGACCCCAGGGTCGACCTAGGGGTCGACCTGCATGGTCGGACCCAGGCAGCCTGGTGCACCTGTTTTGCTGTTTGGCTCGGTTTTGGAGGCTTGTGACGATTTTTGAGGGCTTGGATCTATCCTAGGGTTAATCTAAAGGCCTAAACTACTCCTAATCTCTATAAAAAGACCCCTAACCTAGCCTAAACCCTCATTAATTGATCCTACAACTAAACTATGCCAAAATTTCTAGTGATCATGGCCTCTACTCAAAACCCTAGCCTCCATCCTCTTGTCATAAATTCTATCTTCATTCCCTTGAGAGATTAGATGATCATTTGAGTGTTTCTAAGTTACATGAGAGTTGCTAAGCTCGATTCAAGGCCAAAGTTGCAACCTTTCTACTTCAAAGCAAAGATTTCTATTGGTATTTGCTCAAGGGTTTCATTTGGAGCTTATCATTTGGGGTTTTTGGTGTCGCTTGAGTGGCTTCGTCTCAATCTTTGTATTATATGTCGTTTTATTGCCTTCATAGCATTGTAAGCCCCCTCCTACTATTAGATATTAACTATGAAGTTAAATGTTCATGTTGCAAGTTGGGTTTGAACATTAAGTATCATACATGCTATCATGTTATGTATCTCATCATGTTTGTAAAGACATTATCTTGATCTTTGAGCTAAAAAGCTATAGGCTTTATGTTGAATGTTGCATTATGCAACATGAGAGCTATCATATCCCTTATGATAACTTGCAAGTAATGCTATATGTGAACTTCTAGGCATCTTTCTATGTCACTTGTCATCATGATTCGCCTATGTGCTAAGTTTGGGGTTGTGCAAGTTTTTGAGGCTTAGTAATGTAACATGCAAGTTAGTGAACACATTTACTGTAATAACCCGAAAATCTGGGCCAGTTTAAAATTTTTATTTTGGCAATTTTAGCGAATTTTGCATATTTAAAATAGATTATTTTAAATAATATCGACGAGAAAATTTATTTTGAATATAAATAGAACGTATATATTATATACGCCGTCGTTAGAATATAAATATTTATATATAATTATAAATAGAATTGAAAATGGCGCGGTAGTTCGATAATTCGATTTCAAACTTCAATTGAATGTACCGGGTGCAAAACAATCCGGATTTTAGTGAAACCAAAAACATTAGGATCTAATAGTGAATATCTTTCCAACGAATCCGACAAATCCAGATTTCATAGCGGGAATCAAAAGATATGTCCAGTTGAAAATTCTGAATAGCCGCTATGGAATTCAGGCCCTTAAAAATGGACATTTGGCAAATGACTTCGGATTTCGACGAAACCAGTTTTGTTGGGTCCGTGATGTCGAATTATTGCTAGATTCCAAATTTCATAATTTTTCGAATCAGTATGTGAGCGCGGCAAAAGAAAACGCATTTGACCAGTTTCAGTTGAATTTAATCGACTGGAAATTGGCCATTTTTCCAACGGTCTCGGAATTCGACGAAACTAGTTTTGTTAGGACCGTATCGTCAATAAGAAGCTAGAAAATATTTTTCGAGAATTTTTAGAGTTAGTATGTGACCCCGGTAATTTGAAATGTACGTTTAAAATTCAATATAGCGATTTAAATGTAAATTCAAAGGAAAACTGATTCAATCGATCAAACCAGCTTACGATACATATCCCATTGTGTTCGGAATGGGGGTAAAACGCTATGGACGACAGGCGGTGGGCCTCGTTTTGAGGTCGAGAATAAAAGTTGCTTTTTGAAATTTATTAAATTAAATAATATAATATATTAATATATATTTCCCTCTCCCCTTCTCTCTCCTCATTTCAGAAAAGAAAAAAAAAGAAAAAAAACCCGCTCAGGCCCCTCGACCTCGCCGCCCAAGCCTCCGCCGGACCCCGCCCCACCGCGCGCCACCTCCCCAGGCCGCGCCGCCTCTTCCCGATCCCCTATCCTCTCTCTCTCCAACCCATAACCATCCGTTCGAAGACCCAGACCCCAAATCGAACGACGCAAACCCTAGAACCCAACGCCCTAGGCCACCGCACCTCCCTCCACCCTCTACCATCCTCCTCCTCCGACGCAGGAAGAACCCCCCCCCTCGGCTGTAAGTTCTTGTTTTATTATTATTATTATTATTATTATTATTTTAGTTAATTTAGTTTATTTAAATCCTTTATGCAATGATCCTTAAATAAAATCAGCCTATTAGGATTTTTAAAAGTAATTGTATAAGGATTTGATTTTTAGGAAAATAAAGATTCGTTTTTTTTTGTGTGGTAAAGATACAATTTTTATTTTATTTTTGAAAAGCTCGGATTTTTCTAATGTAAAGAACGATATAAAATGATAGGAATATTAAAAATATCATCTTTATATGTGTAGAAAAATAAAGATGAGATTTTTATAAAGATGAAATCTTTAAATTTAAAAAGGCGAAATCTTTATAGGTAATAACGAAATAAAAATATGATTTTTATATATTGAACTTCGAAATAAAAATATGATTTTTATATATTGAACTTCGAAATAAAAATATGATTTTTATATATTGAACTTCGAAATAAAAATATGATTTTTATATATTGAACTTCGAAATAAAAATATGATTTTTATATATTGAACTTCGAAATAAAAATATGATTTTTATATATTGAACTTCGAAATAAAAATATGATTTTTATATATTGAATAGCGAAGTAAAAATTCGATTTTTACATATGTAGTGGCTACGGTCAACGAAGGTGACAAGAAGGCGAAACGACGAAGACTTCTGCAAAGGAAGAGCCGTGGAGCTAGGATAGCTATTGGTGAGAACTTCTCACCTTTCAATTTCTTTTTCTAGTTATATATATACTAGGATGCAGACGGTGGTTAGTAGCACCCGACACAATCGTCCACAGACCATGGACTTGTTTGTTTGGTTGCATAGCTTAGTTATGATTTGATTTGAATTTGGTTGTTTGGTGAATTTGATTGATGTGTGAATGGCGTGGGCCTTCACTAGACCGAGGATAAGGCTAGGCCTTGTCCCGTTTCTAGTATCGTGCCGTTATGCCGCCGAAATTTTCTAAAATATGTTAGAAAAATAAAAATATCATTTTTATTGAATAAATGAACTGAATAGAAATTCATATGTTGAAATAAAATGTTTTATCGTTAAAAATATAATTTTTAACGTGAAGTGAATAAAATAAAATATTCATTTACAAACCGGACGGTTTGTTTATGTACACTGATTTGACTGATATTGATTGGGACGATAAATTTCACACATCGCCCAACTGCACGAATAAAATCTGTGTTTGATTGTTTGAAACCCTACACGGGTGTTGGGATGAAATTTAAAGTTCACTCATCCTGACTGATTAAATATGTCGATCGATTGATTGACAGGCTGTTATAAGCGTTAGATATCTATATTTGATGCTTATACAGTGTAGTGCACTTTGGTTGATGGTTGATTGTTTTTCAATGCTATTATATACATGTGATGTATGAAAATCCATATAATTAACATTATATGGTGATTGATTGGGCCTCATTCCAATTTAGAAGATTAAGAATATTATAAAGTAAATGTTCATGTGTTGACTGTACTCATCCGTTGAGATTAGTCATGTGTTGAACGGATTATTTTTATAATAAAATCTACGTCTTTATCAATATAAAATAAAGGTTCATGTGTTGACTGTACTCATCCGTTGAGATTAGTCATGTGTTGAACGAATTATTTTTATAATAAAATTTACATCTTTATCAATATAAAATAAAGGTTCATGTGTTGACTGTACTCATCCGTTGAGATTAGTCATGTGTTGAACGAAATAATTTAACAAAAATAGTCACACGTGGACAATACTCATTCGTTGAGATTAGTCGTATGTTGACAAAAATAAATATTCATTTGTTGAATAAAATAAAGGAATATATGAAGTCGTGTTGATTAGATTGACGCCATTTTGACGTGAACGATATTTACATCAATATATAACGATTTCAAAATAAATTGAATATATAACGATTTCGAAATGAATTGAATATATAACGATTTCGAAATAAATTGAATATATAACGATTTCGAAATAAATTGAATATATAACGATTTCGAAATAAATTGAATATATAACGATTTCGAAATAAATTGAATATATAACGATTTCGAAATGAATTGAATAGAAAACGAATTTGATTCGAATAGAAAACCAATTTGAATTGAATCGAATAGGAAAACCAATTTGAATTGAATCGAATAGAAAACGACTTTGAAATTGGATTGAATTGAAAACAAATTCAAATTGAATCGAAAGCGAAGTGAAATGAATTCAAATTGAATTGAAATTTGAATTGAATAGAAAAGTGTTTTAAAACGAATTTATAAAGAAGAATTCAATTTTGATTTGAATTGAAATGGAAGTTGAAATTGCTTTAGAAACGAATTTTAAAACTATTTATATAATTCGTTTTAAATAGAAATCGACGAAATATATATTATATATATTATATATATAATATAATGGCCTGAATAGAACGCGCCGCGCCGCGGCAGTTCGTGAATTTCGACCATTTATTTCAAACGGACACTACGGGAGATCCGACCGTCGGATTCTCCTAAAACCAGAACCGTTGGGTTCGTATCGAAAAGGGATTTCTAACGAATATTAGGAATTTGAAATCTAACGGTTGGATTTGGAGATACGTCCAAATCAAATTCGAAAAAGGTCGCTGTAAGTGCAGTTCGATGGCCATTGTTGGAAATCGACTGTACGGGCCTTGATAAAATTATTAAAAATAGTAATAATTTGTGTAAAATCATAAGAAATGATTTAGAAAGAATTGGGATGAAAAACTCCATATTTGAAAAGATAAAAATAGATTTTTATCGAAATGAACTAGTTTTGAACTAGAATTATAATTCTATTTATTTTTAAATAAATAAATTGAATTTGAAATGGTTTTAAAAATAACCAGAATTTCCAATGATTGCATTGGAGTGGAATTGAATCGAAATTGTCTTCGGAATATTTCGATGTTGGATTTCGTGATTATACAAATGTTGTTATGGAAATTTGAAAGATATATATATATATATCGTTATTTCCAATGCGATATTTGTTAGTCGTAGAATTTGATATTGAATATAAGCCGATATATTTTCTATTCAGAGCCTTATATTGAATATCAAATGTGATTTGAGTTTGCCGTGAATGGTGTCTTCACTAACACTGTTCTTAAACCCAGTTGAGAAAAGATTAAATCTTTTTATTTATATTTAGTAAAGTGTATCAATTAAATAATATTTAATTGGAATTGAATTGATATTGATTTTTGGGTTTATCGTGAACAGTGTTTTAAACAACACTCGTTCTTTAACCCGATAATTAATGAATGTGATTTTGGGGTTTATCGTGAACCGTGTTTTAAATGACACTGATTCTTTAACCCAGTCGAAGATTAAAACTAAGTGGAGTTTTAATGAATCTTTAATTAGATTGAAATGATCGAGAATGGAGTATCACCAGTTTTGCTCCAGGCGATAGTTAAATCTTTAATTAGATTTGAACGTGAAATGGTAATTGAATTTACCGATAGCATCGTGGTGTTAGATATGAAGTACTACCAGTTTTACTTCATGGGATGAATAGGTTGGGATTGGGAAATAAAATAAATAATTACTTCGTTACGGTTCGTTAATCTCGACTAGTTGGAAAAAACCATAATTTGGTTTTAAATGACATCCAAAGGAAGATTTCAGGATAAATTTTAAAGAATTTATCTTGGATAAAATTAATGGGAACCTTTCCCTAAGAATGTGGAATTTAGAAACTAGCTGTAGGTTGGCTAAGAAGAATGGTTTTCTGGGTATTGATCTGATGTTGGTTTCGGCCTTCGGGGTTAATGTTTGGAAAATTGTTCTCTTGCTAATCTGCGGTTAGTGACTAATGAATTGGAATGAGGCGTATGTTGTGTTTGTGTAACATTTGTTTTAATATACGCGGGTTATTCGGAAAGGCCGGGTTTATACCCATTCTGAATAACCGATTCGACGATATGTCGATGATGAAGACGGTGGTCGAAGACTGGAAGTCTTCACATCGTTTGGATAATTACTGACGATCCTGATTGGGCTGTACACCCAAGAGGATGGAAATAGTTGGTGGTCGTCCAGACGTACCTGGAGATGGATGAATATGCGAGGAAAGTGCCTCCGGTTTCGTTCAGACCCAGAACGAACTTGTAAATGGATTGTGTGTCTGACACTGGATTTTATTCTGTGTTGATTGATTTCTATTAAATATACATATGTTTGGCGGCGGAGAATTTATTCTTTTGCTTAACGCCCTTCTCTGAGACGTACGAGCTCAGAGGTTGTATATCGATGGACATCAGTCGCATGGCATGAATTGCCTGTGTGGCACGCTAAGATGCAATGATCAAGGCTTCTGTTGAAAAGCAAAGTCTTGTGGTTGATGATCAAAGCACGACCTACGTGGCTGCTTTGTGTATAACGTGAATTCGCGAGCCTCACACCTCGGTATGAGTTAAAAACGGGATACAGACTGCAGGGAGAGCACGACGTTTCTTTCTAGCTTTGGTGGTGTCAGTGACTTACCAGCCCTGACATTTATATACTTTTCACCTTTGTGGTTGTTGGATGAGGCGCCTCGATTATAGGTCTGTAAGGACCGGGAAACGTGTGTTCAGGCATAATTAATCCTCTAACGTAAGTGAGGACCGGCCCTGAAGCATCCAGGGGTTACCCAGTGTGCGTAACCCTGAGGCATTTGCTAGAGTGTCTCGAACGCGGAGAGGAGCTTGCCCCTTGCCTCGACTCATGACGGAATCCAATTTCCAATACGTGTATTTCGGCTTTATTTGTAGAGCCTAGTATGGCGACATAGTGGGATAGGGCACTCATGCCGTCTATGATTTATATTTATGATTGAAATGTTTTGACACTATACACTTATTATAGTATCAAATGATTTGTTTTAAACGTATCAAGCATGTTTGGCTGTTATAAGGTAAAACCCTATCCTCCGGCTTGCGTTGCATTGTGTGATAGGACCTGGGTCTTATAATAGCTTCATTTTTCGAAAAAGCATTGCGTTGTTTATCTATATGCACTGGTATTCTTGGGAGGAAACCCGTTCCGTGTTATACGGCGTGGTCCCTTGAATTACTCTCTTTTAAAGTAAAGCTTTAAATAACTGTTTTAGTTCTCACACCAGTCACATGACTGACCTGGAGTTTATTGTTTTAAACCTAAACTCTGGGTGCCCCTATTTTCCGCACGGGCAGCTAGTAGTTTTGGTTTTGCAGATTTATATTCACGGGATCCTGGTTTACAGCTGGAATGATATCCGGAAAGCTCTGTATCCGTATATCACCTTCAGTTGTGCTTCGTATTATTTTCCGCTGCTATGAATTTAAATGTAATTTAAATCTATGATATTTCTGTGTAATATTTATTCATTTATACTCTGTATATTCTTGTAATCTGATGCATTGTTGTAATATACAATGAAATGTTCTTCTGTTTGTGTTCTGATTTGTCATGTTCTCAACGTTCAGGGGTTTCGAACGATCTAGATCGGTTTAACGACTGATTCGGATCGAGCGAAATTTCCGGCCGTCACATTTTGTATCAGAGCTTTGGTTTACAGAGCTCGAGAACAAGACACATTAGAACCATACGAAAGAATTCATCAGATATTGGATTAGTAATATCCAATTAGAATGACTCGTTAGAGATAGGATCAGTAGTATCCTAGAACGAGTGTGAAGAGTATATTTTTCAATTAAAAACCATTTTGTTTTGAAATTTAAACCATTTTAAAACGTATTTGACTATTTATTTATTTTGAATATGGACAATCGAGTATATAAAGATTTCGCGTATACGCGTCATGAACGTATATTCGAAGTTTTAATATATTGGATAGATATAGAATCATACTCTAGTGGCCCGAAGATGATTCTAATGATTGACTAGTTGTCATTAGTATTCATGTTCGAGTAACGAAGGTGTGATATCGATATATTTCCATTCGACTGGTGTGAGAACCAAAACTAATATAGCTAGAACACATTGTTGTGAATTGGCATCAAAAACATGATTTTTGTATATGTATCAAAATTATGAATTTGAAAACTCTAATCCACTAATTGATTGATGTTTGAGTTGTTTGTTATTTGTTTGCTAATTTTTAACCATTTAGCCTAATTGAATTGAATATTGAACTATATTGAAAATTGGTCGCATTTGCTTGCATACATATATATCATTGAACAGGTCATAGCAAGGAGGCTAGAGCAGAGAATAAAATTTGTTTGCCCGACAAATAGGTACATGTTTACTACATAATTTACTGTTTTGTTTGAGTGATGATGATTTTATGAGCCTATTGGCTAGCCGCTTGGCTTTTTCTTTTTCTTTTTGAGATTAGAAGGACCGGGGAAGCTATTTGAAATTCCCCGATGCTCCCGGTGCAGGGGAGGTTATGGCGAAATTTTTCAAAAATTTAGGGTGTTAGCCAAATTTTTGAAATTTTGAAAATTCTCGGAAACTGAAAAGTTGGAGAATGGAAGCCAGATCGAGCGTAGAGTTGATTAATCAAACCACTTTCGACTTTGTTCCTTTTCGGGGACGAAAAGTTTTAAGTGAGGGAGATTGTAATAACCCGAAAATCTGGGCCAGTTTAAAATTTTTATTTTGGCAATTTTAGCGAATTTTGCATATTTAAAATAGATTATTTTAAATAATATCGACGAGAAAATTTATTTTGAATATAAATAGAACGTATATATTATATACGCCGTCGTTAGAATATAAATATTTATATATAATTATAAATAGAATTGAAAATGGCGCGGTAGTTCGATAATTCGATTTCAAACTTCAATTGAATGTACCGGGTGCAAAACAATCCGGATTTTAGTGAAACCAAAAACATTAGGATCTAATAGTGAATATCTTTCCAACGAATCCGACAAATCCAGATTTCATAGCGGGAATCAAAAGATATGTCCAGTTGAAAATTCTGAATAGTCGCTATGGAATTCAGGCCTTTAAAAATGGACATTTTGCAAATGACTTCGGATTTCGACGAAACCAGTTTTGTTGGGTCCGTGATGTCGAATTATTGCTAGATTCCAAATTTCATAATTTTTCGAATCAGTATGTGAGCGCGGCAAAAGAAAACGCATTTGACCAGTTTCAGTTGAATTTAATCGACTGGAAATTGGCCATTTTTCCAACGGTCTCGGAATTCGACGAAACTAGTTTTGTTAGGACCGTATCGTCAATAAGAAGCTAGAAAATATTTTTCGAGAATTTTTAGAGTTAGTATGTGACCCCGGTAATTTGAAATGTACGTTTAAAATTCAATATAGCGATTTAAATGTAAATTCAAAGGAAAACTGATTCAATCGATCAAACCAGCTTACGATACATATCCCATTGTGTTCGGAATGGGGGTAAAACGCTATGGACGACAGGCGGTGGGCCTCGTTTTGAGGTCGAGAATAAAAGTTGCTTTTTGAAATTTATTAAATTAAATAATATAATATATTAATATATATTTCCCTCTCCCCCTTCTCTCTCCTCATTTCAGAAAAGAAAAAAAACCCGCTCAGGCCCCTCGACCTCGCCGCCCAAGCCTCCGCCGGACCCCGCCCCACCGCGCGCCACCTCCCCAGGCCGCGCCGCCTCTTCCCGATCCCCTATCCTCTCTCTCTCCTACCCATAACCATCCGTTGGAAGACCCAGACCCCAAATCGAACGACGCAAACCCTAGAACCCAACGCCCTAGGCCACCGCACCTCCCTCCACCTTCTTTTTCCTCCTCCCTGTTGACTCGCGCCCCCTCTACCATCCTCCTCCTCCGACGCAGGAAGAACCCCCCCCCCCCTCGGCTGTAAGTTCTTGTTTTATTATTATTATTATTATTATTATTTTATTTAATTTAGTTTATTTAAATCCTTTATGCAATGATCCTTAAATAAAATCAGCCTATTAGGATTTTTAAAAGTAATTGTATAAGGATTTGATTTTTAGGAAAATAAAGATTCGTTTTTTTTTGTGTGGTAAAGATACAATTTTTATTTTATTTTTGAAAAGCTCGGATTTTTCTAATGTAAAGAACGATATAAAATGATAGGAATATTAAAAATATCATCTTTATATGTGTAGAAAAATAAAGATGAGATTTTTATAAAGATGAAATCTTTAAATTTAAAAAGGCGAAATCTTTATAGGTAATAACGAAATAAAAATATGATTTTTATATATTGAACTTCGAAATAAAAATATGATTTTTATATATTGAACTTCGAAATAAAAATATGATTTTTATATATTGAACTTCGAAATAAAAATATGATTTTTATATATTGAACTTCGAAATAAAAATATGATTTTTATATATTGAACTTCGAAATAAAAATATGATTTTTATATATTGAATAGCGAAGTAAAAATTCGATTTTTACATATGTAGTGGCTACGGTCAACGAAGGTGACAAGAAGGCGAAACGACGAAGACTTCTGCAAAGGAAGAGCCGTGGAGCTAGGATAGCTATTGGTGAGAACTTCTCACCTTTCAATTTCTTTTTCTAGTTATATATATACTAGGATGCAGACGGTGCTTAGTAGCACCCGACACAATCGTGCACAGACCATGGACTTGTTTGTTTGGTTGCATAGCTTAGTTATGATTTGATTTGAATTTGGTTGTTTGGTGAATTTGATTGATGTGTGAATGGCGTGGGCCTTCACTAGACCGGGGATAAGGCTAGGCCTTGTCCCGTTTCTAGTATCGTGCCGTTATGCCGCCGAAATTTTCTAAAATATGTTAGAAAAATAAAAATATCATTTTTATTGAATAAATGAACTGAATAGAAATTCATATGTTGAAATAAAATGTTTTATCGTTAAAAATATAATTTTTAACGTGAAGTGAATAAAATAAAATATTCATTTACAAACCGGACGGTTTGTTTATGTACACTGATTTGACTGACATTGATTGGGACGATAAATTTCACACATCGCCCAACTGCACGAATAAAATCTGTGTTTGATTGTTTGAAACCCTACACGGGTGTTGGGATGAAATTTAAAGTTCACTCATCCTGACTGATTAAATATGTCGATCGATTGATTGACAGGCTGTTATAAGCGTTAGATATCTATATTTGATGCTTATACAGTGTAGTGCACTTTGGTTGATGGTTGATTGTTTTTCAATGCTATTATATACATGTGATGTATGAAAATCCATATAATTAACATTATATGGTGATTGATTGGGCCTCATTCCAATTTAGAAGATTAAGAATATTATAAAGTAAATGTTCATGTGTTGACTGTACTCATCCGTTGAGATTAGTCATGTGTTGAACGAATTATTTTTATAATAAAATTTACATCTTTATCAATATAAAATAAAGGTTCATGTGTTGACTGTACTCATCCGTTGAGATTAGTCATGTGTTGAACGAATTATTTTTATAATAAAATTTACATCTTTATCAATATAAAATAAAGGTTCATGTGTTGACTGTACTCATCCGTTGAGATTAGTCATGTGTTGAACGAAATAATTTAACAAAAATAGTCACACGTGGACAGTACTCATTCGTTGAGATTAGTCGTATGTTGACAAAAATAAATATTCATTTGTTGAATAAAATAAAGGAATATATGAAGTCGTGTTGATTAGATTGACGCCATTTTGACGTGAACGATATTTACATCAATATATAACAATTTCGAAATAAATTGAATATATAACGATTTCGAAATGAATTGAATATATAACGATTTCGAAATAAATTGAATATATAACGATTTCGAAATAAATTGAATATATAACGATTTCGAAATAAATTGAATATATAACGATTTCGAAATGAATTGAATATATAACGATTTCGAAATGAATTGAATAGAAAACGAATTTGATTCGAATAGAAAACCAATTTGAATTGAATCGAATAGGAAAACCAATTTGAATTGAATCGAATAGAAAACGACTTTGAAATTGGATTGAATTGAAAACAAATTCAAATTGAATCGAAAGCGAAGTGAAATGAATTCAAATTGAATTGAAATTTGAATTGAATAGAAAAGTGTTTTAAAACGAATTTATAAAGAAGAATTCAATTTTGATTTGAATTGAAATGGAAGTTGAAATTGCTTTAGAAACGAATTTTAAAACTATTTATATAATTCGTTTTAAATAGAAATCGACGAAATATATATTATATATATTATATTTATAATATAATGGCCTGAATAGAACGCGCCGCGCCGCGGCAGTTCGTGAATTTCGACCATTTATTTCAAACGGACATTACGGGAGATCCGACCGTCGGATTCTCCTAAAACCGGAACCGTTGGGTTCGTATCGAAAAGGGATTTCTAACGAATATTAGGAATTTGAAATCTAACGGTTGGATTTGGAGATACGTCCAAATCAAATTCGAAAAAGGTCGCTGTAAGTGCAGTTCGATGGCCATTGTTGGAAATCGACTGTACGGGCCTTGATAAAATTATTAAAAATAGTAATAATTTGTGTAAAATCATAAGAAATGATTTAGAAAGAATTGGGATGAAAAACTCCATATTTGAAAAGATAAAAATAGATTTTTATCGAAATGAACTAGTTTTGAACTAGAATTATAATTCTATTTATTTTTAAATAAATAAATTGAATTTGAAATGGTTTTAAAAATAACCAGAATTTCCAATGATTGCATTGGAGTGGAATTGAATCGAAATTGTCTTCGGAATATTTCGATGTTGGATTTCGTGATTATACAAATGTTGTTATGGAAATTTGAAAGATATATATATATATATCGTTATTTCCAATGCGATATTTGTTAGTCGTAGAATTTGATATTGAATATAAGCCGATATATTTTCTATTCAGAGCCTTATATTGAATATCAAATGTGATTTGAGTTTGCCGTGAATGGTGTCTTCACTAACACTGTTCTTAAACCCAGTTGAGAAAAGATTAAATCTTTTTATTTATATTTAGTAAAGTGTATCAATTAAATAATATTTAATTGGAATTGAATTGATATTGATTTTTGGGTTTATCGTGAACAGTGTTTTAAACAACACTCGTTCTTTAACCCGATAATTAATGAATGTGATTTTGGGGTTTATCGTGAACCGTGTTTTAAATGACACTGATTCTTTAACCCAGTCGAAGATTAAAACTAAGTGGAGTTTTAATGAATCTTTAATTAGATTGAAATGATCGAGAATGGAGTATCACCAGTTTTGCTCCAGGCGATAGTTAAATCTTTAATTAGATTTGAACGTGAAATGGTAATTGAATTTACCGATAGCATCGTGGTGTTAGATATGAAGTACTACCAGTTTTACTTCATGGGATGAATAGGTTGGGATTGGGAAATAAAATAAATAATTACTTCGTTACGGTTCGCTAATCTCGACTAGTTGGAAAAAACCATAATTTGGTTTTAAATGACATCCAAAGGAAGATTTCAGGATAAATTTTAAAGAATTTATCTTGGATAAAATTAATGGGAACCTTTCCCTAAGAATGTGGAATTTAGAAACTAGCTGTAGGTTGGCTAAGAAGAATGGTTTTCTTGGTATTGATCTGATGTTGGTTTCGGCCTTCGGGGTTAATGTTTGGAAAATTGTTCTCTTGCTAATCTGCGGTTAGTGACTAATGAATTGGAATGAGGCGTATGTTGTGTTTGTGTAACATTTGTTTTAATATACGCGGGTTATTCGGAAAGGCCGGGTTTATACCCATTCTGAATAACCGATTCGACGATATGTCGATGATGAAGACGGTGGTCGAAGACTGGAAGTCTTCACATCGTTTGGATAATTACTGACGATCCTGATTGGGCTGTACACCCAAGAGGATGGAAATAGTTGGTGGTCGTCCAGACGTACCTGGAGATGGATGGATATGCGAGGAAAGTGCCTCCGGTTTCGTTCAGACCCAGAACGGACTTGTAAATGGATTGTGTGTCTGACACTGGATTTTATTCTGTGTTGATTGATTTCTATTAAATATACATCTGTTTATCGGCGGAGAATTTATTCTTTTGCTTAACGCCCTTCTCTGAGACGTACGAGCTCAGAGGTTGTATATCGATGGACATCAGTCGCATGGCATGAATTGCCTGTGTGGCACGCTAAGATGCAATGATCAAGGCTTCTGTTGAAAAGCAAAGTCTTGTGGTTGATGATCAAAGCACGGCCTACGTGGCTGCTTTGTGTATAACGTGAATTCGCGAGCCTCACACCTCGGTATGAGTTAAAAACGGGATACGGACTGCAGGGAGAGCACGACGTTTCTTTCTAGCTTTGGTGGTGTCAGTGACTTACCAGCCCTGACATTTATATACTTTTCACCTTTGTGGTTGTTGGATGAGGCTCCTCGATTATAGGTCAGTAAGGACCGGGAAACGTGTGTTCAGGCATAATTAATCCTCTAACGTAAGTGAGGACCGGCCCTGAAGCATCCAGGGGTTACCCAGTGTGCGTAACCCTGAGGCATTTGCTAGAGTGTCTCGAACGCGGAGAGGAGTTTGCCCCTTGCCTCGACTCATGACGGAATCCAATTTCCAATACGTGTATTTCGGCTTTATTTGTAGAGCCTAGTATGGCGACATAGTGGGATGGGGCACTCATGCCGTCTATGATTTATATTTATGATTGAAATGTTTTGACACTATACACTTATTATAGTATCAAATGATTTGTTTTAAACGTATCATGCATGTTTGGCTGTTATAAGGTAAAACCCTATCCTCCGGCTTGCGTTGCATTGTGTGATAGGACCTGGGTCTTATAATAGCTTCATTTTTCGAAAAAGCATTGCGTTGTTTATCTATATGCACTGGTATTCTTGGGAGGAAACCCGTTCCGTGTTATACGGCGTGGTCCCTTGAATTACTCTCTTTTAAAGTAAAGCTTTAAATAACTGTTTTAGTTCTCACACCAGTCACATGACTGACCTGGAGTTTATTGTTTTAAACCTAAACTCTGGGTGCCCCTATTTTCCGCACGGGCAGCTAGTAGTTTTGGTTTTGCAGATTTATATTCACAGGATCCTGTTTTATAGCTGGAATGATATCCGGAAAGCTCTGGGTCCGTATATCACCTTCAGTTGTGCTTCGTATTATTTTCCGCTGCTATGAATTTAAATATAATTTAAATCTCTGATATTTCTGTGTAATATTTATTCATTTATACTCTGTATATTCTTGTAATCTGATGCATTGTTGTAATATACAATGAAATGTTCTTCTGTTTGTGTTCTGATTTGTCATGTTCTCAACGTTCAGGGGTTTCGAACGATCAAGATCGGTTTAACGACTGATTCGGATCGAGCGAAATTTCCGGCCGTCACATTTACGCCTCATATTCCACCATGATTAACTTGTGGCCTTATACCCTTTTTGTCATGCCTTTGCCAAGTTCCTTCTTTAATCCATTATGCGTTGTTGGGAATGTATATGCGAGTTTAAAAGCGTTGGGGTTATGTTATGGGGAAACTTTAAATGACATGAAACATGATTTGGGTAAATTGGTATAAACGTGACAACATGTAACTTTGGCTTTGAGTATGGGACTTGAAAACTTGACACGTATGGGTTGTAAGTGTAACAAGACACTAGACCAAACATGAAGATGGCCAACTCGAGGTTGGGTTGAGTTTGAAGCATAAATCTACCCGGACCCGCCCGGCTTAACTAGTGGCTATAGACAATAGGATCCAATGTGAGAAGTTGGTCATGTCGCGCTTAAGACCCGAGGTTAGACTAGGTTGTGGTGTAAAACTACCCGGACCCGCCCAGCTTAACTAGTAACCACAATAAAGTCTAATGTGAGAGGTTGAGAGTGCATTAATTAAATTAATGCCACATGATAGGGTTAAGTAAGTTTGACTAATGACACTTAACCGATATGACACGAATGGGTAGGTTAAGTGGGACCGGGCTTGATTTCTTAATGACACTTAACCATACAAAACAATTAGGGGATGGGGTTAAGTAATTTACGCTTAACAAATCTGACTTGGTAATTAGATGAGGTTAAGTAACTTAGACTTAACTAATCTAAACACGGTAATTAGATGGGGTTAAGTAACCTTCACTTAACTAATCTAAACACGGTAATTAGATGGGGTTAAGTAACCTTCACTCAACTAATCTAAACACGGTAATTCGATGGGGTTAAGTCTAACACTTGACCAATCTAAACGTGGTAATTCAATGAGGTTAAGTAACCAGTACTTAACCAACTTAACACGGTAATTTAATGGGTTTAAGTAACTTATACTTGACCAATTATACATGATGATTTGATGAGGTTAAGTAACCTATACTTAACCAATCTAATAGGTGGACCTGATAGGGTTAAGTCACAAGACCTTTTAAAATTAGGCTTAACCATTGTAATACGACTAGTGGACGGGTTAAGCTAACCCATACTTAACCAATCCGACTCGATAATCTGATGGGATTAAGATAATCTATGCTTAATCAATCTAACATGATAATCTGATAGGGTTAAGACGAACAAATACTTAACCAATTTGCCTTGATAGGGTTAAGTCATGGGCTTCTTGGTACACTTAACCAACTTGTAGGGCTAACCCTTGAACTTGAGTACTTAGCCAATCTTGACATGATTCGTACGAGGGTTAAGTCATGAACTTGAATAACAACACTTAACCCAATAAGCAAAACCCTAGTAGAGGAACTAGGTAGAAAATCATAGTTGATCAAGGGTAACGGGGAAATGAAGCTAAGTGGTAAACCTTAGTTAAGGGTAACTAAGTAATAATTCTTAGCTAAGGACATGGGACTAGTTCATAAAGAGATGAGTAACCTGGTACGGTAGGTCATCGCTTAGTATACGAGGAGGAGCAAGTTATCTGACTTGGATAAAAGCTCCAGCGAACTGGGTGATGAAGCGAAAGCTTCGGGGAACGTGAGGGTACTCTTGGTATCCCTCTGTGAGGTGGCGAGTGGTCCATGAAACCCGGCCTCACAGAGGTTAAGGTCTGCGGTAGAAGAGCCAAGAGTATGCCTTGGTTGCTATGCGAGCGACCTAAAGACTGGGATGGATTAGCGTGGAGTCGACGATACTTGATTTTGCCCCGGGATAGCATGTCGCCGACTACCTACCATCTTTAGTCAATCGTGTACGTACGGAAAGGCAGGGAACTCCCAAAAGACCATATACTAGCCATCAAGTTATGGGTGAGGTTGGCTATCTGCAAGTGGGCATCGATGGGCCTTAGTGTAGTTCTCATACATGATTTTTCTTGGATTGCCTTTCAGTAGTTGAGGGAGGGGTCACGTGGGACCATAGCCACGGGTACAAAAACAGACCTTGATATCTGCATCAGCAGACGACTTAAAGCTCCCGACCGAGTTCCGTATTTCTTGATTTGCCCTGGCACGGAACTCGGATGGCACATTGAGGAACATGTGCATCTAGACATGGAAAACGATTCACGATACATACGTGGGATAAAGGGCGCGGTTGACGGGTGGCATAATCCCTAGTGGCCCTAGGTGGCTGAACCCAAACCGAGACACGGAAACGTTCATTAGGTAGCATAATCCCTAGTGGTCCTAGATGGCATAAATCCTAAGTGAACGCGCGATAGTTCATGGTAAGGAAACATAACTAGATCAAGGGTAGCAGTCCAAAATAACCTCAAGGATAAAACGTTTACATGGGAAAGCCCGAATGGCCTACGGCAAAGGACTGAACTTATACATGGAAAGAAACATACGAGTTGGGAAAACCTACATATGCTATATATTAGGTTAACATGGACCATTACATGACATTGGGCAAGGGACATTCATAGTTAACACATGACGCGGGTTGGGATACTAGTACGAGGGGTGCAGAGCAAATATACATGTTAGAACCAAGGGAAATATACATGATAGATACCGTGGGAAGTTATACAGGATAGATACCTTGGGATAGTATACTTGATAGAAACCTGACAATGTGATACCTTGATTTATCTTGACACCGTAGTTTATCATGACACACTCGTGTATCTTGGTATAGTAGTTCATCCTGTTATTTTGGTTTAGCTTATCTATCTTGTCATCATACTTATGTTCATCTCAGTTCCTCATGCCAGTTAACTTTACTAGTTTATATACTGATAGTAGATAGGGCTTACCAGTCTTTATGACTGACCCCGTTTTGTTTCGCCTCTTGTCTTCCGTTTCCCCCCAGGTTACAGGGAGGAAATGCTATTGTTAGTTTGGACTTCTTCTGTTTGAAGGTCATCACGCATGGTTTGGACTTTTCTTGGCTATGGCTATTTTATTGTTTTACTTGGGGAATAATTGATAAAAAGGTTTTTATGCTTCTGTACTATTGCAAGACAGGTTTCCATGTAAGAAATTCTCTGATGTAAAAGGCTTTAGACCTTATTTATTAATGATATGAAAGTTGATTTTACTTCCGCTATTTTATATGTTCTGTCTTGTAATATTTCTGTACATGTTTACCAATAATACCCCTCTAAAGCTAGTGCATTCCTTTGCGAGTGACCCTAGCGGAGGTGGGGTGTTACATTTGGTATCAGAGCAGAAGGTTACCAGACTGGGCAAAAGTTTTTAAAACCTTCTGAAAACTATTTGAAAAACTGTTTACAAAGAAGCATTTTTCAAGAAAAGTTTTGTTTTAAAAGGCTATTCCCCAAAGCCCATTAGCACTATCCTTTGTTTCCTTGATTTAATCTCCTTTCCTTTCTTTCATCCATCTGTGGTCACAGTAGTTCTAGCTGTGACCAATCTTTTTCTAGCCACGTAGGTGTTTCCCGTACGATGGAGGTGGTTCTCGAGAGACCTGTTGCCGTGGTACAAGGAAGGATAATAAGAGTAAGGATAAAGGACGCGAGCTTAAGGATAAGCAACTGTTGCTATGGCTTAGTCCATCAAGGAGGACAAGGACAAGATCATTGGAGAGGGAAATTGTACGCTCCCATTTCTAGGGTACCTAAAAGAAATGTTACCGTTTCTGATAAAGGTTTAGTCGTTCTATCATCCTGTCCAGACTTTGTCTTGATCATCGAATCATTTAAGTCTGCTTGGATAGTTGAGTCTCTGCACCTTAGTACTAGCATGGTAGAGGATCCCAGTTTTTGTCCCAAAAATCTGGTTGGAGAGTTGGTCCATTTCTTCATGACTTGTTTGGATTTGAGAATGACATGTCTCAGCTACGGATGGATTCTAGGGATAAAATGGTCACCCAATAAGGGGTGCCATTCTCGGTTTTAGGAAAGAGGGTAGTTAGACTCTCGACTCACCTTGGTGATACCCTCGAAGTCTCGTGTAGCCTTTTTGGTTCTGTCATGGTTAGTTACCTAGAATCTCGGGATGCAGTTGTTGGTAATCCGTTCGAGTAGAATTCGCCGCTAAAGCGGATGGTTCGTTTCGCTTGAGCATGGGTTATAGGAATCACCCTAGTAAGTGCACGCGGTAACATGGATTGGCATTGGTAAACGAGATCCAAAATTCACTAGTGAATTTTGGAGAGCTTGCATGAGTACGTAGATATGGTTGAGCCAAGTATACTAGGGAAAGAATAAATGAAAGTGGAACGAGAGGCAACAGTGGAAAGAGTTCCGACTCATACCTTGGAAATAGGAATCAAGGAACTACGAAATCATGAAGTCAAAGGCAGTCAAGGCACACTGGAATTAAGCTCAAGGAAATGCGGCTTAGACGCGCGCATCATGTCCCTTTGTAAGAGTATGTCGTTGATCCCTGGTTCTCCTGTAGAGCTTACTTACATGCTATCGCTTGTTGGATATTCTCTCGGTCCTATTTCTGTTACAAACCCCGTAAGGAGTTTGTCTTGTTTATCTCCTCGGTCTTATCTTGGGAACCTTAGATAGAACTCTATGGATGTAAACATGTATTTGAAACATGTTATGATTGATATGGTTGCAAATGGTTGCAAGTGGTTGCTCGTGGATGCGCGAATACACATTAGATACTAGATTGACGCGGTCACGATTCATGTTGCATATGCACGAGTATTTATACTTGTTTATGGATGAAATTGAATGTGTTATCATGCGGATGTTGCATATGAATGAATGTTTGTGCATGCATATAGTACTTATATGACTAGGACTATTTGCATACATGTTGGACTCATGGCACTAAACATATTTTGCATTAGAAAGATCATTCAGGCCTGATCATTAGCATTAGTTAAGGAGCATATACACACACATTTTGCATATGTTCATATGGCATTAGAAATCGTCTAAGGAAAATGTTTGCCTGTGGATGATGTTTTGAGTAGATGGATGATGGATGGTAGGATGTGTTCTTCCTAACTTGGAGATTTCGGGGACGAAATCCTTAAAGGAGGGGAGAATGTAACAACCCGAATTTTTAACAACGTGTTAAGACAAGAATCAAGGAAGAATTAAATGTTAAAATCTGAATCAGGAGAAACGGGCTATGCCATTGCGTTCGTCTCGGAAAAATACGCGAAATAGAGTCCGAAATTTCGTAAATCGGAGTCCGTATGGCCGAGATATGTCCTTCGGAAGTTTCACGAAAAATTCGAAAACGAAAACAGATTCAAATTTCAGAATTCAGAAGAGGCGGGAAAATTTCCCGCCAGACCAGGGGAGGTCGACTGGGGAGTCGACCCCCCTGCCCCAGGTCGACTGGGGAGTCGACCCCAGGGTCGACCTAGGGGTCGACCTGCCTGGTCGGACCCAGGCAGCCTGGTGCACCTGTTTTGCTGTTTGGCTCGGTTTTGGAGGCTTGTGACGATTTTTGAGGGCTTGGATCTATCCTAGGGTTAATCTAACGGCCTAAACTACTCCTAATCTCTATAAAAAGACCCCTAACCTAGCCTAAACCCTCATTAATTGATCCTATAACTAAACTATGCCAAAATTTCTAGTGATCATGGCCTCTACTCAAAACCCTAGCCTCCATCCTCTTGTCATAAATTCTATCTTCATTCTCTTGAGAGATTAGATGATCATTTGAGTGTTTCTAAGTTACATGAGAGTTGCTAAGCTCGATTCATGGGCAAAGTTGCAACCTTTCTACTTCAAAGCAAAGACTTCTATTGGTATTTGCTCAAGGGTTTCATTTGGAGCTTATCATTTGGGGTTTTTGGTGTCGCTTGAGTGGCTTCGTCTCAATCTTTGTATTATATGTTGTTTTATTGCCTTCATAGCGTTGTAAGCCCCCTCCTACTATTAGATATTAACTATGAAGTTAAATGTTCATGTTGCAAGTTGGGTTTGAACATTAAGTATCATACATGCTATCATGTTATGTATCTCATCATGTTTGTAAAGACATTATCTTGATCTTTGAGCTAATAAGCTATAGGCTTTATGTTGAATGTTGCATTATGCAACATGAGAGCTATCATATCCCTTATGATAACTTGCAAGTAATGCTATATGTGAACTTCTAGGCATCATTCTATGTCACTTATCATCATGATTCGCCTATGTGCTAAGTTTGGGGTTATGCATGTTTTTGAGGCTTAGTAATGTAACATGCAAGTTAGTGAACACGTTTACGCCTCATATGCCACCATGATTAACTTGTGGCCTTATACCCTTTTTGTCATGCCTTTGCCAAGTTCCTTCTTTAATCCATTATGCGTTGTTGGGAATGTATATGCGAGTTTAAAAGCGTTGGGGTTATGTTATGGGGAAACTTTAAATGACATGAAACATGATTTGGGTAAATTGGTATAAACGTGACAACATGTAACTTTGGCTTTGAGTATGGGACTTGAAAACTTGACACATATGGGTTGTAAGTGTAACAAGACACTAGACCAAACATGAAGATGGCCAACTCGAGGTTGGGTTGAGTTTGTAGAAAAAATCTACCCGGACCCGCCCGGCTTAACTAGTGGCTACAAACAATAGGATCCAATGTGAGAAGTTGGTCATGTCGCGCTTAAGACCCGAGGTTAGACTAGGTTGTGGTGTAAAACTACCCGGACCCGCCCGACTTAACTAGTAACCACAACAAAGTCTAATGTGAGAGGTTGAGAGTGCATTAATTAAATTAATGCCACATGATAGGGTTAAGTAAGTTTGACTAATGACACTTAACCGATATGACACGAATGGGTAGGTTAAGTAGGACCGGGCTTGATTTCTTAATGACACTTAACCATACAAGACAATTAGGGGATGGGGTTAAGTAATTTACGCTTAACAAATCCGACTTGGTAATTAGATGAGGTTAAGTAACTTAGACTTAACTAATCTAAACACGGTAATTAGATGGGGTTAAGTAACCTTCACTTAACTAATCTAAACACGGTAATTAGATGGGGTTAAGTAACCTTCACTCAACTAATCCAAACACGGTAATTCGATGGGGTTAAGTTAAACACTTGACCAATCTAAACGTGGTAATTCAATGAGGTTAAGTAACCAGTACTTAACCAACTTAACACAGTAATTTAATGGGGTTAAGTAACTTATACTTGACCAATTATACATGATGATTTGATGAGGTTAAGTAACCTATACTTAACCAATCTAATAGGTGGACCTGATAGGGTTAAGTCACAAGACCTTTTAAAATTAGGCTTAACCATTATAATACAACTAGTGGATGGGGTTAAGCTAACCCATACTTAACCAATCCGACTCGATAATCTAATGGGATTAAGATAATCTATGCTTAATCAATCTAACATGATAATCTGATAGGGTTAAGATGAACAAATACTTAACCAATTTGCCTTGATAGGGTTAAGTCATGGGCTTCTTGGTACACTTAACCAACTTGTAGGGCTAAGCCTTGAACTTGAGTACTTAGCCAATCTTGACATGATTCGTAGGAGGGTTAAGTCATGAACTTGAATAACAACACTTAACCCAATAAGCAAAACCCTAGTAGAGGAACTAGGTAGAAAATCGTAGTTGATCAAGGGTAACGGGGAAATGAAGCTAAGTGGTAAACGTTAGTTAAGGGTAACTAAGTAATAATTCTTAGCTAAGGACATGGGACTAGTTCATAAAGAGATGAGTAACCTGGTACGGTAGGTCATCGCTTAGTATACGGGGAGGAGCAAGTTATCTGACTTGGATAAAAGCTCCAGCGAACTGGGTGACGAAGCAAAAGCTTCGGGGAACGTGAGGGTACTCTTGGTATCCCTCTGTGAGGTGGCGAGTGGTCCATGAAACCCGACCTCACAGAGGTTAAGGTCTGCGGTAGAAGAGCCAAGAGTATGCCTTGGTTGCTATGCGAGCGACCTAAAGACCGGGATGGATTAGCGTGGAGTCGACGATACTTGATTTTGCCCTGGGATAGCATGTCGCCGACTACCTACCATCTTTAGTCAATCGTGTACGTACGGAAAGGCAGGGAACTCCCAAAAGACCATATACTAGCTATCAAGTTATGGGTGAGGTTGGCTATCTGGAAGTGGGCATCGATGGGCCTTAGTGTAGTTCTCATACATGATTTTTCTTGGATTGCCTTTCAGTAGTTGAGGGAGGGGTCACGTGGGACCATAGCCACGGGTACAAAAACAGACCTTGATATCTGCATCAGCAGACGACTTAAAGCTCCCGACCGAGTTCCGTATTTCTTGATTTGCCCTGGCACGGAACTCGGATGGCACATTGAGGAACATGTGCATCTAGACATGGAAAACGATTCACGATACATACGTGGGATAAAGGGCGCGGTTGACGGGTGGCATAATCCCTAGTGGCCCTAGGTGGCTAAACCCAAACCGAGACACGGAAACGTTCATTAGGTAGCATAATCCCTAGTGGTCCTAGGTGGCATAAATCCTAAGTGAACGCGCGATAGTTCATGGTAAGGAAACATAACTAGATCAAGGGTAGCAGTCCAAAATAACCTCAAGGATAAAACGTTTACATGGGAAAGCCCGTATGGCCTACGGCAAAGGACTGAACTTATTCATGGAAAGAAACATACGAGTTGGGAAAACCTACATATGCTATATATTAGGTTGACATGGACCATTACATGACATTGGGCAAGGGACATTCATAGTTAACACATGACGCGGGTTGGGATACTAGTACGAGGGGTGCAGAGCAAATATACATGTTAGAACCAGGGAAAATATACATGATAGATACTGTGGGATGTTATACAGGATAGATACCTTGGGATAGTATACTTGATAGAAACCTGACAATGTGATACCTTGATTTATCTTGACACCGTAGTTTATCATGACACACTCGTGTATCTTGGTACAGTAGTTCATCCTGTTATTTTGGTTTAGCTTATCTATCTTGTCATCATACTTATGTTAATCTCAGTTCCTCATGCCAGTTAACTTTACTAGTTTATATACTGATAGTAGATAGGGCTTACCAGTCTTTATGACTGACCCTGTTTTGTTTCGCCTCTTGTCTTCCGTTCCCCCCCCCCCCACCCCCCCAGGTTACAGGGAGGAAATGCTATTGTTAGTTTGGACTTCTTCTGTTTGAAGGTCATCACGCATGGTTTGGACTTTTCTTGGCTATGGCTATTTTATTGTTTTACTTGGGGAATAATTGATAAAAAGGTTTTTATGCTTCTGTACTATTGCAAGACAGGTTTCCATGTAAGAAATTCACTGATGTAAAAGGCTTTAGACCTTATTTATTAATGATATGAAAGTTGATTTTACTTCCGCTATTTTATATGTTCTTTCTTGTAATATTTCTGTACATGTTTACCAATAATACCCCTCTAAAGCTAGTGCATTCCTTTGCAAGTGACCCTAGCGGAGGTGGGGTGTTACAAGTCTAAAACGGAGCAAGGGAACGCAGGGAGTGCGCACGTATCTTTCTAGCTAAAAGTGGTGTCAGTGACGTACCAGTACTGATATTTACTAAGTGGTTGTTGGATTTGAGGTACCTCGGTATATTGGTCGCTACTGGCCAATTTAAAGATCCATTAGGATCGGGAAACGTGTGTTCAGGAATTTTCCAATCCATTAAGCGTTAACGTATGGACCGACCCTGCAGGATCCAAGGGTTGGACAGAGTACCAATCCTGGGGCATTGCTAGAGTGTCTCGAATCGGTAAGGATTTCGCTCCTAGCATTGACTCAGTATGGAAACCAAACTTTCCAATACGATATAACGGACTTGATTGTATACTTATTATGGCGACATAGTAGGATGGGATACTATGCCGTCTAGGATTAATACATTTATTTTGAAGTATTTTAAATCATATTACACCCTTATGATATTAAAATAGTATTTGACTCGTACTCTGCATTTTTGATCATTATAAGGTAAAACTCTATCCTCTGGTGTGCATTGCATTGTGTGATAGGACTTGAGTCTTATAATGATTTCATTTTTACAAAAGCATTGCGTTATTCTTTTTATTTGATAAATATATGCACAGACAATCTATTGGAGTATACTCGTTCCACGAAAGTGGTGTGGTCCTTAGATTTGTCATATTCAGTAGTTAATATAGATTTCTCATACCAGTCTCATGACTGACTCGTAGTTTGTTTCACTTTGCAAACTCGGGTGCCCTCTCTCCACACGGGCAGCCAATTGACAGGTTTCTATTTATCTTGCTTGGAGTTCTTGATTGGAAATTTTTATTGTTGAGGTGACTTGGAGTATGAAGACTTGTTATTCTCCTTTTCTTCATTTCATTTTCCTTTAGACATTTTCTGAGTTCATGAGACATTTAGACTTATCCAGTTTTAATTCTGTACTTTGGAGTTTTGAGACATGTTACATTCTATTCGGTTTTGATGTAATAATTAGAACTTCTGTGACTGTGGGATTCTATATTTTGATGACATCTATTTCCGCTGCCATGATGTTGTTATGATGTAGTCTTCTTATACTTATGTTGTTATCTGTGTTATGTATTACCATATTTATGTTGTATTCCAAATGATCATCCTTGCTTTCGTTATGCGGAAGTTAGGGGTTATCACAAATAACCTTTTTGATTTTTGTTTTTAATTTATTTAAAAATAATTGTTTTAAAAACCAGTTTTTATATGAGAATCTTTGCTTTAAAAATCCGATATTTAATATGAAAAGCATTGATAGAAATGTGAAATTTTTATATTTAACATTGTTTTAAAGATCTGAATTTCTAATTAAATAACATAGACTAAATTTTTGATTTATATATATATATATATATATATATATATATATATATATATATCGAGGATAAAAATTTGATTTTTATATATATAGCGATATAAAAATTTGATTTATATATATATATGATAGCGCTATAAAAATTAGATTTATATATATATAATGGCATTATAAAATATGTTTTTATATATATATATAGTGATATGATTAAAATGTGATCTTTAATTATATATGGCGATGTTAAAAATGTGATTTTTATAATGTAAACATCGTGGAAAAAAATGTGATTATATATATATATATAGTAGCGATATAAAAAATATGATTTTTGTTTATATAGTAGAAAAATAAAAATATGATTTTTAATTATATGTAGCGATATAAAAATTCGATTTTTATATATGTAGCAGCGTTATTAAAGGTGATTTTTAAATAAATAGCTCTGTATTAAAAATGTGATTTTTAATATAAACCGCGTGAAACAGATTGCGATGGGATTAACGGGAAGCGAACAGAATCCAAACCGTTCAATTAAAGAATGACAGAGTGGAGACCATAGGTGAGAACTTCTCACTCTAATTTTGTTTACAATTAAATATATACTAGGATGCAGATGGTGCTTAGTAGCAGCCGCACCTTTGATTGAAACCATGGATGTTTTATTGTTTGTTTTATTTGATTGATTGTTAATTAATAGGGTTTGGCAACCCTATTAAGAATTTGGTTGAATTTGGTTTGGGATGTTAATTGAATTTATTGGAATTGTTATGTGTATGGCGCGAGCCAGTATTAGGCGAGGGATAAGGCTAGACCTTATTCCGGTTCTAGTATCACAACGTTATGCTACCGAAATTTTCTAAAATAAAACGTGTTAGTTAAAAATAACATTTTTAATGTGTATATGAACTGTATAAAATATTCATGTGCTGAATAAAATATTTGAACAATATCATTTTTATTGAATGTATGAACTATTAAAGTATTCATGTGTTGAAATGAATACTTTATTGTTAAAAATATAATTTTTAACGTATATATGAAAGGAAGAAATTCTCCTGAAATGAAAATAAATATTCATATACAGATCGGATGATTTGTTTATGTACACTCATTTAACTGACATGGATTGGGACGATATATCTTACACATTGCCCAACTGCACAAATAATATTCAGTATTTGTTGGTTGAAACCCCACATGGGTATTGGGATGATATTTGACGTACACTAATCCTAATTGTTTAGTTGTATGTCAACTAATTGGTTGATAGACTGTTGTAAAAGTTAAATATTTATATTTAATGCTTATGCAGTTGTGTAAGGACTCTGGATGATGGTTGATTGTGTATCATGCTTGTTGTATACATGTGTTGTATGAAATCCATATAAACAACATTATATGGTAATTGACTATGTCTGATTCCAATTCCGAAAATAACGAATATTTTAAAATAACTAATATTTTAAAATAATATTCAGTAAAGGATCAAAATGTGAATTTGATGTCCGATTTTGGATGGAAACGAAAATATTTAAACAAATGAAGCCGTGTTGATTAAATGTGCGCCATTTTGACACGAACAATATTCATATCGATTTTATTCATTTTTATAATGAATATTGAAAAGGAAATGATTTCAAATCAGATATTTTGAAAGTATTATCATTTGAATATTATAATAATAAGGAATATTCAATTTTGATTTGAATTTGAAATGAAGTTGAAATCATTTTTAAAACGAATTTAAAAAGATTTATAAAATACAAATCAAAAGAAAATCGATGAAATATATAATATATATATATATTATATATATTTCATGGCCTGAATAGAACGCGTCGCGCCGCGACTGTTCAAAAATTTCGACCATTGACTTCGAGTTGACATTATCGGAGATCCGACCGTCGGATTCTCCTAAAACCAGAACCGTTGGGTTCATATCGAAAAGGGCTTTCCAATGAACATAAGAGATTTAAAATCTAACTGTTGGATTTGGAATTATGTCCAAATCAAATTTGGAAAAGGTCACTGTAAGTGCAGTTCGATGACATTCTATGGAAATCGACTGAAAGGGCCTTAATAAAATTATTAAAAATATTAATAATTTGTGTAAAATCATAATAAATGATTTGGAAAGAATTTGGATGAAAATTTCCATGTTTTAAAGATAATTTTTTTTTATCAAAATGAACTAGTTATTAACTAGATTTGAAATCCAATAATTTTTAAATAAAATAAATTGGATTTGTGAATGGTTTTAATATAACCAGAATTTCCAATATATGAATTGGAATGGATTTGAATGGAAATCATCTTCGAAATATTTCGATATTGGATTCCGTGATTATACGGATATTGTTATGTGAATTTGGAAGATATATATATATTGTTATTCCCAAAACGATATTTGTTGGTGTCAGAATTTGATATTGAATATAAGCCGATATAATTCTATTCAGAGACTTATATTTGATATCAAATTGGATTTTGGGTTTGTCGTGAACGGTGCCTTAAATAACACTGTTCTTAAACCCAGTTAAGAAAAATAATAAATTTTTAATTAAGATTTAGTGAAGTTTTCCAATTAATTAATATTTAATTGGAATTGAACAGAAGAATTGGATTTGTGTTTGTCACGAATGTGTAAGAATAAATCTTTTAATTAAGATTGTTAGAGTTTCCAGTTATATTTAGTAATTGGAATAAAATGGAATGTGGATTTGGTTTATTGTGAACTGTGTTTTAAACGGCATTCATTTTTTAACCTGACTAACAGTGAAGTTAAGATTTGGAATATATAAATCTTTATTCTAAGATTTAATGGAATTTTCCAAAGTGAAGTTTTCCAATTTAATAAAATAAATGGGGATTGAATGGAATGTGATTTTGGGTTTATTGTGAACCGTGTTTTAAATGACATTGGTTCTTTAACCCAATTAAAGACAGGATTACATGTCTAACATTGTATTTCGAACTGTATTGTTGATCTCTGCTAAACATATACATGTTCGGTGGCGGAGAATATATTCTCTTGCTTAACACCCTTCTCTAAGACGTACGAACTTAGAGGTTATATATAGGCATCAGTGGTACGGTGTAGATTGCCGATGTGGCATGTTTGTGTTTCCAAAGTTCAATAATCATTAATATTGATTTTTGGGAAGATTTAAACTAAGTGGAGTTTTAACGAATCTTTAATTAGATTGGAATGTGAACATGATAATTTAAATTATCAAATTTGGGAAACGATCAAGAATGGAGTATCACCAGTTTTGCTCCAAGCGATAGCTAAATCTTTAGTTAGATTTGAATGGTAAATGGTAATTAATTTTACCGATAACACCATGGTGTAAGGAATGGAGTATTACCAATTTTTCTCCACGTGATGAATAGGTTGAGATTGGGATAATAAAACAATTGATTACTTCGGTATGGTGCGCTAATCCCCACTAGTTTGGGAAACCTTAATTTGGTTTAAATTGTGAAAAGAACATTTGAATAAAAGAATATTATGGATTGGAATGAGGTGTATGTCATGTGTGTATATCACTTGATTATAATATTCGTGGGTTATTCGAAAAGGTCGGGTTTATACCCATTTTGAATAATTAATTCGACGATAAGTTGACGATGAAGACGGTGGTTGAAGACCGGAGTTCTTCACATCGTTTGGATGATTATTGATGTCATGATTGGGCTGTACACCCAAGACAAGGTAATAAGTGGGGATCGTCTAGATGTACTTGGAGATCGATCGGATATGCGAGGACCTCTCTCCTGTATTGGACATATGGGACGAGGAATAAGGTACCTCCGGTTTTGTTCAGACCCAGAGCGAACTTGTAAATGGATATGTGTCTGACGTTGGATTTTATTCCGTGTCGATTGATCTCTTTTAAATATATATCTGTTGGTGGCGGAGAATTTATTCTCTTGCTTAACACCCTTCCCTGAGACGTACGAGCTCAGAGGTTATATATCAATAGACATCAATCGCATAGCGTGAATTGCCTGTGTGGCTTGCTGAGATGCAAATGATCAAGGCTTCTGTTGAAAAGTAGAGTCTTGTGGTTGATGATCAAAGCACGACTTTAAATAGCATAGCTTTGTGTATAGCGTTAATTCGCAAGCCTCACACTTCAGTATGAGTCAAAACGGGTTGAGGGACTGTTGGGAGAACATGACGTTTCTTTCTAGCTATGGGTGGTGTCATGGTGTGGAGTCCAGACATATATTTATTCTTATCTATGTGGATGATGGATAGCGAGGCGCCTCAGATATATCGGTTACTACGGAGCCGATGGATATAGGTCCGATAGGACCGGGAAACGTGTGTTCAGGAGTAACTTATCCTCAAACGTAAGAGAGGACTGGCCCTTCCGTTCCCAAGGTTTCCCAGAGTATATAATCCTGATGCATTTGCTAGAGTGTCTCGAAGCGGGTGAGGATGATCGCTTTCCTCAACTCATGACGGAAATCCAATTTCCAATTCGTGACATTTCAGTTTTATTTGTAGAACTAGTATGGCGACATGATATATGGTACCCATGTCGCCTATGATTGATACATTTATATTTGAAGCTGTTTTTGACACTACACTTATTATACTATCAAATGATTTGTTTTAAACGTACCAAGCACGTTTGGCTATTATAAGGGAAAACCCTATCCTCCAGCTTGCGTTGCATTATGTGATGGGACCTGGGTCTTATAATAGGTTCATTTTTTTCAAAAAGCATTGCGCTATTTGTTTTATGCACTGGTATTCTTAGGAGAAAACCCGTTCCGTGTTATATGGCGTGGTCACTTGATTTACTTTATTTCTAAAGTAAAGTTTTAAATAACTGTTTTAGTTCTCACACCAGTCCCATTACTGACCTGGAGTTTATTGTTTTAACCTAAACTATGGGTGCCCCTATTTCGACACATGCAGCTAGTAGTTTTGGTTTTGCAAATTTTTATTTCCCAGGATCTTGGATTTACTACTAGGGCTATATTCGGAAAGCTCTATATCCGTATATCTCTTTTAGTTATGTTTCGTATTATTTTTCCACTACATTGTAAATTGTAGATCTCTAATATCTATCAAATGTATATTATTTATTCATACTATGGAATATTCTTGTACTCTAATGTAATTGTTGTAACAGCAATGAAATGTTTTTCTGTTTGTGTTCTGATTTGTCGTGTTCTCAACTCAATCCGGGCTTTTCCGTAAGGGTGAGTTTGGGTCGTTTCATGCGCTGCCACCTCCTGCTCCAAGGAGTGGAAATAATCCTGGATCAAGCTCTCGCAGGATCATTATCAACTGATCTGGATGAGATCAGCTTTCATTTTCTGCATTTCTTAGGCTTTAAGATTTGTTTTCTCTTTCATTAGGTTTTCCGATAGGCTAAATCGAAGTACACACGTATGGGGTTAGGATGTAGCCCAAAAGCATGTTGTGGACTCGATGTCAAACCAATCAAGATTTTCTTTGGTTTTGCATTTTTAATTGAATAAGGAATGATTTTCCAAGCACGCATTATGTTTGGTGAATTTAAGTATCTTGTCATGATGTGGCAAGATCCTCAATCTCAATTAAAGTATGGATTATACTTATTTTGGAACATTAGGTATGGATTGCGTCTAAGGTTGGACTATCTTGTCATGTTGTGGCAAGTATAGCTCTCTCTGGATATGAGTATGGATTGTACTCAGAATGGAAAATCGAGTATGGATTATACTCGTAGTTAACGAGCTCCGACTCCTAAATGGATCCGTCTAGTGTAAACATTGAGCTCCAGCTCTGAACTGGATCCGTCCAGTATAAACAAACTCTCATAGCATCTAATTGATCATCTTACTCTGGTAAGGCTGTCTAGAAGTTATTATTGCATTGCTTGCTATACCTTTTTGTGGGTACAGATTACAGATTTCTTAGATTGTCCTGTACACATATTCCTTTAACCAGCAAGATATGTTCTAGAGGGAAAAATGTTGACATGCTTTTTAGTCAAAACCGTCACACATGAAATCTCTGGTTAACAGTACGTTCAAATATTGAGAACATCGTCAGAAGACAAGAAGCGATTTGGTTGGAGTCGCATCACAAACAAAGAATGGCTCGAAACTCCCAAACGACCTCTTTTTAGCCGAAAAACGTCAATTATGGTGCTTTGCACCATAACTTTTGTTACCGTCTGAATCAACCTCAAGTAGACCTTTCGTTTGGCTCAATCGGACTTTCGGTTTGGAAGTTACACCCATTTCCGTGAACGGGTGTAAACTAGCATCGAAAATGCAGACCATGGCACTGACTCGCCCCCCTCCACGGCTCGTGGACCACCACCTCATGAATAGCGGCTCGTGATGCACCCCTGGAGCATGACCCGACCGTGGATGTTAGTGCCAGCTTCTCACATCAGCTCATCATCCCAACTCGTATACCACGACCACGAACCACCTATGCCAAAACAGCGACGACCATTGATTTTGACCTATTCTCATGGCTAATCTCACTCCTATCAACCAGATCTCATTACACATGGCTTGGAACGACTTGGAGAGGATTTCTCCATGTTTTCCACCTCATTTCGAGATTTTTGGGATGCGTGCCATGTGTCCAACAAACCGCCTGCTGTAAATGGCTATAAATATACCGTTTGAAGGATCTTCAAAGGACTTTTGGTTCTAACTCCTCACGGCTTCCGCCATTGTTCTCCACAAGGAAATTGTTCAACATAGAAGCCGAACTCCACAATGTAACACGAGGATTTCGTGTACAATCTTCTCGTTTCTAACCTTTTTTCATTGTAAACACGAGGATTTCGTGTATAAATCAGAGTGAACCGTACTTGTAACTTCTTAGGATTTAAGAAGAGATAAAGTGGACATAGGCTTGATTTGAGCCGAACCAATATAAAAACTTCGTGTGTCTCCTGTTATTTACTATTTTTTGCATTTATTATATGTGATTTGTGATTGTGACGATTTCACACTGCATTCTGGTGTTAGTACCAAATTTTGGTCTAACAGTATCCCACGCTATTTTGTGTTTTTCACTAACTTATTTATTTTTCAATGGTGGCATCGATAGTTGATGAGCTAACATCCAATACATTACTATAAGAATAATAACAAAGTGTGTAAATTCAATTTTGCTGGCCATTGATAAAAGTCTACAATTCCATTTATCCTATTCTATCGCTTATTTTAGCAAATAATTCACCATAATGTGAGAAATGTAGATAATTGTTAAATAGTGAGACTCCTAAATATTAAATGAGAAGTTTTACTTCTTCCATTTGTAACATGGCGAATAACATTTGTTTTCTACATCTTTGCTACAAAAAATTACATTTCAAATTGTTAATATTAAAACATGCTACTTCCTTCATTTTTTTCTAAAATACTTTTAATTTCGTTTGTTCATATAATCTCTGGGTTAGAGAAAATCATTAGATCATCAGCATGAATAGAGTGAGCAATATTTGGCGTGCAATTATAGATATGCTGCACAAGTTCTTCTTTTGAGGCCTTTAAACAATGTAAGAGAAACAAAAAGTCCACGGCTACACATAAAAATAGGGTAAGAGAGGATGACCTTGTCCTAACTCTTTACTACTGCGAATAAAACCTTTTGAATGACCTTGTACTAGAATAGAAAAGTAAGGAGTTGTAATACATGTTTTGATAATTTGCACAATCTGTTTTCGAAATCCAATCATCTTAGGCATATGAAAAAAAAAATTCTATTTATCATATTACATGCCTTGTAATGGCCCGAATTTTTGTACCATTTGAGTTGACTAAATACACCACACATCCAATCCAAATTGCATAGAAAAACGAATCATTATAGGAAAAGAAGAAAAAGACAGAAGAAGAATAGAAATAACAACACGAAATTTCATATTGTAGTGGAATAAAATAGAACATATATAATAACCTTTAGAATACTAAATTTATCTGTACTTACATACATCATTAGAGTACATCACATATATAAAACAATGGAAAAATAACACTAGATAACTAAGACTGAAGCCTCATGCTCCAAGCTCCTCCAAGGGTATCTGTAAATACCTGAACTACTTGACTGTCTGTACAAATTTGGGCTCCCAAGAGTGTAACGACCCGGATTTTCGGCTATCGAATTCTAAATATTTAAATTTATTTTAAATATTTTATTTGAATTATATATAGGAATTTATTTAATAAAACGATATTTAAACGTATAATTTATAATATAATTCGATTTCAAATTTCAAATGAATGTACAGGATTCAAAATAAATTGGATTTTAGCGAAACAAGAAATATTTGAATTTGCTTGAAATTACCTTTCCAACGAATGTGAAAAATCCAGATTTCATAGCGGGAATAAAAAGTTATGTCCAAATCAAATTTTCAAAAATTCGCTATGGAATCGCATATAGACCATAATAGTTTATTTAAAAAATTTAAATATCGGTCTCGAATTGGAACAAGGTTCTTTTGAGGCATAGTTATTATTTAATTCTTAGAATTTTACTGCAATTTTTAATTAATTAAATATGCAACTTTTTATTTGGAGTATTTTGCACCCTATATCAATATTTTGGGGTTTCATAATATAAGTTAAACTACCGATATTATTATATTTTTGGGATCATGGTACCTCCCTGAACACGACCGTACTCTTATTTCTGTCCATAGCAGTTCGAACATGAACGAAAAGCATATGTACCCAACATAACAATCAACCTGTACCTGAATATACTTGAATATTTTACATTAAAGAAATTTAAATCGCTGCACGTAGGTTATTAGTTAATTCTTTTGTTTATAATTTCATGTTTATGTTTGTTTAACAACAAGTGCAATCACATTAATCTTTGTTTTGGGATGCATTATTCCACTATTTAATACTAAGGCTGGTACGTGCTCACTGGAACGATGGGTCCTAAAATGAAATACGTTTCTAGTAATGAGAATTTGGGTAGCCATCTTTAGTATTTTAAAATCATAAAAGTTTGGTACTAACTGTAAAGTGAACAAGAAATTATACCAAAATTTAAAAAAAAAAATACACATAAAACTTTGTCCCCATTCATCAGCGTGCCTCCCAAGTGTTAATTCCGTGGGAGTCAAGTAACCAAAAATCGTGCATCCCAATCTATTAAACCGTGAGTGCCCAGCAACAGATTCTATGACTGCCACACTTTCTTTTCCTTTAAATACGGGTAAAGCCATCCCCGATCCGCTAATTTCCCATTTTCTCTGTAGTTTCCATCTCTTCCTTTGATTCCCAAAAACTTTCTTCCAATAGAAATAAACAAAAAAAATACCCACCTTCAAATGCGATAATCAGTTCAGGGATAAATCATAAAAATAAAGAGACCATCGTTTTGAGTTAAAGGGGGTAAATCTTCATTCAGTAGTAGTCTGGAAGGAGGCGCACTAAATTTGTGTTCACTAGAATTACTTAGCGCGAATTGAGGTCCGGCGATTTGAAGGCTAGGTGGCTCTAGTCCGAGCCTGCTCTGGTCAGTGACTGCTCTCAGGTCACTGTAAAGTGCTAGTCCTCTTTCTCGTCTTGGATATAAAAAAAAGCAGAAGCTTTTGTAATTGTTTGGGGTTGCTGATCAAAGCTGAGAGTGGGCGTGAAGGAATATGGTTACACTTGGGATTGGTGAGGGCGGACTCATGTACGGCGAATCATGAAAAGGGGGGTTGACACTGGCAGTCACGGCAATGGGCTGTTCTTCGATGTTCATGAGGGAGTAATAGGGCGTAAAGGATACCGTTGGGTAGAGAGTGGGGTGTTGAGAAAAGTATTAAAAGCAACCGTGTTCAATGTGGAATGCGGTGCGTGGATTTGGCAATCAAGTTCTGAGTTTTAGCAAACTAAAGGTATCGTGATTTTCTTGGTATAAGAGGAAGAAAAACTGAGTTTATTTTCCTGGAAAAGACAAAACGCGTGGCATATAAATTGATTAGGGTTGAAAATGGGGTTAATCAGGATAACGTGGAATTAGGGATTGTTTAATGTTAATACACAATTAAAGTTAATAATTTTAAATTAATTATAATAATTTTAATCAACGTTAATATTGAAATATTTATAACTTGGTCAAACATAGGAGGAGAGTGGATGGAAATTAGACTAGCGGCATACACATATGTTGATTTTAAATGGACAAAGTTTTGGTTAACAGCACCAGGTATCGGTGGCTCAAATAACTGTTTGATGTACAAGAATCGATGAAGAGACTATAGCATTATTTGCAGAAGCCTTATCATATGCACAATACACGACTCTACATCAAACAACCGGTGGAGCGATGGTGGAAAAAAAAACATAGCAGGAGACACATATTATATATGATTGTGAGTTTGTTCCTGGTTGGATTGATTAATGAAGCACAGTGATAAAGAAAAGCACGATGAAATGAGTTTTGAAAGAATACAGTAGTGGTTTCGAATCCTTCACGCGGAAGACAAGATTATACGGGAGAAGAAAGGAATTAAGGAGCCTAATTACAAAATCAAAGGTGATTAAGAAATTTAAGGAAATTAGTATATTAAATAGAATTTTAATTTTTAAATTAAATACTACATCATGCATAAATTATTCCTTCATGAATAGCAATTAACATGACCAAATCCACTGGAATCATGGCGTGACGATTTACGTTGTAGAACTTGAATGGTTGAGAACAAGACTACTGGAGTATCTCGATAAAATCAAACGTTGTTTGATTTTAAACGAAATAAAAGCAGAACCGCCAATAGGAAATCAATGTTAGTAAGCTCACTAACTCTGACTCATTTATATTTTTATATAAATGAGTTTTTTTTAATTTATTTATAGTAACTTTATACTGTGTGATGGTTGTTTGAATGAATGATTGATAAAATTGGTTGAATATTGATATAGTTATACCATTGATCAATTTTTAGCGCTATTTACTATGATTAATGTTGACTGACATCTGTGGATGCGGGGAAACAGGTTGGAGGGATCCAAATGGATTACTCAACATTTATATTGTTGTTTGTTATTTATTGTGATGTGTATACTATGATTGATTGTGCTACGTTAAATTACCATGACCCTAGAAATTTGGTACTTTAAATACCATAATATATTTTCAAGTATAGAAAATGAAATTTGTGATTAAAAAGGAAATATATTTTCCCAAAAGTTAAAGTGTAATTTCAAATGAAGTTAAAAAGGTAAAAACTTGTTTATTTAAACAAGAAGTTAATTTTAAATGGGTATATAAATTTGGTGAATTATTTATCGTTGGGTAAATTGAAACATAAATTCAAATATGAATTTATACGAAAAAGTGAAAATCAGTTTTGAAACCAATATCTAAAATGAAATTTGAACTTAGCAAATTATAAAGGAAATTATAGCGAGATAATAAATGTTTTTTTGTAAATTCTAAACAGCTATTAAGCGCTGTTGTTATAATATTTGTTTTATAAATCTAAACAGCGATTATAGCGCTGTTGTTATAATATAGGCTTTGTAAATCTAAACAGCGATTATAGCGCTGTTGTTATAATATATGCTTTGTAAATCTAAACAACGATTATAGCGTTGTTATAATATATGCTTCATAAATCTAAACAGCGATTATAGCGCTATTGTTATAATATATGCTTTGTAAATCTAAACAGCGATTATAATGTTGTTGTTATAATATACGCTGTGTAAATCTAAAAAGCGATTTTAGCGCTGTCGCTATAATAAATGTTTTGTAAATCTATACAGCAATTTTAACGCTGTCGTTAAAACAAATGACTTATAAATCAAATATTTGGAGGCAGCGATTATAACGCTACCGTTATAATCAGTGTTTTTCCGTAAAAGAAGTGTAATTAAGAGAGAAAAATAGAGATTTGAAAGGATATGGAAAATTGAAAAACGAATTTTTGAATCGATAATATAATAAAAAATTAATATAAAAAGGGGCCAGTGTTGTATGATGCTTGATCGGTAGGATTTCCATTTGTAAATAAGACCGTTGATTGTATGGATGTTTCTTTGATAGTTAAATCACCGACTATCAAAGTTTTGATTTATTCTATACCTCCGTTGTCAATATGGAGAGACCGGGATCAGATTTAATATCTGAAAACTACTCCACATTGGTATAAACGTTATGAATCAACTTATGCTGAAGATAATTGAAGACGGAGTAAAATGCAAGGGCTGTTCTGTTAACCTAGGTAGAAATTACCCAAGATGGATTAATCGAACGGTGCCTTTGGTTTGTTCAGACCCAGGACAACTTGTATGGACGAGTGTCTGACAGAGTATTTCCAAAGGGATTACGTACATTGATTTCTTCAAACGTACAAAGTTGGTGGCAAAGAAGGGAAACTTCTTTAGCCTAACAATCTGAGTATTTTTGTGCGAATCAATTAGTGATTTCCGACGGATCTGACGATGTGGCATTCAAAATGAATGGTGGCCAGATGTTCTGGAAGATAATTCAAACCTCAAGCATCACAACCGGGAATAGACAAAAATCGGGCAGACAACATGGCTATGTGGGTCGCTCCTATTAGGATGTATAATCACCTATCTAGAGAAATTCCAATTGCTTCTTTAATCTATCGATGTTGTCCCTTTCGGGAAACAGTTGCTGATCCCAACGGTTGGTGTATACATTCGGTACACTCAAGCGAAATGAGTGGTCGGTCATGTGTGGGTCGGGTTGGAAGACGTTCTTGTTGAACCCCAGTGTATCGCCTCTAGAGTACACCGATCAGAAGGTGGTCGCATACCTTGTCATGTTGGAAATCCAATCTCTAATAAGCGCCCTGCGGTTTTTGATTTAATACTATATATGGAGTGTGAGATGCAAGCGTTCTGCTAGATTCTATTTATTTGATTTAGACATTATTATAATATCACTAGATTCAATATCAAAATGGTTGGGTTATCGTAAGGAAAAAAACCATCCGTGTTTATGTGTGGATCGATCTTACGATTATCATTTCTTTCGAAAAGAATTTTTGAAAGTTAAACCAATGGTTGGAGTTTACTCACACTAGTCCTATGACTGACCCAGAGTTTATTTTGTTTTGTTTTCCCTAAACTCTTGGGTGCCCAAATTTGTACGGGTAGTCAAGTAGTTGAGATTTTACAGATTCATTTGGAGGAGATCAAAGCAGGAGGCTTCACCAGTTAGCTATAGACTATCATATTTTCCGCTGTGTACTATGTTGTATCTGGAAACAAGTGTTTATAACTGTTCCAGGAATAACTGTTGTGCTCTGATAACGGTATGTATATACAGTTACTGTTTTTTATTTCAAAAGTTATGATATTTAATATATTTTATTCGTTCCACTATGAGTTTATGATCTTCGTTTTCTTTTATTCTAATATTTCTTTCTTTCTATTTCTCATCCTCTAACTTCTTTCTAATAATGATTCCTATTTCTGTGCAAATTGGGTTGGACGTGGGGTGTTATTAGTCGACTCAAAGGGTATGGAAATTCGGGCCATTACAGTGGGTATCAGAGCTGAAGGTTGAGGAGTAACCTTGGCTCTGTGGCATAACTCAATAGAGATGGGGTTAGTAATACCTTAGATTGAGTTTGAGTATATATACGAGAAAGCATATTTGTAGATTTGATATAAAATTGTTATATATTGTGTTGTCTGGTTTGTTGAGTGGTTTATGAGTTCTGGTCAATACAGGATGTACAACTGTATCGATAGGTGTCTCTAAACTCTCGAACAGAACAATTCGACATAGTATTGTTTTAAATGGGTAAATAAAATAATTTTTCCCAAAAATTATTTTGATATGAAAAGAATAATTTCTTAATTTTTATAGTATATGAATGTGTTGATTGTTACTACAATCAAATGGAATTATAAATATTGAAATGGTTATATAACCAAGATAAATTAGAAGTAAATTCGAACCATAATTTGAATTTAAATCCTGGGTGTTTAGGAAATATTTTGAATATAGCATTGTTTTGAAGGATTCTTGAAAAAGAATGGTTTTAAATGGATTTTAAAAGTGATTAAGCACTGAAATCACTTCAGGGGGCGAGAAAATAGTACTGATAATTGGTCGTGACATTTTCGGTATTCATTTTCAAGTTCCTGAGTGATGGATTGCTACCATAGTAATTTGGGAATGAAAAATTTGTTTGAAAGGGACAAGTTGTTTTAGAAATTCATATGTTTCGAATTGAGTTGATTATAAATATATGTATATAAATATATATGATTTCAAACTAATTTGAAATAAAACCTGAGAATGTGAATTCTGAAATTAAAATTTGACTTATATAAGTTGAATAGATTGAAATGGTAAAAATGAATCAAATGTATCAAATGAATTGAAATTTAACTTAAGTTAAGTTAAATAAATTTGGATTGAATTAAAAATAATTCCGAATGAAATTAAATAAAGAGAAATGTTGAGATTCAAATTAATATGAATTCGACTTATGAATAAGCAAGTTGAATACATATATTGGATATTGTTGTTTGGAATTAAAATGTGAATGGAAATTGAAACTCAAATTGAGTAAGTGGATTGATTTCTGAAATAAAGATTTAATGGGATCAATAGAATGGAAGTGAACTAATCAGAAGTTGATTAGAGATTTCAAAACTGGAAGTTGGATTGGTTTGAAACCAACCGGAAATGGATATATGTTTGCTGAGCAGATATTGAATGGAAGCAAATGCAAGAAATATAATTTGTGCCCAACAAAAATGTACATGTTTACAATATTACTTAGGTTTGATGGTTTTGTGAGCCCATGGGGTAAGCCGCTTGGCTTTTTGATTTTCTTTTGGATTGAAAAAGGCGTAGAAAAGCGAGTTGTGGTTGTACCGATTGAGCCGGGCAGAGGAGATGCTGCCGAAATTTTTCGGAATTTAAAGTGTCAGAAAATTTTCAGAATTTTTGAAAATTTTCGTTAGTAAGAATAAATTAATATTTTAATTGAAATAAGTCGGTCCAGTTAAACAGAAGTTAAAAAGGTGAACAACTAGTTACTAGGGTATGTAGCTTCTTTTCCTACCTTAGCAATTTCGAGGACGAAATTATTTTAAGGGGAAAGGAATGTAACGACCCGGATTTTCAGCCGTCGAATTATAAATATTTAAATTTATTTTAAATATTTTATTTGAATTATATATAGGAATTTATTTAATAAAACGATATTTAAACGTATAATTTATAATATAATTAAAACAAGTTCAAAGTGGCGCGGTAGTTTGAAAATTCGATTTCAAATTTCAAATGAATGTACAAGATTCAAAATAAATCGGATTTTAGCGAAACAAGAAATATTTGAATCTGTTTGAAATTATCTTTCCAACGAATGTGAAAAATTCAGATTTCATAGCGGGAATAAAAAGTTATGTCCAAATCAAATTTTCAGAAAGTTGCTATGGAATTGCATATAGACCTTAACGGTTTATTTAATATATTTAGATATCGGTCTCGAATTTGGACAAGGTTCTTTTGAGGCGTATTTATAATTTAATTTTTAGAATTTTACTGCAATTTTTAATTAATTAAATATGCAACTTTTTATTTGGAGTATTTTGCACCATATATTAATATTTTGGGGTTTTATAATATAAGTTAAACTACCGATATTATTATATTTTTGGGATCGTGGTACCTCCCTGAACACGACCGTACTCTTATTTCTTTCCATAGCAGTTCGAACATGAACGAAAAACATACGTACCCAACATAACAATCAACCTGTACCTGAATATACATGAATACTTTACATTAAAGAAATTTAAATCGCTGCACGTAGGTTATTAGTTAATTCTTCTGTTTATAATTTCATGTTTACGTTTGTTTAATAACAAGTGCAATCACATTAATCTTTGTTTTGGGATGCATTATTCCACCATTCAATGCTAAGGTTGGTACGTGCTCACTGGAACGATGGGTCCTAAAATGAAATACGTTTCTAGTAATGAGAATTTGTGTAGCCATCTTTAGTATTTTAAAATCATAAAAGTCTGGTACTAACTGCAAAGTGAACAAGAATCTATACCAAAATTTAAAAAAAATACACATAAAACTTTGTCCCCATTCATCGGCGTGCCGCCCAAGTGTTAATTCTGTGGGAGTCAAGTAACCAAAAATCGTGCGTCCCTATCTATTAAACCGTGAGTGCCAAGCAACAGATGCCGTGACTGCCACACTTTCTTTTCTTTTAAATACGGTTAAAGCCATCCCCGATTCGCTAATTTCCCATTTTCTCTGTAGTTTCCATCTCTTCCTTTGATTCCCAAAAACTTTCTTCCAACAGAAATAAACGGAAAAAAATACCCACGTTCAATTGCGATAATCAGTTTAGGGATAAATCATAAAAATAAAAAGACCATCGTTTTGAGTTAAAAGGGGTAAATCTTCATTCGGCAGTAGTCTGGAAGGAGGCGTACTAAATTTGTGTTCACTAGAATTACTCAGCGTGAGTTGAGGTCCGGCAATCTAAATGCTAGGTGGCTCTAGACCGAGCCTGCTCCGGTCAGTGACTGCTCTCAGGTCACTGTAAAGTGCTGGTCCTCTTTCTGGTCTTGGATATAAAAAAAAAGCAGAAGCTTTTGAAATTGTTTGGGGTTGCTGCTCAAAGCTGAGAGTGGGCGTGAAGGAATATGGTTACACTTGGGATTGGTGAGGGCGGACTCATGTACGGCGAATCATGAAAAGGGGGTTTGACATTGGGAGTCACGGCAATGAGCTGTTCTTCAATGTTCGTGAGGGAGTAATAGGGCGTAAAGGATACCAATGGGTAGAGAGTGGGGTGTTGAGAAGAAGTATTAAAAGCAACCGTGTTCAATGGGGAATGCAGTGCGTGGTTTTGGCAATCAGGTTCTGAGTTTTGGCAAACTAAAGGTATCGTAATTTTCTTGGTATAAGAGGAAGCAAAACCAGGTTTATTTTCCTGGAAAAGACAAAACGCGTGGCATATAAATTGATTAGTGTTGAAAATGGGGTTAATCAGGATAACGTGGAATTAGGGATTGTTTAATGTTAATACACAATTAAAGTTAATAATTTTAAATTAATTATAATAATTTTAATCAACGTTAATATTGAAATATTTATAACTTGGTCAAGCATAGGAGGAGAATGGACGGAAATTAGACTAGCGGCATACACGTATGTTGATTCTAAACGGACAAAGTTATGATTAACAGGACCAGGTATCGGTGGCTCAAATAACTGTTTGATGTACAAGAATTGATGCACAGACTATAGCATTATTTACAGAAGCCTTATCATATGCACAGTACACGACTCTACATCAAACAATCGGTGGAGCGATGGCGGAAAAAAACACATAGCAGGAGACACAGATTATATATGATTGTGAGTTTTTTCCTAGTTGGATTGATTAATGAAGCACAATGATAAAGAAAAGCATGATGAAATGAGTTTTGAAAGAATACAGTAGTGGTTTAGAATCCTTCACGCAGAAGACAAGATTATACGGGAGAAGTATGGAATTAAGGAGCCTAATTACAAAATTAAAGGTGATTAAGAAATTTAAGGAAATTAGTATATTAAATAGAATTTTAAATTTTAAATTAAATACTGCATCATGCATAAATTATTCCTTCATGAACAGAAATTAACAGACCAAATCCATTGGAATCATGGCGTGACGATTTACGTTGTAGAACTTGAATGGTTGAGAACAAGACTACTGGAGTGTCGCGATAAAATCAAACGCTGTTTGATTTTAAACGAAATAAAAGCAGAACCGCCAACAGCAAATCAATGTGAGTAAGCTCATTAACTCTGACTCATTTATATTTTTATATAAACGAGTTTTTTTAATTTATTTCTAGTAACTTTATACTGTGTGATGGTTGTTTGAATGAATGATTGATAAAATTGGTTGAATAGTTGATATAGTTATACCATTGATCAATTTTTAGCGCTATTTACTATGATTAATGTTGACTGATATTTTGTGGATGCAGGGAAACGGGTTGGAGGGATCCAACTGGATTCCTCAACATTTATATTGATGTTTCTTATTTATTGTGATGTGTATACTATGATTGATTGTGCTACCTTAAATTACCCTGACCCTAGAAATTTGGTACTTTAAATACCGTAATATATTTTCAAGCATAGAAAATGAAATTTGTGATTAAAAAGGAAATATATTTTCTTAAAAGTTAAAGTGTAATTTCGAATGAAGTTAAAAAGGTAAAAACTTGTTTATTTAAACAAGAAGTTAATTTTAAACGGATATATAAATTTGGTGAATTATTTATCGTTGGGTAAATTGAAATATAAATTCAAATATGAATTTATACGAAAAAGTGAAAATCAGTTTTGAAACCAATATCTAAAATGAAATTTGAACTTAGCAAATTATAAAAGGAAATTATAAGCGAGATAATAAATGTTCTTTTGTAAATTCTAAACAGCGATTATAGCGCTGTTGTTATAATATTTGTTTTATAATCTAAACAGCGATTATAGCGCTGTTGTTATAATATATGCTTTGTAAATCTACACAGTGATTATAGCACTGCTGTTATAATATATGCTTTGTAAATCTAAACAGCGATTATAGCGCTATTGTTATAATATATGCTTTGTAAATCTAAACAGCGATTATAACGTTGTTGTTATAATATATGCTGTGTAAATCTAAACAGCGATTTTAGCGCTGTCGCTATAATAAATGTTTTGTAAATCAATACAGCAATTTTAACGCTGTCGTTAAAACAAATGACTTATAAATCAAATATTTGGAGGCAGCGATAATAACGCTACTGTTATAATCAGTGTTTTTCCGTAAAAGAAGTGTAATCAAGAGAGAAAAATAGAGATTTGAAAGGATATGGAAAATTGAAAAACGGATTTTTGAATCGATAATATAATAAGGAATTAATATAAAAAGGGCCAGTGTTGTTTGATGCTTGATCCGTAGGATTTCCATTAGGAAATAAGACCATTGATTGTATGGATGTTTCTTTGATAGTTAAATCACCGATTATCAAAGTTTTGATTTATTTTATACCTCCGTTGTCAATATGGAGAGACCGGGATCAGATTTAATATCTGAAAACTACTCAACATTGGTATAAGCGTTATGAATCAACTTATGCTGAAGATAATTGAAGATGGAATAAAATGCAAGGGCTGTTCTGTTAATCTAGGTAGAAATTACCCAAGATGGATTAATTGAACGGTGCCTTCGGTTTGTCCAGACCCAGGACAACTTGTATGGACGAGTGTCTGACAGAGTATTTCCAAAGGGATTACGTACGTTGATTCCTTCAAATGTACGAAGTTGGTGGAAAAGAAGGGAAACTTCTTTAGCCTAACAATCTGAGTATTTTTTTTTTGAGGAAAACGGGTGTGTAGCGGGCACTACAGAGCCGGTTACGTGTAGATGCAAAAGAGCTAGTAATAATATCTGGTTGACAGGCCCAACCAGTAGCAGACTAAGAACAGACCAAGATGGTCATATATATTACAGTCTAAAGAGTACTAATAATATGTACATATTGCAACCACAACACAACTGAGTGATAAGTACACTACCAAAATAGAGCTACATACTTAAACTTCGTTCTAACCAGATCACAGAGGAAATAGCGAGCTGCTTTCTTGAGATCCAGATGAGCAAGGCTGGGGAAGGGAGAGTCCGAAGCGAGTGTGCCTGGCCGAGCCTGTCCATAATTCGAAGAGATGCAGAATATGAAAACAAGTTCCCCAGAATAACTTTTTGGGTCTTCCGAATACGCATGCATTTCGTTCTAACCAGATACACCAGGAGAAGATCGCTACCAGAGAGTCAGACGAGGGGTCAGGGGGATTGTGCTGCCAGTAATCAAAGAAAGAGCAGAAAGAAGGGACGAACCCGAGAATGAATGAGCTAACCGCGGCCCAGACTGCAAAAGAAAAGTCACAATCGAAGAAAAGGTGGGTGAGGGATTCATTACTCAGGTTGCAAAGAACGCAAATGGGGTTGACATCGATCCCAAATCGGCAGAGTCTGTCTTTTGAGTTGATGCGATTGTGGATTAAGAGCCATTGAAAGAAAATGATTCGAGGGGGGAGATGACAGTTCCAGATTCTGGAGAAAGAATAACATCGCCCTGGGTGGATCAAATAATCATAACAAGACTTGACTGAGAATTTTCGAGAAGAGCCCAAAGCCCAATAATAAGAGTCAGGCCCATGCGAAAGTTGAAAAGAATTAAAGAGTATTTCTATCTTAGCCAACTCATGTAAACTGGACAACCCAAATATGGAATTGGGAAACAAGCCCAATGGGCCCAAATTAAAGGCTTCAGCAACTGTCTGAGGGTTAGGAATGTAAATAGATCCAAGGTTGGGTAAGGAGGAGGAAAGAGGAAGTTCTCCGAACCAAATATCTTGCCAAAACAAACATGATTCACCATTATTTACTTTAACATGGAAAAGCGGTTTAATTCTCGCGAGGGAGGATAAAACTCCCCTCCAGAACGGAGATGGGTTAGCGGCAGGACTGAAGTGAAGGATGAAGGCTGGGTTTGCATTGTAAAGCTGCATTAAGATCCAATCTTTCCATATGAAATGAGAAGGGGAAAGAGCACGCCAAATCCATTTAGCCAACAGAGCTTGGTTGAAGGAGGCAAGCTGAGGGACATTCAATCCTCCATGAGAGTAAGGGAGACAAACTGTACGCCAGTTGACTAGCCTTTTGAGCTTATCACCATTCCAAAGGAAAGAACTTCGAATAGAATCAATCTTGTTGATAACCCAGATGGGTAATTTATGAAACGACATCCAGTACGTTGGTATTGAGGAGAGAACATGCTTGAGAAGCACAAGGCGACCAGCAGAGGACAAGGAATTTGCCTTCCAAGATGAAAGTCTAGTTTCAATCTTTGAAATAAGAGGAATCCAATCTGATTTATGAAGTTTGGTAGGACGAAGGGGTATGCCATGATAAGTAATGGGGAAAGAACCAACCTTGCAATTTAGACATTTGGCGATAGGGGCACCAAGAGAAGAACAATTTCCCAACATAATAACAGAACTTTTATTGAAATTGATAGAAAGACCAGAGATGAGCTCGAACGTGTAAAGGAGAACTTTCAGGCTGTGGATGTTTTGGGGTGAAGGAACGGTAAAGAGAATCGAGTCATCCGCAAATTGTAAGTTGGTTGTGGAGAGATTGGAGTTAGGAAAAGAAATGCCAGAGAGGATGTTGTGAGTTGATGAGAGTTTCACCATCTGATTGAAGACATCAGCAATCAAGACAAAAAGCAAAGGTGAAAGTGGACCTCCTTGTCGTAGGCCTCTTTTAGATTTGATTTTGCTGCCAATTTCTCCATTAATATTGATCATTGAGTAGCTAGTGAATAGGATATGCTTGATCCAGTTACACCAATTCATGGGAAACCCTCTGTGAGACATAAGGTCCAGGATGAAAAACCAGTTAACCGAATCAAAGGCTTTAGAGAAATCAAGTTTGAGAATCACTCCAGGGGAGTTCGTGGTGTGGCAGAAGGAGATGATCTCCTGTGTAGCAGCAACACAGTCTAGTATATTTCTTCCCAGAATGAAGGCGGATTGTTCAATACCTACTAACTCAGAGATATGGTTTTGAAGTCTGTCAGCTAATATTTTGGTTATGATTTTGAAAGTAGTATTGAGGAGGCTAATGGGTCTAAATGCTGGAAGGGTGTTAGCTCTGGGGAATTTAGGAATGAGGATTATATTAGCATAGTTAAGTTTAGCAATAGTAGATGGGTCAGTGTAGAATTCAGAGCATATCTCAATTATGTCAAATTTGATGGTGGGCCAAAAATGCTTGAAAAAACATGGGCCAAAGCCATCAGGCCCAGGAGCCTTGTCTGCTGCCATGTCATTGATTGCGGCCCAAATCTCTCCTTCTGTGAATGGGTGATCAATGGCAATATGCTTAGGGTTTGGATAAAGATTGTGCCAATCAATCGAAGGCGATGGAGGGGGTTGTGAACCCAGAATGCTTCTATAAAATTGTGTGAACAGGGAGTGTAACGACCCGGATTTTCAACGACTTTGGTTATCGACATAAGCTCGATGTCGATAACCAAAACATCGAAAAATCCTGGTAATTAGTGAAAGAAATTAGAGGGTGAGGAAAGATAAGATAGAAACTTAGAATAGAAGAAGAAGAAGAACACAACATCAGAGTAACACGAATCTCACAGCGGAACGAATAACATATATATAACATAACTTGAAATATACATCTGTACTTGAATATACATCAATATCAAAGTACATCACTTACAATACAGTGGAAATAACTATAGCTATATGATCCTGAAGCCTCCTGCTCCAAGCTCTTCCAGTATATCTGTAAATTCCCAACTACTTGACTGCCCGTACAAATTTAGGAACCCAAGAGTTTAGGGAAAACAACAAAGTAAACTCCGGGTCAGTCATGGGACTGGTATGAGTAAAACAGTTTAAAAACAGTTCGAACAAGTAAACGATATCTCATAAGACCACGCCGCATAACGGAACGGGGTTTTCCCTTATGAGAATCCAAAATATCTTTATATCAAAAACCTTTTGATATTATAATAATGTCTATCAACCGCAGTATATATATAATCATCTAGCAGAAACGCTTTCATCTCACGTTCTACATATATAGTATACAATCAAAACCGCAAGCACGTATTGGGTAATGGATTTCCAACTATGACAAGGTATGGAACCACCTTTCGCTAATGTACCTCTAGAGAGGAATACACTGGGTTCAACAAGAACATCTTGCAACCCGGCCACACATGACTGACCACTCATTTCGCTTGAGTGTATCGAATATATATCACCAACAGTTGGGATCAGCAACCGTTTCCCGAATGGGACAGCATCAACAATAGATTTTTAGAAGTAAATGAAACTCTAGAACAGGTGATATACACCCTACTTCGGTGCGACCGACTTAGCCATGCTGCCTGCCCGATTTCTGTCATTTACCGGATGATGAGGCTAGAAGCTACGCTTATCATCACATCAGATTCACTTTGAATGCCACATCATCAAATCCATCAAATCACCGATTGACGTCCTCAACCATACATTATGTGTTAGCTAAAAGAAGTTTCCTTCTCCGCTTCCACTCTTGGTACGGTTGGAGAAATCAATATATGTGATCGTCTGGAAATGTTCTGTCAGACATCCGTCCATACAAGTCATCCAGGGACAGGATGAACCGAAGGCACTATTTCTATTAATAGAAAAAGTCCTTGCACTCTACTCCATCTTCAATTATCTTTATATAATCTGATTCGCACGCTACTGCCGATATGGAGTGGTTCTTCGGATAATAATCCAACCGGTCTCTCCATATTGACAACGATGGTCCAAACTTCAATATTCTGTGATTTAACTATCGAATAAAAACAAGTGTTTCGATAGTCGATGATTTAACTATCGAATAAAACAAGTGTTCATCCAAACATCCAACAATCACTGAACCTTTAATTAATATTCCATTAATTAAATCTCTTCTCTATTTCTTATCAATATTTGTTAACCAAATATTTTTGATAAATATTGGCCTTTTCCGTTATTTGGAAAACATTTCCATATATCTCCTTCTTTTATTTTCTAAACTTTAGAAAATATATGTTATTTATAATTGGAAAATATTCCAATTACTTAGCTCTTTTCCAATCTCGTTTATTCCTACACTTAGGAAATATTTATTTTTCTATTTCCCAGCTTACACTTATTTGGGTTAAAACGGATGTTGTGTAAAACATCGTTACGACAACCCAAATACTATATTCAACTAACTCTTATCTCACATTGATCTTCGAGCCTGAAATCTTACTGTTCATTTGTAAATAATGCAATCAATCAAGTTGGGGTATAACTACCTCTCAGGCCTTGACTGAATAACATTTATAACGTCAAAACAGATAAGACTACTTACTCGAACAATCAATACCATACAACTACTTCTTCACTTTTAAACACATATATACTTTCTCTTTCTATTCTTACTAGATTTTATTCTTATACTTCCTTTTTGATTATACTATTCTATTTCTAAGTTCGTTTTCTTATCGACTTCTATATATATCGATACGTTGATTTCTAACTATCAAATTATCTTAAAAATATTCTATCCCCTTAAATTCCCGGAAAAAATCGCCATAACCTCCTTTGTACCGGGAGCATCGGGAAATTTCAAATAGCTTTCCCGGTCCTTCTCATCTCAAAAAGAAAAAGAAAAAGCCAAGCGGCTAGCCGATACGGCGCATAAAATCTCATATTTGAATTAAATACGTACCTTTTTGTCAGGCATTCTATTTATTTCACTTCTATACTTTATTCCATACCTGTCTCCTGTATATTTATGCCTGTTCAATCTATTTTAACTATACCAATCGTTTTAACACAATTTGTTAATTAAATCTGTTAATTAACTTCTTAGTCTAATCCACTTCTATTTATCCAAATCTATTTATTATAAATCCCATTTGAATTTCTATATTCAAATTCCATTTGAAATACTATGTTCAAATTCTATAGTTAAACTCCATTTGAATTCTATTATTCAAATTCTATTTCAATTCCTTATATTCGAAGTCCATTTGAATTCTCTGCATTATTTATAAACAACGTTTATAACTTCAATTCAAATCCCACCTTTCCATTTACAAACAACGTTTATAAATTCGATTCAAATCCCATCTTTTCATTTATAAACAAAGTTTATAAATTCGATTCAAATCCCATCTTTTCATTTATGAACAATGTTTATAAATTCCATTCAAATCCCATCTTTTCATTTATGAACAATGTTTATAAATTCCATTCAAATCCCATCTTTCCATTTATAAACAACGTTTATAAATTCCATTCAAATCCCATCTTTCCATTTATAAACAACGTTTATAAATTCGATACTTGTTTTATATACCTTCAAACAAGTTAATATTTTCTATAGTTTTATTTAAAATTAAAATTCTATTTATAAAAATAGAATTTCCTGTTTAAAATCTCAAATACCCTTTACGATATTTTTATAGATCAATATTCAAGCCCAGGGACATTTTAAACAATCAAATCAACCAATTTTCAATCATTTGATTTTTAACACATCATATATGAATATATATGAAATCAAACAAACAACAACAGATAATATATTTTTGAGGAATCCAATTGGATTCCTCCAACCTGTTTTCCTGCATCCACAGACGTTAGTCAACATAGTAATATCCATCCTGCTTCGAGGCAGGATATCGCGGTATGAAGGTCATCCACTATCATAGCGTGGGGCGTATAGGGTAATCATCCGCTATGAAACTGCGGGCATCCGCTAATGAAACTGCGGGAATCCAACCAATCATCAACCCAATATATATATATATATATATCTATATATATATACATATATATATCCTAAATAACTAATATATATTTAAACATGCCATATGAATATTCAATGCATACAGACCAATCAACAATATATTTTTAACGCTAAAAATAAATTTAACACGTGAGTTTTACTCACCTTGATAATTATTCCGATCGAATTTCTGATTTCCATTTTAGTTCCTGATTTGCTATCCCGCAAATTACGGATTAAATGACTGATTCCATTCGATAAGATATCCTAAAAATTAACGATTTATATTCGTTGTTTTAGCTATCAGATTATTAAATGAAATTAAAAATTAATTACTAACTAAGAAAAATACCTTGATTTTTTTCTTGTTTTCATTATCATCTTCCTTACTGTAAAGTACTCGAACCCCTAATGTACTCAGCCTTCTCCAGAATCGTACGCAACCAGATATCATCGCGATACCTTGCTCATCGTCCATTGGAATTCCGAAATCCAAAAATCGTGACTTCCCTGAGGCCTCCGACCATCTCAGCGCATCGAGTTCACCGTAACTCGCTCTTTCAATGCGCCCTACCATTACTCACAGTAGATCTCGACGCCCCATCCTCATCAATTCCAGGTCGCGATGACTGAACCCCAATCGCAGAGCACCAGATCCACTTGTCGTCGATTGAAACGCCATCTCGAGCTCCACCACATCGCGTTAACCCAAATCTCGAGTTTCAGACTAGCCGTTCGCACCCCACAAATCGAGTAGCCCCTTTATCGCACCTCAATAAGGTGTCGCGATACCTAGATCGAGGCTGGCAAAAGTATTCGAGCCCTGCCTCCTTTTTTCCCAGAAGATCGAAATGGAAAAATAAAAGGAAGCGTGGTTTTATAAATAGAAGAGGGTGCGATTTTAAAATGGGACAGCGATGCCATTATTCTGTGGAGTTGAAGAGAGCACGGGATGTTATATTTTGTGGTAAGGAAGAAAGCACAGTTTGGTTTGGTGTGTGGTAATGAAGGAGCCACGGGTTTTGTTTTAAACCGGTTTCACATAATTTAAATTACCCTGTGTGTTCGAACTCCTTTCTGAACCCAACAACAGTTCTTCCTAAGGTTAAACCACCATTATGAACCTACTGGGATGGGTTTCAAAGCTCTATTTTATCGTCCATATAAGATATTAATTTAAATCAATAACAATTAAATTCAAAATGATATATTCTTTGAAAATAAATAAATATTATCGCTTTTATATTCCGAGCGGACTGACACTGATCATCTGAATTATTCGATTCAGTTTAACTTTGATTTCAGTATAATTTGTATTACGATAATTATATGTATTCGAAACAAATCGTGTATCGATTTTTTTTTAAATCGACAACTTTAATATAAAAATTTGTTTATATTATCAACTCACTATTTAAATTCATATTAAATATTCAACTAAACTATTCGAAAAATCCGGGTCATTACAATCTTCCCTACTTAGAATAATTTCGTCGTCGAAATTGCTAAGGTAGAAAAAGTGCTACAAACCCATTTATCCTTTCAAAACTTATTTATGTTGATACTCAACATTTCAAACTTCCTTACGTAACTCTTTCGAATAAATCCCTATTCGATAACTCCTTCCTTCAAATAACTATATTCGATAGTCTTTCTTTCGAATAACTAGATTCGAAAACCTTTCTTCGAATAAACTATATTTGATTTACTCTATTATTTTTACTCTTATCAATTAACTTATTGGATTTAACTCTTATCGACTAACTCCATCGAATAACTAAATTCGATAACTCCTTCGAATAACCAATATTCTATAACTCACTTCGATTAAACTAATCGATAACTCATTTCGATTAAGCTATAATCGATAACTCATTTCGATTAATAAATAATCGATAACTCCTTCGATTTACTAATAATCGATAACTCCTTCGATTAACAAATAATCGATAATTCCTTTCGAATAAAACTATATTCGATACCTCCTTTAATTCTATCTCAATAACTCGTATTTGATTTAACTTCATTCGCTTGATGCTAGATCGCAGCGATCACAATGGTTACGCCTGATTCCCCCAGGAAACATCCGACCGCCCTAGGCTATCTGCAGCCCTGCGAATTACGCTAGCAGCCGTACGAAATGGCAACATATCCTGAGTAACTATATTTGGCTAACTCTATCTCAATAACTATATTCGATCAACTTTAATTGAATAACTAACATTCAATTAAATCCTAATTCGATTAACTATGTTCAATTAACTCTATCTGGTTAACTCTTAACTTGAATAACAAATATTCGATAAATTCTAATTGAATAACTAATATTTAGTTAACTCTACGGATTAACCCTAACTGATTAACTCGATCTAGTTAATTCTTACTCTAATCGATTATTTCTATTCGAATAACTCCTATTGGATAACGTTTATTCATTTATAAAGATTTACTTTTAGTAACGGTTCTTCACTTTATAAATGTTCTCTTTAATAACGTTACTTCACTTATACAAGTGTTGTGTACCCCTTCTATTTAAATCTATCGGTGTTAAAAACCAGTATCTCTTCTCTATATAAGTTCAGACTTGTATATTCCATCTATCCAATGATAAATATTTAATTTAATTTATAAACTATTATTTATAAATTAATCTTTTCTATTTATCTGTTAAAAACAGATTTCCACTTTCTATTCATCTTCTAAATATTCCTTTGATTAAATTCTATTTATTTAACAAATAAATATCTCATCTATAACATTCTATTTATTTTCTATAAATAAATATTTCCATTTAATCTATTTGTAAATGTTTTTACAAATATTCCCTTTTAAATTCTATTTGTAAATGTTTTTACAAATATTTCTCCTTCTATTTGTTTGCACATAACTTCCTTTGTATTTGTGTTACAAATATATTTCCTTTATATTTGTTTTACAAATATATTTTCTTTTTAACTCTTTTGGTTTATCCTTTATTCACACCCAATTCATATTCACATTGATTTTACTCCATTTATTCATTTCGATCCATTTAACTTAAGTTAAATTTAATTTCAATCACTCAAATTCCCATTAACTAGTTTCTAATTAACCGTTTTGCCTATTCCACCCTTTTTATTTAAATATAATTTGTTCAAATAAATGTCAACTTAATTATAAACTAATCTAATTATATTTTCAACTCGAGTTATATATTCGATTTCGAATATAAATTCTCAATCTCTTTTACTTATCCAAAAACCCAATTTCAATTCAAATTTCCTTTAACTAATTATTTTCCAATTTAGTTAACTCTATTTAACCATTTAAAATATGATTTTTGTTTTAAAAATCATTTCACTTACTTCAATGGAGTTCATATTTATTTTATATCTCCAGTCTGTATTTTTCTAATGCCAATTCAGATTTTATTTCCTAAAAATACTTTTATTTATCTAATTAAACCGTTATTGTTTTATAATGGTTCTGGCGCTGTTTTCTAAAAATTTGATTTTGACATAACTCAAAATCTATACCACGAAATCCAGATTTTTCTCTTTCATTAGGAAACTATTATCCAACCGGTCCCGACGATTCTTGTTTCAAAGAATTCCGACTTCAACTGAGTTCTGTATACTAAATTGAAGTTCGAATCGCCAATTCGCGAACTGCCGTGCTACGGCGAGCTCATTTTAATTATATTTATAAATATAAACGTTTTAACTTCATTTATAATAAATTCAACTCCATTCTGATATATTTTTAATATATATCAAATCCATTTTTCCATTTCAACATAATATTCCCGATCTATTTCACTTCTAATATTCAAATCCTATATATTTACAATATTCAAATTCCATTTGAAATCCGTTATTCAACTCTATATTTGAATTTCCTTTTATTCAATTTCTATTTGAATTTCCTTCTATTGAATTCCTTATCTTCAAATTCCATTTGAATTTCTTATCTTCAATTTCTATTTGAAATCCTTTATTCAAAACCCATTTCAAATCCCTTATTCAAATTCCATTTGAAATCCTTTATTCAACTTCTATTTAAATTCCTTTGTTCAATTTCTATTTAAATTCCTTTGAATTTAAATTCTATTTTAACTACTTTGAATTCAAATTCTATTTCAAACTCTATATTTTCTTTGAATTCTAATATTCAACCTCCACTTTATATTCTCTTTGAAATTCTATTTAACCAAATTCCATTTGAATTCTAATATTCAAATCTCTATTTGGCTTTTCTTTATTCAAATCAATTTGAATTCCTTTGAATTCAAATTCCATTTCACTTCTATATGAATTATATATATATATATATTCAAATTCCTTTATTTTACTTCTATTTGAAATCTATATCTCAACTCCCTTTTCAAAATTCCCCTGAAGTAATATAAATATATACATATATTTATATATATCCCAAATTCAAAACATTTGAATTTTCAAACAACTTGTTTCTTTCCAAACAAATTTCCATCAAAACTTTTCTAAGGCAGCAATTCAACACTTAGAAACTCAAAAATGAACACTGATGAGGTTGCGATCATCATCAGAATTATTTCCCAGCTACTGAATGAGTTCAGTGCTTTATTTCTTTCAAAACCCATTTAGAAAAATATTTTCCAAACTCCCAGGATTTTAAATTCCGAATTCTGATTGGAATTCAATTTCAACTTATAACATTTGTATATTTGATTTCATATACAAATTCCATTGGTTATATATGTAACTATTTCTGTTTTATAATCTAATTCGATTATAATCCTAACAATCAACTTAACTATTTAAAAACAATAGCGTGTCCAATCTTCTGTTCAAGTGTTTATAAACTCCTATCGACATCATGGCGTCCCACGATTCGACCAAAATTTATAATCCACTCAACAGACTAGTCAACACAATATAAAACGGTTTTTATATCAAATAACAAATACGCTCTCTCGTATATATATACACTCAAACTCAATCTAGGGTATTACTAACCCTATCTCTACCGAGTCACGCCACAGAGCCAAGTAATTCTTAACTTAAGCTCTGATACTAAGTGTAACGACCCGGATTTTCAAGTAGGCTTTGCAACCATCCTCTCCTCCCCAAAGCAGCAAGGTAATACCCCACTGTGGCTTACATTGGTACCCCAGCACCACATTTTACGGCCAGCCTTTCGACTTCACAACCAACCCTCATTTTCGGGACATGTAGGGGTAAGAGTCTCCCGTTCGCCACCTAACGAAAAGCGAGAACCCCCTATCATGCGACACATGCCCCAAGCACGCAACATGGACTGGTATGAGTAAAACAGATTAAAAACAGTTCGAACAAGTAAACGATATCTCATAAGACCACGCCGCATAACGGCACGGGTTTTTCCCTTATGAGAATCCAAAATATCTTTATATCAAAAACCTTTTGATATTATAATAATATCTATCAACCACAGTATATATATAATCATCTAGCAGAAACGCTTTCATCTCACGTTCTACATATATAGTATACAATCAAAACCGCAAGCACGTATTGGGTAATGGATTTCCAACTATGACAAGGTATGGAACCACCTTTCGCTAATGTACCTCTAGAGAGGAATACACTGGGTTCAACAAGAACATCTTGCAACCCGGCCACACATGATCGACCACTCATTTCGCTTGAGTGTATCGAATATATATCACCAACAATTGGGATCAGCAATCGTTTCCCGAATGGGACAGCATCAACAATAGATTTTTAGAAGTAAATGAAACTCTAGATCAGGTGATATACACCCTACTTCGGTGCGACCGACTTAGCCATGCTGCTTGCCCGATTTCTGTCATTTACCGGATGATGAGGCTAGAAGCTACGCTTATCATCACATCAGATTCACTTTGAATGCCACATCATCAAATCCATCAAATCACCGATTGACGTCCTCAACCATACATTATGTGTTAGCTAAAAGAAGTTTCCTTCTCCGCTACCACTCTTGGTACGGTTGGAGAAATCAATATATGTGATCGTCTGAAAATGTTCTGTCAGACATCCGTCCGTACAAGTCACCCAGGGACAGGATGAACCGAAGGCACTATTTCTATTAATAGAAAAAGTCCTTGCACTCTACTCCATCTTCGATTATCTTTATATAATCTGATTCGCACGCTACTGCTGATATGGAGTGGTTCTTCGGATAATAATCCAACCGGTCTCTCCATATTGACAACGATGGTCAAAACTTCGATAGTCTGTGATTTAACTATCGAATAAAAACAAGTGTTTCGATAGTCGATGATTTAACTATCGAATAAAACAAGTGTTCATCCAAACATCCAACAATCACTGAACCTTTAATTAATATTCCATTAATTAAATCTCTTCTCTATTTCTTATCAATATTTGTTAACCAAATATTTTCAATAACCATATTGGCCTTATCCGTTATTTGGAAAACATTTCCATATATCGCCTTCTTTTATTTTCTAAACTTTAGAAAATATATGTTATTTATAATTGGAAAATATTCCAATTACTTAGCTCTTTTCCAATCTCGTTTATTCCTACACTTAGGAAATATTTATTTTTCTATTTCCCAACTTACACTTATTTGGTTTAAAACGGATGTTGTGTAAAACATCGTTACGACAACCCAAATACTATATTCAACTGACTCTTATCTAACATTGATCTTCGAGCCTGAAATCTTACTGTTCATTTGTTAATAATGCAATCAATCAAGTTGGGGTATAACTACCTCTCAGACCTTGACTGAATAACATTTATAACGTCAAAACAGATAAGACTACTTACTCGAACAATCAATACCATACAACTACTTCTTCACTTTTAAACACATATATACTTTCTCTTTCTATTCTTACTAGATTTTATTCTTATACTTCCTTTTTGATTATACTATTCTATTTCTAAGTTCGTTTTCTTATCGACTTCTATATATATCGATACGTTGATTTCTAACTATCAAATTATCTTAAAAATATTCTATCTCCTTAAATTCCCGGAAAAATTCGCCATAACCTCCTTTGTACCGGGAGCATCGGGAAATTTCAAATAGCTTTCCCGGTCCTTCTCATCTCAAAAAGAAAAAGAAAAATCCAAGCGGCTAGCCGATACGGCGCATAAAATCTCATATATGAATTAAATACATACCTTTTTGTCGGGCATTCTATTTATTTCACTTCTATACTTTATTCCATACCTGTCTCATGTATATTTATGCCTGTTCAATCTATTTTAACTATACCAATCGTTTTAACTCAATTTGTTAATTAAATCTGTTAATTAACTTCTTAGTCTAATCCACTTCTATGTATCCAAATCTATTTATTATAAATCCCATTTGAATTTCTATATTCAAATTCCATTTGAAATACTATGTTCAAATTCTATAGTTAAACTCCATTTGAATTCTATTATTCAAATTCTATTTCAATTCCTTATATTCAAAGTCCATTTGAATTCTCTGCATTATTTATAAACAACGTTTATAACTTCAATTCAAATCCCACCTTTCCACTTATAAACAACGTTTATAAATTCGATTCAAATCCCATCTTTTCATTTATGAACAAAGTTTATAAATTCGATTCAAATCCCATCTTTTCATTTATAAAGAAAGTTTATAAATTCCATTCAAATCCCATCTTTCCATTTATAAACAAAGTTTATAAATTCCATTCAAATCCCATCTTTCCATTTATAAACAACGTTTATAAATTCCATTCAAATCCCATCTTTCCATTTATAAACAACGTTTATAAATTCGATACTTGTTTTATATACCTTCAAACAAGTTAATATTTTCTATAGTTTTATTTAAAATTCAAATTCTATTTATAAAAATAGAATTTCCTTTTTAAAATCTCAAATACCCTTTACGATATTTTTATAGATCAATATTCAAGCCCAGGGATATTTTAAACAATCAAATCAACCAATTTTAAATCATTTGATTTTTAACACATCATATATGAATATATATGAAATCAAACAAACAACAACATATAATATATTTTTGAGGAATCCAGTTGGACTCCTCCAACCTGTTTTCCTGCATCCACAGACGTTAGTCAACATAGTAATACCCAACCTGCTTCGAGGCAGGATATCGCGGTATGAAGGTCATCCACTATCATAGCGTGGGGCGTACAGGGTAATCATCCGCTATGAAACTGCGGGCATCCGCTAATGAAACTGCGGGAATCCAACCAATCATCAACCCAATATACATATATATATATATATATATCCTAAATAACTAATATATATTTAAACATGCCATATGAATATTCAATGCATACAGACCAATCAACAATATATTTTTAACGCTAAAAATAAATTTAACACGTGAGTTTTACTCACCTTGATAATTATTCCGATCAAATTTCTGATTTCCATGTTAGTTCCTGATTTGCTATCCCGCAAATTACGGATTAAATGACTGATTCCATTCGATAAGATATCCTAAAAATTAACGATTTATATTCATTGTTTTAGCTATCAGATTATTAAATGAAATTAAAAATTAATTACTAACTAAGAAAAATACCTTGATTTTTTTCTTGTTTTCATTATCATCTTCCTTACTGTAAAGTACTCGAACCCCTAATGTACTCAGCCTTCTCCAGAATCGTACGCAACCAGATATCATCGCGGTACCTTGCTCATCGTCCATTGGAATTCCGAAATCCAAAAATCGTGACTTCCCTGAGGCCTCCGACCATCTCAGCGCATCGAGTTCACCGTAACTCGCTCTTTCAATGCGCCCTACCATTACTCACAGTAGATCGCGACGCCCCCATCCTCATCAATTCCAGGTCGCGATGACAGAACCCCAATCGCAGAGCACCAGATCCACTTGCCGTCGATTGAAACGCCATCTTGAGCTCCACCACATCGCGTTAACCCAAATCTCGAGTTTCAGACTAGCCGTTTGCACCCCACAAATCGAGTAGCCCCTTTATCGCACCTAAATAAGGTGTCGCGATACCTAGATCGACGCTGGTAAAAGTATTCGAGCCTTGCCTCCTTTTTTCCCAGAAGATCGAAATGGAAAAATAAAAGGAAGCGTGGTTTTATAAAAAGAAGAGGGTGCGGTTTTAAAATGGGACAGCGATGCCATTATTCTGTGGATTGAAGAGAGCACGGGATGTTATATTTTGTGGTAAGGAAGAAAGCATGGTTTGGTTTGGTGTGTGGTAATGAAGGAGCCACGGGTTTTGTTTTAAACCGGTTTCACATAATTTAAATTACCTTGTGTGTTCGAACTCCTTTCTGAACCCAACAACAGTTCTTCCTAAGGTTAAACCACCATTATGAACCTACTGGGATGGGTTTCAAAGCTCTATTTTATCGTCCATATAAGATATTAATTTAAATCAATAACAATTAAATTCAAAATGATATATTCTTCGAAAATAAATAAATATTATCGCTTTTATATTCCGAATGGACTGACACTGATCATCTGAATTATTCGATTCAGTTTTAACGTTGATTTCAGTATAATTTGTATTACGATAATTATATGTATTCGAAATAAATCGTGTATCGATTTTTTTTTAAATCGACAACTTTAATATAAAAATTTGTTTATATTATCAACTCACTATTTAAATTCATATTAAATATTCAACTAAACTGTTCGAAAAATCCGGGTCATTACAGGGAGCAAATTTCTTTAGGATCAGAAAATGAGTTGTTGGCGTGAATTATTTCAGAAATGAATGAAGCACGTCAGTGACCATTAGCTAGACGGTGAAAGTATGCAGTGTTTTTATCCCCTTCATTGATCCATCTAGCTTTGGATCGTTGTTTCCATCCAATTTCTTCTTGTTTGATAAGTCTCTCAAGTTCCAATTCATGGTTTTTCAAGATATGTTTCTCCAGGTCAGTTAGTGGACGACTCTCCTCAATGATGTTTAAGTTTAAAATGGCATCTTGAGTGGATGAGATTCTGGATTTTAAGGAGTTCCAAATGTTCTTAGCCCAAGGGCGAATTAATTTGCGAAGAGAGCGAAGCTTACAAACCACTCTGGTTGTTGCCGAATTACAATTCAAAGGTTGAGACCAAATGTGTTTGATGAAATCATCAAAGGAGGGTTCAAGTGTCCACAATCTCTCATATCTAAATGGTCTCTTAATCGGAGCATTATCCTGAGTGTCAAGGACAATTGGACAATGGTCAGAAATAGTTGTGGCGAGGCCGTTGACCAAGGAGAGGGGAAAGAGATCTTCCCAGGCTAAATTAAAGAAAAATCTATCAATTTTTGATAAAGAAGGATTGTCTCTTCTGCTGGACCAAGTGAATCTACGATTATTAATGGGTGGATCGATGAGTTGGCATGAATTGATGAGAAAGTTAAAAGAGTCGGAATCAGCGGAGGGGTTCCTGAATTACGTTCAAAGGAAAAGCTAGTAGTGTTGAAGTCACCACCAATGATCCATGGGTCATTAATATTATGTGATAGGTTGAGGCAGAATTGCCAAACTTCTGATCTGAGGTGAGGGTCATTGGGAGCGTAAACATTGGTGAAATGAAAGAAAGTGTTGGAGGGGTTGTGGAGGAGGATCACGTGCAAAATAGAAGGGTGATATGAGGTGTGGTAAAGCTTCCAGATACTTTCGTTCCACCAGTAATAAGTCCACCACGTGAGTCAACTGCATCCACGTGGGACCAACCAGAGAGGTGGGGGCCGCAGAGTTGACGAATAAGAGCGTTGGGTGGATTAGAGACTTTAGATTCTTGTATAAATAAGATATCAATACGAAGAGGAGAAATGATTAGATTGACAGCACGATTTTTTGTACGGTCCCCTGACCCACGAATGTTCCAAGATACAATCTTCATTTAATTTGGTTAGTACGCTGCTGTTCTAGGGTTTGCATGGCAGAATAGTGTGTATCATGCAGACTCACGCCCATGCATTTAGCAAGTTTTTTATTTAAAGCCTTATTAGCAGAAGAAAAAACAACAGCTACAATAATGGTACCAGAGGTTTCAGGCGGAAGGGATTGTGGCTTGCTGATCCTGACACTCCGCCTGATTGTAGAGGATACCACCAAAGGGGAAGTTGAGTCCTGATGTTCCTGGGGAGCTTGGGGGTGTTGCTCGCTGTCAACATGCTCGAGGTTATCCTGAATAGCTTGATGTTGATGCTCCTGCTGGGGTGTCAACTGAAGGTGGAGGGGTACTGAAAGATCCAGATCTGCAAAAGGGTCCCAACGAGGCACAAATTGATCCATATTGTGATGAATCAACATTGCCAGGTCCTGGTCATGAGTTGGAATGAGACCAGGCACCCAACGCTCCGCTTCATCCGTCATTACATTGTATCTGTTGTCATCAATTTGCATGTCATGTTGCTCCAATGTTTGGAAGATGTAGCCATCTTGATTATAATCCATACCAAGGAGGAGTGTTTCAGGGCGTTGCGGAGGGTGGGCATGATCCCAACGCTCGATACAAAGCCTAACAGCATGATTGTTAAGGTGGGAAATGAAAGTATAAGGGGTGGTGTTGCCCTCATACAACTGCATCTTCACATAGAGATAGCGATGATCCACCAGTGACCAATCGCAAGAGTCTTCTTCAATTAAGCGTCCCATCAGCTTAAGGGCTTCACTAATGGCATTAAAGGTTCTCATAAACTCGGGAAAGCCACTGACTTTCACCCAGGATTCCTGTTCAAAGGCTGGTTCTGGGAGCTCAGAAAAGGTGGGGGCTTGATAAACGGACACAGTTCCATCTTCCTTAGTCAGGGATTTCAGTAGAAGGGCACGGTTTTTTGTATCCAAATCAGGGAAATAAATCAGAAAGGTGTTATCAGAGGTATGCCACATTGGCCAGTCAAGGTGAACGTCGAGGGCTAGATTAAGAGCTCGACTGATAAGTTCAATAGACCAGAGTCCATCGATAATGGTTGCTGAGAGATAGCGATAAGCATCCGCCATTTCAAGCAAGATTGGAAATTTTTTGAGTGGATTTGGAGAAGGAGAGGAGGACGAGGGTAATGAGTTGTTTGCAGGGGGGTTACGTGTTTTTGGATTATTCAAGTTATAATTACGATTTGAAATAGGAGTAGACCGCTGGGTCCCAATGTTCTGATCGCGCAGCCTAAATGCCTCGTGGCCTTTCAATGTTAGAGAACCCTTGGGATGGAGCGACAGCTCAGCGCTGTGCTGGAAGGATTTTCTTTTATCGGGACAACGCAGGCTTGCATGCCCGAAGAGCGAACAGCAATAACAAATCGATGTGTTTCTACACTGGCTTGCCACGTGTCGTCTATCTGCGCATCTTAGGCACCGACGTTCAAATTTCAAAAAATCGATCATGTTTCTGACTGTTGTGAACACTAAGCTTCAGGGGCGGTGGATTGGAGAGAATGGGAGAGCGAGGCGGAGGCGAGGCAGCCACCTGTGCGTACGATCTGGTAGAGGAAGACGCAGGTGGTGGACTAGCAGAGAAGCGGTGGACAGGGAGGGAGTCAGTGTCAAGGGGATGATTGGAGAATAGCGGCGGGGTGGCAGGCATTCGACGAGGGAACGAGGAGGAGGAGGAATGATTGAGGTTAGGGGCAAGAGGCTGGGAGCGACTGAGAGGCTGATGATGGTTGGGAGGCTGGGAGTGGTTGAGAGGCGGGGGATTGAAAGAGGCGGACAATCTGAGTATTTTTGTGGGAATCAATTAGTGATTTCCGATGGATCTGACGATGTGGCATTCAAAGTGAATGGTGGCAAGATGTTCTGGAAGATAATTCAAACCTCAAGCATCACAACCGGGAATTGAAAAAAATCGGGCAGGCAACATGGCTATGAGGGTCGCTCCCATTAGGATGTATAATCACCTATCTAGATAAATTCCAATTGCTTCTTTAATCTATCGATGTTGTCCCTTTCGGGAAACGGTTACTGATCCCAACTGTTGGTGATATACATTCGGTACACTCAAGCGAAATGAGTGGTCGGTTATGTGTGGGCCGGGTTGCAAGACGTTCTTGTTGAACCCCAGTGTATCGCCTCTAGAGTACACTGATCAGAAGGTGGTCCCATACCTTGTCATGTTGGAAATCCAATCTCCAATAAGCGCCCTGCGGTTTTTGATTTAATATTATATATGAAGTGTGAGATGCAAGCGTTCCGCTAGATTCTATTTATTTGATTTAGACATTATTATAATATCACCAGATTCGATATCAAAATGTTTAGGTTATCGTAAGGAAAAAAACATCTGTGTTTATGTGTGGATCGGTCTTATGATTATCATTTCTTTCGAAAAGAATTTTTGAAAGTTAAACCCATGGTTGGAGTTTACTCACACTAGTCCCATGACTGACCCAGAGTTTATTTTGTTTTGTTTTCCCTAAACTCTTGGGTGCCCAAATTTGTACGGGCAGTCAAGTAGTCGGGATTTTACAGATTCATTTGGAGGAGATCGAAGCAGGAGGCTTCACCAGTTAGCTATAGACTATCATATTTTCCGCTGTGTACTATGTTGTATCTGGAAATAGGTGTTTATAACTGTTCCAGGAATAACTGTTGTGCTCTGATAACGGTATGTATATACAGTTACTGTTTTGTATTTCAAAAGTTATGATATTTAATATATTTTATTCGTTCCACTGTTAGTTTGTGATCTTCGTTTTCTTTTATTCTAATATTTCTTTCTTTCTATTTCTCATCCTCTAACTTCTTTCTAATAATGATTCGTGTTTCTGCGCAAATTGGGTTGGACGTGGGGTGTTATTAGTCGACTCAAAGGGTATGGAAATTCCGGCCATTACAAAGAGTTTAGGATAAAACAAAAAAATAAACTATGGGTCAGTTATGGGACTGTTTGAGTAAACTCCAACCATTTGGTTTAACTTTCAAAAATCCTTTTGAAAGAAAAGATAATCGTAAGACCAATCCGCACATAAATATCGATGGTTTTTACCTTATGATAACCCAAAAAATATTCTTTGTATCAAATCTTGTGATATTATAATAATGTCTAAATCAAATAAATAGCAATATACCGAAACGCTTACATCTCACGCTCCATATATAATATGAAATCGAAAATCGCAGGGCGCTTATTGGAGAATGGATTTCCAACTATGACAAGGTATAATACCACCTTCTGATAGTCTATCTTTAGAAGGGAATACACTGGGTTCAACAAGAACATCGTGCAACCCGACCACACATGACTGGTCACTCATTTAACTTGAGTGTACCGAGCATATTATCACCCACGGTTGTGATCAGCAACCGCAATCCGAAAGCATACAGAAGCTAAAGAATAAGAAGCAAATGAATTATCTCTAGATTAGGTGATAATACCCCTAATGAGAATGACCCACATGGCCATGCTACTTGCCCGATTTCTGTCATTTCCTGGTTGATGAGGCTTGAGGTCACAATTATCTCTCAGAACAGTTTATTCAAACTTTGAATGTCGCATTGTTGGATCTGTCAAATCACTAGGTGATGCTCACAAATACACTCTGGGTGTTAAGCTAAGAGAATAAATTCCCCCGCCACCAAACTTGGTGTATTTGTAAAAATCAAGGTATGTGAGTTTCAGGAAATACTCTGTCAGACATTCGTCCATACAAGTTGTCCTGGGTCCCAGAAGGCACCATCCAATCAATCCATATTAGGCAATTTCTACCTAGGATTAACAGAACAGCCCTTGCATTTTACTCCGTCTTCAATTATCTTCGGCATAATTCAATTCATTATGCTTATGCCAATACGAAGTGGTTTTCAGATAATAAATACGGCCGGTCTCTCTATATCAACAACAACGGTCAATACTTCGATAGTCGGTTATTTACCTATCAAAAAAACAAACATTCATCCAAATATTCTATTTCCAAAAGGAAATACTGTTGGTTTGCATCCAACAATCACTGAGCCCTTTTAAATTAATATTTCATTAAAATATCCTATATAATTGGTAAATTTATTTCTATTTATCAAATTTCTATAAAAAAATCTATCTCCTTAAATTTTCGGAAAATTTCGCCAGCGTCTCCTTTGTACGGCTCGGTCGGTACAGCTACGAATCGCCTCTTTAGGCCCTTTCCATTCAAAAAAGAAAATCATAAAGCCAAATGGCTTTCCCAGTGGGCTCATAAAACCTCGTATTTAATTAAATACGTACCTCTTTTGTTCGGCATTCAAAATATATTCTTCATTTACTTCATCCCATACCTGTTACCATATAGACGCCTGCATTTCAACTTATTTTGAGCCAATACACCCATTTTGAGTTAATCACCTTCAATCCCTCTAATAAATTCCTTAATTAGTTCAATTTCTTCATTTGCTCAGTTTGGATCAGTAGTGTTCAAACACACTTTAATTCGTTTATAATTAAACAAGTAAATTCTATTTTTAAGTCAAGGTTCATATTCGATTTCAAATTTAATCTAATTTTCGCTTAACCATAATTAAGTTCGGTCCAAATTCCATTAACTAATTTCCTTTCAAATTAGTTAACTCATTCCATAATTAAAAATCTAATTTTTATTTCAAAAATCAATTCATTTACTTCACTTGAGTTCAGATTTATTTTATAATTCAAGTTTGAATTTTACTAATGGAAATTTACGTTTTATTCGCTTAAAATCCTTTATTTTAATAGACCGTTATGGTTTATAAATGATATTGTTGTTTTTTCTTGAAATTTAATTTTGACATAACTCAAAATCTATAAGACAAAATCCATATTTTTCTCTTCCATTAGAAAATGATTACTTAGTAGGTCTGGATGATTCTTGTTTCAAAGAATTCCGACTTATACTGTGTTTTATATACTCGATTGAAGTTCAAAACATCAAATTACGAATTACTGCACTGCGGCGAACTTGTTTTAATTATCTTTAAATATAAACGTTTAAAATTCATTTATTAAATAAATTTCATTCTTCCATATTAAATATAAATTAAACCAGTTTCCCAAATTTAACTTAAACATTTCGATTGTCCAAAATCGTTGATTACTTCAATCAAAATTCATAACTCGGTTATAAATTATTTACAACTCAACTTCTATATTAAATTTTAATTTTCTTGAAAATAAATTATTTTATGATATTCGAAGTAATCGAGTTCCAATTAATTCAACATCCTTTACCATTACAAACTAATATCATCCCTTGATAATAGAGAAGTCATTCAAGTTGGGGTACTTTATTTACCTCTTAGACCTTGACCGACGACGCTCTTGTCTTGAGATAAATAAAAGTTTGTAATAAAAACTCGATTAAAAACTCATCTTCTATTCCATTAAAAATAAGGTTTTATAAACCATACTTACTTTGGAAAAATACATTTTCAAATTATCTGATGAAAATTACTTCATCACATTTATAAACGTTGTTTACAAATTAACTTCCTTATCAAAACAAACTTCTATTTTAATAATCTATTTGAGACTTGATTCCCATTTTGGAATATTTTATTTCCCTTTTAAATCTTAAAGTTTATTTTCATTTTTCATTTGAAAATCTTTTATCACTATAAACTTATATTTATAAGCATATAATCTATTACCATCTATTTTAAATAGTGGAGATATCAACTTCTTAAATATTAAATTTTAAATTTAAGTTTCTACTAAATAAAATTCAAATATCATTCCTAAGAGTAATTTATTATTGTAGATTCGACATAGTCAAATTCCAATCATAATTCATACTAGAATTCACATTTCCCTCATTATCCAACGATAATTTATTTTACTTTATTTATAAACATCCTCTATAAATTAACTACTTGGTTATTATAAAAAACAAGTTTATTTTTCCTAGCCTATTCGAAATTCAATTTCTATTTCAAAATAAATAAATTTTCCTTTTAAAATCACAAATCACTTTCCATGATATTTTTAAATTTCAATATTTAAGGCCAGTGAGATTCAACATCTAAATTACACAATCATCAATCACCAATTTTCTAACAGATCACATATTATAATATATATGAAAACAAATAATAATAATTTTGAAGAATCAAGTTGGATCCCTCCATTTTCCCTGCATCCACAAATGTTGGACACATAAATAATACAATTCCAACTTCAAAGCCGGATATCGCGGTAAAAAGGTCATCCACTTTATATATTGTGGGGCGATAGGGTCATCCGCTAATGGTACTGCAGGAATATCCAAACACTAAGCCTAAATATAACTAATATATATAATAATAACCACATTTTATCAACAATTCACACACGCATCCCAAACAACCAATAATTATTTTTAATGATTAAAAATAATTCTAAATAATAAATTCTGAATGTACTCACCTTGATTATTATTGTCGAAGTAGCAGTTTATTTTCAATTAAACTAAACAAACGTTTAATTTAACCGAAAATCCCAACTGCCTTCGACTCGCTCCAAATTAGCTTATATGTGTCGCCTTCGTTGATAAGTTTCCAATGAACCTTGCTTCGTTTGATTCTGTTGTCGTACAAAATAAATATATGCATTATAGTTTTATATTTGAACTAGAATAATTTAAATACCATTAGTTAATTAATTAATTAAAAAATACCCTTACTCACGATTAACACCATCTTCTTCACCATGAACTTTCAAATTACTACTTATAGTACAAATGAGCCATGGATGCTACTTCGCTTTACCAAAGCGGCATCCATGCTCCACTAAACAAAAAAACAACAACACCACTTCTCTCCTCTCCTGAGAGTTACCGGACCATATCTACCAGTTCCAATATGTCGCCCCTTCTAGTTTGCAATTCCAGGCTTCCACACAGCCATACAGTGAGCCACGCGACATTAGTTTGCACCAAAATCCACCCTTCTCCTTCCCAATTCCTCGTTGATTAACAAACTAATGCCAATGATAAACCCCTCTCCTTTCCCTCTTCCCATCTATCAACTCTAAGTTATACTTGACACCAAAGTAAAACGCGTCTCTAACCCTATCCACTTACAACACCCTATAGTACATCGACGCCTTTAAGCATCAAAATTTCCCAAACTTTGACTATGAATCCACCTTACCTCACCGAACGTCGTGCCACCCCCCAATTGAACGATTACGTCTCCAAACCCCCAAGAATCCATCCCCTAACTCATGGTTTCTCCTATCGAACATCCCAAAATCCGTGCGCCTGTTGGTATCGAACAAAGAGCTAAGCCACGATTGTCGGATTAAAGGAAATGGGTATGATCGAATTCGATCTTCATAACTTGCATGGAATTTGTTTCACTAAGGAAAGTGGCGATTTTGTTTAAAATGGAGAATGAGGAAGGTAGCTCAATTTGATTCTGATTTATTGAGTTAATCTGAAACAAGGCGAAAATTGATTTCAGAAGTATTTGAATTTAAAAGGGGAAGAATGACTTTGATTTTTGATAGGGGATGCACGAAATAGAAGGGGAATGGGGTAGCATCCGTTTATAAAGACTTGAGTAGTAGCTTTCGGTAGAAGAAACAAATATGAATCATATTTCCTAACCTACTGAAGTGTGTTAAAGAAGGTAAGGGATTTTATTATTAAATTATTCGCATGAAACTTATGCTTGAAGTTTCGTATTTAAATGATCACATACGAGCTCCAATCGCGATGAAAATTGACATCCTACCATAATTTAATATTCCGGACACGACGGTACTGATTTCGTTAAATTCTGACATCGATTGTACAACTTCTTTTCAATTCGCAACGTGAATTGATACACATTTAAATTGTGCACGATCACATACTAACTCCAATTGGCACGAAACTTAAAATCTAGGAAGAATTAACTATTACGGATTTTATAAAATTGGTTTCGTTAAAATCCAAGGTCATTTGAAAATTTTGTTCTTTTCACATATCAAATTAAATTAATAAAACTATAATTTAAATTTAAAAAGATCAAGTCCTTCGGTAATAAATTATTATTATCGTTTAAATTCCAATAAGATTTATATTGATCATCTGAATTGTTTCGATTCTGTTTTAACGTCAAATTCAACTATTTATTGTTTTTGTATTACGATAATTCTATATATTCGAAATTAAATCATATTCGAATATAAGCCGATAAACTCAATACAAAAATCCTTTTATATTTCTAACTCAACATTTAAAATAAATTTAAATGACTTAAAATTAATCGACAAAAAAATAGGGTTGTTACATTCTTCCCCTCTTAAAAGAATTTCGTCCCCAAAATTACTAGGGTAGGAAAAATGTTATAAAACCATTATATTTTTAAAAATCCTCTTAAGTTGAAACTCAATTCTTCACATTTCTATAATTTCAATTCCAATCAAAACTGTTAATCTTCATGCCAATAATGGTCTTTCCATTTCTAATTCAAAAGCCCTTCAAATTTGACCCAATTTGAAAATTACCTCTTTTAGCTTATATTTTTTTTTAGAATTTTCTAACTTCTTAAAATTTTGAATTTTTTCAGAGTCTCCCTTGTACGGTGGAGCTTTTGCAATATACAAAAAGAGTTAAAAAGGTATACATCGACCCACATGGTCGGAAAATAGTTCATATAACCTAAGTTGGTATTTTTGCATAGGCGAACCTTATATAAGCGTTTATTAAGCGCATTCGCTTAGCATTTATGCAATGCATGTATCCAAAATTAAGCCAGACAGCTCCATGTACCTCTACCAAGGTTTTAAATCTTAGATATTGGTCGCGTTTCGTCTATGGCATTTTAGAGACTTGTTCTCGTATTTGGGGAGATCTCGGATGAGATGAGTCTAACTCAGGAGTTCGTCTCGGATTTCCATCTCAGGTTTGAAAGTTCATATCGGAACAATCTCGGGGTACATGATATGTTAAAAATTGATGATCTTATAAAATAATTTTTATAAATGCTATTAAAAACATAATAATTTGAACTTGAATTGCAAAAGAAGTTTATTATTCTTAATTCATGAAACATCATCATACTCTAAATCGTAATATGCTTAAAATAGAAATATAACACAATGCAAATAGATTAGTGCTTACAACATACGATCCATGAACATGAATTATTGTTAGACATAAAATATAAAAAGATCCAAAACACTAAAAAGTTCAGCATAAGTAGAACAAAATATACATAATTTCATAGGTAACATGTATGTAAGAAAAGACAAATATGAAAATCATAAGAATTTTAGAACATATATGAACATACAATATGGTCATTTAACATGCAAAATGTAAAATTGTAGAAGATTATCGTGGCTAGATTTGAGATTTTTAATTATTGTTCTGGTTCAGGCACAGATTTAAATTTTAACCAGACAAACTAAGATCTCGGACAAATTCCAGTATCTTATCTCGGTTGATATATCGTTCGATATCAGAATATCTCGGGCGATATATTCGAAAGGAGATTTACGGTGATATTTGTTGTTTCGTTTCAGAAGGAGCCCAGAACGAGAATTCGGAGGAGATCTCGGACGATATTTTCGAGAACTGAAACGGTGACCTGTACTTACTCAGTTTAAACCCATTATTCTCATATATGTTAAATTTAAATAACCTCTATGATTAAGCACATGAATTCAATACCAAACAAGTCATATCATCTATGTTTAGCACGTATATGCTAATACAAATTCCAATATTTAGTATGCACGTTATTTCATTCAATACATACCATATACTCACATTCATTTAATTTGAATGATTTACAATCAATTTATTCATATTTAATTCATATTCAATTCAAATTCATTGAACAACAATTTACATACTTTGATTCTAATCAATTTATTGACCAATAAAAACTATTTATGCATATTTGGTATTATTCGGTTAATAAAATAGCCACATATATCTATGGCTATATTTTAAATTGATTCTCAATCAGTTTGTCTGTCCTAATCCATTTAACTTGCTTAAGTTAGATTTAAATTTCAAAATTCAAATTCCCGAGTTTCGATTTCAAATCCATTTAGAAGTTATATAAATATATTCATATATTTATAAGCATCTCAAATTCAAAACATTTGAATTTTCCAAAACCACTTGTTTTCAGAAATAAATTTCCTTTGGAATTTTTTTTACTATGGTAGCAAACCATCACTTAGAAACTCGAAAATGAATACAAATGATGTGGCCATCATCATTTGAAATATTTTCTAGCGACTAAAGTGAGTTCGGTACTTTAACAATTTCAAAACCCATCAAAAATGTTTTTTTTTTCAAAAATCCCACAAAGTAATGCTGTATTACTTTTTCTTTTTTAGAAAAGTATTTTTTCAAACTTCCGGGATTTAAATTCCAAATTATAGCTTGAATCCAATTCCAATTCATCTTATTTATATATTTCATTCATATACAACTTATATTTGGTAATATATATCCATTCAAATATTTTATAACCTCGTTCGATTATAATACTAACAACCAACACATCCATACAATATAATAATTTCGGAAAATTATTCCTTTTATACCTAAATTTTTTGCATAAAATTATTCCATTTACCCACTTTAAAACAATATCGTGTCAAATTCCTCTGTTCAAGTGTTCAGAAATTCCTATCGACATCGTGGCGTCCCACGATTCGACTAGAATTCATAAGCCACTCAACAGATAAGCCAACACAATATAAAACAACTTTTATATCTATTAACAAATATGCGCTCTCGTATGTATACACTCAACTCATTCTAGAGTACTATTGACCCTATCTCTAATGAGTAAACCCCTACAATGCCTAGGTATTCGCTCAACATAAATTCTGATACCAAATGTAATGTCCCGAATGTCTGTACCATTTGAGTTGACTAAATACACCACACGTTCAATCCAAATTGCACATAAAACCAATCATTATGGATAAAGAAGAAAAAGATAGAAGAAGTACCGAAATATCGACACAAATCTCACATCGCGGCGTAATAAAATATAACATATACATATACAATAACTTTAGAATACAAAAAAAATTTCCTTTACTTGCATACATCATCAGAGTACATCACATATGCAAAATAACATAATAATAACACTAGATAACTAACGCTGAAGCCTCCTACTCCAAGCTCCTCCAAGGGTATCTATAAGTACCTAAATTACTTGACTGCCCGTACAAATTTGGTCACCCAAGAGTTTAGGGTAAAACAAACAAAATAAAGTTTGGGTCAGTCGTGAAACTGGTGTGAGTAAACTCTAACCATTTGGTTTAACATTCAAAAATATTTTCGAAGGAAAAGATAATAAGACCAATCCACACATGAACATGGATGGTTTCTACCTTACGATAACCCAGAAAATATTCTTTATATCAAATCCGGTGATATTGTAATAATGTCTAAATCAAATAAATAGCAATATACCGGAACGCTTGCTTCTCACGGTCCATATATGACATGAAATCAAAAATCATAGGGCACTTATTGGAAAACAGATTTTCAATTATGATAAGGTATGGGACCACCTTCCGATGGTGTATCTCTAGAGAGGAATACACTGGGTTCAACAAGAATGTTTTGCAACCCGACCATACATGCCTGGTCACTTATTTAACTTGAGTATACCGAGCATATTATCACCAACGGTTGTGATCAGCGACCGTAATCCGAAAGCATACAGAAGCAAATGAATTACCTCTAGATCAGATGATAATACCCCTAATGGGAATGACCCAATTGGACATGTTTCCTGCCTGATTTCTGTAATTTCCCGGTTGATGAGGCTTGAGGTCACGATTATCTTTCAGAACAGTTCATTCAAACTTTGAAAGCCACATCGTCAGAACCGTCAAATCACTAACTGACGTCCCCAAATACACTCTGGGTATTCAGCTAAGAGAATAAATTCCCCCATCACCAAATTTGGTATATTTGTAAAAGTCAACATACGTGAGTTTCAGGAAATACTCTGTTAGACATTCATCCATACAAATTGCCTAGGGTCTGGACAAACCGAAGGAAACTTCCCATCAATCCATCTTAGGCAATTTCTATATAGGATTAACAGAACAACCATTGCACTTAACTCTATCTTCAATTATCTTTGACATAATTCGATTAGTAACGCTTATGCCAGTACGGGATGGTTTTCGGACAATAAATCCAACCAGTCTCTCCATATTGACAACGATGGCCAATAATTCGATAGTCGTTTATTTAATTATGGAAGAAACATACATTCATCCGAATATCCTTTTTCCAAAAGGAAATACTATTGGTCTGCAACCAACAATCACTAAGCCCTTTTTAAATTAATATTTCATTTAAAATTTTCTATTAAATTGGTAAATTTATTTCTAGTTAACAAATTTCTTAAGTTTTTCTATCTCTTTAAATTTCCAGAAAATTTTGGCAGCATCTCCTTTGTACGGCTCAATCGGTACAACTACAAATCGGCTCTCTATGCCCTTTCCGTTCAAAAAGAAAATAAAAAAGCCAAATGGCTTGCCCAATAAGCTCATAAAATCTCATATTTAATTAAATACATACATCTTTTGTTCGACATTCAAAATATATTCTTCATTCACTTCATCTCATACCTGTAACCATATACACGCCTGCATTTCCACTTATTTTGAATCAGCACACCCATTTTGATTTAATCTCCTTCGATCCCACTAATTAATTCTTTAATTAGTTCAATTGCTTCATTTAATTAGTTTGGATCAATAGTGTTCGAACACACTTTAATTTGCTTATAAACAAGACAAATTCTATTTTTAACTCAAGGTTCATATTCGATTTCAAATTTAAATTCACAAATCCAATTTTCTCTTAACCATAATTAAGTTCGGTCGAAATACCATTAACTAATTTCTTTTCAAATTAGTTAACTTCATTCCATAATTAAAAATCCGATTATTGTTTCAAAAATCAATTCATATACTTCGCTTGAGTTCATATTTATTTTATAACTCAAGTCTGAATTTTACTAACGGAAATTTAGATTTATTCGCTTAAAATCCATTTATCTAATTTAATAAGCCGTTATGGTTTATAAACGATTATGCCGTTGTTTTCTCTAGAAAATTGATTTTGACATAACTCAAAATTTATAAGATGAAATCTAGATTTTTCACCTCTGTTAGAAATTATTATTTAATCGGTTTGGATGATTCTTGTTTTAAAGAATTCCGACTTATAGTGAGTTTTATATACTCAATTGCACTTCAAAACGTCAAATTACGAACTACCGCACTGCAACGAGCTCGTTTTAACTAAATTTAAATATAAACATTTAAATTCTTTTATTAAATAAATTTTAATCTTTCATATTAAATATAAATTAAACCTGTTTCCCAAATTTAACATGAACATTTCGATTGTCCAAAATCGTTGATTACTTCATTCAAAATTCATAACTCATTTGTAAATTATTTACTACTCGACTTCTCTATTAAATTTTAATTTTCTTGAAAATAAATTATTTTATAAAATTTGAAGTAATCGAATTCCAATTAATTAAACATCCTTTACCATTACAAACTAATATCATCCCTTGATAATAGAGAGGTTGTTCAAGTTGGTGTATTTTATTTACCTCTCGGACCTTGATCGACAATGTTCTTATCTTGAGATAAATAAAAGTTTGTAATAAAAAATCGATTAAAAACTCATCTTCTATTCCATTAAAAATCTGGTTTTATAAGCCATACTTACTTTGGAAAAATCTATTTCCAAATTATCTAATGAAAATTACTTCATCACATTTATAAACGTTGTTTACAAATTAACTTCCTTATCAAAACAAACTTATATTTTAATAATCTATTTGTAACTCGATCCCCATTTTGGAATATTTTATTTCCCTTCTAAATTTCAGAGTTTATTTTCATTTTACATTTGAAAATCTTTTATCACTATAAACTTATATTTATAAGCATAGAACCTATTTCCATATATTTAAAATAGTGGAGATATCAGCTTCTCAAATAGTAAATTTTAAATTTAAGTTTCTACTAAATAAAATTCAAATATCTTTCCTAAGAACAATTTATTTTTATAAATTCGACATGTCGGATTCTAATCATAAATCCGAATACATTTATTTCAATTTATATTCCAAACATTGGGATAAATTTCATTGTTTTCTTTTCCACGAAACAATCCCCAACTATAAATCTCCTTTTAATTTCATACTAGAATTCACATTTCCCAAATTATCCAACGATAATTTATTTCACTTCATTTATAAACATCGTTTATAAATTAACTACTTGTTTATTATTAAAATCAAGTTTATTTTTACTAGCCTATTCGAAATTCAATTTCTATTTCAAAATGAATAAACTTTTCTTTTAAAATCTCAAATCACTTTCCATGATACTTTTAAATATCAATATTTAGGGCCAGTTACATTCAACATCCAAATCACACTATCATCAATCACCAATTTTCTGAGACGACCCTAAATTAAACCCAACGACTGTCGCCTCCAGCTAAATACCCCCATCCCGAACACAATGAGATAAGTTTCGTAAGCCAATTTGACTGTTACAGTCGGTTATTCTCCAAATTAAAATATAAAACATTCAATTTCTGATTTGAACGTACATTTTAATTTGCCAAGCCCACATACAGACTCAAAAAATTCCAAAAAAAATATTTCAAGCATCGTATGAATGATACGGTCCTAACAAAATCAATTTCGTCGAATTCTGAGACCGTTTGAAAAATAGCCATTTTCTGGTCGATCAGATTTGACTAAAACTGAGGAAACACGTTTTCCTTTGCCACGCTCACATATTAATTCAGAAAATTATGAACTTTGGAACTAGCAATAGTTTGACATCCCGGATCCAACAAAAGTGGTTTCGTCGAATTCCGAGGTCGTATGCAAAATGGCCAATTTCACGGGCTATATAAATTCCATAGCGACCTTTCTGAAAATTCATTTGGCCATAACTTTTGCTTTCCGCTATGAAACTTCGATTTTTCAGATTCTTTAGAAAGGTATTCACTAACAGATTTAAATATTTTTGGTTTCACTCAGATCCGTTTTGTTTTGCACCCGGTACAGTCCGACAAAGTTGGAATTCAATTTTTGAAACTGCAGTGCCTTTTCAGGCCTTGTTTATAATTAGAATTAATTATATTCGTTTTCAAACATCGATTCAAACTCACTTTTCATTACTATTATTTAAAATATTTATTTTAAATATTTAAAATCCACTATTTTAGCCAATTTAAAAAATTTTAATTGGTTCAGATTTTCCGGGTCGTTACATTTTCTAACACATCACATATTATAATATATATGAAAACAAACTATAATAATTTTTGAGGAATCCAGTTGGATCCCTCCAACCTATTTTCCTGCATCCACAGATGTTAGACACATAAATAATATCAATCCTGCTTCAGGACTGGATATCGCGGTATAGAAGGTCATCTACTTTATATATTTTTGGGGGGCGATACGGTCATCCGCTGATGGTACTGCGGGAATATCCAAATGCCAAGCCTAAATATAACTAATATATATAATAATAACCACAATTTATCAACAATTCACCCAAGCATCCTAAACAACCAAATTTTTTTTTTAATGATTAAAAATAATTCTAAATAATAAATTCCGAGTGAGATTTACTCACCTTGATTTGTATTGTCGAAGTAGCAATTTATTTTCGATTAAACTAAATTAACATTTAATTTAACTGAAAATCCCAACTACCTCTGAATCACTCCAAATTGGCTTATATGTGTCGCCTTCGCTGATAAGTTTCCAACGAATCCTGCTTCGATTGATTCTTTTATGGTACGAAATAAATATATGCGTTCTAGTTTTACATCTGAACTAAAATAATTTAAATACCATTAGCTACTTAATTAATTAAAAATTACCCTTCCTCACGATTAACGCCTTCTTCTTCACCGTGAACTTTCAAATTACTACTTACAGTACAAACGGCCATGGATACCACTTCGCTTAACCAGAGCTACCTCTATGCTCCACTAAATAAAAATAAACAACACCACTTCTCTCCTCTCCCGAGAGCAACCTAACCATATCTACTAGCTCCAACATGTCGCCCTTCTAGTTTGTAATTCCAGGCTTCTACACAGCCATACAGTGAATGACGCGACATAAGTTTGCACCAAAATCCACCCTTCTCCTTCCCAATTTCTCACTGATTAGCAAACTAATGCCAACGACGAACCCCTCTCCTTTTCCTCTTCCCTTATCAACTCCCAGTTATACTTGAACACCAAAGGAAAACTCGTTTCTAACCCTATCCACGCATAGCACCTTATAGTACATCAACATCTTTAAGCATCAAAATTCCCTAAACTTTGACTATGAATCCAGCTTACTTCACTAAATGTCGTGTCACCTCCCAATCGAACAATTACGTCTCCAAACCCCCAGAATCATTCCCATAACTCACAGTTTCTCCTGTCGAACAACCCAAAATTTGTGTGCCTGCTGGTATCGAACGAAGAGCGAAGCCACGATTTTCGAATTAAAGGAAATGGGTATGATTGAATTCAATCTTCATAACTCGGGTGGAATTTGTTTTATTGAGGAAAGTGGCGATTTTGTTTGGGATGGAGAATGTGGAAAGCAACTTGATTTGATTTTGATTTGTTGAATTAATCTAAAAGGAGGTAGAAATTGATTTCAGAAGTATTTGAATTTAAAAGGGGAAGAACGACTTTGATTTTTGACAGGGGATGAACGAAATATAAGGGGAAATGTGGAAATGGGGTAGCGGACTGTTATAAAGACTTGAGTTGTAGCTTTCGGTAGAAGGAACAAATATGAATCATATTTCCTAAGCTACTGAAGTGTGCTAAAGAAGCTAAGGGATTTTGTTATAAAGTTATTCGCACGAAAATTACGCCTGAAGTTTCATATTTAAATGATCACATACGAGCTCCAATCGCGGTGAAAGTTGACATCCTACCATAATTTAATATTCCGAACATGGAACTGATTTCGTTAAATTCCGAGATCGTTTCTACAACTTTTTTAATTATTAACTTGAATTGATACATGTTTATATTGCGCACGATCGCACACTAACTCAAATTGGCATGAAACTTGAAATCTAGGTAAAATTAACTATTACGGATTTTATAAAATTGGTTTCGTTAAAATCCAAGGTCATTTGAAAAATGGGATCTTTTCACCTATCAAATTAAATTGATAAAAATATAATTTAAATTTAAAATGATCGAATCCTTCGATAATATATTATTATTGTTTATATTCCAATTGCAATAAGATTTAATATTGATCATCTGAATTGTTTCGATTCAGTTTTACTTCATATTCAATTATTTATTGTTTCCGTATTACAATAATTCGATATATTCAAAATTAAATCGTATTCGATTATCAATCGATAAACTCGATATAAAAGTCCATTTATATTTCTAACTCAACATTTAAAATAAATTTAAATGTTTTAAAATTAATTGACAAAAAATCTGGGTCGTTACATGCCTTTTATAGACCGGTTTTAATACAAACTTTTCCACTTCCATTCCTATTGAATTATCAATTTTGTTCATGAGCAAGAAAGATATTTTCAGCTATATATCAGTCCATAATGAGAGTAGACTGGTTTTCCAAGATCAAATGCATAAGATAAGGCTTATCTTGTTGTAGATAACTTTAGAAATGATCTTGTAAATCAGATTACAACATGACATAAGTATGTGATATTGAATGCCACAAGGCTTTTCAACTTTTGGAATAAGAGTAGTAAAATTTTGGCTTATATCTTTAGCTAACATACCAGTGTTAAACACTTCTTGAATCGTCTATAGCATATTATAGTTAATCTCATTCCAATGGACCTTGAAGAATTTAGCTATGAATCCATCAGGAACTGGACTATTACCATTGGGGATTGAAAGATAGCCTTATGTATTTCTTCCCCATTCAATATTTCAAGTTGGCATAGGAGGAACATTTCAGTACCTCCTATTATTCCTCGTGCCCTCATGACCATTGTTGGTCTTTCTTTTTCCTTTATCCAGCTTAAAACTTGTTTAAAGCATTTGCGCATGGTTTGAAGCATTTATTTACACTTTCCTCTCTATTTGTATGTCTTACTGACACAAATATTTGTTAACTTCATAATTATATTCATCGTCACTCTCCAAACTAGTTATACATTATGAATCACTGACTCTCCAAAGACGGTCGCCATCAACACCATCCAATGTTGCTACCCTGACATTCAATGTTGAACTTGTGCATCATTTCTATGAGAATTGATGTCTTGGCTTTAACTGATAATTTCAGTTTATTGTAATATTAAATGCACGTAGATACTTTTAGAACAAGCGGAAGAAAAGAGGAGATTATGAGATTTTCAGTTTGATATGATTATGGAATTAATTAATTATGTATTGAATTTAGTAACTTAATTATATATGGTACTTGTTTTTTGTTAATTGGTATTTTGTGTTGTTATCATGTTTATGGATGAGGTTTGTTGATATTGATTGAGTTATACATTTCCAAATGGATGTATTTTGAGTGTATATTAAATATAGTCCGTATTATAATCATGCATATTATGTTAGTTGTAATAGTTATTAATGTTAGAATATGGAAAGTGCCAACGCCTATTTATGTTACTAATTTGTTTTCACTAACACTCATATATGTCAGAATTGGCAACACTTATAATCGTTCGAAAGGAAAATGTTCCAATGTTTATAACCGTTAGGAAAGAATTTCTAACAATGCTTATAACCGTTGGTAAAGAAAATGTCTCAACGCTTATAACCGTTGGGAAAGAAATACCACCAATACTTGTAACTGTTGGTAATAATTGTCGACGGCCTTACGACAACACTTATAAGCGTTGTTAAAATAGTTTGTGACACTTATACTCGTTAGACTCACCTGTTTTAGTGTAGTAGCTTAGTCATAATTTAAGATAAATTTGAACTTCTGGTTCATAGACTTTTGGAATTTTTATTTCAAACATTAAAAACTTCAAATTCTTAATTCTTTCGCAGTCAATGCTTGTTAAGTTGGAAAAAATTGGAAATCAATCAGGGTTCAATCAAAATAGATCATATATGACAGATTTGTAGAAAATAAGTTAATCGACATAAAATTAGAAATTAAGATGTACCAGTATTAAAATTAGAATTAGCAGATCTAAAAATCATTAACAAATCAATTTATTATAGAATTGAAAAGTGTTCACTACAAGAAAACATTGATTTTGCAACGGATGAATCTGTCGCCAAACATATATTAGCGACAGATTTGTGACGGATAGAACTGATCGGTAAATTTCATGTCGGTATTTTAATGACCATTTTGCAATGGAAGTTAACATTAATTCTCCAACACTTTGCCATCATTTATCAATATATTTAAATTTAATTTTTTAAAAAAAAATTACCGACATTTTACCGATGGATATATATTTCTTTAATATATATTTAAAAAAAAATCTGTTGGAGAACTCTTGCTAAACAGCAAGGGATTAGAAAACGATAATTTCGACTTTGCTTCACCTTAGATATATGTTGGTAATTCATCATAAATGCTAACATTTTAGCAAGGTTATTAGTGAAAGTTGTTTTTATTTCTATTTGCAATCACATGCAGATTTGCAAAACCCACTGGTATTCCCTTTCTATTCCGTCGGTAATTGTTACTACAATAAAATACTAATTTACATCTGACGGACGCCAAAATGGGATTTCCCTTATACATTCCATACGCATTCCCTACGCTGCCTTACACCAAATTCAATATGATTATCTTGTATTTATCTTCATCTACGACCCATATCATAATAAAAATTAATAAAACCGAACAAATGCAAAATCATAACAATATATATCATTAAAAACATTTATGTAGAATGAATATCATGGTTAAATTACCATAAACTTGCTACAAATGTATTTAAAACAAATCATGTCCAACAAACAATAAAAAAAGTTGCTACATAACTCAAACATGGTCGTTTCATCTAACTCAAACATCTAAAATACAAGACAATCATCTTATCAACTACAGTCGGTTCCAGATTGGAGAGGAGGTGCCCCCAAGATCCATCTCCAAGCATCTAAAATAATGGTTTGATATATTTTTAATGTCAAATGTGATAAAATAAATTACAAGGAGAAAACTTTGTAAATGTAATTTAATACCTGTTTAAACCCATTTAAACCCATTTAACACTTGACCAACATCATTGTATAGATCTTCGGTCCATATTTCCTAGCAATTATAATGAACCTAGAGTGAGTAATACACAGCGCAAAAAAAAAAACACTAGAGATCTAGAGAAAGAAGGTGCAAAATTTATGTGCCAATAGAAGATACATCACTAGCTGCGTTAACACCATCACCCACTGCAATTCCAACATCAAAAGAGGCCAACGCAGCTGCAACATTGGTGCCATCATCAACCATAGCTACCACCTTTTTATTTTCTTGAAGTTCATATATAAATCTTTTCTTTTGTTCATGTTTGACCCCAAAAGAGCACCTATATATGTAAGTCATCAAATAAAATACATTGTGAGCTTGGTACTTTTATGGATGCACTTATCTACACACCACTTACTTGATACATTATACATATCGTACCTAATATGTAATTCCTATGTAAAATGTAGATACAAAATATACAAGAGAGTCAAGCAAAGAATGCTTAAGATCTAAACAAGTGGAATCAATAAATTGTATTACTTAAGGAAAAGTTTAGCCATGCACATACGTAATCAACAAAATTGTATTACTAGACATTCCTAGGTTAACAACGGAAGAGCAAAGCTAAAAAAATTAAGTACAAAAAAAATAACCCGCACAAATGTAATCAAATCAAGTATGGAAGATTATATTGTATTTTTGACTTCTGGTCAAGTTAATGTTCAAATATAATGTATTTTCATATATGATGTAGCCCGATTTAATTATAATACTAAAAATCGAATCAAATATAATTCGTTTTTTTAACAGAAAAATAAGATTTTACTAACAAAAATTATGGTAGAATGTAAATCTGCAATTCAATGCCATCAGAAATAAAGTAATATTGAAACAATGCACAACTAATATTACAATTTTACAAAATGACTGGTTAGACACTTACCTCTTTATGGCTATAGTATCCTTCTGTACTGACAATAAGCATACAAGCTGCGAACATGTTGTCTTGTCTTTGGTAGCACCCATTAAACATAGTCCAATCACTTTGTTTTCCTTCTCCTAGATACTCTCAATGTATTTGCTGCCTCTCTGTAACTACTTAATAAAGCTCCATGCATAGTTGTTGGGTATCTTCTACTAGTCGCCTCTCCAACAAAGAATATTCTTCTTCCAACATTTTCATCAAGAATATCGTAATTATCGCCCGAAGATCCAATTTCTACATATGTGCATGACCATAGGTATATTTATCACTTCCCGATTCGGTACAGATAGCTTGAAGTGGGTTAGATACATCAAAAGTGTCAATCTCACCACCCCAGAAATCTTGGTAAATGACCAAAAATGTCAATCTCTCCAGCCAAATATAATTCGTTAAGTTCATGGCCAGTGTCCATATGATGTATTTAATTTTTGGTCAGGTTACTATTCAAATAATGTATTTTCATATATAATGTATTTTCATATAATCTATCATACGAAAATACTAGAAACTGAGTCAAATATAATTTGTTTATTATATTTCTGGTTAAATATAATGTATTATATTTCTGGTCAAGTTGGCGTTCAATAATGTATTTTCATAATGAAAATGCATCATATTCAAATATAATGTATTTCCTGATCATGGCATTAAATCGAGTTACAACATTATGGCATTTAGTTATTAGGATTCTCACATATGCATGCCATAATGTATTTTCTAGTCAAGTTAGTGTTCAAATATAGGCACAACTCTCTACGTGCCTTTATACTAGTGTAAGTAAAAATCCCCAAAAACATATGCACTTAAATTTTTTGCACGATCAAGGACATCAGAGCACAAGTTTTCCCCAAACATCATGATGGCAATATGTCCAAAGATATGTTAGAAACAATAAAATAACTCCATGGATCTGTATATGTAGCATATAAATCAAAAATCAACGCTTACCTTTTTCCAAAAACAGATCTTTAGTAAGGCAAAGTAATCAAAAACCAAACCTACGTTTGGTCCATTAGGACCGACTCTCCAAACAGGGGTTTCCATCGTTTTACACTTGAACAAGTTCTGATCTGATTCGACTTCGAACTCGAATTTGAATATGGGGTTTCTGTGTCGCTCGAATATGTAGATCTAGGTAGCTATAGTTCATATATAAATTTAGCAATACTTGGATGAAATCAAATGAAATCGGCTATAGATTACCTTAGATCCCGGGAGATCCATTAGAAAAGCTGCAGACTGAGGGAATTTAACAGTGTTAATTGAGTAGATATTGGAGAAAGATAATGAGTAAAAGATAAGGATTATAAATAATAAGGGTAAGAGAGGGGAAACAAGTGAAGGGAGAATGAAAGTGTGGAGGGAAAACGTAGATGGACTACTGATTATAAGAGCAATCCCAGCAGTGTAAGGGGGAGGTGAAATGGGGGGAATTGTTGTCTACGCTGTCCAGCAGTGTCGCGACGAGGGTGGGGAGGGATTCGAAATGCCGACGTTTGCCATTTCAGAATTGGAGTGTGGACAGGAAAATGGTTTTATGAAAACCATTTATATGTTAAACGGTTTTCATAAAACCGTTTAACCTATAAACGATTAACATACTTTCGGTTTTCATAAAACAATTTTAGTTTTATATGGTTTGGTCCATTTTTTTGATGTTTTATTTTCTAGTTTTAAACATTTGATTTTTAATGTTTTAAAATCCATTTTTTAATGTTTTTTAATGTTTTATTTTTAATGTTTTAGTTTCTAGTTTCAAAATCCATTTTTTTAAAAGAATTAAAACCTACCTATTTTCTAGTTTTCAAATTGGATTTTTAATGTTTTGATTTATGTTTGTGTATCAAACATTTACCGCAAATTTTTATTTACCTTTAAGGTATAGTTTTAAACATGTATACATATTTAAAAGCATTGTAAAATAAGTTTGAATACCGTATATGCATTAGAAAAAGATATATTAATTACTTAATACTAGTTAAATTTTTTTAATAACCCACAAAATAATACAACCAACATAGAAAACTAAAACTAGGATACAACAAGCTAGAAATAGAAACATAAGCCAACATAGAAATCTGAAACTAGGATACAACAAGCTAGAAATAGCAATATAGAATTCACCTAGAACTGGGAACTTCCTTCTTCTTCCAGATATCATTTCTTTTGAGCCCTCAGAATACTACACTTTTTTTCCTATAGAATACTAAAGGGCCTCTCCAGTCAAATGAGATACATCTCTTGCTAGATACTCCTCTTCTTTTTCTTCCTTCAAACGTCTTTCACATTTTTCTTTATAATTAGTTCTTTTGTTGAGAGCTGTAGTTCTAGCGGCATCTTGCTGCAGTTGCATCTCCATAATCTTCAGCTTCTTATCTTTACGCTTTTCATGGTCTTCTTTGTTGGAGACAGATGCAAGGGATATATCACTTAACAATGAAGATAGTTTATCACTAAACGCTGCCAAATCTTTTGTTTCTTTATTTCTCAATAGTGGTCTTTTGCTTGATTTTATTCCTTCTGGCCTTGTTTCAACCCCACCATATAGCATTCCCGAATTAGGAGTCACAGGAGTATTGTTATTTCCATCCTCGTCTGTAGCCATCGGACATTCAACTGTATTTCCCGGGGATGAATCCACCGAAAGTCTAGAAGCTACATTTCTTAAGTTAGAACCTTCGGTGTTTCCAAGATATACATCATCTGGTTCTCCTAGATTGGCCCAACGTGGACAAAAAGAAAGAATTTCCAATGCTTCATGAGCAATGAATTCATTTTTATAGGTGTCACGGTAGATGCTATCGTAATCGTCCTTTGAATCTCTGAATGTTTGACCGCTTCTAAGCGAATCCCCCCAAGTGCTTTTATCCCTTTGTACTCGGTACACATAGTATTCAAATTATACCATGCAGTCTTTGTGCTCTCAATTTATCTTCATGTTATGCATTCAGGATCTCCATTATACAAATCATTAAACCTCTGGTAGAAAAACTTACCACCAGAACGGCATTCAGCAACGACAGACGCGCTTACCCATGCATTAGCTAGCACTTTATAGTCAGCTTCTTTCCATATTTTACCGGTGGCTATATTCTTTTCCATGCCACTTTGAACGTGAGTTTCTTTTGTTTTTCGCTTGGTGTAAGACCGTTTGGCCTTGGTTTTTCCTTTGTCTGGTACTGGGGTCGGAGAAGCCACCTCTTGTTGTACATTTTAATTAGGATCACTGGATTGTGACTCAAAGTAGTTGTTGGTTTGAGGAGCTTGGCCATACATGTTACCGTACTGCTGGGTGAGGTTTAATTGGTGGAGATATTGACTTTGTTGGGAAGTTAGGAAAGGGGGTGGAATCATTGACGGGCCTTCAGCTTGAGAAAATAAACTAGTAAAATTACCAATGTTATCATCGGTACAGCCAGAGAGATTATTATTGTTGGAATCAGCCATTGTTGTTTGTTTAGAAGTGGAATTGTTTGTGAGTATGAAGTAAACTACCATACCCCTGTATTTGTGAAGACAAGTGATTCCCTTGAATGGTGTGATGCTTTACTTTACTTTACTTTGCTTTGCCTATATAAAACATTGGAATTTTAGTTTAACTACACACTTCAAAATGGAAAACGAAAACTGGACTGCTTCAGATTACGTTGTTTTGATAAGGCGTACATTGAAGCAGACGTACTACATGTGGAAGAAGAGACAGATCAAGATTTTTAGGCAATCCTCAATGAAAAATACAACAATCATACTAGTTGTAGAATACAGAGGCCTAACTTAGCAACTAGAAGTGCTTTCTACTTATTTACTACTGATTATAAGAATTACTGCAAAGTAATTGATGAGGTAAAAAAGGATGATGTTTTTCAAGAGAAACGGTCGACGTACGACTCACTCTATCTTTTCAAGCACCGTTCAAACTTCGTCGGCCATGAATCGCACAGGTTATGGTACAATCATATTATACAGTTTGAGTAGTATATTATTATATTATGTGTCGTACTCAATATGTATTGTTTGATTTATGTATTTGGAAAGTTTGGATGTATCCGTAGAGTTTAATCTCAATTCATGGCTATATTACGTGTGTTATTCAACTGAAATGAAAAGTCTATGAACATTGAAAGTCATGCTCCACTCACATTAAAAGTCGTGCTCCAATCGCATCAAAAGTCGTGCTCCACTCACATTAAAAGTCGTGCTCCACTCACATTAAAAGTTGTGCTCCAATCACGTTAAAAGTCGTGTTGGAAAGAAAGAGTTAAGAAGTTAAAGATTGCGGGTCGTCCTCTTCTGAATTGTGAATATACAGTTTGGGTCGTCCTCTTCTGAATTGTAAATATAAAGAGTTAAAGAGTTAAGGACTTATATACAGTTTGGGTCGTCCTCTTTTGAATTGTGAATATAAAGAGTTAAGGAGTTATATACAGTTTGGATCGACCTCATCAAACGTGCATGTAACGACCCAGAAAATCTGAACCAATTTAAAATTTTTAAATTGGCTAAAATAATGGATTTTAAATATTTAAAATAAATATTTTAAATAATGGCGATGAAAACTGAGTTTGAATCGACAATTGAAAACGAATATAATTAATTATAATTATAAACAAGGCCTGAAATGGCGTGGCAGTTTCAAAAATTGAATTCAAACTTTGTCGGACTGTACCGGGTGCAAAACAATCCGGATTTTAGTGAAACCAAAAATATTTAAATCTGTTAGTGAATACCTTTCTAACGAATTTGAAAAATCAAAATTTGATAGCGGAAATCAAAAGATATGTCCAGTTGAAAATTCTGAATAGTCGCTATGGAATTCAGGCCCTTAAAAATGGACATTTTGCAAACGACCTCGGATTTCGACGAAACCACTGTTGTTAGATCCGCAGTGTCAAGTTATTGCTAGGTTTCAAATTTCATAATTTTTCGAATCAATATGTGAGCGTGGCAAAAGAAAACGCGTTTGACCAGTTTCATTTGATTTTAATCGACTGGAAATTGGCCATTTTTCCAACGGTCTCAGAATTCGACGAAACTAGTTTTGATAGGACCGTATCGTCAATACGAAGCTAGAAAATATTTTTCAGGAATTTTCAAGTTAGTATGTGACCCCGGTAATTTGAAATGTACGTTTAAAATTCAATATAGTGATTTAAATGTAAATCTAACGGAAACTGATTGTAACTATCGAATCAGCTTATAATATATATCCCATTGTGTTCGGAATGAGGGTGAAACGCTATGGACGACAGGCGGTGGGCCTCGTTTCGAGGTCGTGGGTAAAAGTCAACTTTATGCAATTAACTTAATTAATAAAATAAAATAAAAAAATAATATCTCCCTCCCTTTTTTCTTTCTGCCCCCCCCCCCCCCCCCCCGATTTCATTAAACAGAAAAAAAAAAGGAGGAGCAGCAGCCGCCGCCTCCACCAAGTTCCAGCCGCCACCGACGCTCGTCCCACCGCCACCACCTCTGCGCGCCACCAGCAGCTCCGGCGCGAGCTCGAGACCCCCCCTCCGACTCTCCACCAACCTCCGGCGCCACTGCCAGTTCAATCCCCGACCACCCTCCTCCCCATTCGATTTGAAGAGCCGCCCCTTTCCCCTCCCCAAATCGGACGCAGCCACGCCTGAAACCTCCTGCGCCACCACCAGACGTCAGCTCGGCCACTGTAGCAGCTCCACCGCCCCGTCTCAACGCCTCCTAGCTCGATTTAAAAATACGGGCAACGAAAGTGACGAAAGGCGAGAATGGCGAAGATTTCTATAAAGGAAGTGTCGTGAAGTTGGGATAGCTTTTGGTGAGAATTTCTCACTCTTCAATTTCTTTTTCTAGACATATATATGTGTGTGGAAATAAAAGTGAATTGCTATATATAAATATATATATATATATACGCCCCTCGTCCACAAACCATGGACGATATTTATTGTTTGTGATTGGTGTGAAAATTGATTGATAGCGAATGATTGTTTGGGATTGTTTGTGGTTGATATTGATTGATTGTGGTTGAAAAATACCCATTTGTGGTTGAGAAATATTTGGTTGAAACCACATAGGATTAGTTTGTGGAAATGAAATAAATATATACAAGCCGCCTGCGTGCGAACTAGATGCATGATCCCCATTGTCAAAAACCGCGAGGTTTTAAGGTAGAGCGAGGAGCCGTACTAGGGACGGTCCCGGTTTTAACTACCCTGCCGTTATGCTGCCGAAATTTTGAATAACATTCATGTGTTTGAATTATTTTCATTTGCTAAAACTATATTTATTCATTGAATAGAACACCTTCATGTGTTGAATCGATATTCATTCGTTGATTTGAAATTCATATGTTGAATGGTATTCGCGTTTTAAATATAAAAATCACATTTTTATCTATATATAGAAACTATAGAAAACCTTCATGTGTTGAATCGATATTCATTCGTTGATTTGAAATTCATGTGTTGAATGGTATTCGCGTTTTAAATATAAAAATCACATTTTTATCTATATATAGAAACTATAGAAAACCTTCATGTGTTGAATCGATATTCATTCGTTGATTTGAAATTCATGTGTTGAATGGTATTCATATTTTGAAATAAATTGTTTGATAATAAAAATCACCTTTTATCGACTATATGAACTATGTAAAATAATCTCGTTTTGAAAGAAATTGTTTTATAAGAAAAATCCTATTTTTATCACCAATATGAAATATATAAAATAATAGTGTTTTGAAATGAGTTGTTTTACAATAAAAATCACATTTTTATTATATGCATAAATCGTTGAAATGTGAAGTGTTAAAAATAGCCACTTGTTCAAAAAAAAAATAAGTTGAAATATTCATTAATTAGCTAATGATATGATTTTTGCCTATGTATGTAACATTAGAATGAATGGTGTTTTTGAACCAAATAGAAATCAAATATGAAGTTGGATAGAAAATGATAAATGATAAGAACTGTATATATGTACATGCATATTCATTGAACAGGTTATAGCAAAGGGGCTAGAGAAGAGGAATAAAATTTTGTGCCCGACAAATAGGTACACATTTACTGTTTTGTTTGGGTGATGATTTTATGAGCCTGTTGGCTAGCCGCTTGGCTTTTTCTTTTTCTTTTTGAGATTAGAAGGACCGGGAAAGCTATTTGCGATTTCCCAATGCTCCCGGTGCAGGGGAGGTTATGGCGAAATTTTCCAAAAATTTAAGGCGTTAGTGAAATATTTGAAGTGAGAACGATATTGAAATTGTTAAATGAACTATATTTATATAATTATATAAATATAAATAAAATTAAAACGAAACGTGGCCGTGCAGTTCGCATTTTGAAACCGTGATTTCAAACAACTAGTACGGGGAATCCGACCATTGGATTTTCCCGAAACCTCAACCGTCGGGTTCGCCTTGGAAATATCTTCCCAACGGCACCAACCTTGTAAAAATCCAACGGTTGGATTGTCTGGAATGTTTAATTCAAATCTGAAGAAAAATAGCGCTAGAAACGATTATATTTATATATATAATATATATATATATATAATTATATTTAATCGAATAACGACGCTGCAGTTCGTATTTTGAAATCGAAACTTCAAACGATTGTACCGGGAGATCCGACCGTCGGATTTTCCCGAAACTGGAACCGTTGGATTCGTTTTGAAAAGACCTTTCTAATGATGTAAATTTTATGAAGATCCAACGGTTAGATTTTCATATATGTGTAAATCAAATCTGAAGAAAAACAGCGCCACGGCCGTGCTATGGCCCGAAGCGCCGTTTTGAGTAAATTGGCTATTTTAAAATAAATAAAAATAGCGATAAATCACTATAAAGTACCATAAACAATATGGAGTGGAAATAAACTGAATTTGCTCGATTTATGTTGTATTTGATGGTTGAATGTGTTTGGTATGAAAATTACATTAAAGAACAATATTGGTGTTGTCGAATAATTTAACCATTGAAATAAATTGATTTGAAATTCTAAATATACGTGAATTATTTGAAAAGGCCGAGTTAATTCTCATTTCGAATAAGCGACCGACGATTGAAATTCGAAGATGAAGACGATGGTCGAAGACCGGAGATCTTCACCTCGTTTGGATGGTAACCGAGGTCCTGATTGGGAGGCATCCCGAAATATGGATAATGAGTGGTGATCGTCCAGACGTACGTGGTGATCGAAGGGTTTGCGAGGTATTTAGTGCCTCCAGTTTCGTTCAGACCCAGAACGGACTTGTAAATGGACTGTGTGTCTGACATTGGATTTTATTCTGTGTTGATTGATCTCTATTAAATATACATCTGTTTGGCGGCGGAGAATTTATTCTTTTGCTTAACGCCCTTCTCTGAAATGCACGAGCTCAGAGGTTGTATATCGATGGACATTAGTCGCATGGCATGAATTGCCTGTGTGGCATGCTAAGATGCAGTGATCAGGGCTTCTGTTGAAAAGCAAAGTCTTGTGGTGATGATCAAAGCACCGCCTGTACGGCGTAGCTTTGTGTATAACGTAAATTCGCGAGCCTCACACCCCGGTAAGAACCAGAAACGGGAGGAATGACCTCAGGGAGGACATGCGTTTCTTCCTAGCTAGGGTGGTGTCAGTGACCTACCAGCCCTGACATTTATATACTTTTCACCTAAGTGGTTGTTGCTGTTGCGAGGCGCCTCGGTTTGATCGGACGATCCGAGTCCGATGGAGTCATTCGTTGGCTCGTTTACGCCCCAAAGGGCGGGGAAACGCATTGTTCAGGAATTTTAATCCACATCGGTGGATCGGCCCTGACGATCCAAGGGTCACTCGAGCTCTGATCCTGAGACTCGGACTAGGCAGTCTCGAATTCGGTAAGGACTATCTTTTGCCTTGGTTCATGACGGAAATCCAATTTCCAATTACGTGACTGTGCGGTTTTTGATTGTATACCTATATATGGCGACATAGTGGTATGGGGCATTAATGTCGTCTATGATTGATAGTTATGATTTGAAATTGCTTTCAAAACTCCAAACACTAGCAATAATATCAAATGCCTTTGTTTTATTCGTATCAAGCATATTTTGGCCGTTATAAGGTAAAAACTCTATCCTCCGGTTTGCGTTGCATTGTGTGATGGGAACTGAGTCTTATAATGGCTTCATTTTTATAAAATGCATTGCGTTGTTTTAAAAGAAAGATTTGTTTTTAAAGCACTGGCAATCCAATGGAGTAAACCCGTTCCACGAAAGTGGCGTGGTCATGTGATTTGCCATATTATATATGTGTTGAGTAGACTTCTCATACCAGACCCATGACTGACTCGTAGTTTGTTTCACTTTCAAACTCGGGTGCCCCTTTTTCTACACGGGCAGCCTTGTATTCAGGTTTAGCTGGTTCTTTTTCTGGATAGCTGGAGCTGAAGATGGATTCTATCATTTATCTCTTTTTATGCTGTTCAGCTCCTATTGTACATATTTTGTTTGTTTTCCGCTGTAGACATTTATGTATAGCTGAACTGTATTTGTACTAAGTATGATCCTGTATACTGTGTAACTCTGATGATTACTCTTATCCAGTATATTTTATTGTTCATTATCTGGTGTATTTATTTAATTCTGTTCTGCTATTATCTGTTTCTGTGTTATATTCCAAAGATAACCCTTGTCTCCGTCAGAACGGGATTTCGGGTCGTCTCAACGTGGTATCAGAGCTTTGGTTAAGCTTAGTTCTGGAATATAACATTTGAACGAACTCGTCAGAAATAGAACCAGTAGTGTTCTAGGACGGGTAACTCTATACAGATAGGATCAGTAATATCCTAGTATGAGTAGCAGAATGAAATAACAACTGGATAGACACATTTACATTCAAGTATTTGTCTCTATATTTTGAAATATCTTTCCTGTTGACCTGACACTTGATCTGCTATTTGCAGAGGAACTAGAAAATGAGTGCCAGAAACAGAAGAAGTAATACTGACCCGGATATAGAAGCTCTATTTATGAAATATAGAAATCTGGGTGGAAAACCTTTCTCGGGTGAAGAATCAATTATGAAAACACAAGCTTGGATTCGCTCGGCCGAGAAAATCTTCGAAGCAATAAAGCTGAGGGATGACCAGAAAAGATTACTGGCCTCCTGGGCACTCGAAGACGAAGCTTTGTTCTGGTGGGATTCAGTTATTAAGGATAATCCGGAAGGTGATATCACCTGGGATAGATTCAAAGTGACTTTCCTAGAAAGAATTACTCCTCCCGAAGCGACTGAGCGATTATGCGATGAATTTTCCTATCTGATACAAGGGGATATGACCATTCCCGAATATCATAAGAAATTCAATGAACTTTCTCACTTTGCTCCTCATCTAATTCAAAATCCGAAGAGGAAAAATATGAGATTTATTCACGGGCTTCAAAGGAAATACCAGAATAAAGTATTGGGGCATGTGAAGCTTCCTTTTTCTGAAATGATATACATGGCTTATCAGTACGAAGATCTCGACAGGAAAGGCATGTTGCGAGATGAAGAAGAAGTCAGTTCTAGTGACAAAGCAAAGTCGGAAACTGATCGTCCTGAGGCCAGTACGATGTCAGAGGTCAGTAAGGAGCCTAGAACCAATCAAAAAAGGGCCAGATCCGAAAAAGAACCAGTAACGACCGCTGTATGCAGTAATTGCCATAAACAGGGGCATTTGACTAGGAATTGTAAACCCTCGAAGAAGCTGAGGAAAGATGAAACTAAATCCGGTAAGAAGTTCCAAGAGAATAGAAAGTGCAGTCAATGCCATCAGTCCGGTCATCTTTCAAAGGCCTGCCCGCTACTCAGAAAACCTAAAGCAGTACATGTAAATGAGGTGGTAGAAGTACCTGCATCCTCGTCTGCTCAGGAAAGGTCTGATGTTTTAGAAGGCACGCTCAATGTCAAAAACATTCCAGTTAAAGTACTATTTGACACAGGCGCGTCACGAAGCTTTATTGCAAAGAGTGCAGTCAAGAAGTTAGATTTGAATTTGAAGAAGCTCAAAGAACCAATGACTGTCCAGAATCCGGTTGGGGGTTCCATCGATCTCAGTTGGGTTTGTGGAGTGCCGGTTTCCTTTTCTCGTTATCGGTTTCCTACCGTCGCAGTCGTCATGAATTTTAAAGAGTTTGATCTTATCTTGGGGTTAGACTGGTTGACCAAATATGAGGCTGAAGTTAAATGCGCCGACAGAGTCGTAAAGGCGAAGATTAAATCAGGTGATTATATAACCATTCCCTGTGAAGGTCAGAATGTTAATAGAAAGGACTTCTGGGCAGCTTTGAATGTTTCTCCAGCTCAAATAGAAAATGTCCCTGAAATCATAGAGAATATCCCCGACCTAGTGAAAGATATTCCTGTCGTCAAGAACTATGCGGATGTGTTCGAAGAAGTTGTCCGTTTGCCTCCGTAGAGAGAAATAGATTTCAAGATTGCTTTGATTCCCAATGCAAGGCCGGTAGTTCATGCTATTCGAAGAATGTCCTTGAAAGAGAAGGAGGAATTAGACAATCAAACACGGCAACTAGTATGGAAAGGTCTGATCAGGCCTAGTTTCTCTGATTGGGGTGCAGCAGTGGTGTTTGTCCCAAAATCTGATGGTACTCTACGGCTATGTGTGGATTATCGTGATTTGAACAAGCAGACCATTAAGAACAAATATCCATTGCCGCGGATTGATGATTTGTTGGATCGATTAAATGGAGCACAAGTATTTTCATGAATGGACCTAGCTACAGGCTTCCATCAACTTTGAATTGCCGAAGAGTGTGTTCCAATGACAGCATTCAGAGGCCCTGACTTATTCTACGAGTTTTGAATAAATTTGTTCTGGTTTTTATTGATGATATTCTAATCTTCTCTAAATCAAAGGCCGAACATGAAAAGCATCTGGAACAGGTTCGAGAAATTCTGAGACGGAATGTATTAAAAGCCAAGTTTTCCAAATGTATCTTCTGGCAGGATGAAGTAAAATTTCTAGGCCACGTCGTATCGAAAGAAGGAATTGCTGTGGATCCAAGCAAAATCACAGCTATTCAGAACTGGAAACAGCCCAGTACCCCCACTGAAGTCCGCAGTTTTCTCGGATTGGCTAGCTATTACCGAAAGTTCGTTAAAAACTTTTCGAAGATATCTGGTCATTTAACGAAGCTTACAAAGAAGCATTCTAAATTCAAGTGGACTCCATAAAGTGAGGAGGCTTTTGAGGAGCTAAAGTTAAGGTTGACAACTGCTCCAGTGTTAACCATCATCGATGGCAACCAAGATTTGAAAGTCTGGACTGATGCTTCTAGAGAAGGCCTTGGCGCAGTGTTAATGCAAAGAGGCCAAGTGATTGCTTATGCTAGCCGTCAACTGAAACCGCACGAGAAAAACTATGTAACTCATGATCTTGAGTTATTGGCTATCATATTCTCTTTGAAGATCTGGATACACTATCTTCTGGGCGAGAGATTTGAACTGTTTACAGATCACCAGTCGTTAAAGTATCTGTTCACTCAGAAGGACTTGAATCTGAGGCAGCAACGTTGGCTAGAGTTCCTTGCAGCATATGACTTTGAAATTATATACACTCCAGGGAAAGCCAATGTCGTGGCCGATGCGCTGAGCAGAAAGAATGTAATGATCGCCAGCTTTATTATCATGACTTCCTTGATTGACAAAATATCTATTCTTCAGAAGGAGGATAACTTTATTAAGGATATGATCAAAAGGATTCAGAAGGGCGAACCCTCGTGTTTTCAAATAGATAACGACGAGACCTTGAGGTTAAAAGGAAGGATTTGTGTTCCTGACATTCCTGAGCTCAAAAGGGAAGTGTTAGACGAGTGTCACAAGTCCAAGCTGAGTATCCATCCTGGTGTGGCCAAAATGTATAACGATCTCAAACGAACATTCTGGTGGAAGGCTATGAAAAGAGATGTTTCAATATATGTTAGCCGATGCCCTACTTGCCAGCTAGTCAAAAGCGACCAACATAAACTAGCTCGACTGTTACAACCACTAGAAGTTCCTGGTTGGAAGTGGGAACATATTTCTATGGATTTCATTGATGGTCTGCCCGGAACAAGAAAAGGAAATGACAGTATTTGGGTGATCGTAGATCGCTTCACGAAGACCGCCCATTTCATACCTGTCAGATCAAACAGAACTGCTCAGAGTCTAGCACAGATATACTTCAGGGAAATAGTTAGACTACATGGAGTGCCGCTCAGCATAGTCAGTGATAGAGATACAATATTCACTAGCAAATTCTGGGAAGCATTTCAAGTTGAGCTAGGAACGAAGTTAAACTTGAGCACCGCTTATCATCCTCAGACAGACGGTCAGACTGAGAGGGTGAATCGCATTTTAGAGGATCTATTGCGGGCTTGTGTTCTAGATTTCGGTGGATCATGGGAAGACCATCTGCATTTGGCTGAATTCTCTTATAACAACAGCTACCAGGCGAGTCTGACAATGTCGCCATTCGAAGCATTATATGGTAGACCGTGCCGATCTCCTGCTTGTTGGGTCGAACCTGGAAATAGACTTGTGTTGGGTCCTGATATGATTCGAGAAGCTGTCGACAAAGTCGATTTTATTAAGAAGCGATTACTCGCCGCTCAAAGCCGACAAAAGAGCTATGCCGATAGAAGAAGAAGAGATATATCCTTTGAAGTTGGCGACTATGTATATTTGAAAGTATCGCCGATGAGAGGAGTTATCCGGTTCGGTAAAACTGGAAAGTTGATACCCAAATTCATTGGTCTGTTTCCTATTCTGGAACGGATTGGAACTCTCGCTTATAGGGTCAAACTGCCTAATTGGTTGCCTGGAGTTCATGATGTATTTCATATATCTCAACTTCGAAAACACGTTCATGATCCAGACTTGATCGTGGAAGAAGCAGCTCAACATGACATTGAAATTACCCCAGAATTAGCTGTGAGAAGAGAGCCGCTAAAGATTATAGGCAAAGAAACCAAAGAGCTGAGGAACAAGAAGGTTCACTTAGTCAAAGTGCAATGGAGTGGAGATCCGGGAGATTGTACTTGGGAAACTGAGGAGAGCATTCAGAAAGCTTACCCCAGATGCCGAGTAGATATCTCTGATTGACTCTGGTGCAAGGTACATTTACCCTACTTTGCATTACCATTTAATTCTCTATTCTATTGTTATTTTCTTCCCATGGATGTGCACTATTTATTCTATACTCTGAATAATTTTAAAAAAAAAAGGAATATAGGATTTGATTAGTATATTTTTTTGGAAGGTTAAAAACAAATTGGTTGTTGTATTGTGGGATTGTAGAGTTATCAAACCACTTTCGACTTTGTTCCTTTTTGGGGACGAAAAGTTTTAAGTGGGGGAGATTGTAACGACCCAGAAAATCTGAACCAATTTAAAATTTTTAAATTGGCTAAAATAATGGATTTTAAATATTTAAAATAAATATTTTAAATAATGGCGATGAAAACTGAGTTTGAATCGACAATTGAAAACGAATATAATTAATTATAATTATAAACAAGGCCTGAAATGGCGTGGCAGTTTCAAAAATTGAATTCAAACTTTGTCGGACTGTACCGGGTGCAAAACAATCTGGATTTTAGTGAAACCAAAATTATTTAAATTTGTTAGTGAATACCTTTCTAACGAATCTGAAAAATTGAAATTTGATAGCGGGAATCAAAAGATATGTCCAGTTGAAAATTCTGAATAGTCGCTATGGAATTCAGGCCCTTAAAAATGGACATTTTGCAAACGACCTCGGATTTCGACGAAACCACTGTTGTTAGATCCGCAGTGTCAAGTTATTGCTAGGTTTCAAATTTCATAATTTTTCGAATCAATACGTGAGCGTGGCAAAAGAAAACGCGTTTGACCAGTTTCAGTTGATTTTAATCGACTGGAAATTGGCCATTTTTTCAACGGTCTCAGAATTCGACGAAACTAGTTTTGATAGGACCGTATCGTCAATACGAAGCTAGAAAATATTTTTCAGGAATTTTCAAGTTAGTATGTGACCCCGGTAATTTGAAATGTACGTTTAAAGTTCAATATAGTGATTTAAATGTAAATCAAACGGAAACTGATTGTAACTATCGAATCAGCTTATAATATATATCCCATTGTGTTCGGAATGAGGGTGAAACGCTATGGACGACAGGCGGTGGGCCTCGTTTCGAGGTCGTGGGTAAAAGTCAACTTTATGCAATTAACTTAATTAATAAAATAAAATAAAAAAAATAATATCTCCCTCCCTTTTTTCTTTCTGCCCCCCCCCCCCCCCGATTTCATTAAACAGAAAAAAGAAGAAGAAAGGAGGAGCAGCAGCCGCCGCCTCCACCAAGTTCCAGCCGCCACCGACGCTCGTCCCACCGCCACCACCTCTGCGCGCCACCAGCAGCTCCGGCGCGAGCTCGAGACCCCCCCTCCGACTCTCCACCAACCTCCGGCGCCACTGCCAGTTCAATCCCCGACCACCCTCCTCCCCATTCGATTTGAAGAGCCGCCCCTTTCCCCTCCCCAAATCGGACGCAGCCACGCCTGAAACCTCCTACGCCACCACCAGACGTCAGCTCGGCCACTGTAGCAGCTCCACCGCCCCGTCTCAACGCCTCCTAGCTCGATTTGAAAATACGGGCAACGAAAGTGACGAAAGGCGAGAATGGCGAAGATTTCTATAAAGGAAGTGTCCTGAAGTTGGGATAGCTTTTGGTGAGAATTTCTCACTCTTCAATTTCTTTTTCTAGCCATATATATATGTGTGGAAATAAAAGTGAATTGCTATATATAAATATATATATATACGCCCCTCATCCACAAACCATGGACAATATTTATTGGTTGTGATTGGTGTGAAAATTGATTGATAGCGAATGATTGTTTGGGATTGTTTGTGGTTGATATTGATTGATTGTGGTTGAAAAATACCCATTTGTGGTTGAGAAATATTTGGTTGAAACTACATAGGATTAGTTTGTGGAAATGAAATAAATATATACATGCCGCCTGCGTGCGAACTAGATGCATGATCCCCATTGTCAAAAACCGCGAGGTTTTAAGGTAGAGCGAGGAGCCGTACTAGGGACGGTCCCGGTTTTAACTACCCTGCCGTTATGCTGCCGAAATTTTGAATAACATTCATGTGTTTGAATTATTTTCATTTGCTAAAACTATATTTATTCATCGAATAGAACACCTTCATGTGTTGAATCGATATTCATTCGTTGATTTGAAATTCATGTGTTGAATGGTATTCGCGTTTTAAATATAAAAATCACATTTTTATCTATATATAGAAACTATAGAAAACCTTCATGTGTTGAATCGATATTCATTCGTTGATTTGAAATTCATGTGTTGAATGGTATTCGCGTTTTAAATATAAAAATCACATTTTTATCTATATATAGAAACTATAGAAAACCTTCATGTGTTGAATCGATATTCATTCGTTGATTTGAAATTCATGTGTTGAATGGTATTCATATTTTGAAATAAATTGTTTGATAATAAAAATCACCTTTTATCGACTATATGAACTGTGTAAAATAATCTCGTTTTGAAAGAAATTGTTTTATAAGAAAAATCCTATTTTTATCACCAATATGAAATATATAAAATAATAGTGTTTTGAAATGAGTTGTTTTACAATAAAAATCACATTTTTATTATATGCATAAATCGTTAATGTGAAGTGTTAAAAATAGCCACTTGTTCAAAAAAAAAAAAATGAGTTGAAATATTCATTAATTAGCTAATGATACGATTTTTGCCTATGTATGTAACATTAGAATGAATGGTGTTTTTAAACCAAATAGAAATCAAATATGAAGTTGGATAGAAAATGATAAATGATAAGAACTGTATATATGTACATGCATATTCATTGAACAGGTTATAGCAAAGGGGCTAGAGAAGAGGAATAAAATTTTGTGCCCGACAAATAGGTACACATTTACTGTTTTGTTTGGGTGATGATTTTATGAGCCTGTTGGCTAGCCGCTTGGCTTTTTCTTTTTCTTTTTGAGATTAGAAGGACCGGGAAAGCTATTTGTGATTTCCCGATGCTCCCGGTGCAGGGGAGGTTATGGCGAAATTTTCCAAAATTTTAAGGCGTTAGTGAAATATTTGAAGTGAGAACGATATTGAAATTGTTGAATGAACTATATTTATATAATTATATAAATATAAATAAAATTAAAACGAAACGTGGCCGTGCAGTTCGCATTTTGAAACCGTGATTTCAAACAACTAGTACGGGGAATCCGACCATTGGATTTTCCCGAAACCTCAACCGTCGGGTTCGCCTTGGAAATATCTTCCCAACGGCACCAACCTTGTAAAAATCCAACGGTTGGATTGTCTGGACTGTTTAATTCAAATCTGAAGAAAAACAGCGCCAGAAACGATTATATTTATATATATATATAATTATATTTAATCGAATAACGACGCTGCAGTTCGTATTTTGAAATCGAAACTTCAAACGATTGTACCGGGAGATCCGACCGTCGGATTTTCCCGAAACTGGAACCGTTGGATTCGTTTTGAAAAGACCTTTCTAATGATGTAATTTTTATGAAGATCCAACGGTTAGATTTTCAGATATGTGTAAATCAAATCTGAAGAAAAACAGCGCCACGGCCGCGCTATGGCCCGAAGCGTCGTTTTGAGTAAATTGGCTATTTTAAAATAAATAAAAATAGCGATAAATCACTATAAAGTACCATAAACAATATGGAGTGGAAATAAACTGAATTTGCTCGATTTATGTTGTATTTGATGGTTGAATGTGTTTGGTATGAAAATTACATTAAAGAACAATATTGGTGTTGTCGAATAATTTAACCATTGAAATAAATTGATTTGAAATTCTAAATATACGTGAATTATTTGAAAAGGCCGAGTTAATTCTCATTTCGAATAAGTGACCGACGATTGAAATTCGAAGATGAAGACGATGGTCGAAGACCGGAGATCTTCACCTCGTTTGGATGGTAACCGAGGTCCTAATTGGGAGGCATCCCGAAATATGGATAATGAGTGGTGATCGTCCAGACGTATGTGGTGATCGAAGGGTTTGCGAGGTATTTAGTGCCTCCGGTTTCGTTCAGACCCAGAACGGACTTGTGAATGGACTGTGTGTCTGACATTGGATTTTATTCTGTGTTGATTGATCTCTATTAAATATACATCTGTTTGGCGGCGGAGAATTTATTCTTTTGCTTAACGCTCTTCTCTGAAACGCACGAGCTCAGAGGTTGTATATCGATGGACATTAGTCGCATGGCATGAATTTCCTGTGTGGCATGCTAAGATGCAGTGATCAGGGCTTCTGTTGAAAAGCAAAATCTTGTGGTGATGATCAAAGCACCGCCTGTGTGGCGTAGCTTTGTGTATAACGTAAATTCGCGAGCCTCACACCCCGGTATGAACCAGAAACGGGAGGAAGGATCTCAGGGAGGACATGCGTTTCTTCCTAGCTAGGGTGGTGTCAGTGACCTACCAGCCCTGACATTTATATACTTTTCACCTAAGTGGTTGTTGTTGTTGCGAGGCACCTCGGTTTGATCGGACGATCCGGGTCCGATGGAGTCATTCGTTGGCTCGTTTACGCCCCAAAGGGCGGGGAAACGCATTGTTCAGGAATTTTAATCCACATCGGTGGACCGGCCCTGACGATCCAAGGGTCACTCGAGCTCTGATCCTGAGACTCGGGCTAGGCAGTCTCGAATTCGGTAAGGACTATCTTTTGCCTTGGTTCATGATGGAAATCCAATTTCCAATTACGTGACTGTGCGGTTTTTGATTGTATACCTATATATGGCGACATAGTGGTATGGGGCATTAATGTCGTCTATGATTGATAGTTATGATTTGAAATTGCTTTCAAAACATATAAACACTAGCAATAATATCAAATGCCTTTGTTTTATTCGTATCAAGCATATTTTGGCCGTTATAAGGTAAAAACTCTATCCTCCGGTTTGCGTTGCATTGTGTGATGGGAACTGAGTCTTATAATGGCTTCATTTTTATAAAATGCATTGCGTTGTTTTAAAAGAAAGATTTGTTTTTAAAGCACTGGCAATCCAATGGAGTAAACCCGTTCCACGAAAGTGGCGTGGTCCTGTGATTTGCCATATTATATATGTGTTGAGTAGACTTCTCATACCAGACCCATGACTGACTCGTAGTTTGTTTCACTTTCAAACTCGGGTGCCCCTTTTTCTACACGGGCAGCCTTGTATTCAGGTTTAGCTGGTTCTTTTTCTGGATAGCTGGAGCTGAAGATGGATTCTATCATTTATCTCTTTTTATGCTGTTCAGCTCCTATTGTACATATTTTGTTTGTTTTCCGCTGTAGACATTTATGTATAGCTGAACTGTATTTGTACTAAGTATGATCCTGTATACTGTGTAACTCTGGTGATTACTCTTATCCAGTATATTTTATTGTTCATTATCTGGTGTATTTATTTAATTCTGTTCTGCTATTATCTGTTTCTGTGTTATATTCCAAAGATAACGCTTGTCTCCGTCAGAATGGGATTTCGGGTCGTCTCAACGCATTTTTCATATTATCTACAATAGAAAATAGAAGTGCGATATATTTAAAGTACATAAAAAATACAATAATTGAGTACTACATCGTTACAATAGTTCAACAAATGCATAGACTATATATAAGCAGTCCCTTTCAGATGCCATAAATGTTCAACCAGGTCGTCCTGCAGTTTACCATGTACCTCCCTAGACCTAATTTTACGCAGGCGCCTAAGAAATACCTCAAGGGTCGCTGGATTTCTATCAGCAACAACAGTTGCGGTGTTATCTGGATCATATCCCAAATAAGATGGAAATGTTCCTCTTTCTTCTTCAGTGATCATGTTATGCATTATAATACAAGCACGCATAATGTTGCTCAAAACCTATGGCTTAAATAATTTAACAGGGTTTTTAACACTGGCAAACCTTACTTGGAGAACCCCGAATGCACGTTCTACGTCTTTTCTCGCTGCCTCTTGCCTTTTAGCATAATATTTTTCTTTTTCTGTTTCAGGAGCATAAATAGTTTTGACAAGCGTACCCCATGAAGGATAGATGCCATCTGCTAAATAATACCGTGTGTCGTATGTATTTCCTGTAATACTAAAATCACATGCAGGTGCTTTTTAATGTGTAAGGCTCTTAAACAAATGTGATTGGTGAAGTACATTAATGTCGTTCATTGAACCAGGACATCCGAAAAATGCATGCCAAAACCATAGATCATGTGAAGCAACAGCTTTAAGTATCAGTGTCGCTTTAGTGTAATGTCCAATAAATTGACCGTACCATGCTGTAGGATAGTTTTTCCATTCCCAATGCATACAGTCTAGGCTGCCTAACATGCCGGGAAATCCTCTTTTGGCTCCTAACCTTTTCAATTTGTTGACATTGCTTTGCGTTGGAGCACGTAGATACTCCTCACCATACAATTCAATTATGGCTACACAAAACCTTTCCAGGCTTAAGGTAATAGTACTCTCACCCATTCGGACAACCTCATCAAACGCATCTGGAGTTATTCCATAAGCCATGTAATGCACCTATAATTTTTTGGTATGGCAAACATCCTAACGTACTGTCACTATTACGTTTTTGAACAAAATAATTATCGTATTCAACAACGCCATTGAAAATGCGCATAAACATATTCTTGCTCATACGAAAATAGCGTCGAAAGTCGTCAGAGCCATACGTACAGGGGGTGTGAAATAGTCTTTAAGTAATCTTGCAGTAACTCCTTTATGATCCCGCATCTTCCGTATGTCCGCTCTAAAAGACTGATTCACGCTCAAAAATTCAAGAGCTGCTGGGAATGCTCTTATTAAATTAACACCTGTGACATTTCCATATGTCATTTCAACATTTGAACTGTATTAATATTAAATTAACGGGAGGAAAAAACGGAAATTATATGGAACCTGTTTAGCAAAATATGGAGAAAAAAAAATAGTGGGATATTTAATAGGGTTCTTTTAATATGTAATGTAAATGACGAAATTTCACTAGAAAAAAGAATGATTATTAAATCTTGCTTAAAAATTAATTATTAACAATATTTATTAAAAATTAGTTATTAAATCTTGCTTCTTCTTGACTGCAATATTACTTGTTTAAATATTAAATGTTAAAAATTAATGATTAAATATTGATTATTATTTACTTACTGTTACTTATTAAATTATTTAATTAGTATTAAATGTAATTATTAATTAATAAGCACTTGTTTAAATACTGCCTATATTTAAAATTAAGAATCGATTATTTATTATTTAATGGTGTTGTTGAATAATAATTTCTAATTGATAAATAATATTTAGTAGATAATATACATTGAAAAATAAATATTAGATATTAAATATTTTTGTAACTATTAAATATCAAATATTTAGTAGATATTATACATTGAAAATTAAATATTAAATAATAATACGATGGTGCTAAAAGTTTCACTTGTTGGAGCCAAAATTTCACCTGCAGAGCTAGCGTTTAAAAAAATAGTACTTTATCTTAGTCGGAATTTATAGAAAATTTTAAAATTAGAATATGAAGTGTTATACAATTTAAATTAAACTATTAAATGCTATGCAAAAAAAAAAAAAAAAAAAACTATTAAATGAGGTTTTTCCATATTTTAAAGTTCAGAAATTTTGGTTATTTCATGTCAAACAATAATTAGATTTATAAACTTTATGATTTATTTCAAATTTATTCAAGATGATTTCAAAATATAAAATATAATTATCAACTATAATTATAAAATATAAGTTTTAAATGTAATTATTAAATACAATTATTTAATATTAATTATTGAATACTAGATATCATTTCATAAGTATTAAATTTTATTAACAATTATTATAATAAACTGATATTTTTATCTTTTGCAAATCTGTTGGAATTCTGCTGCAAAATAGCTTTGATAAATATTTGTCGGTATTCTGCTTGGATTTGCAGCGGAAAATAGCTGCAAAAATTTTCTGTTGCTAATTTGACACAATTTGCAACAACTTAGTGAGGGATGAAAGAAGACGACGGTAATAAATAAAAGAAAAAACAAAAAGTTGAAAAAACAAAAAACTATCCCTTGCAGATCACATGGAAATCCATCGCAAATTAGCAACGGAAATTTCCGTTCTTAATATATGATGTTAAATCAGTGTTTTCTTATAGTGGTTACATGCTTGGGAAGCGGGGGAAAAAATAATCTAAAATAAGAAAAGAAACAAAAATCCTACAATTGAATTAGATCTGAAAAGATACTTACTGAGCACAGCATCAGGCTGATAATGTGTTATAAAATATATAAAGATAAGAAGTCGTTAGTGAAGATGAGAACAGAAAATTTTTCATTGTAAATTGACACATCAATTTCCATTACATAGGCATATACATACATACATACATACATGCATACACACGCGCGCGCGCACACACACATACACACTTACACTTTTTTCATCTTCAACTATATCTATCTGGTGATTTGGGAGTAAAGTAAAGGTACAAAAACATAATCACTTCTATATACTACAACAATATCATATTTATTTAATTTTTTGAATATTTACCATAGTATTGTTAATTAATTATTTTATAATAATATTGTTGAGATAAGAGCATCCCTGCAGCCCATTTGATTTCCACCACGCGTTCTTGTTGCTCTCTCTTTTCACTAACTCTCTCTCCCAGCACTGACTTATTTAAATATAAATGAGTGACCCAAGTTGAGGAGCAATTCAGGTTCTCAAGAATAGGGATATCATAAACTGTGCCTGATTATAGTTTTGTATTTAACGAACTTAAACCAAAGACAACTACTATGTTTCAATTTTATTGTACAATAATTGACAATAATGGGTCTTATCGCTTTTTGGTTAAATGGACTCCGTAGTATTTTGTAATAGTTACGTTATCTTTTATATAGTTTTCTTATATAATGGTACTATATAATATCAATTTTTTTAAGAGTAGCTATATTTGCTTAATCATGATCGACGAGCAAGGTGAGGTGAGCAACAATGGTTCCATAAGCTGGAAAATGTAGGCAACACGACAAACGACGAGTAGAGATCTGATTTTATTTTAAAGAAAAATAAAGTATAGATCCGTGTTTTTAATGTTGTTGTAAGAAGTTTTTGTAGAAATGATTTTATAAATTAAGTCCCTATTTTTGAAACAACGGAAAATGCAAGATACCTTACATTTAACTGTTAGAAAATGTAAGAAAACAAAAGATTTTTTTTATAAAAGTAAGTAATGGTTAAAAAACGCAGTTATTTACTAGAATCATACTTAAATAATAATATTTATTATTTGTTGTGAATAAAAATAATTGATTTTTTATTTTTTATAAACTTAATTTAAGCGCAAACTATTGAACTTTTTGTCGAAAAACTGCAAATCAACTTGTACTTTTTAATTCAAAAAAATGAGGACTTTATTTACAATTTCATTCTTATAAGGATTTTTCTTATAACAATTTCAAAAAAAAATCTTTTTCCTTTCTAGGATTAGGTTTAGAGAAAGAGATGGTTAAGGAAGTGAGGTTACACAAGAAGACGAATATTAGCGGTAGTGGAGAGTAGGTGTAAAGTAGTATAAACAATGCATAATAATGGGATTGATACGGCGTCAAACGGTAATTTTGTTCCATGCGTAGAAATGGTTTCATTCTAACCAATTTTGTCCATGTCGTCAAAAAAATAAAAATAAAAATAAAAATAAAAATAAAGAACCAAATCCTACTCAGTTTGTTTCGAATCGAGTTATCCAGACTGAAATCACCAAATTTGAAACCAAGACATCCATCTAAAATATTTATTTAAACATAAACAAATAAATCATCAATCAAACGAACTATAAACATATGAAATTGAAGCATAAACGTGTATAAATGACATAAATACCCCTCAAAAGAGGAAGAAATGAATCAATAACCCATAATCTAGAGCTTCAACCGAAACTTACAACTACTAGTCCTAATACTAATCTGATTCCCAACGTTCAAGCTGCTGACCACGAGGCCGCACCTGACTTTAAAAATCACTTTCCACAGTCTCCACGCCCCAAGCTTCACCCTAACCGGCACATCTCCCCTAAATTCCAACGGAACCCTCCCCGTCGTCTGCTGCTGCCTCAAAGCCGTCATCATCGTCCCCGCCAACTGAGTCTGTCCGCTCAGCTTCACGTCCAGCACCGTCGTGTTCCTATGCCCTTGATAAAACTCCGGCAGAACCCCCGTACACAACCTGCTCACAAATCGGCCTCACTTTATCAGATTTACATCATTGATGCTACATAAATACTGAGATCGATCGATCGATCGATGGATTTTACCTGTTGTCGGAGTACCAGACGCTCAGCTTGCTGTCCTTTTCGTAGTAAATTCCAATATGTTGGTTAGGGTTTTTGGCGGTGACGGTGACTTCGAACCCGGCGTGGGCGGTGAAGGTGGGGTCGACGGTGAAGTCGGTGACGCGGAGGCGATCGACGGAGTACTGAGGGATTTTGGGGCGGAAGACGAGGTAGAGGATCCCGGCGGTGGCGGCTAGGGCAACAATGAGGAGTATGAGTGCGAGGAGGGTGTAGCATATGGTTTTGATGCAGCAATTCGATCTTCTTCTTTTCGGTGGAGGCGGTGAGTAGTAATGGGGTGCGGTTTGGAAAGGAGGGGGTGGTTTGTCGGAGCGGGGGGCGTTGCGGGGGACGAGGGGGTCTTCTACGTTTATCGGGTGGATTCTTTGCTGGTCAGTCGTCGACATGTTCATTTTTTTATTTCGATGGCTTTCTTCTCGTGTTTGATTGAATGAACATATATGCATATATAAATATGATGGAAGGAGGTTTAATTTAGCGTGTATTGACTATTGACTTCGTTTTTATGTAGTTTTTTTTGGGTGTGAATAGGCAATGGTGAGGTGAAGCTGGTGAAGATACGTACCTAATCGGAGAAAATAAGGAGCAAAGAATCTACCTAAAATCCCCCTCTAGTTTATACTTTATTCATTCCGTAAGATATCCATTTTCGTTAATAAATTTAATGTTAATATGAAAGGTTCGTTTTAGTATGACTCGTGATTCCTCAAGCACACCAATTCTTCTGTCTCAAATTCAGTGTGGCTCCGTGTTTCAATCAATCAAAGCCTTCTGATTTTCACTTTTTATACTTAAACTCCTGAACTGTGTTTGTACTTAAATGCAAAAAAACGGAAATGAGAAGATTTGATTGGAGGGACATGGAGGGATAGGGGAGATGGTTACATAGGAATTGGTCTCTTCGTTAAGTGCCCCGTTATATATTTTATGAGTTACCCAACATACTAATTACCATGCTTAGAACTGTGAACAGATACCATTTGATACATGCAGTGTCATATTCACATTTAAAACTATTTTAGAATGTTGAATATCTGCATTCGTAAATGCAACGGATATAGAATGAATATCTTCTCCAATCGATAAATCACGAAGCATAAATTAAAATTTTAGGTTTAATGTAACTATCATTTAATGCCATGGATTATTCCAATTTTCAAAATCAATATGCATAATGATAATGAAATAGTTTTGAGTAGTTAATATATATAAAAAGTAGAAAATATAAAGTATTAAATTAATAAAATAATATAATATTTAATGTGCTAAAATACTTATAAAAATAACTTATTTTGAATGTGGATATTCTTGTATTTATGTCTACATCCGTATTCTCGAATGTCAAATATTTGTATGTTTTTGAATGCAGATGCAACTATATTTCAAAATTTTCGAGTATCTATCAACAGTCATATACTCCATGAATAACCCAACATTCATCTCAAATCTATTGGTTAATTTAGTCTTGAAATGATTTGGATTTGCTTCATATTTACCAGCATTACGGCACACATTATGATGTCATGTACCTTGTATGTGAATTGTTTGCATTAGATTCTATTGTTATATTAAGATTTGTAAGTATGTGTACAATGACGCCTGAATTTATAAAGTGAGACTAGCATTCAATTAGGGATAATTAAGATTTTGTAATATTGGTAGATGGAGGTTTGCAATTTGTAAACAAAGTTTGTTTATTATATCATATTTAGAAAAAAAAATATTAAGATATGAAAATATTCATAGATTGATGTTTTAATTAGTAGATAGAATTTAGCATTTGATTATGGATAAATAAAATTTTGAAACTATTTATAGAGGAAGGTTTTGAATTTGTAAACAAAACTTATTTATTAGACCATATTTTTAGGATATGTTAATATTTGAATGTTTTCATAGAAAATGATTTTGAATTTATAAATGAAGCTTATTTATTAGAACATATTTTTAGTGCGGTGCTAAGGGCACTCCAACTTCCTATTCGTATTACAACAACTAAAAAATACCACCAAAATTACCCTTCCACTCTTCCTAATAACCCACATTAGAAACTAGAGGCTACCACCGTTTATACCTATTTCTCCCTCTCAACTTCAATTCGTCCATTCTTTCTCTTTCGAAACCCTAGACTGCCATGATTTTGGTTTCCGACGTGTTCATCCATCTTTTTTCATCGAATTCTACGCTACTACAAGAATGAGTGAATAATAATAAAAAAGTTGTAAATAAAGATTGAATCTAACAAAATAGAAGAAGAAGAGAAGATGAATTTTGAAGCCATGAAAAACAATGGCGTAACAGAACGAATGAATTAGGGTTTTATATTAGGATTGAATATGTGATTATTTTAGCAATGAACGGTGGAGTGAGATATTAAAAAGAGATCAATGTGGTATTAAAAAGCATAGAAAATTTAATGTGTTTTAATTTTTTAGGTGTGGTAATAGGAAGATTAAACTGAGGTGTCCTTAGCACCACACTGTTTTTAAGACGATTTAATAACATTCATCGAAGATCATTTTTGATAGCTCACGTTAACCAAAAAAAGGAAAAATTAAAGATACCAGAACTATGCATGACCTCTGTTTGTTGTATAAAAATACAAAATATGGTTGGTTGACCCGGCTTATATGTACTTTTAACTGCGTTATCATATACGATTATATACTAAATACTGACAAGGGCTGTTAGCTAACAAAGGAGTTGGTTTAGCTAATTTCTTCTCTTTTACTGTCTTACACTAGTTTGCATCGCGTTGTGATGAGCGTTTCCTAAATGACATGGCCAGCTCAAAAGTGAACAAGAAAATATATTTTTCATGTACAACTTTTAAACTTGATCCATGTGACTATTGGAATGACGCGGTTTTGGTTTGCTGCAAAAGCAATGATTATAATAAGGAAGCTCATTGACTTAACAGGGATAACAAAGTGTACAGGTATTGACTAAAAAGGCTATATTGGAAATTAAATACGTAAGTATATTAAGTAAAGCAAATACTTGTATCAGAAGGACTAGTTCTTGCATTTTTGATGAAATTACGTTATGTAAACAAGGGATCGTGCAAAATACCGAATCAATTTCGGTGAAAAAAACTATTAAATTTTGATTTTTCTTAAACTATTGATTCTTTTTCAGTAATAATTTTCAATTGTATTTCCAAGTTTTGATTATATATGTACCGTCACATAAAATGCCTGGTTTCAGTTTTATTTTTTATCCGTTTCAGTCTTATTGTTATGATTTCCGGTATTTTATGAATTATTTTCATTATAATTTTTTTTCAAAGTTGTAATTGTCTTTAGGAAAATTGTGTTTGTAGCATTAGTAAAAACGAAAAATTATAAAAACAATAATTAGTAAGTGAACAATAATTAATTAGAAATATTCTATATGTTTTAAGAGTTATTTAAACTAATCCGAAGAGAGCTGAACTACTTGGTTGAAGGTATTTTCTCTGAGAAAACCATTTTCAATAAAAGAAATCTTTAATAAAATTAAAACGACATTTTTCATGTTTTCTACATAGTGAATATTAAAATATATCATCTCGCTTTCTTTTTCCTATTTTGAATTAACAAGGATGTTCCAACTCTTCCACTTCCAAACACACACAACTATTAGAACTATAAAACTTGTCTATGTATACTAAAATTTTAAATTATTTAATCATTCACACACACGCCGGGGGGGGGGGGTGTATATAAGAATATATAATTGACACATTCTCGAAGAGAGATTGAATAGATGTTTGTGAAGAGATTTTAAGAACTTGGTTGTTCGACATTTTTCACAAATGGCATGTCTACGACGAACGATAAATGAATGGATGTTACATTCAAAGATGATTGGGTACTAATTACTAGGGGAATGTGGAAAAGTGTGTTGGGCTCGTAGATCTGTACGAACCTACCATTTGTCTCATTTTCTCGCATTTTTGGTAAATAAAAGGAGCACCTAGAAAAGGACAAAAATAAATAAATTTGGTTAGGAATATAGATTAGTATCAATGCATAGATTCCATTATTTGGTCATCATTCTCAACAAATACATGAAAACAAAGTAAAAATCGTTAAGCAATCGACATAACTTTTCCCTATCTTCATATATATATATATATATATATATATATATATATATATATATATATATTGTATTGTACTAAAGATCCATGAAAATCACAAGGGTTGCATGAAGATTGCGGTGAAGATAATTGCCAGGACAACATAAAAATTGTGGTGGATCGGTATCCATCCATTAAATTATTGGTGTCAGATCTGATTTTCTCTTATTTTTTGCAGGTTTAAGTATTTGATAAGCTCTAATGTAATTTGTAACTCATAATCCTAATAATTACCTACTTGGCCTATAACCAAAGAGCTACATACCATAGAAATTGATTTGAATTGTTATCTCCTCGCATTTTACTATAAATGTTGTTACAGACACTTCAAAAATGGTTAAGCGATGGATATGTCATAAAATATAATTTTGGTGTACTTCCATCGAACCTTTTTTTAATACTACGTTCGACACACCCCATCGAATTTCAGATCTAAATTCAACATGATTTACCTAAGATAGTTTGGGCTGATTTAGCTGAGGTGGATGATATTATCTCTCACTTTACTATAGTTGTTTGTATAATATAGAATTTTGTATTTAAACTTAAATGAATTTCTAAAATAATAAAATCTAGCTAATAATGTTACAAATGGAGTAAAAAGTGTTTCTAAAATGTTTTAAGAATAATTATCACATTTTATCCCATTTATACACCATTTGTCAATTTTGCTAGATTTATGATATTTCGACTCATATCCCAGTTTTATTGCTTTAGATAGATTTTATTTATCCCATTGATGATACCATGGATGTTTGTATGTTATGTTAGTCATTTATAGGACTATTGATTGCATGGTTGCTTGTTTGTGTAGTTTGGTTGTATACGCCATTTATTAGCGATCTTGGATTAGGATAGATTCGTGAGGAAGCTCTGTGACATACGTATCGACATGGTGATAATAGATGGACTCGATGACGAGAATGATTCAAGATGAATGCGGACACTTTCATTAGGCGACTATTTAACCAGTTCTAGTTAAATGCTTGGTTTAAGTGGTCGGTAACGATTACGGTCGAGTGATCAATATCGACTAGTTTTGATGTTTGTCGTTTTGACCAATTTTGACATGAACGATGACAAATATTTAACTAGTTCTAGTTAGATACATTGTCTGGGTGGTTGTTGGCGAATCGATATTGACTACTATGATTACTAGTCGTTTTGACCAACTCAGACGTCGATGATGACGAGTTTTTGAGGAGATGGATTGGATAACCCATTCGATAGTGGATTCGACGTGGTGAATCTTTGATTGGATACATTGGTACAAGGTAGGATCGATGCTTCGTCGGTGAGTACAGATGGATGGTGTAATCCATAGGTTGAGGCAGTTTGACTTCAAAGTGAGCTGAGGACTACAACTCTTAAATTTGAGATTTGGACGTTCGAGATAGATCGATAAGATGGGTCGGTAGTATGCGATTCGTAGATTGGCGAGACTGCATGATGGATCGATGGATGGATTGATGGTGAGTAGCTCATAAGGAGGAGAGGCTGCAAGATGGATCACTGTTATGCAGTTCGTAGGGTGACAAGGCTGCAAGACCATGGATCGATATGAAATTTACTACGTGGATGGAACGAAGTTTTTGGATAGTGGACTCACAGCAGGGGTATCGTGGGAAGACCCATTAGGATCGGTATGTTCGTGTACCGTTGGCAACGAGCCAATGCTAGAAGGACATTTGTCAACGAGGCATAGAGTTCGGCTATTATTGGATTGGGTTGAAGGAGTACTCAACCAGAGATGGAGCAGGGAGCTTAAACGATTTAGCTGTGCCATTGATTTGTTGGTAGCTTAGAGTGTTCTAGTGAACTTAAAGCAAGGGAACACAAAAGGGGTTACCATATTACCATTCGTGGTGGTTTAATACCTTGGGCGACAAGCTTAGGCCAGCAGGGCACAAGCGCGTAGACATGGAGTTCCACTAGAATCAGGGTCTTATCAACCCTTGACGAATTGGGTCAGAATGAGTTATCAACGTAGGTACATGGTTAGGAGGTGATATATAGCACTTGTTTGGTGGATGTTATGATTGTTATGGTTGTTCCAATCTTATTTCTCCTAGTAGACTATCACCTCTAGGATTCTAAAGAGAGCATGGGAAGTACAACCAGGATGGGCTATGGAGATTCTTCTATCCTAGGTCAGTTTCCTCTTTTTTTATTATGAGTAGCATGTACTATCTGGATTATATGTGCTGACTCTGTGTATGCAGGGACATGACAGAGACGATCTTCCATACCTACATTCCTTATATTATCATGACTTGTGTTGTATTTTTTAGAGTAGTTTATCGCTCACACTAGAATGTTGTCTGACCCAAGGTTTTATGTTCCCTTTTATTGCCTTGGATGCTCATTGACGATGCTGATGAGCATATGAAGTGATAGGTATTAGCGCTGCTTGGAGCTATGGAGGTGGATTCGCAGGAGACGATACCTTCTTATATTACACATGTATTACTGTTGTTTATTCCGCTGTATTGCACTATGAATCCTTGACAATGTCATTTATTTGGAGATAATTATCAGTGATTTTATTTATCTCTCATATAAACTCTATTTCTATGTATATTGTATGGGCCTATACTCTTATTATGTGGTTTGTATAGTTATTACTGTCTCATTTATTATACCTGTGATTATTATATATTATCTGATGCGATGTGAGATATTCAAAAGTTTCTGTGACCTTGATTCTAGGTTTTGTCTCCTTCTCCTTTGTCCTTTTCTCTTCCCTTCTATTCTATTCCCTTCCCTTTTCATATTTCTTTCCCTTAGTCATTGTTTTGCACAAGGGCGTAGGGAAGTTGTTACGTTTGGCATCAGAGCTTAGGTTGCGTAGTTTAACCTACGCAGTACCAGTACCATGAGTTATTATATATGAAAGAGTACGTATTTGTGATATATTTTGGTTTTGAACTATATATTAGTAGTATATATAGTGTGGGTTGCTCTACGCAACAGTACCATGGTGTTATTTCCTTTATTAGTGATAGACTGTTCTTTTATTTGTGATGATCTAGTGAACGTGGAACATTACCATTTACTCCATGTTTTGGAATTGGGAGTTGGGTAAGATTGAAGCTGTTAGCTTCAATCTATGGAATGTGTTCCCAGTGGTAATGAGAGTCACGGTTGGGTTGTCCCATCTTTAGTGGTTGGTTTTGGATGCTCAAGCGCAGAGGTCTACTATATTGTGCTTTATGGATATTTACGTGTCCATGAGGCAGACCATTCGGAATGGAGTCGACTGTTGTGGTGCAAGAGCTATGTGGTTCAGTCTCTTGCTTGATGTTCTTCAATGGACAAAGAGTTGGGTGGTGCAGTAAGGTTGTGGGTCACCGTTTAGAAACTCCAAGCATGAATCCGAGTCGTCAAGAGTTCTTGTTTCAATTTTTTATAATCGATTCGCTCAGGACCATTCATGATTCGCTTCAAAGTATTTTGTTTTGACTTCTTGGAAATCAGTGTCATGTGTAGGTTCACCGGTTTTGACAACATGTCTATGTTGAAGTATATAAGAATATATAATTGACACATTCTCGAAGAGAGATTGAATAGATGTTTGTGAAGAGATTTTAAGAACTTGGTTGTTCGACATTTTTCACAAATGGCATGTCTACGACGAACGATAAATGAATGGATGTTACATTCAAAGATGATTGGGTACTAATTACTAGGGGAATGTAGAAAAGTGTGTTGGGCTCGTAGATCTATACGAACCTACCATTTGTCTCATTTTCTCTCATTTTTGGTAAATAAAAGGAGCACCTAGAAAAGGACAAAAATAAATAAATTTGGTTAGGAATATAGATTAGTATCAATGCATAGATTCCATTATTTGGTCATCATTCACAACAAATACATGAAAACAAAGTAAAAATCGTTAAGCAATCGACATAACTTTTCCCTATCTTCATATATATATATATATATTGTATTGTACTAAAGATCCATGAAAATCACAAGGGTTGCATGAAGATTGCAGTGAAGATAATTGCCAGGACAACATAAAAATTGTGGTGGATCGGTATCCATCCATTAAATTATTGGTGTCAGATCTGATTTTCTCTTATTTTTTGCAGGTTTAAGTATTTGATAAGCTCTAATGTAATTTGTAACTCATAATCCTAATAATTACCTACTTGGCCTATAACCAAAGAGCTACATACCATAGAAATTGATTTGAATTTTTATCTCCTCGCATTTTACTATAAATGTTGTTACCGACACTTCAAAAATGGTTAAGCGACGGATATGTCATAAAATATAATTTTGGTGTACTTCCATCGAACCTTTTTTTAATACTATGTTCGACACACCCCATCGAATTTCAGATCTAAATTCAACATGATTTACCTAAGATAGTTTGGGCTGATTTAGCTGAGGTGGATGATATTATCTCTCACTTTACTATAGTTGTTTGTATAATATAGAATTTTGTATTTAAACTTAAATGAATTTCTAAAATAATAAAATCTAGCTAATAATGTTACAAATGGAATAAAAAGTGTTTTTAAAATGTTTTAAGAATAATTATCACATTTTATCCCATTTATACACCATTTGTCAATTTTGCTAGATTTATGATATTTCGACTCATATCCCAGTTTTATTGCTTTAGATAGATTTTATTTATCCCATTGATGATACCATGGATGTTTGTATGCTATGTTAGTCATTTATAGGACTATTGATTGCATGGTTGCTTGTTTGTGTAGTTTGGTTGTATACGCCATTTATTAGCGATCTTGGATTGGGATAGATTCGTGAGGAAGCTCTGTGACATACGTATCGACATGGTGACAATAGATGGACTCGATGATGAGAACGATTCAAGATGAATGCGGACACTTTCATTAGGCGACTATTTAACCAGTTCTAGTTAAATGCTTGGTTTAAGTGGTCGGTAACGATTACGGTCGAGTGATCAATATCGACTAGTTTTGATGTTTGTCGTTTTGACCAATTTTGACATGAACGATGACAAATATTTAACTAGTTCTAGTTAGATACATTGTCTGGGTGGTTGTTGGCGAATCGATATTGACTACTATGATTACTAGTCGTTTTGACCAACTCAGACGTCGATGATGACGAGTTTTTGAGGAGATGGATTGGATAACCCATTCGATAGTGGATTCGACGTGGTGAATCTTTGATTGGATACATTGGTACAAGGTAGGATCGATGCTTCGTCGGTGAGTACAGATGGATGGTGTAATCCATAGGTTGAGGCAGTTTGACTTCAAAGTGAGCTGAGGACTACAACTCTTAAATTTGAGATTTGGACGTTCGAGATAGATCGACAAGATGGGTCGGTAGTATGCGATTCGTAGATTGGCGAGACTGCATGATGGATCGATGGATGGATTGATGGTGAGTAGCTCATAAGGAGGAGAGGCTGCAAGATGGATCGGTGTTATGCAGTTCGTAGGGTGACAAGGCTGCAAGACCATGGATCGATATGAAATTTACTACGTGGATGGAACGAAGTTTTTGGATAGTTGACTCACAGCAGGGGTATCGTGGGAAGACCCATTAGGATCGGTATGTTCGTGTACCGTTGGCAACGAGCCAATGCCAGAAGGACATTTGTCAACGAGGCATAGAGTTCGGCTATTATTGGATTGGGTTGAAGGAGTACTCAACCAGAGATGGAGCAGGGAGCTTAAACGATTTAGCTGTGCCATTGATTTGTTGGTAGCTTAGAGTGTTCTAGTGAACTTAAAGCAAGGGAACACAAAAGGGGTTACCATATTACCATTCGTGGTGGTTTAATACCTTGGGCGACAAGCTTAGGCCAGCAGGGCACAAGCGCGTAGACATGGAGTTCCACTAGAATCAGGGTCTTATCAACCCTTGACGAATTGGGTCAGAATGAGTTATCAACGTAGGTACATGGTTAGGAGGTGATATATAGCACTTGTTTGGTGGATGTTATGATTGTTATGGTTGTTCCAACTTATTTCTCCTAGTAGACTATCACCTCTAGGATTCTAAAGAGAGCATGGGAAGTACAACCAGGATGGGCTATGGAGATTCTTCTATCCTAGGTCAGTTTCCTCTTTTTTTATTATGAGTAGCATGTACTATCTGGATTATATGTGCTAACTCTGTGTATGCAGGGACATGACAGAGACGATCTTCCATACCTACATTCCTTATATTATCATGACTTGTGTTGTATTTTTTAGAGTAGTTTATCGCTCACACTAGAATGTTGTCTGACCCAAGGTTTTATGTTCCCTTTTATTGCCTTGGATGCTCATTGACGATGCTGATGAGCATATGAAGTGATAGGTATTAGCGCTGCTTGGAGCTATGGAGGTGGATTCGCAGGAGACGATACCTTCTTATATTACACATGTATTACTGTTGTTTATTCCGCTGTATTGCACTATGAATCCTTGACAATGTCATTTATTTGGAGATAATTATCAGTGATTTTATTTATCTCTCATATAAACTCTATTTCTATGTATATTGTATGGGTCTATACTCTTATTATGTGGTTTGTATAGTTATTACTGTCTCATTTATTATACCTGTGATTATTATATATTATCTGATGCGATGTGAGATATTCAAAAGTTTATGTGACCTTGATTCTAGGTTTTGTCTCCTTCTCCTTTGTCCTTTTCTCTTCCCTTCTATTCTATTCCCTTCCCTTTTCATATTTCTTTCCCTTAGTCATTGTTTTGCACAAGGGCGTAGGGAAGTTGTTACGTTTGGCATCAGAGCTTAGGTTGCGTAGTTTAACCTACGCAGTACCAGTACCATGAGTTATTATATATGAAAGAGTACGTATTTGTGATATATTTTGGTTTTGAACTATATATTAGTAGTATATATAGTGTGGGTTGCTCTACGCAACAGTACCATGGTGTTATTTCCTTTATTAGTGATAGACTGTTCTTTTATTTGTGATGATCTAGTGAACGTGGAACATTACCATTTACTCCATGTTTTGGAATTGGGAGTTGGGTAAGATTGAAGCTGTTAGCTTCAATCTATGGAATGTGTTCCCAGTGGTAATGAGAGTCACGGTTGGGTTGTCCCATCTTTAGTGGTTGGTTTTGGATGCTCAAGCGCAGAGGTCTACTATATTGTGCTTTATGGATATTTACGTGTCCATGAGGCAGACCATTCGGAATGGAGTCGACTGTTGTGGTGCAAGAGCTATGTGGTTCAGTCTCTTGCTTGATGTTCTTCAATGGACAAAGAGTTGGGTGGTGCAGTAAGGTTGTGGGTCACCGTTTAGAAACTCCAAGCATGAATCCGAGTCGTCAAGAGTTCTTGTTTCAATTTTTTATAATCGATTCGCTCAGGACCATTCATGATTCGCTTCAAAGTATTTTGTTTTGACTTCTTGGAAATCAGTGTCATGTGTAGGTTCACCGGTTTTGACAACATGTCTATGTTGAAGTATATGACCGAATTCGATGTATTAATCGAGGTATGTGTCATTCTTCCTTGAATACTCCACATAGTAGTTTGGTGGTTTCATTGGGGGTAAGCAATCAACTGGATGCAGATTTCATCCGAAGAGGATGATGGCTTAGAGAGGTTGATTAAATGGATCTTGGTGCTCAGATCCATACCTAGTGTTGGTCGTTGCACTGTTTGCAGAGATGAATTGTGGAGACATGCATTGATCATCGTTTCTCTTTCGTTGAGTGCTCCCTCGAGAGAAGAAATGAGAAAGATGTTGCCACTTGAGATATGCTCTCCACCAAGGGTGTTTCCATGCATGTTTTATTTTAGCGTCGAGATTTCGATGTTCCATCTTATGTGGTAGTGATGGATGGAGGGAGTTTGGGACTTGAGAACATTGATTTTCCTTCTTTGATAGTGACTTGATGTGTTGTGGGTTTATTTAAATCGTATGTTTATAACATCCTATGTTTGGTCGCCAGAAAATAAGACTATGGATGACTATACCATTCATAGGATTAGTTTTAGCCTCGATGTGGGGGATTGTTACAACATACTGTTTATACTTGATTGTACACATGGTTTGTCAAAACTTATCTCGTCGAGTTGTATTTGTTTTGGTTGTTAGCTTGGTTGCTAGTGATTGCTTAGATTCGATTAAGTCTAGTAATCACGTCTAGAACTTTCTTGTTGGGTCAATATGGAAGGTTAATGGTAGTGATAGGTTATCGATGATGATAGTGGGTTAGGACATTTTGTGATGCAATATTGATTCGTCCTTGATCGAGCGATAGTGGAGAGATAGTCGCTTATGGTTGGATGATAGCGGGCTGAGATATCGGGTCTCTAGTGGCAAGTCATCATCTGAGCTGGTAGCTTGAGAGTATCTGGACATCGATGGGGTGACCATATTGCCACTATGTTTGAGTTGAGCTCCGTATCTATCAGGCCAACAATAGTGGAACGGTGGCTATGCCTTTAGGGTATCTATGCCTTGAGAGCGGGTGATGAGCCGATATCCATTCTTGGTTGGTGATGGCTACTCGGGTTAGCTCTAAGGTATTAGAAGTGGTTTTCTCGGTTGGATTTCCCAAGGGGATGGAGCCAACATGGGGTTGGTTGGTGTTTTTCGAGTTCAACATCTTATGCTACTTTAAGTAGGATTGGTTGGTTATGTTGTTTAGGACGATCAGAGAGTCGGAATATTTTGTGAGTTTCTTGAATCGTATTCCAAGATTGCTAGTTGGGATTGCGCATGTGATGCTTGATTGCATTTGCGTCTTTGCATAGACGAAATGAAAGCATTGAGCATGTTTTTGTTGTCGGTGTGTAGAGTATACTAATTATTTTGGTTTGTTGGAGTTTCGCTTCGGGTTGGGTGAAGCGAGGTACTTATGTCCTATTGCCTGGAGTAAGGAGTCGTTATCGATCCTACAAAGGCTATGGTGGTTGTACCAGGAGAGTAGAATGTCGTGTGTTAGTCGACAATCGAAGTGGCTCGTGACAGAGTGCTCGAATCTTGGTTTAGAGTCGATGATGATAGTCCCTATAGCGATAGAGTTCACTTTGGAATTTTAAGAGGCACTATTTGTTAGGATGGAATTGGAGTTATCGGTGATGTTACCACCAGGGTTTCTCCTTTCCAAGTGAGATCCTAACCTTCATAAGTATTAATGGTTAAATTCCTAGCTCCTAGTGTTGTTGTTGTGCTTGAGATGTACCAGTTTGGGTAGCGATATTCCACCAGCGGGTGTTGCTCACTTTTATTACCGGTCATAGCTTCAGGTTTTGAAGAGTTGTACGGGTTTTACCATTGTGGTTGATTCCACATTGAAGTAGTGTTGTTCCCAGCATCATGGAGATGTTTTACTACTTGGTCAACTAGTTAATGATGAATGAGAAGATCCGTGTAGTTCTTTGTAGTTACTTAAGATTCCAATAAAGACGCGAGAGCGATCTACGATGGTTTTCATCGATCGGTTGTCGAGGATTTGAAGGTAGCACGACAGTGCTAGCTGTGCTCAATTCGATGATGAGAGATGCAAAGGTTATTTCCCTCATTTTGCAGAATGGCAACTGCAACACCCCGCAATTTTAACTTAAGATAAAAAAATAAGAATAACTTTAATTAAATATTCACAATTAGGAAAAACGGACTGCGCCATTGCGTCTGCCTCGAAATTCTAGTCAAAATAGACTCCTGGTTTGCATAAATCGGACAACGTATAAAGAAGTTATTAAGGTTTGAAGTTTGTGTACGTGCAAGAGAATTATATATATATATATAATAGGTTCAGAAATTCAAAAATAGGTCAAGAAATTCGAAATTCGGTTCAAAATTCAAAATTTCAGAAGGCGACAGATTTCCCGCCTAGGGGGTCTATCCCCTAAAGGGGGTGTCGAACCCTGGGTCGAGACCCTAAGGGGTCGGTCGACCTATGGGTCGATCCCCTCAAGGGGGGGTCGACCCCCCTGCGGCAGATTTAGGCATATTCATTTTTCTGCACCTGGACGGATTTATGACTGGATTCGTTGATTCTAGGCTATAAATAATACCCTAGACCCATTGTTTTATTCATCTAATTCAATGGCGATGACGAAGTGCTGCTCAAACATAATTTGATCTAGCCTTTTTCTTCTTCAACAATCAAGGGTTAGACTGATTTAGAGATCTGAAAGCGTTCTTCTATCACAGTGAATCTACGTTAATTTTAGATCTCTTATCAAAGTAAGGTAATACCTAGATCTAGTCTATTTTTCAATTCCCTTCTCTTTCCTTCCCTTTTTCTTTTAGTAAAAATTATAAATCCATGGTTGTTAGGTTCTGAATCCATTTAGGGAAAAAACCATGGAAAGATAGATCTGGACCAGATCCAGGATTTGGAAAGCTAACGAGGTGAGTGGATTTAAGCCATATTATTTTAGATAATGGTATATTATCATTTAACATTTCCCATTATGAAAAACTGAAATATGACATGTTAGGACGCTTAAATATATGTTAATAATGATTAAAATGGTGAATATTACATGTGAGAATGATAAAATGATATGACATCAAATTGTTGGAAAGGAAAAGTCCATATGTTGAATAAGTTAAAGTGTTGAAATGTTTATGTGTTGAATGACAAACTTGTTAGAATACGGGTAATAACTACTGTTGTCATAATTCCATGAATCACTTGTGGCATATTATTGGGTAAATGACATGTTAACTTATTGGATCTAAACAATTACCCAATTAAACGTTTACATGTCACGATAAGACTAAACACATGTTAAGAAGGATATGCGACGTAATATAGGCATAATTTGACGACATGTAAATTAGATTACAGAAACCATATGGGAAGGGTAATATGCCTAAATTTTATAGAAAATAAAATTAATTATTAAAGAATAGACATGGCTAGATTCACAGTAATTAGAAACTGTAACCGAGCTTAGACACGAAGTTAGATTACACTTGTTGTAGAAGTCTGCCCGGACCTGGTCGGCATATCCAGCAACCACAAGTGACGAATCTAATGTAAGGGGTCTAAGTGCATAAGGACGAGACATGCCAAGACACGAGGTTAAGTCCGACTTGTGGAAGAAGTCTGTCCGGACCCGCCCGGCATATCCAAAATCCACAGGTTGTAGGATTAATGTGAGGAGTCTGGTACATGTATATATACATATATGTATATATATATATATATATGTAAATAGCAGGAATGATAAACAATATTAATTGTAATTAATGGTAGTAAGTGGAATTGATTGAAAAGATGATAACAACAGAAAAAGGAAACGGGGAATGATAATAACCTATTATAGATAAATTACATTTATAAGGATGTTGGTAGACTTGTTCTAGGGACAAGTGGACATTATAACTTAGGTTATAATAAACTAGTAAGGATTTGAGATAACTGGTGGAAAGAGATAAGTGACACTTAATCTTAAAATTAAGTAATCAGTAAAACTATAACTAGTTGTTTGCAATAAGTAGAGAAAAGGGAAAAAATTATGAAAAATAAGGAGTTGTACTTAATTATAAATTAAGTAATCTATAAACTGGGAAGTCTGAAACCCGCTATTAAGGATAACATGTTAAAGCTTGTCTTAGGGACAAGTGAGAATTATAACTTAGGTTGTAAGAAAATAATAAGAAAATTGGAATAACTTATGTTAAGAGATAAACTGTACTTAATTGTAAATTAAGTTATTTGTGAGAACAAGAGTATGAAACCTACGGATGAGGACAACATAAGTTATGGGAAGAGAAACTTATTGTTATTGGACCTTAGTTAATAAAACTATGTTGATAAGTAAACAACGATAAGTTGTAGTAACGATGTAAAATGGAATTATGATTACATGAGGAAGAATGAGGAAAACTTATGAAATAAGTTATATTTAATCATAAATATTGACCGACATGTTAACAGAAAACATGTGAATTAGGAGATACTTAATTACATATTAAGTAGAACATGTTATTGTAACATTTAAATCAAACAAGAATATAAAATGATTGTGGATTATAGACCTTGGACCACGATTCAGAGAATAACATGTTGTGGGCTGAGTTACATGACTGAAATTAATAAGCAAGAGAAACTTGATAAGTTGAATAAGAAGTCAATTTGAATGGGAATAACCAAGTTAAATGGAAACCTGGTGAGATAAAACAAGCATGTAAAAGAATGTTTGGACGTAGGGTCCAATAACCTATTAAAGTGAGGCGCTTGGACCAGTCCGTGCGTTTGAAGATGAATAACCTAACGGGTTAGATCATCGTGGTGTTATAAGGCACGAGAGGAGAGCACGTTTATCTGGTTATTCGGCCGGCTTCGAAGGATTGGAAGCGGAAGCACATGACTTCCTGAGATACGTAAGGTGCTCCTAGTAGCCCTCTGTGTGGTGACAAATGTTTAGGCTGTGCTCGCAGACGTTGGGTATGCGCGTAACTATTAGGTGGGTGGGCCTTGACTAAAGAAGTAGTTATGTAGTCAGAATGTTGTGACGCGGTGACACCAGGGTGATTCGGTGGTTGCCTCAACAGGGAGGCGAAGGGTTACGACCAACAAGGATGGTAGATCGTCGGATACCTGTCGTCGGCAGCCAGTGAGATGCGAAAAAGACCGGAGCTAAAACCAATAGACCATTCACCTTTCACTATCGGGGTATGGTGGTTGAGGGAAGACGCTAAATGGATGTTTAGATTGTATTATTTAGGGGCATTTGTTTGGCTCTTGTAGTCTTTACTAGTTGAGGGAAGGGCCGAGGTGGGGCCATAGCCACCGTGAAAACAGACCCTAGGAATATTTGTATATAAAGGCTCTTAAAGACGAGCCTGTACAAATATGGAAAAGCTCCCGACCGAGTCCGTGTTTCTTGTATCGCCCTACCACAAACTCGGAACACATTAGAGGATGTGCGGTTATGGTATCAAGCTACAATTGACGATACATATGTGAACAGTCTAGATACATGCATGTCGGCTCTGGGCGGTGTATCGTAGACTTGAGGGCGTTACTCTAGTATGGAGTCTGATTTGATCAAAGGTGGCAGCCCGTACGCTTACGTAGCATAGTAATGATAGGTATATGCGGAACATAACATTGTTATATAGAGATCTGTATGTCACTATGGCGTAGGATGAGGGACTGCGTATATTTCGATGATGTTACGGTGGAGACCGTGCGAGTGGGGTATCATACTGTGTACCTTAATATTGGGGGTAGCTACATATATAATATATTAGGTTAATCCATGAGGAAGTAAATGGGTACGACGTGTGTGTAAGCCTTGAGTGCTGTAAATCCAAGTAACCTAATAAGTAAGAAAATGATATTGAATGGTAAATGTAGGATTATCCAAAGTGTATAGTTTAAATCCAGTCACTAGAACTTATGTTCTGACCCTTTCCTCATAAAATACTCGCAGATTAGGTTTGTGGCAGAGACATGATAGCCTTGTACACTGGTTATGCAATATTATTAATATGGTAAGGCTATATTTTTACTATATTATATTTAATCCATTCCGCTGTGAGATATTTTCTAAGCTCTGACATATTTTATGTCTCTGTCTTTTCTACAGGATACCAGAGCAAACCAGTCCGAGTTTCGATAGATTGGAATTTCTGGAAAAAAATTGGTTTGTTGGAATTCAGGTTATTACATCTGGTATCAGAGTTTAGGTTTAGGATTCCTATATAGATGTGAGTGAACGTATTTGTATTCTTAAAAATATATATTATATATATACCTAGATCCATTGAGGAACCCACTAAGTAAAAAGAGTATAATATGGTAAGAAGTGGGATGTTTGTTTTGTACACTAAAGGAATGAATATAAAAATATGAGACCCTTAGGTAATTTGGGTAGAGAGTGTACAATATACTTTGTATAGAAGGAAAGTGAATCCCATATGATTAATATTTTGGGTTAGTGGGCTTGAAAACCTTATAAATTGGAAAAGGTTAAAAAAGGGAAAAATGGATTAGGAATATATATAATTGAGAGAATTGACTTTGTGGGAGTGCCTAGGAAAGCCTTGAAAAAAATTGGAAACCCGCTTTGAGTCTAACCCCATTGTTAACTTTTAAGAACTTGAAATTGTAAAAGTTTTGGGAAAATAGTTTATGGTGTTTTCAAGTTTTAATCTTAAAAGTTATAGTTTTAAATATGTAAAGTATACGTATTGGTTTTTGAAGTAAAATGGTAATATTTTGTAAATAGTGATTTCTTGCGAAAGTTTTGTCTAAAGTAAAATTTTCTCAATAAGAGGTGCATAGTTTTCTTGTTATAATTCATACAAGAATTTTTAGTAAAGAAAAATTTGAAATCTCTATTCTTATGACAACCCTTTTGATAAATTATTCTGATAAGATAATTTTGTTGGGTGGACCAAATAAGTTATAGAAATTAAGAATAGAGTAGATGGTTGCACCTTGTAGGAAGAGACCGAATTGACCTTATAGGTAAGAACAAGTCATAAACCCGATTGAGAAACGGTTGTCCTTATCTACTCCAGTTTTTGTTATTTGAAAAAAAAATGATTTACATTTTTTTATATAACATGTTTTGTGGTTTGGCAAAAGTAAGTCTTCATGAGGAAAATAAGGTTTTTGGCATTTTTAAATTTTTGAAAGAAAATTTAAATGAAAAAGGCCAAACCATGTTTTAAAGAATGGAGTAAGTGAGGATTAGTGCCTAGGGAAGATGGGAAAAGTTTTGAGGATATAAAGTAAATGGCGAGAATTATCTTCGAATAATGGTAAGTTCTCGTAGAATGCGCAAGCATTGAGAAGCCTAGGGTGTTGCTTGAAATAATTATTGGTACACAGCTAGGACTAGTGGTGACTACTATATAGTAAAAATAGGCAAGTAAGTGTTTAGATCTTGTTAGGGGTAAAACCCGATACTGCATTTCTATTGGGATCGTTCCGTTATTTTGTTCTTGTTGGGAAGTTAGGGTAACACCTAAACCTGTCGTGGATCCATATTTTGGATTTTACTGAGGAGGGCATAGTCCCGAGATTCTTAGCCCTTAGTAGTAGCTGTGTAGGGTGTTTGTTCTCCTGTCTTAGTTGAAAGACTAGAAGCTTACTTAAATTTCAACTAAGATCGGATGATTAAATAAGCTAAGAAAAGAGAAATGGTACAACTAAAAAGGAAATAGCAAATTCAGTAAAGCAACAAACATGATAAAATGAGAAAAGATGGATAAGAAAAAAAATTCAGAGACAAGATGAAAAAGAAAATTTGTAACAAAGAAAACTTTCTTATGTGGGCTGTGCTTGGATAGGAAAAATAGGGGAATCTTTAGAAATAGTTACATTAAATCCAAGTACGGTTAGAAAAAGGTTGAAAAAGAAAAATGGAAGATGTGAAAATTTTCCATTTTCCACCTTTTTGTAACATAAGAAATCGAATTTAGAAAATTAGGTTTTTCCTTAAATTCGAAAAATAAAGTTGGTTTGTAGGATTTTGGATGCAACAATTGGATGAACTATGCTCTTACTAAGTAAGGGTGTGGGAAAATTTGGATGAAAAAGTATTTTGATTTTCAAAATATTGCATTCATGTAGAACTGCCAGTATATTTAGGATGTGAGCATCATATTTTAAAATGATTGTTGAAAAAAAAAAATTTGCATACACGTAAAAGGTACCACTTAGGCATACATGCATTAATATGTTGTATTTCACTTTGCACAAGTGCACAATGGTTGCAAAAATTGGATGCACACATGATGGATGGATATTATGCGTGGGGTTAATCGATTTTACTCTTATCAAATTTGGGGGGCGAAATTTCCTAAGGGTAGGAGAATGTAACACCCCGCATTTTTAACTTAAGATAATAAAATAAGAATAACTTAATTAAATTTTCAGAATTAAGTAAAACGGAATGTGCCATTGCATCCGTCTCGAATTCTGGTCAAAATAGACACCTGATTTGCGTAAATCGGACACCGTATGAAGAAGTTATTAAGGTTTGAAGTTTGTATACGTGCAAGAGAATTATATATATAATAGGTTCAGAAATCCAAAAATAGGTCCAGAAATTCGAAATTCGGTTCAGAATTCAAAATTTCGGAAGGCTGCAGATTTCCCGCCCAGGGGGTCTGCCTCCTAAAGGGGGTGTCGACCCCTGGGTCGATCCCCTTAGGGGTGGGTCGACCCCCTCAAGGGCGGTCGGCCCCTATGCAGCAAATTTAGGCAGATTCGTTTTTCTGCACGTGGATGGATTTTTGACTGGATTTGTTGATTCTAGGCTATAAATAGGACCCTCGACCCATTTTTCTATTCATCTAATTCAATAGCGATGACGAAGTGCTGCTCCAACGTAATTTGATATAGCCTTTTTCTTCTTTAACAATCAAGTTTAGAATGATTTAAAGATCTGCAAGCCTTCTTCTGTCACAGTGAATCTACATTAATTTTAGATCTCTTATCGAAGTAAGGTAATTCCTAGATCTGGTCTATTTTTTAATTCCCTTCTCTTTTCTGCCCTTTTTCTTTTAGCAAAAATTATAAATCCATGGTTGTTAGGTTCTGAATCCACTTAGAGGAAAAACCATGGAAAGATAGATCTGGACCAGATCCAGGATTTGGAAAGCTAACGAGGTGAGTGGATTAAAGCCATATTATTTTAGATGATGGTATATTACCGTTTAGCTTTTCCCATTATGACAAACTGAAATTTGACATGTTGGGACGCTTAAACATATGTCAATAATGATTAAAATGGTGAATATGACATGTGGGAATGATTAACATGATATGACATCAAAATGTTAGAAAGGAAAAGTCCATATGTTGAATCAGTTAAAGTGTTGAAATGTTTATGTGTTGAAAGACAAACTTGTTAGAATGCGGGTAATAACTACTGTTGTTATAATTCCATGACTTACTTATGGCATATTATTGCGTAAATGACATGTTAACTTATTAGATCTAAACAATTACCCAATTAAATGTTTACATGTCAAGATAAGACTAAACACATGTTAAAAAGCATATGCTACGTAATATAGGCATAATTTGACTACATGTAAATTAGATTACAGAAACCATATGGGAACGGTAATATGCCTAAATTTTATAGCAAACAAAATTAATTATTAAAGAATAGACATGGCTAGATTCACAGTAATTAGAAACTATAACCGAGCTTAGACACGAGGTTAGATTACACTTGTGGTAGAAGTATGCCCAGACCTGCTCGGCATATCCAGCAATCACAAGTCGAGAATCTAATGTAAGGGGTCTAAGTGCATAAGGACGAGACATGCCAAGACACGAGGTTAAGTCCGACTTGTGGAAGAAGTCTGCCCGGACCCACCTGGCATATCCAACATTCACAGGTTGTAGGATTAATGTGAGGGGTCTGGTACATGTATATATACATATAAATATATATATATATATGTGTGAATATTAGGAATGATAAACAATATTAATTGTAATTAATGGTAATAAACGGAATTGAATGAAAAGATGATAACAACAGAAAAAGGAAATGGGGAATGATAACAACTATTATAGATAAATTACATTTATAAGGATGTTGTATAATAGGTAGACTTGTCCTAGGGACAAGTGGACATTATAACTTAGGTTACAATAAACTAGTAAGGATTTGAGATAACTGGTGGGAAGAGATAAGTGACACTTAATAGTAAAATTAAGTAATCAGTAAAACTAAAACCAGTTGTTTGCAATAAGTAGAGAAAGGGGGAAAATTTAAGAAAAATAAGGAGTTGTACTTAATTATAAATTAAGTAATCTATGAACTGGGAAGTCTGAAACCCGCTAGTAAGGATAACATGTTAAGGCTTGCCCTAGGTACAAGTGAAAATTATAACTTAGGTTGTAAGAAAACAATAAGAAAATTGGAATAACTTATGTTAAGAGATAAACTGTACTTAATTGTAAATTAAGTTATTTGTGAGAACAAGAGTATGAAACCTACGTATGAGGACAACATAACTTATGGGAAGAGATTATTATTGGACCTTAGATAAGAAAACTAAGTTGATAAGTAAACAACGATAAGTTGTAGTAACGATGTAAAATGGAATTATGATTAAATGAGAAAGAATGGGGAAAACTTATGAAATAAGTTATATTTAATCATAAATAATTACTGACATGTTAACAGAAAACGTGTGAATTGGGATATACTTAATTACATATTAAGTAGAACATGTTATTGTAACATTGAAATCAAAAAAGAATATAAAAGGATTGTGGACTACAGACCTTGGACCACAATTCAGAGAATAACATGTTGTGGGATGAGCTATATGACTGAAATTAATAAGCAAGAGAAACTTGGTAAGTTGAATAAGAATTCAATGTGAATGGGAATAACCAAGTTAAATGGAAACCTGGTGAGATAAAGCATGTGCGTAAAAAAATGTTTAGACATAGGGTCTAATAACCTACTACAGTTAGGTGCTTGGACCAGTCCGTACGTTTGAAGATGAACAACACAATGGGGTAGATCATCATGGTGTTATAAGGCACGAGAGGAGAGCATGTTTATTTGATTATTCGGTTGGTTCTGAAGGACTAGAAGGGGAAGCACGCGGCTTCCTGAGATACGTAAGGTGCTCCTAGTAGCCCTCTGTGTGGTGACAGATGTTTAGGCTGTGCTTGCAGAGGTTGGGTCTACGCGTAACTAGTAGATGGGTGGGCCTTGACTGCATAAGTAGCTATGCAGTCAGAATGCTGTGACGCAGTGACACCAGGGTGAGTCTGCGGTTGCCTCAACGGGGAGGTGAAGGGTCACGACCAACAAGGATAGTAGATCGTGGAATACCCGTCATCAGCAGCCAGTGGGATGCGAAAAAGACTAGATCTAAAACCAATAGACCATTCACTATCAGGGTACGGTGGTTGAGGGAAGACGCCAAATGGATGTTTAGATTATTTTCTTTAGAGGCAGTCGTTTAGCTCTTGTAGTCTTTACTAGTTGAGGGAGACGCCGAGGTGGGGCCATAGCCACCGTGAAAACAGACCCTAGGAATATCTGTATATAAAGGCTCTTAAAGACGGACCTGTACAGATATGGAAAAGCTCCTACGTGGAGAGCCTAGATACATGCATGTCGGCCCTGGGTGGTGTATCGTAGACTTGAGGGCATTACTCTAGTATGATCAAATTAGGTGGTCGTCTGTATGCTTACGTAGCATTGTAATGATAGGTATATGCGGAACGTAACATTGTTATATAAAGATCCTTATGTCACTACGGCGTCGGATGGGGGACTGCGTATATTTCGATGATGTTACGGTGGAGACCGTGCGAGTGGGGTACCATAGGGTGTACCTTAATATTGAGGGTAGCTACATATATACTATATTAGGTTAATCCACGGGGAAGTAAATGGGTACGACGTGTGTGTAAGCTTTGAGTGCTATTAACCCAAGTAACATAATAAATAAGAAAATGATACTGAACGGTATATGTAGGATTATCCAAAGTGTATAGTTTAAATCCAGTCACCAGAACTTGTGTTCTGACCCTTTCCTCATAACATACTCGCATGTTAGGTTTGTGGCAGAGACATGATAGCCTTGGATACTGGTTATGCATTATTATTAATACGGTAAGGCTATATTTTGAGTATAATATATATTATCCATTCCGCTATAAGATATTTTCTGAGATCGGGCATATTTTATGTCTCTATTTTTCTGCAGAATACCAGAGCAAACCAATCCGAGTTTCGATAGGTTGGAATTTCTGGAAAAAAATTGGTCTGTTGAAATTGGAATTGTTACAGCAACCATTGTTGTCGAGTCATATATAGATTTGATGTCTTGTGTTGATGAGATTAGTATCTTGCATGCTAGGACAGACATGGATGTTGTTTATCTTGATTGGTATTATTTTGTTGTGCATGTTTGATGGTTGATGCATGACATGACCATGCAGGATAGTTGTTTTGTTTTGTTGTAGCCCATTCATTTCCATACATCAACTGAAACATATTTGTTTTTCTTTGTTGGTTTCTACTATCTTGTCTAACCCTCTTTGTTGAGTACATGTTAGGTACATGAAGCGTGAGCTGATTTTTGTTTGGGTGCACACTGTTAGAACCTCCACTTTGGATTAAATTTTGATTACGACAGCTATGTATGGACGATATTATTCACTAACATCTTTTACCGGTAAATGAGATGAATGCAGTCTAAATACATGAAAATTCAACAAGAAGATACATTGGTATATTTATAATGAAATCGAGTCTGTATTTAGTATGATATTATTGTTAAAATCTCTCATAAAGTATATATATACATTATTTTTAAAAGACTGAAACACATGTGCAAATAATGTGACATGGAAATTTAGCTAACTGACTTGGACATTTAGCCGGTTGAGTTGGAAATTCAGTCGGCTAATTACTAAGTATTCAAACATATGAGTTTGAATATTCAGCCGGGTGAATTATGTGACTTGTGCACATGTACACTACATTTCGATTACTTACCTTTTTTAGAAATCTAAATTAAAATTTTAATCGGCTGAATTGAAGGGTTGAGACTTTTTAAAGAGTCACAACTCTTTAATCCAAGAGCTATATCTTTTGATTAAACCTTTTCATGAATAATTGCAACCTTCTATTTGCTATAAATATACTACAGAATCATTTGTTTCAATCATCGAACTTTCCAGATTTCTGTATTCTTTGATTCTGAACAATTTTCATATCATATTCACTTATGCTCTCAAATTCTCAATATTATGCGATTAGAAATCCCTTTCCTTCTTTATTCTTCACTTACCTTCAAATATATATACAAAAAGGAGAAGATTATTGGAAGAGTGTACTCAATTGTGACTTATCCGTGTTATCAAGAACACATATACAGTTAAAAAATTTCTTTTGTATTTTTTGAAGTCCTATTCTACTGTTAAGGCAAGAAGTCCTCTTTGATTACTGAGAAAAAAAATCCTATTTTACGACTCAAGTCCCTGTTCTGCTGCTAAGGTATTGTAATACAAGTTCTCCGGGTTAAGTGAGGGTGTTGATTAGCTAAATTTTAGAAGGAATCTAGGACTAGACGTAGTACAGTGCTCCGAACTAGTATAAAAATTCCTTGTGTTATTTACTTTATTTATATTTATTATCTATGATATAATCTCCAAGTATTTATCTCACTAAATATTTAGTTCTATATATCAAGAATAATATATTACTGTATCAAATTTTTTACATATACACATATTTCCATATTACTCGTTCCTATTTGTTTTTACACACACCTGCTTTTGTTTGCATCTAAATGCTAAGATTGATTTAAAAAGAGCTTTGTAGTAGATGTAGTGTTGTGATTTTTCCATTTCGTGCATTTTGATGATTTTATGTCCCATGTATGGGTAGCCACTTTTGGGCTTTGTTTTCTTTTGATGGGTTGGGCCTTGCATAGCATGTTTGGATTTTTCTGGATTAAGCCATACATGGGAGGTGCTGCTAAAATTTTCCGTGAATTTTGCCACATTTGGAAAGAAATTCAATATGCGATGCTAAGTTGAATTGTCTTCTAAATTAGTGAGTTGTCACTTTGTTCTTGTTACTTGTTAGGTTATGAATAAATGTATACCTTAGGAGTCGACTTGATCATGATGTTTCTGGATTTTTGGGTTATGGTTTTACTTAGGGAGGGGAATTTTAGCTTTATTCCAAATTTCGGGTCTAACTCTTTGATGAGATCACTTTCTTTAATGCTTGTTGAGAGTGATAAGGAACGATTTGGTTTGTATCGTTGCATACTCAAGAGGGTTGGGTTGTATTGTATAGTCCTTGAGGATTTTTGGGACGAAAACTTATAAGGATGGAAGAATAATGTAACGACCGTATTTTAATAATTGGATATTTCATTGTTTTATCTAAATATTGATCATTAATTAATCGAATGATGGTTCCGAATGGTTATTTTTCACAAATGATTGAACCTAAACTCAAGCCTAGTTTCGTTATGATCGTATGGTCCGATACATGAATAAAAATTATAAGAATCGCTATATTTCGAGTTTAGACAAGTTGGCAGTCATACTAATCTCAGAATACGCGTAAAATTATCATTCTAGACAACAACTTCGAATTTTGATGAAACTTGTACCACTGGAACCGTATCGTTGCAGTGATGCACACTGTCAAGTTTCGTGGTGAACTGACTGGTCATTTGGCCATGCGTAAATAAAACGTGTAATCATTTCAAGTTGAACTGAAATGAGTTTTTTTAAGTAATAATAACAAAAATAACCCTACCATAAGCTACAGTGTTTACCGTTGGAGTTTGTGCCCTAGAGGCATTCCATTTGATGTGATTAATAATGTTGTTGATGTCATATTTTTATTTTGAATAAAAAGATTCTAGTATATTATTTTTACTGCATAATATAAATATTAACATAATAAAAATCCTTAGAATAATAATACAAAATTATATAGTTTCAAGTAAGTGGATTAAACATGAGATTATATAATAAAATAAGTATTGTAATTCTCAGATGTCCCTAGTTAAGTTTTATTGTACATTGGACGACCATGGAACATTGAGACTAGTATGTTGATTGACTGATGATCATATCTCATTGATCTTTAACATATGTGATATTAATGTCAATACATAAATACATATTAGAGATTAGTGAATTGGGAAGACCCAAACATGAGAAAATTTCATGGAGCATGATGAATCATGTAATAAGTAATTCCCACCGTGATAATGATGTAATGGGCCTCAGACCTAAAATCATTATATTTTTATTCGAGGATCTTGTGCTTTGATATTATCAGAAGTTACTTTTAACAGGGTACCTGATAAAGATGATTATTAGGTACATCTTGAATCGATTAAATAATATGAATGATCTAGATGGAATTTAACCCTACAATATAAGTAGTGATATCCATGGGCCTCTTGATTGAGTGAGACTATGAAATGTATTGTCATGCTAAAATATTGATTTGTTCTATATAGTCTACTTATATATAAAGATAAAAGGACTAAATTATGAATAGGACGATATGTTCCATGCCTCAAGTTAAATTGTAGGGTCCCAGGAAAATTCGACACTCGAATCTAGACACAAATACATCCCATGTCAAAACTCAAGTATCGAAATCCCATAAAGCTGAAAGAAAGAAATAAAAAGGTGAGATAAGAAAGAAGGAAAGTTAGAATAGAAGAATAAGAAGAAGAACCAACACAGAATCAGAGTCTCGTATCACAGTGAAACAAAATATAATATAGAAATAAAACTTTATTGAGAGCTTTGAAATATACTTATAGTCACCATAGTACATTAGTACATCTGGACAGTTATAATAATTTGTCCCCATGTACAACACACAATGGAATAAATACTAGATATCATATGTCTGAACACCTCCAGCTCGTCTCTTCATAGCATCCAATAACCTGAACCTGTAAAACTCGGTCAGACCCGAGCATTGTAAATGCCAGGATCAGTCTGGTGAGCCAGCGTGAGAAAATTCACTAATTTATCGATATCATCCAACTTGATTTTAAAGTCAGAATCCTTTCGAAAGAAAAGCATAATCGCAAGACCAAATCCACACATAAACATGGACAATTTTTACCTTACGATAACCCAAAACATTTTTAAAATTAGTACTTCTATGATATTATAATAGTGTCTAAATCAAGTAAGTAGCAATATAGCAGAACGCTTGCATCTCACGCTCTACATATATAGTGTACAATCAAAAACCACGGGCTCTTATTGGGGAATGAATTTCCAACTATGGCAAGGTATGGGACCACCTTTTGACAATGTACCTCCGGAGTTGAATACATTGGGGTTCAACAAGAACATATTGTAACCTGGCTAAACATGACCGACCACTCACTTCACTTTAGTATTCCGAATGTATCATCAACACGATTGGGGGACAACCAGCCGCCAAAAGCATAAAAAATAAAAGGGACCACCGAAGACACTTGATTTCTCTAGATCAGGTAATGATATACCCTAATGGGTGCGACCTACCCGATTTTATATCATTTCACGGTTGATGAGGCTTGAGGTTTTAATTATCTTTAAGAACATCTGACCACCCTTTACTTTGAATGTCACATCGATAGATCCGCCAGATATCACTAATTGACATCCAAAAAAAATACTCTAGTTGTTAAGCTAAGTGAAGTTCCCTTCTCCGTCACCAACTATGGTACGTTTGAAGAAATCAACGTACATGTTCCTTTTGGAAATACTCTATCAGGCATCTGTCCATACAAGTTGTCTTAGGAATGGGCAAACTGAAGGCTCCCTCCTACCACATCCTAGGAATCCACCTATAGATCAGTAGCGAATGGTCCTTGGAATTCCGTAGATTTCACTCACAACAGACCCACTATCAAATATATATCTTTAGGGATCAACTAGAGAAATTCAATAATAGTTTCCCTTGCTCATGAAGATTTACGATCTTCAATTGCTTCATCCTTATTGGCATTAAATATCTTTTTCGCTTACGTATTCGTTGATCCGAACAGTTTTCAAATTTAAATTTGATCCCGATCTTTGCGTACCAACAATGCGTTAGGCATGATTTTGATAGTCGTTTATTTAACTATCAAAATAAACAAACATAAAAATAAAATGGATTCACAGTATTATTTGGCTTTTTTAATTCTCCATTCGTTAATCAAAACCTTTAAATCTTTAAATATTTGGAAACATGACTTTTTTACTTCAGATTTAAATCTCAAACGCACTTATTAAATTTTAAAACCATATCTATGTTTTTAAAACATCTTTTCCCACTTTATATACGAGCCTTGATATAATCCTTTATTAAAACTTCTAATAAGTTTATTCCAAACATGTTTTAGTTATATCTCGATGAAACTTCATCTCTTTCTCTAAATACACGAATTTTGATCAAGTCTTTAAAACTCAACTCACCAGACCATTTTATTCAAATTTAGGTTCCTGTTTCGATTTCCGTTTCATACCTTCATCAGTCCCTAACTATAAATCGGTAAGAAAATAATTCCATAAATATCAACCCTGAAGGTTGAAACCAACATCAGATCAATACTCAAAAAATCATTTAACTCAGCTGATCTCCAGTTAGATTATAACTCTTAAATTTCATTTCTTGGGTTTTTATCCCATTCATATACCAATTCTAATAACTTGTTCCAATAATATATTCAATAAAATTTGAGTTTTATAACATCATGGATTTTATGAAATCCAGTTAAATATAGTTCCAATAAGAATTCAATTTAAAACTTCAGTTGTATTACTATTTTTTTAAAACATCATTTAACTAAAAATAGGGCCTTATGGTTTCATAAACCTCCATTAATACATTTTGAATCCCAAGATACCACTTTGGTTATTAGCAAATAACAAATAATCAAATTTCAACTTTTAATAAAACAAAAATGGTTCTTCACCGTTAACTATTTACAATAAACTAATGATATAGTTAATAATCAATCTCAGTTAACACAGTTGACTTAGTCAACTCTAAACATGATAAATTCGTTAATCAATTCCCATTCGACTTTAAATAATTAATAATATAATTATTTTAAATAATACATTTTTAATTTTATTATTATTAAATAATTAATAATCAATTCAGTATAATCTCATTTCTAATTATTTCTTAAAAACAACTAATTTCGATTATTAATTGTTACGTTAATTTGTGTTCACTTACTTATCAATCTTAAATAATTAGCCTTCTAAAATCATTTAATAATTACTTATGGACTTAATTGATAAATAAAAATATTTATTTCCTTTTTATAAACTTCCATTCAAAATAATATCTTTCAAATTTTATCTTCTATTATAAAATAAATTTTATAACTTCCTTTCTATCAATTTACCTGACGGTAAATCAACTTTATAAAAACAATGTATATGTAGGCCATCTGCTATTCATTTCTCAACCAATACTATCCACTGGTTAAACAATAAACAAATGTTGAATTTGGATTCAACAATCAATAACCAATTCAATCATCCAATTGTATTCGTTAAACGGTTTATACGATGATCATATGAAAATAAACAATAAAATTGAGGAATCCAGTTGGGTTCCTCTAACCTGTTTTTCGTGCATTCAAATAGGTTACCTCAAATAAAATAATTCATTCGATACGATAATTTATAATAAACACGAATAATCAATTCAACTGATAATGGTCAACTAATAATAACGATTCAAGCATTCAATTTTAATTAATACGTTTATATTATTATAAATGTAACAAACAAGGTATGGAAATAATTATTAAAAATAATGACTGGGTTTGATTAAATTAAATGAACATTTAATTTAATCAGTTGTATAAAAATATTCAGTATATATTCAAACTAATAGCAAACAATCCAATAATTAGCAATCATAGCACACAAATATTAAACTTGACTTATAATAATTATATATGGAACAACTGAGTGAGTTAAACGCACATTGATTTAATTCATCGATTAAACGCTTATTTTTAATTATATTAAGCTAGTGTTTAAATGAATTAAAAATTATGGTTGCTTGCAATCTTGACCAGACCAGCTCCATCCCGTAGCCTCCATCTCAAGAGACCAACCGTTCGAAAATCTGATAACATATGGTTGATATATTAAGTTAACAAGTTTTGATGACCATTTAAATAATTTAATACAATTTTTTTTATAAATGAGCTTACCCATCGTCTGTCGGCCTACATCACCCAAACTCTACCCACTAGCTACATTTTTTCCCATCTCCATTTCGAAATAAAGCCACCTGCCACCGTGTATTTCTCCCCCAGTATACCCAAGCTCCATTCTTCATTTTCTTTTCTGTTGTTTGCTGTCGCACTACTCCTTTTGTTTTCGTTTTGCTTCTTTTCTTCCCTTTTTTTACATAAGCAAACGGCCCAAGCTTGTCGGCCTAAATTCTCCACTATTTACTTAGAACAGCCCACTACCATTTTTGAACTCGTGAACCCGCCTTTTACATGCTCCTTCTTCCCCAAATCCAGATACTCCACCTCCTGTACGTATTTTTGCATGCAACTCCATTGACACCACCCAAAGGACCATGAACCTTCAAACTAAATACACTGTTAGACTCCATTTCCTTCGCTCGACTTGCCGGCGCCTCCACCATCCCCTCTGATGCATCCTAGCTCCAACCGCCATGAGCTTCTTCAACCCAAGTCCGAACTTTTTGACATCCAAAACCCATAAAAATCTCGCCATAGGTGCACCTCTCTATGGTGATCTCCATTCCATTAACAAAATCACACACAAACTTCTATATCTCGATAAAAAGGACAACCCTAGTTCTGGACTTCGACGTGAATCATTGTTGATCGAAAATCTGAGATGATGCGCTTGTAGCGTTCTATTTCGGAAGCTCAACACACTCGGTTTTGAGATTTTTAGTGGTTTATTGCTGTTTGAATTAATTTTTAAAGGCCTCCTACCATTATTTAGTTATAGAACATATTCTGTTTTACTGAAGAAGATATGAAGAGGATGCATTATGTACAAATGAAGCATAGATGGATCAAATTAACACGTTTCTCTCTAGTACATGATAGGCATGTGCATATGCACATTCTTATGTCTGCACATTTGATTTTGGCATGTGCATGGATATGCAAAAGGTTTTAGGAGGCCTACACATTTAATTCCTTAAGTTTATAGATGATTTGATTCTTCCATGTGCAAGCTGAAGAGGAGACGGTAGCTTTCAGCGTTATAGTAGGTATTCAGAAGATTAGGCTAGGTTTTTTCTCCATTAAAATATGGGTAATATTTGGCCTGCATCTCACGTTTTAGGTGTTTTACCCTTTTAAAGGTATATGCATGTGCTTATTCTAGGATTTGACAAGTTATATTTAAAATTTTAGCTTCGGGTAAAAGTAATTTATTTATTACTGGTAGTTTTAATTCTAACCGCTACTTAATGTCACAAGTTAGATATATGCATTGTCACAAATCAACTCCAAACGCAACAAAAACAAACACACTTCTACGTCTTGCCGTTCCGGATCCAATAAAATTAATTTCGTTGAATTCCAACTCTATTTGCACCACGATTTTATTTAATTTCAATATATTCATCGGTTCATTTATCATTTTCATCCGCTCACAAAACAACTCTGATTGGCTCCAAATCGGAAATCTAGCAATAACCAACTATAAGTATTCCAAAAAAAATTTGTTTCATCGAAAACAAAGGTCGTTTGAAAAATAGCTATTTACACGGCTTATACCATATCGATAAAATATAAATAAATTACAAAACAATTAAATAATATTAAATTATTACCGTTGTACATATCCAAATAAAATAATATATCGTTTCAAATATAAACAAATGGAATTATAACTCAACAGTAAATTTTTGAGTTAAACGATATTCGAATTATATAGAAATCCTTTTAAATTTATTAAATAGATGTTATCATTTATAAACAATTTCCATAGCGACTATCTGAAAATTTATTTTGGACATATCATTCAATTTATAAGATGAAATCTCATTTTTTTTCTCTTTCATTAGAAAATTATAATCAAATAGATTCAAACATTTCTTGTTTCACAGAATTCCGGCTTAAAATGAATTCTGTATATTCAACTGAAGTTCGAAACTCAATATTACGGACTACCACAACGTTAAGAGTTCGTTTATAAGTAAATATAAATAAACGTTCAATCATCGTTTAATAAAGAAATTCAATATTAAAAATCCATTTATATTCCAAATATAATATTTAAAACAAATTTAAATATTCTAATCAAATGACAGAAAAATCCGAGTCGTTACATTAAACTGGGATATAATGGTTAAAAGGATTAAATTATGTTGAAACATTGGTCATAGAAAAGTTTTTATCGAATCGCTGATTTTATTATAACATTGGTAACAATGATGTATTACTAGATACCGCTTACTATTTATAAGTTAAAATATGATTTAAAATTATTGCCAATGTTGTAGTAACCTATTGGGTTACACAACTAGAACGTCAAAAGGGATAACCTATAATGTCCCGTATTTTAGCGATATAATAATTAATTTATTTAATTATTTAAATAGTGATATAGAGAATTTAATGGTTTTTTAATTCAATAATAGTGAATATTTAATTAATATAAATAATAGAATAATATATTTACTTCTGAAATAGTCAGAAATAGTGAATTGACGATATGGTGTGAACTGAACAATTTAAAATATATATAATTCAATTTGGAATTGAATTTGAATAACGAATATATTATTTAAACGAAATTTGAACATATAATTATATTATAATTAAAAATTGAGCTTGAAACGGCATGGTAGTTCGCTATTTAGCGATTTAAACTTCAATTGAATATACAGAACCCGTTTTATATCTGATTTCCGTGAAACAAGAAAACGTACGGAGCTGGTGAAGTATATTTTTCTAATGAAAGAGAAAAATCAGGATTTCATTACGTAGATTTTGATTTATGTCCAAATCAAATTTTAGGAAAGTCGCTATGGAATTCCTTTAAAATTTATATATATATTTATATTATAAAAGAATTTTATATATAAATCGAATATCGATAACTGGGAATTTTGAAAATATCAAGTTATAAATCCCATTGGAGCTGTATGATATTCTATTGTGAATATATACGATAATATTTAATTTTAAATATTTTATTTAATTGTTTTTAAATATATTTATATATTAAAATGGGTTATTATGAGCTTTAAAATAGCCAGCTTTGCAAACGACCTCCGTTTTTGACGAAACTAATTTTGTTGGATCTATAATATTAAATTATTGTTAGATTCCAAGTTTCGTGATTTTTGGGGTCACTGTGTGGCCGTACGGATTTTTAATGTGAAAAACAGTCAGTATTTTGACGGTTAAAAATACGCTGTGCGAGCAAACGGAGTCGAAATTCGACGAAACCAATTTCGTTAGGTCCGTAATGTCAAACTCTAGCTGCATGTCCAATTCCATGATTTTTGAATATTGTATGTGACCATGTGAATTTTTAGAAGACATATACAAACAACGACTGCTTAAAATTGAATAAACTAGTCAATAAAAATATATTATACTATCCTATAAATACTCATACTATTCCTAACCCTAATTTAGATATCCTCTTAGTGAATACGAAATGCGCCGCCACCAGAGAAAACCAAAACGTAAAAACATCATCTTCAAAAATTTCTATAAATTCAAATCAAATTCTATAAATCCTCAAATATATACATATATATATATATGTGTGTGTGTGTGTGTGTGGGTGTGTGTGTGTGCATGTGAGTTCTGTGTATGATTCTCTTCATCCTCGTACCCCTTTTGCTATGTGTGATTTACAGTTCGTCGATATCTGCTTTTTCAACGCGAGCTAGGGTTCCAAAAATCCTGGGATGGAAGCCTCGATGGTGATTTCAGGTATCATTTTTGAGTTCTGAGGATCGAAGTGAGTGTATTGGAAAGGATTTGTGGTGGTTAGTGATTTTTGATGTCAATGTCTGTAGCGCAGAACCCGTCGGTGCGACGGAGAGGGTGAACTCGAGTTGAGGTTGGTTGGCATCGGGGGATGGAGAAACTGATAAGGAGCATCATGGTATATTTGGTTTGTTGAACGGTGGTCTGTCGATAGAGTAAAGGGGATGGAAGCAATTCGAAAATGGTAGTTTTTGGTTCGTGGAGAAATTCGTGATTAGGGAAGAAGCTTGGGATTTGCGGTCGGGTATTTAATTTGGGGTATGGTCCATGAAATGAAAATGTAAGGCCCAAGGTTTATATAGGTTTTATTTAAATTAAATTAAATTAGTGTGTACTAACTTTGAATTATCGTATCTGACACATACGATAATAGAATTTCGAACGGTCGGATCCGTTAGGACTGTAGGGACGAGCACTTCGCAATGAAACTGATTGGGAGTGATTTGGAGCTCGTACCAATTTATGGCGAAATAAAACGCCTGACTAAATCTATTGAACATTTATCGCTATCTAACGATTTCCGACCAATGTGTGTAAATCTCACTAACTCTACTCAATTTATATTTTTTTATAAAATATTTTTAGAATTTATAAATGATGGTTGTTTACTGTGTGTTGGCTGTTTGGTTGAATTGCTAGTAAATTGGTTGAAAATATAGATAACGATATTTATAAATCGTTAATCGAATATTGATTCTGTTTATCAGAATATTTCATATTCGTGTTATTCATGTGATTAACATCTGTGGTTGCAGGGAAACAGTCGGAGGGATCCAATTGGGTTCCTCAACATTTATTTTACTGTTTTTCATATATTGTGATATATTATGTGATTTATCATCTGTTGTTGATTATGTGTGTTTGATCATTGTTATTTGGTACTTTTAAATACCAAAGGAAATGCTGGAGTGTGAAAAGGGGAAATTTCAAACTATAATTTGAAATAAAATATTTATATAAAATCAAAGGATTTTATATAAAAAGGAAATTTTCAAAGTGTATATTGAAATAAAAATATTCATATAAAATCAAAGTATTTTATAAAAAAGAAATGTATGAATGGAATATGGGATTTTGAAATTTTATAAAAAAATCAAATGGACTTATTAAAAGGAGATATTTGAAAATTAAATAAAAGACTTCTGTATGAAGTTAACAACAGTTATATAGAAGTCTGAAAGATAGATTTGGTTAAAATACTAAATGAAAGTAATAAGGAGAAAATAAAGAACTATATGGAGTAAATATAATATTTAGGAAAATAAATAGAATTGAAAGGAAATATTTCGAAAATCAAGTTTAATTAATAAGGAAATTATTTGGGGAAATAAATAGAATTATAAAGGAGAATTGGCAAGATACAAAAGAACAACGAGAAGATGGTTTCTAAGTAGATTTTGAATAGAAGTACGTTTTAACAGATAGATTGAGAAGATTTATTCATAAATAATATTTTATAAATTAAGTAAAACATTTACCATTTGGTAAATGGAATACATAAGAACGAACTTATATAGATAAGTAGAAATCGGATTTTAACACCGATATTATTAATAGAATGTGAACTTAGCATTTATAAAGGGAATTAAATGAGATTTAAGTGCTATAAATAAAAAGGAGATTTTGTAGGTATAATTCTAAATAGAAGTATAAATAGAAGTTGGAATTTGGATATTGTTTGGAAATACAAAATCAAACCAAATGGATTATACAAAAGAAATATTTTTCACATTTGGTATGATTAATGGATTTAAGTAAAGATTTTGCATATAAACATAGTTATAAAGGAAAGTGGATTTTTGAAATAGAAATTAACCAGAAATGGAATTTTACATGGTTAGAAATAAATAAGTTGTTGAATAATGAAAACGAGTGTTGTGATTTATAAACAATGTTTATAAATGAACTATAACATAATTGTCAGTGGATAATTGAGATTGCAAATTCAATAGTGAATTTGGAAGAATGGGAAATTTGGTGTTGTTTTTAAAAGGAACGATGAAATTCATTTCGTTATTCGAAATGTAAAAAGGATTAAATAAAATCCGTAAAGATTTGTAATTAGTATTCAACTAAGCCAGATGTTTTAAATTATTTGAAATAAATTAGGATTGATCAAGATAACTGGTAATCGGTTGAAAACCGATATCTGATAATCGAATATAAGTTATTCGAAGAGGATAAATCGAATATAAGTTATTCGAAAGAGAATTAACTGAATATAAGTTATTCGGAAGAAGATTTATCGAATATAAGTTATTCGAGAGAGATTATCGAATATAGGTTATTCGAAGAAGAGAGCTAATCGAATATAAGCTATCCGAAAAGAAGAGTTATCGAATATAGTTTATTCGAAAGAGAGATTATCGAATATAGTTATTCGAAGGGAGATAATCGAATATAGTTATTCGAAAAGGGAATTATCGAATAGAGATTATTCGAGAGAGAATTGTGAGTTTAAATTCGATTATATCGAATTAGGGAAAGTACCAATTACTTTCCGTTTTAAAACCAAGATTTATTTATTCATTAATAAATTATTATTTGTTTATTTATCCAAATTAATAAAGAAAAGTTATATTTAAGTTATTTTATTTCGGAAGTATGGGATTATAACACCATCGTTATAATCAAATGATTTTGGTAAAGGAAGTAGATTCGTAAATAGAATCCGAGTTACGTAAGGAAATTGGTTAAAAATTTAAAAGGGTGAACTTTGTCTATTTCGAGGTTAGAAATGTTGTTCAGTTAAGGTCTGAGAGGTAATTATACCCCAACTTGATTGACTTCGTTTTTAACTAAGGGATGGATAAGGTTCGATAGTGAAGGTTAGCTAAGTGAATTTAGTTAATGAGTGTAATGAATTGGTTTAGTGATGTTTTATTTAAACATCTGTTTAAATCAAATGAAGGAGTTTTGGAAATGGTTTCCAAATAAGAATCAGAAATGTTTTCTAATATAGAAAATAAGGAATGGAGCAAATATGGAAATGTTTTCCAATGATTAATAAAGTATATTTTCTAAATTTAGAAAATAAAAATTTACAAATATATAGGAATGGGAAATGAATAAATTAATGATAAATTAAATTAAAGGAAATAAATGTTGAATGTTGATTGATCGATCAAAATTCTATCTGGAAATAAGATCTTTGGTTGTACACCTATTTTTCTTTGATAGTTAAATCACCGACTATCGAAGTTTTTGACCATTTTTCTGTAATAACCCGTAAAATCTGAACCAATTTAAAATTTTTAAATTGGCTATTTTGGTGGATTTTAAATATTTAAAATGAATATTTTAAATAATAACGACGAAAAGTGAGTTTGAATCGATGTTTGAAAATGAATATAATTATTTCTAATTATAAACAAGGCCTGAAATGGAGCGGTAGTTTCAAATTTTCAATTCAAACTTTGACTAGCTATACCGAGTGCAAAACAAAACGGATTTTAGTGAAACCAAAAATATTTAAATATGTTAGTGAATATCTTTCTAACAAATCTGAAAAATCGAAGTTTCGTAGTGGGAAGCAAAAGTTATGGCCAAATGAATTTTTAGAAAGGTCGCTATAGAGTTTATATAGCCCGTGAAAATGGCCATTTTGCAAACGACCTCAGAATTCGACGAAACCACTTTTGTTGGATCCGGGATGTCAAATTATTGCTAGGTTTCAAATTTCATAATTTTTGAAGCTAGTATGTGAGCGTGGCAAAGGAAAATGTGTTTGGTCGATTTCTATTAAATTGGATCGACCAGAAAAGGGCCATTTTTCAAACGGTCTCGGAATTCGACGAAACTAGTTTCGTTGGGACCGTATCGTCAAAACATAGCTAGATTTATTTTTGGGGAATTTTTAGAATCAGTATGTGGCCCCGGCAAATTGAAATGTACGTTCAAATCGAATATTGAATGTTTTATATTTTAATTTGAAGGAAAACTGAATGAAACAGTCGAATGGGAGTTCGAAACATATCCCATTGTGTTCGGAATGGGGGTAGTTGGCTAGGGATGACAGTCGTTGGGTTTGGATTGGTGTTAGTACGTGAAGAGGGGTATTTTTGGATTTTTAAAATATATAAATATAAAAAAAAATCAATGGTCAGCTGACTCTCTCTCTCCCCCGATTAAAAATCACGAACGGCGGCTACCCTTTCTCCCCTTTCCTCATGATTTCCAACCGATTCCTTCATCGTTGACCCTCACCGCAGTTGAACATTTCGAAGATCTCTTCCCCCTCTTCAAATCAAGACCAACCTCGTATTCTCTAGTCGCCCCATCATCGAGATCTACCAGCTCGAAGTTTGGAACTTCGAGGAGCCGCCACCGTCGACTGGCACAGTCGAACTGGGCCCCACCTACCTCTTCGGGTGCGCGCCTCCTTGCTCTCCAACGTGGCGAGGTCTGATCGTCACCTCGAGCAACGGATTGAACGAATTTGCCAACCCTAGTTTTGAACTGATTAGTGGAAGGTACAGCCAAATATAATTTCAACTGATTATAGCACTTTAAAGCGCTACGGTTTTTGATTTCACTGTAAAAATCATATCTTTTTCGTTTGTTGACGAAATTCAGTGAAACAAGAGACAGTGGACTCGTGTGGACGTCTTCTATATTCTAGAAGAGACCGGATATTTTTCTGAGCCTTCTGCTATTTTTGGTGGAGTGGAGCCCAATATGAGATTTTTGAATTATAAACGATATGGAAATGACGATGTATAAATTATATATTCGAAGTATGAGTTATATAAGCGTTGTACACCTCATGGATAAGCGTTGTATAAGTTGTATGTTCGATGTATAAGTTATACATGCGTTGTAAAATTTATATATGTGTTGAAATGGAAGTGAAATACATAGATATATGTGTGTGTGTATATATATATATATATATATATATATATATATATATATATATACGCCCCTCGTCCACAAACCATGGACGATATTTATTGGTTGTGATTGGTGTGAAAATTGGTAGATAGCGAATGGTTGATTAGAATTGTTTGTGGTTGAAATTGATTGATCATGGTTGAAAAATACCCGTTTGTGGTTGAGAATTATTTGGTTGAAACCACATTGGATTAGTTTGTGGAAAAGAAAAAAATATACATGCCGCCTGCATGCGAACTAGATGCATGAAATCCCCATTGTCAAAAGCTGCGAGGCTTTAAGGTAGAACGAGGAGCCGTACTTGGGAAAACCCCAGTTTTAACTACCCTGCCGTTATGCTGCCGAAATTTTCAATAATATTCATGTGTTAGATTTATTTTCATGTGTTGGAACTATATTCGTGTGTTGAATAGAAATTCATGTGTTGAACGACATTCATGTTTTGAAATAAATTGTTTTATGGTAAAAATCATATTTTTATCATCTATATGAACTATATAAAATAGTCGTGTTTTGAAATAAATTGTTTTATAATAAAAATCATATTTTTTATCATCTATATGAACTATATAAAATAGTCGTGTTTTGAAATAAATTGTTTTATAATAAAAATCGTATTTTTATCATCTACATGAACTATATAAAATAGTCGTGTTTTGAAATAAATTGTTTTATAATAAAAATCATATTTTTATCATTTATATGAACTATATAAAATAGTCGTGTTTTGAAATAAATTGTTTTATAATAAAAATCATATTTTTTATCATCTATATGAACTATATAAAATAGTCGTGTTTTGAAATCAATGGCTTTACAATAAAAATCACATTTTTATTATATACATGAATCGTTAAAAATAGTGAAGTGTTGAAATAAATGTCGGTTGGATAAAAATATCATTTTTATCAAATGTATGAAAAGAATAGGGTTTTGAAATCGAAGAATAGATTATATATTTATATATATAAATATAATTAAAATAAATCGAATAACGAGGCTGCAGTTCATGTTTTGAAACCGTGATTTCAAACGATTAGTGTGGGAGATCCGACCATCGGATTTTCTTGAAACCAAAACCGTTGGGTTCGCTTTGGAAATATCTTTCCAACGATACCCACTTTGTGAAAATCCAACGGTTGGATTGTCTGGAATGTTTAATTCAAATCTGAAGAAAAACAACGCCAGAATCGATTATATATATATATAATTAAATTAAATCGAATAACGACGCTGCGGTTCATATTTTGAAATCGAAATTTCAAACGAGTGTACCGGGAGATCCGACCGTCGGATTTTCCCAAAACTGGAACCGTTGGATTCGTTTTGAAAAGATCTTTCTGATGATATAAAATTTGTGAAGATCCAACGGTTAGATTTTCAGATATGTGTAAATCAAATCTGAAGAAAAATAGCGCCACGACGCGTTATGGCCTGAAGCGTCGTTTGAATGAAATGGCTATTTTTAAATTAAATAAAAATAGCGATAAATCATTATAAAATATTATAAATGATATGGAATGGAAATAAACCGAATTTACCCAGTTTATTGGATAATTGATGGTTGAATATGAAATTTATAAACTAACTGAAGGTTAGCCAAGTCGAATGGTTTCCTGGGTTTTGATCTGATGTTGGTTTCGGTCTTCGGGGTCAATACCTGGGAAATCGTTCTCTTACTAATTTACGGTTAGTGACTGATGAATTGGAATGAGGCGTATGTTGTGTTTGTGTAACACTTGTCTATTATATATGCGAGTTGCCCAGAAAGATCGGGTTTATCCCATTTTGAATAACTGAATCGACGATAAGAAATTCGATGATGAAGACGGTGGTTGAAGACCAGAGATCTTCACCTCGGTTGGATGGTAACTAATGTCTTGATTGGGAGGCATCTCGAAATATAGATAATAAGTGGTGATCATCCAGACGTACGTGGAGATCGATGGGTATGCGAGGTATATAGTGCCTCCGGTTTCGTTCAAACCCAGAACGAACTAGTAAATGGACTGTGTGTCTGACACTGGAATTCATTCTGTGTGATTGATAGCCATCAGTTGAATGGTGTGAATTGCCTATGTGGCATGCTAAGATGCAGTAATCAAGGCTTCTATTGAAAAGAAAAGTCTCGTGGTTGATGATCAAAGCACGACCTGTGTGACATAGCTTTGTGTATAACGTGAATTCGCGAGCCTCACACCCCGGTATGAACCAGAAACGGGAGAGGACCTCAGGGAGGGCATGCATTTCCTTCTAGCTAGAGGTAGTGTCAGTGCTTAAACTGGCTGACATTTATATTATTTTCACCTGTGTGGTTGTTGCTGTTGCGAGGCGCCTCGGATATATCAGTGACTATGTGAAGCCGATGGAGTCATTCATTGGCTCATTTACGCCCCAAAGGGTGGGAAAACGCAGTGTTCAGGCATTTTAATCCACATCGATGGACCGGCCCTGACGATCCAAGGGTCACTCGAGCTCTAATCCTGAGGCTCGGGCTAGAGAGTCTCGAAGTCGGTAAGGACTATCTTTTGCCCTGGTTCATGACGGAAATCCAATTTCCAAATACGTGACTGTGCGGTTTTGATTGTATACCTATATATGGCGACATGATATATGGTACCCATGCCGTCTATGATTGATACTTATGATTTGAAATTGTTTTTGAAACATATAAACACTAGTAATAATACCATGACTGACTCGTAGTTTGTTTCACTTGCAAACTCGGGTGCCCCTTTTTCTACACGGGCAGCCTTGTGTTCATGTTTTAGCTGGCTCTTTCTGGTTAGCTGGAGCTGAAGATGGATTCTATCATTTATCTCTTTTTATACAGTTCAGCTCCTATTGTACATATTATGTTTGTTTTCCGCTGTAGACATTTATGTATAGCTGAACTGTATTTGTACTAAGTATGATCCTGTATACTGTGTAACTCTGATGATGATCATTATCCAGTGTATTATTTGTGCATTATCTGGTGTATTTATTTGTTTCCGTTTTGCTATTATCTGTTCATGTGTTATATTCCAAAGATTACCCTTGCCACCGTCAGTACGGGGTTTGGGGTCGTCACATTTTCCATCGTCAATACGGAGAGACTGGGATCAGATTCATTATCTGCAAACCACTCTGTATAGACGTTAGCGTTGCGATCAATGGAGATAATGAAGACGGAGTTATGCAAAGGTCTACCCTGTTTATAGAATAGTGCCTTCGGTTTGTCCAGTCCCAGGACAAACGTGAATGGACGAATGTCTGATAAAGTATATCTAACCGATCGCATAAGTTGATCTCTTCAAACGTACTTATGTTTGGTGGCGGAGGAATTCGTTTCTCTTAGCTCTATACCTGTGGTATTTTTGGGGAAATTAATTTGTGATTTGGCGGGTATGATGATGTGGCATTCAAAGTAAATGGTGGTCAGGTGTTCCAACAGATACGTTATTACCTCAAGCTTCATTAACCGGGAAATGACAAAAATTGGGCAGGCAGCATGGCTAGGTGGGTCGCTCCCATTAGGGTGTATATCACTTATCCAGAGAAAACCCATTTCATTCTTTTATCTATTTTCGATGCTGTCCCTTTTCGGGAAACGGTGGGTAGCTCCCAACCGTTGGTGATATACATTTGATACACTCAAGCGAAATGAGTGGTCAGTCATGTGTGAGCCGGGTTGCAAGATGTTCTTGTTGAATCCAGTGTATTCGCCTCTAGAGATACACTATCGGCAGGTGGTCCCATAACTTGTCATAGTCCGGATCCAGTCACCAATAAGAGCCCACGATTTTGATTTGTATACTATATATGTGGAACGTGAGATGCAAGCGTTCTACTAGATTGTTATTTACTTGTGGTTAGACATTATTATAATATCAGAAAAATATTGATTTCAAAAACTATTTCGGGTTATCGTAAGGTAAAAACCGTTTCGTGTTTATGTGTGGATCAGTCTTACGATTACCTTTTCTTTTGAAAAGGATTTTGAAAAGTTAAACCAAATGATTTGAGTTCACTCACACCAGTCCCATGACTGACCCAGAGTTTATTTTGTTTTGTTTTCCCTAAACTCTTGGGTGCCCAAATTTGTACAGGAAGTCAAGTAGTTCAGGCCTTTACAGATATACTTGGAGGAGCTTGAAGCAGGAGGCTTCAGGATTATATAGCTATTGTTATTTCCGCTGTGTGTAAGTGTTGTACGCTGATAATGTTTTTTTATATATACTGTTTTATTACAAAGTTATGTTATATTTATATATTATTCATTCCGCTGTAAGATTCGTATTACTCTGATTCTGTTCTGTGGTGATCTTCTTCTACTTCTATTCTAATTTTCTATTTTCTCTATTCTCGTCCTCTAACTTCTTTCTATTAATGATCAGGTATTTCCGATGTTCGAATAGTCAACATGGCAGTTTTTGTGTTGATTTTCGGAGTCGAAAATCCCAGTTCATTACAGTGGTATCATAGCTGAAGGTTAAGTGATTACCTTGGCTCTCTGGCATGACTCAGTAGAGATGGGGTTAGTAATGCCCTAGATTGAGTTGAGAGTATATATACGAGTGAACGTATTTGTAGATTTTATAAAAAATGTTTTATATTGTGAAGCTTTATTGGTTGAGTGTTTATGAGTCCTGGTCGATCAGCTTGATCCACAGTATCGATAGGGGTTTTTAAACACTCAAGAATGATAAACCGACGTAGTATGTTTTAAAGAGGGTAAACGAAATAATTTTACCCAATTTATATTTTTATATAAAAGAAATGTATATCTTGGAATTATAATCATGTATTGGATGTGTTGGTTGTTATTATAATCAAATGAGATTATAAACATTGAAATGGTTATGTAAATAACCAATCAGAATTCGTATAAATGAAAATTTTGAAATCAAAATGAATTAAATCTGAATTTAAAATCAGAATTTGAATTAAAATTCCTAAAAATTGGAAAAGTATTTATAAATGGGTTTGGATTAAATATATGAGAATTTTAAGATCCTGGGAGATTTTAAAATTTGTTTTACAAGCACCGTGAATGATATTTTGAAAAAAAGATTCCAAAATTGAAGTGTTTAAATATGGTTTTGATAAAGGATATAGTATTGAACTCACTTCGATAGCTAGGAAATAACTCTGATAATGCTGGCCACATCATCAGTGTTCATTTTCGAGTTCTAAGTGACGGATTACTACCAAAGATGTTGTTTTTGAAATGTTTTGAGAAACAAATTGTTTGAAATCCAAAAACGAATATTTGATTTTTGTGAAATGCAAAGTTAATTATAACTCCCAGGAAAAGATTGTTTGAATTAAAAACAATTAAAGTAGAAATTTGTGCAAGCAAATATGAATTGAATTGAAACCAATTAACTGAAAATTGAATTAGAATGTAATATATCAAGTAGAATCAGATTGTGAGTTGTGAGATAGGGAATCTGAAATGGTATTGGATTGATGAGTTAGGAGTTGGAATCAAGAATGGAACGCGAGTTTGAAATGGAATTTGGCTTTGGATAAGCGAATAATTGTGTTGAGATTTGATTGATTTAAATTGATTGGAAATCGATTGGTATAGATGGACATATGATCAGCAGGCATTGAGTAGAAGCAAGTGCAGGAATGTAATGATATGCCCGATAAAAAGGTACATGTTTAAAATTTCCATATGAGATTTTATGTGCCGAATCGGCAAGCCGCTTGACTTTTTGATTTTATTTTTGAAAGGAAAGGGCCTAGAGAGGCGAGTTTGGGTTTGAACTATTGACCGGTACAAGGGAGGTGCTGGCGAAATTTTTCGAAAATTTCGGGTGTTAGAAAATTTTCAGAATTTTTGAAAATTTTCGTTAATAGGAATAAATTAATAATTTAATTAAAATCAATTAATTCGGTTAAAACTGAAGTTAAAAGACTAAAATGAATAATCTTTACTCTAGTTAATAGGTCTTGGTTCCTACATTAGCAATTTCGAGGACGAAATTATTTTAAGGGGGAAAGAATGTAATATCCCGTATTTTAGTGATATAATAATTAATTTATTTAAATATTTAAATAGTGATATAGAGAAGTTAATGGTTGTTTAATTCAATAATAGTGAATATTTAATTAATATAAATAAAAGAATAATATATTTATTTCTGAAATAGTCGGAAATAGTGAATTAACGATATGGTGTGAACTAAACAATTTAAAAAATATATAATTCAGTTTGGAATTGAATTTGAATAACGAATATATTATTTAAACAAAATTTGAACATATAATTATATTATAATTAAAAATCGAGCTTGAAATGGCGCGACAGTATGCTATTTGGCGATTTGAACTTCAACTGAATATACAGAATCCGTTTTAAATCGGATTTCCGTGAAACAAGAAAACGTACGGAGCTGGTGAAATATATTTTTCTAATGAAAGAGAAAAATCAGGATTTCATTATGTAGAATTTGATTTATGTCCAAATCAAATTTTAGGAAAGTCACTATGGAATTCCCTAGAAATATATATATATATATATATTATAAAAGGATTTTATATATAAATCGAATATCGTAACTAGGAATTTTGAAAATATCAAGTTATAAATCCCATTGGAGCTGTACGATATTCTATTGTGAATATATACGATAATATTTATTTTTAAATATTTAATTTAATTATTTTTAAATATATTTATATATTTAAATGGGTTATTTAGAGCTCTAAAAATAGCCAGTTTTGCAAACGACCTCCGTTTTCGACGAAACTAATTTTGTTGGATCCATAATATTAAATTATTGTTTGATCCCAAGTTTCGTAATTTTTGGGGTCACTGTGTGGCCGTACGGATTTTTAATGTGAAAAACAATCAGTATTTTGACGGTTAAAAATATGCTGTGTGAGCAAACGGAGTCGGAATTCGACGAAACCATTTTTGTTAGGTCCGTAATGTCAAACTCTAGCTGTATGTCCAATTCCATGATTTTTGAATATTGTATGTGACCATGTGAATTTTTAAAGATATATACAAACAACGACCGCTTAAAATTGAATAAACAAATCAATAAAAATATATTATACTATCCTATAAATACCCATACTCTTCCTAACCCTAAGTCAGATATCCTCTTAGTTAATATGAAATGCGCCGCCACTAGAGAAAACCAAAACGTAAAAACATCATCTTCATAAATTTCTATAAATTCAAATCAAATTCTATAAATCCTCATATATATATATATATATATATATATATATATATGAGTTCTGTGTATGATTCTCTTCACCCTCGTACCCCTTTTGATGTGTGCGATTTCCAGTTCGTCGATGTCTGCTTTTTCAACGCGAGTTAGGGTTCCAAAAATCCTAAGACGGAAGACTCTATGGTGATTTCAGGTATCAGTTTTGAGTTCTGAGGATCGAAGTGAGTGTATGTAACGACCCGCATTTTGCGCATCGAAGGATCGTAGGATATTTATTTGTTTCACATACGAAGTCGTATTGTCATGTAACTTTGGGAGATGACTATTGGAGTCATTTCCCATGTTAACAATTTTTGACAATTTTTTAAATGACCGTTTTACCCCTAGCTGATCTTGTTTCGGCCATAACTTTTGATTGAAAAGGATTTTTGTCCTGAACCCACTTCCATTAGATCCGAATGATGGTTTACCTTTCCGTAGAGTGGTCACACTAGCCAAACGACTCACCGTTTGGGAGATATGGCTGAAATAAGTTTTAGATGGCGAAAAACAGCTTAAATGGGCTTAACCGGGTGATTAACAGCTAGACCAAAAGGGGAATTTCGGAATTAGGAGTGTAAAAGGGCTGTTAGGGTTTGGAGAATACCTTTTTCTCATTTTTCAGCCGTCACTATTCATTCCTCTTAACCTAGCCACGACCTCCAACATCTAAAACATCCGCAAACCACTTTCTAATTGAAGATTAGCCTAATCAACATCAAATTAAGGAGGAATAGCACCAAAGAAAGGTTGGAGCTGCTGTGTTGCATTGGGAACAACACCAAACAGAGAATCTTTTCAGATTTGGTATTTTATTTGTGGCCAAGGTGAGTGATTTGCATAGTTTTGCACTCATTACGGTTAATTAAGGGTAATTAGTGAAGATTAACGAAATTAGACATGATAAAATTTTGGAAAAATATTTATAAATTTGAAATGTTTTAGGCCTCTGTTAGAAAATTTGGTTAATTTTGTTAAGTTTTATTAATCCTATCATTAATTATGCCTAAACATGCTTAAGGGGAAAATATGGGTTTTTGGCTATGTTTGATCCATTTTACATGCTATGGTTTTTGTTTTGGTGTTTATGATTGATTGTACATGTTGCTATGATTGTATAGTATGATTTGTGATTGTCTAGAAGTGTTAGATTGGTCGAAAACGCCATCGAATGGCGTAAACAGCTTGCTGGACAAAGTGTAGGAAACTGTGCAGGACCGAATCGGATGGGAGAAGCTCGACCCGACCCAATGGAGGGAGTACGATCCGACCTGGCATGGTTGCACGACCCGAACCGAAGAGCCTCGACAAGCTGGTGATCCAGGAACCTATCTCCGACCCGACCCGCTCACCAGGAGAACTCCACGAGTTGCTGCTCAAGCGAAGGGAGCCGATCCGAACCGCCTGGTGCCCACGAACCGAGGTACCCATTTGCGAATGGGAGCACCTGACCCGAATAACCTTCCACGACACGAACAGGTGTACTCCGAACCGGACCAGATGGAGACCACGAGCTGATTAGGGTGGACCCGACCTGAAGGGGAACTCACGATCCGAACCGATGAAGGGAGGATGCCACGAACCGAACCAATGATGACTAAAGGACCGAACCGATCCGGAGGAGACCAAAACCCAAGATGCAAAGGTAGTCCAAATGAGAAGTAGAACTCAGGATCCATATGAGAACCAATGAGTCGACTTCGTGAGTTGGGCTTTGCTGCGAGACGTGTGCTAAGGGGTTGTCGATGTCTGTAACTTTGGATCACTATGTATGGGAGGTACGTGGATGGATTCAGGGCCACAGTGGCCTAGGTACGACTAGTGGGCTATAGACCAATGAAATGGGTTCATTTGAAAAGTTTTGGTCATGGTCCCATAGGATAAGCTTGGTGGTAGCAGTAGTTGTACAAGTCGAACTCCATCATTACCTCGATGGGTCTAGTGATCAAAGTGGTGGATATCGTATGCTTTACGCACTGAGTGAGAGATGTGAGGATGGTTGCTATGTTTAATTTGTTTGCCATCATTATGACGTGCACACTCCCACCCCCCGTACTCTTTACACCATATGTTAATGGCACCTTAGAGTATTGTGCGGTATGTTGTGCTAACTCTTTGGTTGCAGGTCCAGCTTCAGGTATGGTTTAGTATACCTGTTATTGTTATGTTTGCTGCTTATCGCTCATACCAGACTTTTTTTCTGACCCAGAGTTTTATGTCTCTTTTTATTACTCTGGGTGCTCTCACGAGCAAACTAGAGACAGGTTAGGAGGTATGCACGAGTAGCTGTACCGGAGGCGAGCAGGAGGCTTCCACGTATGATATATATATATATATATATGTATGTATATATATATATTCTCCCTGTGTTGCTACGGTCACTACTTTGGACATTAGTGGTGTACCTTTCTTTCTTTTGTTTAGAGACAGTAATTTGGAATGTTGTAATAAGCTGTATTTGGATTTTCGCTACTCTGATGATGACGTTGATGTTAGTTTTAGTTATCAGCTTATGCACTGTCTAGCCTGTTTTATGTCAAGTATATTATTATTATATTTTGTTCCATGCGCTGTGAGACATTCTACAGGTTTTCGATTAGTTCATTCTTTTCTTTCATTTCTTTGGCGACCGTTCCGTGCTAGTCAGGCATGTGTATAGCGCACTTTCTGAGGAAATGCCGGCTGGTGCGGGGCGGGCCGTCACACTTGGTATCAGAGCTCTAGGTTGTGTTGTTAACCTAGGGAAGTTATCAGGGAGAGATAGTACACGTATATGAGAGCGCGTATTTGTGTTTATTTTGGTTTTCAAAAGCTATATATATATATATATATTATTATTAGAATAGCTAAGGAAGAAGTCGCACTGCACTGACACCACAAAGAGGATGGTTAATCGTTTTCTCTGTGCATATTAAACGATGAGCCGATACGCAAGGGGTACCGGTAGAGGAGCCAATAATGGGAATGCTACTGAGATGAGGACAATGTTTACTGACCTCATGAGGGAGATGCTTAGGGATGTGCAGAGGGCAGCTCCCAATGCTGGTAATGGAGGTGGTCCAATAATGCAGGTGCCTAGGGCCGATTTTGCCAAGCTGAATAAGGATTATACTAGTCTTGGCGGGAAGCCGTTCCACGGAACGGAATCAGCTACGGAAGGTCAGGATTGGTTGGATAGCTGCGAGCGTATCTTTGAAGAATTGGGTATTGAGGATGCGATGAAGAGAAGGCTAGCATCCCATCAGCTGCAAGGACAGGCAATGAATTGGTGGAATGCTATAAAGGTAGCTACTCCCGAGGATCAGACTACTTGGGATTAGTTTAAGGCTCGCTTTAGCGATAAGTTCATTCTAGCTGCTCAGAGGTCAGTGTTGTTTAAGAAATTCTTGGAACTCAAGAAGAATGTCAGAGCTGCCTCGGAGTATATTGCCGAATTTGACACTTTGTCGAAATAGGGGTTATCCCTAACAGATACTGCCGAGAAGAAGAACGAGAAGTTCGTAACTAGTTTGGATGGTTACTTGGGGGAAAGGCTTATTAACCACATCGATGAGACGTTTGAGTCGATTGTGGGGAAAGCTTTAAGATTAGAAAGTCTTTACCCTAAGCCGAAGACTGAGGTCGCATCTGCAGAGGAGCCAAAACTGCAAGCAAGCGGTGGGGGCAAGAGTGGTTCTCAGAATAAGAGGAAGCAGAACCAGAATAAGGATGGCCAGAAGAAGAAGAAAGATGTTGAGTGCTTTAGCTATGGCAAGAAGGGCCATTATGCTAGTAATTGTCAAGCAAAGCCAGTAGACAGGAAGTGCTTCAACTGTGGCCAAGTGGGACATCACAAGGACAAGTGTCCGCAACCCCTTAAAGAAAAGCAGATGGTGAAAGCATATGCCCTTAATGTTATTCCTTCTTCATCGAATGCCCCAACCGCGGCGGAGAAGGGAAAGAATGTCGTTATTCAAGGTATGCTTTCTGTTTATGATGTTCCTGTTAGAGTTTTGTTTGATACCGGAGCTTCCAGTTCTTTCATATATAGTGACTTGGTAGATAGTTTGGGATTGGAGCCCGAGATTGTCGATAGACCTTTAGTAGTGACGAACCCAGTTGGTGGTTCGACTAACCTTAGCATGATTTGTCGTAATGTGGTCTTATCGAGTCATGGATATATGTTTGTTTGTGATTGCTTAGTTTTGGGCTTTACTGGGTTTGGCATTATTTTGAGAGTCGATTGGCTCTAAAGATACGGGGCAGTGGTAGACTGTGAGGGATTTTTGGTGACTGATTGACATTGAAAAGTGTTTATTTTATGACTCTTATGCTTTATCTTTTGTAAATAAATAAATGATACTTCGGGTATTTTTTATGTGTTTTTACAGATTTCAAGCGTTGCCTCCTTCATTTCAAATCAAAGACCAACTACAAGAAAGAGCTACTTCCTCACATCAAATTCATTTCAATTGCAAAAGAAGTAGTAGCTCACTGGTAAAGGCATAGGAATTGGTGTTAAGAGACCTGAGTTCGAACCCCGTCAAGCTCACTTTTTGCCAAAGAAATGGAGCGCGTTCACACTGGCCCTTTGCTTTGAGAAATATCTGGATTAGTGTTATGTTATATATATACATACACATATTCATGTGTATGTATTTATGATGTGCACCAATTAACATTTCGGCAATAGCCATATTCTTATCATGGAATCAAATTCAAATCATTCAATTTCAATTAGAAGAATTTCTGATTGAATTGTTGCCAAGAAGAAAAATCAATTTTGAAGATTTTATCTTATATTGCCTTTGGAGTCTGATAAGCGTCCTTGTTTGGAAGAATTAATTAGATGCAATCTTCTATCAATCAAGCCACATGGGAAAAGTGAAAGATATGGAAAATATTTACCATGATATGCCCAGATTTTCTCCAATCAAGTTAGTCAAGGAAGGCAAGAGATATTCATGAATGAGGAGGCCCATTTATTCATAGACCTAATTAGGGTTTTCCCATTCTCATCTATAAATATGTGATTGTAACCATTGTAAAATTTCATTCATTCTTCTGTACTCTCTTTTAGTTTTAATAAAGCTTTCTTTTCTTTAGTTTCTGCATTTTATTTCATGGCAAATTGTGTTGTCTAGTCAATTAGATTTGCTAGAACACAATTTGTTATTGCTTCTATTTTCTTACTAGTGATTGACCGTCTGATTAGATTCAGCGGTAATCCTAGTTTTTATTTTCAGTTGTTGATTTCTTTTCTGCAATTTTATTTCCAGTGTTCTATTTTATTTTAATCATTGAATTTATTACAGATCCGATTAGATTCGAATCTGCAGTGAATTTAATTGCATCTTTTATTCGTAGTTTCAGTTTTTATTTTGCTTTGCGAAAAAAATCAACCTCTAAGCTTTGTCTAACTCGCCCAAGAGATTAGATAAATAATTGATTTAATTCACCTCCCTGTGTTCGACCTGTATGCTTGCAGAATTTATTACAAATGTCGCACTTTTCTAATTCATAGACTAGCGTCGATCAAGTTTTTGGCGCCGTTGCCGGGGAGGTAACAATTAAATTTTGTTATTTATTTAATTTCTGATTCGCGTTAGTTTTCTTTATTTTTATTTTTTTTGTTTGTGTTTTCCTTTAATTATAAAAAAAATCTCTTATCATTTATTTTCCTGATTTATTTCCCAATTTTCTACATTCCTTCTTTCCCCTTTTTGTCCACAATTTATTTTAAAAAAAAAAATTCAAATTTTCTTTGATTTTTTTTCCTTCTTATGTTGCCTTACCTGTTTTCAATACAATTGTTTTCTTTCCTTCTACAATTTCCTTTCTTTCCAATTAAAAAAAAAATTCAAAAATCAAAAATTTCCTTTTTGTTTTCTTTCCTTCTGTTCTTCTGCCACAGTTCACAAATAAATTTCGGACCAACTCTTCTCGTCACAACAAAACCCACTACCACCAGTCTACCACTTTCACCTCCTCTACCTGAACATTATTCACCACAGCTCCAACCTATTCACCACAAATCCAGACTTGCAAATCCGAAAGCACCATCACGATCCCAACACAACAGCACAATCACCGTAATACCCACGTCCTTCTCATCTTTCACCAAACCATCCAGCAAGCATCTCCTACCACAGACCAGTTTTTCACAAAATCGCCACCAGTCTTCACCTTACTGCATAACCAGGACGTATACACCATTTCAGAAAATCAGCCTCTGACCGCACTTAATTCACAAACCACATCGCAACCCATATATCGGAATCGAATGCCCAAAAATCACGTCGATACCCCAATTTATTTCGAGACAAATTCTTTATTTTTCCTGACATTTGAAGCGATTTTGGAGATTTATTTCCAAGGATAAAAAAATTGGGGGTGAGATCTGCTGTTTTTTTTGGGTTGAATATCTTTCCTTTTGCGGGTGTGAGATCTGAGTAGAAACAGAAGGTTTGGGTGCATTTGTTTGGTGCACTGAGTTGAGTTCGTCGGTCTGCTGAAAATATATATTTGTGGTTTAAGTTAGTGCGTGAATTTTCTTTTAGTTTTCATTTTATACACGTGAGTAGCAAAGTTGACTGGTTTGAGTTTGGGTAAGTAACCTCAGCGTTGAACCGGTCTCTGTTTTCTTTAGTAGCCTAGTTTTTGTTTTTTTTTTCTTTTGTCTCTTTAAAAAAAAAAAGAGAATTTTTCAAAAACAGGTACAGCTGAAATTTAAAAAAAAAAGGGTCTTAAAAAAAAAATTCGGGCTCCTAGCCCGAACCCGTGCCGCAGCGCAGTCAAGCAATTAATAGAAGGGGACAACAACAGAAAGCAGCGGACGATTCAGATGGGTTGGAGCGGTTGCACACCAAGTGGGGTGTGAACGCGCTAGCGCTTCCCAAATTCACTGGAGGACTGCCGATCAAGGTGAAAACTTTTAAAACACTACAGGTGCTCTGCTGCAAAGAAAAAAAAATATAGACAATTGTTGTAAAAAAAATTCTGCAGGGGCAGCGGCTTTGAATGTACAAATTTTAATTTCTGCAGCTATTTTGTGTGATTGTTGTTATTTCTGCATTTTTATTCATTCTGTTAAGGGCAATACCCCAATTCACATAAGGTGAGGGATTTCATCACCCTTTCCTTGGCCCACAAATTGCATTTCATCGTAGAATCTGACTAATAATAACGGTTAGACGTTGGACTTAAGGGAGTCACGGGCTCATCTAGGGCTTAATTATATTGTGACAGTTGATTCATTTGGAACGAATTATTTCTTGGTGTCTAGACTACGGCATAGAAATAACCGTTTATAAATATTACGGTGATTCGTAAATATTATATCGGTTGTTACTCTGAAGGTACTTAAACCTTCGGCTGCATTGCTAGGGTGATTCCTGGTGCACCGATAACTCCTGTCCGTTAACTGGCTGAGAAATCTTTTGATCTAAGTAATCAAACGTGTCACTTTATAATTTTGGGTTAGGAGCCAATAAGGACAGAAAACTTCATTGTAGCTAATTTCTGTGCTTGCATTTAACAACTATGAGTGAAAAAAGTGTTAGCCAACAAAATTCTCCTAGGGGTTCTCGAATCAACCAAAATTTTCCACCCGAATTGGATCAAAATCGAGTAAATCAAAACTTTCCAAACTTTGGGGATCAAAACCAAATAAATCAAAATTTTCAAAACCTCAATATCCAAATGGATAGACCCTTGTCTCTTCATGATCGATGTTATCCTACTAGGACCGTTCAACCATCTGTCATTGTGTTCCCACCAGCTGAAGGAAACAATTTTGAGCTAAAACATTCTTTTATCCAAGGGGTACCAAAATTTACTGGGTCTGAAAATGCTTATGAATTTCTGAGTGAATTTGAATTGTATGCCTCCACAACAAAAATGCAACAACTATCTAACGAATCGATCAAGCTAAGGCTAATTCCATTTGCACTACTTGAAAGCGCTAAAAGATGGCTAAATTCTCTTCCACGACATTCCATAAGAAGTTGGGATGAATTTGTCACTGCATTCTTGAAAAAGTTTTTCCCTTTCCATAAAACTCTAAAAATCCGAACCGAGGTAAATCAATTTTGTCAAAATGAGGGGGAAACTTTTTCAAAATACTTTGAGAGATTCAACCAGCTATTATATAGTTGCCCTCATCATGGAATTCTAAAAGATCACTTATGTCAAATTGCATATGAAGGGCTAAACTATCAGACTAGAACTCAACTAGAATCAATGTGTGGAGGAGATTTTATGTCTAAGACAGCCGATGAAGCTTGGCAATTCTTGGAAGATTATTCTGAAAAGGACATGCAGTGGGAATCGATTCGTGTTCCCTCGTACTTCTACTAGAGGAGTGCATGTCGTGGACCCAAGTCAAATTCCCTTAGAAAATCAAACTCCTCAAACCGGAGAAGGGTTACCCCACTATTACTCTCAAGACCAAGCCAATGCCATAGCTCAAAATAATCCTTGCTCATCCACGTACAACCCTGGTTGGAGGAACCACCCAAATTTTTCCTGGTCGAACCCCAATTATTCGGCTAACCCATCTCACGTGCAACCCTTTATTCCCAATCCGAATTACCAAGGTCCACCCCCCAATTCTCAAACCTCTCAAGCTACACCTCAATCCAAACAACCTTATAGGCACCCCAATTTTCAATCATCAAACCAATCATCTCAATCTTCTCAACCATCACAAGATATTGGGCGTCTAGAAAAACAGATGAACTCTTACGAAGCTAAAATAAACTCGCAAGACGCTAAAATGGACCAAATGTTTAATATGATGAAGGAATTTATGAAAACTCATGAGAAGGGAAAATTGCCTAGTCAACCCGAGGTGAATCCAAAGTATAACTCTCGTGCTGTAAATTCTTGTGAGGACGAAAACCATAATCCAGTCAACGCTATTACAACCCTTCGATCTGGAAAGAGGATTGACAATAACGTGGGCGACCCTGACGAACCTTCGAACTCGACCCCAACCCCTAATCTTGATGACCACCCATTGGCTTCGAATGCCAATTCTTCTAAACCTCAAGTTCCCTTAAATGTTGGCAATCCCAACAGTTCTTCTCCCAGTGTCGGCAAACCCGACCCACCTTCGAAAAATAATGTTGGCAATACCAACATTCCATCTTCTACAACCTTACCACCTTCTCTACCCTTGGAAAAACATTCTTCTTCGAATGACGAAACTCATCACAGAGTCAACGAACCAGTAGCTCCTTTTCCTCATAGACTCAATAATAAGAAGAAAGCGGCAAATTTCGATAAAATTCTGGAAATTTTCAAACAAGTCCGTGTGAACATTCCTCTTTTGGACACCATTGAACAAATTCCTCAATATGCTAAATGTCTTAAGGAATTGTGCACACAAAAACGTGCGACCAATGTCCCAAAAACAGCTTTTCTAACTGCAAATACAAGCTCTGTTCTTTCGAATCTTGCCCCAGTCAAGTATAAAGACCCTGGCTGCCCTACGATTGATTGTAAAATAAGAAACACTCACATCTCTCGTGCCCTACTCGACCTCGGTGCCAGTGTCAGCCTTCTCCCTTATACTGTCTATCGTCAACTTGGACTAGGGGAGATTAAACCAACAAACATCACTCTTCAACTAGCCGATCGATCTGTCAAAAAGCCATTGGGAATTATCGAAGTCGTCTTGATACAGATCGAACAGTTCTACTTCCCTGTCGATTTTATAGCTCTAGAAACAGAGCCTGTCTCAAATCCCAAAGTTCAAATACCATTGATCTTAGGACGCCCTTTCTTAGCAACCTCTAATGCTGTCATTAATTGTAGGAATGGTCAACTTCGACTTTCCTTTGGGCACCTAACCATTGAGCTAAACATCTTTAATCTCAACAAGCAACCTAGGGATTTTGAGATCGATGAAATTGACATGATTCAAACCACAGTTGATGAAACCTCTAGTGACACTTCTGAAGCCTTGAAAATGTGTCTTGACCATTTCGACTCTGATTTCGATGAACTCGAATACATTTCTGAACTAAACAAAATTCTTGACTCCGACACTTCGTCACCTGAATCTAACCAAGGAATGTTGACCAATGTTGTTACACAAGAACTTCCTAAGTTAGACCTCAAACCCTTGCCACCAGACCTTAAGTATGCCCACCTAGACTCTTCAAAAACTTTTCCCGTAATCTTGGCCTCCGATCTTACCGAGGACCAAGAAGAAAAACTTTTGGATATCTTACGGGAAAATAAGGACGCCTTGGGGTGGGAAATTAGCGATATAAAAGGAATTAGCCGATCAATATTGGAACATCGCATACATTTAGTTGATGAGGCTAAACCCACCCGTGAGGCTCAAAGGCGATTAAACCCAAACATGAGAGAAGTGGTCAAGGAGGAGATAATCAAATGTCTAGACAATAACATCATCTATCCCATCTCTGACAGTACTTGGGTGAGCCCGGTACAAGTTGTACCAAAGAAGTCGGGAGTCACAGTGGTCAAAAACGACAGTAATGAACTCGTCCCAACAAAAATCAAAACCAAATGGCGTGTGTGTATCGACTATCGAAAGCTTAACTCAGCCACACGGAAAGACCATTTTCCCTTGCCTTTTATTGACCAAATGCTCGAACGCTTAGCGGGACATGAGTACTACTGTTTTCTCGATGGATACTCTGGCTATAACCAAATCCCTGTTGCTTTAGAGGATCAACATAAGACCACCTTTACTTGTCCCTTTGGAACCTTTGCTTATCGTCGCATGCCTTTCGGTCTTTGTAATGCCCCCGCGACTTTCCAAAGGTGTATGATGAGTATTTTCTCTGATATGGTGGAAGAATTCTTGGAAATATTCATGGACGATTTTTCAATATATGGATCATCTTTTTCCCAATGTCTCACTCATTTAGAACTCGTCCTTAAGCGTTGTAAGGAGAAATCACTTGTGCTTAATTGGGAGAAGTGCCACTTTATGGTAAAAAGGGGGATAGTTCTAGGTCATGTCGTCTCTAAAGATGGCCTAGAAGTCGATAAATCCAAAATCGATTTGATTGCTAATTTACCTCCTCCCAAGTCTGTCAAAGATGTTCGTTCATTTCTTGGCCATGCGGGATTCTATAGAAGATTCATTAAGGATTTCTCGAAAATTTCAAAACCTCTCTCAAATTTACTTACCAAAGACGTAAAGTTTGAATTTTCCAATGATTGCAAAACATCTTTTGAAACTCTTAAATCACTCTTGACCACAACTCCCATCATTCAACCTCCTGATTGGACTCAACCCTTCGAACTTATGTGCGACGCTTCTGATTTTGCTATTGGAGCCATCTTGGGTCAGCATATTGATAAACTCCCTCGAGTCATTTATTACGCCAGCAAAACCTTAAACGAGGCCCAACTTAATTACTCAACTACTGAAAAGGAATTTTTGGCAGTTGTCTTCGCTCTTGAGAAATTCAGACCATATCTCATAGGATCCAAAGTCATAGTTTACACTGACCATGCTGCCTTATGATATTTGCTTTCTAAGAAGGATGCCAAGGCCCGCTTGATCCGTTGGATCCTTCTTCTTCAAGAATTCGGTATAGAAATACGAGATAAAAAGGGTTCTGAAAATGCCGTAGCTGATCATCTCTCTCGAATTGTGCACGAAAATGATAACGACACTCAAATCGATGACTATTTTCCTGATGAACAACTCCTTTCGATCTCTAACACCCCTTGGTACGCTGACATTGTGAATTATCTTGTCACACAACAAATGCCCGCTGAATGGTCGAAACAAGACAAACAAAAATTTCTCTCGAAAGTTCGAAACTTCTATTGGGACGACCCATATCTTTTCAAATACTGTCCCGACCAAATCATTCGAAGGTGTGTACCCGTTCATGAACACCAAAGTATTCTCTCCTTCTCACATGACCATGCTTGTGGCGGTCATTTTGGAGCAAGAAAAACTGCTGCAAAAGTTTTGCAAAGCGGTTTTTATTGGCCCACACTCTTCCGTGACGCTTTCGAATTTTGCTCTAAATGTGAGCAATGTCAAAGAACGGGTCGAATCTCTAGGCGGAACATGATGCCTCTCAACCCCATTTTAGTGATTGAGTTATTCGATGTTTGGGGCATCGACTTCATGGGACCATTCCCCAATTCATTTGGGAATCTTTACATCTTGCTTGCAGTAGATTATGTCTCAAAATGGGTTGAAGCCATTCCGACCAAAACCAACGACAACAAGGTTGTTGTCAAATTCCTCAAAGAAAACATCTTTTCACGCTTTGGCACACCTCGAGCTATCATTAGCGATAATGGCACTCACTTCTGTAATCGTGCTTTTGAGTCCTTGCTCAAGAAATACTCAATCACACACAAGCTGTCGACCCCCTACCACCCACAAACTAGTGGGCAAGTAGAAGTCTCCAATAGACAAATCAAACAAATTCATGAGAAAACCGTGAACTCCAATAGAAAAGATTGGTCCGTAAAACTGATTGATGCACTTTGGGCTTTTCGCACTGCTTATAAAACCAATCTAGGGATGTCACCATATCGATTAGTCTTTGGAAAGGCCTGTCACTTACCTCTTGAATTAGAGCATCGTGCTCTTTGGGCCATAAAATTTTTGAACTTTGACTTAGAAAAAGCCGGCTCACACAGGAAGTTACAAATTTCTGAATTAGAGGAATTAAGAAATGAGGCGTATGAAAATGCGAAAATCTACAAAGAAAGAACCAAAGCCCAACACGACAAAAACATACTTCGTAAGGAATTCAACGTAGGTCAAAAAGTTCTTTTATACGACTCTAGGCTTCACTTGTTTCCAGGAAAACTCAGATCTCGATGGGCTGGACCTTATGTCGTGAAAACAGTATACCCTCATGGAGCGGTTGAAATTGAAAATCCTAGGGATGGAAAAGTCTTCAAAGTAAACGGTCAACGACCGAAACCATTTTTGGAATTCGAGCAATATGACGAAGATGACTCTATCGATCTGCATGATCATCCACCATGAAATCAGGTGGTACACGTTCTTTTTCTTTTAGTTTTCTTTTTCATTTTTTCATTTAATTTTTGTTTTTCTGCCTTAGACAGTTGGAACACTGTCTCAATCAAGTGTGGGGGGGGGGGGGAGTCTGCATTTCATCCATTTTTCATTTTTCTTTGTTTTTATTTCTTTTTATTTTCAGCCATTTAAGTAGGACCATCATACATTTTAGATTGTAGTAACATACCATAATTTTTTTTTTTGAAATACGACTCATTTTCAAGTGAGACAACAAAATAAGTTTACAATTTTTAGCCAGTTGACAGTATTTTTCTCTCTCAACTTAGATCGAATAGGAAATATAATGAAAAGTTTAATTTTGAGGGATAATAGTGTAACCGGTACATAGGGAGATTCTTAGGTGATGACCATGAAATCTATTCTATATTGTAGACTTTGTTTAAATAAGTGGAGGACTTAAAATACTTATATTGGCTTTTCAAATCTTTAAAACTAAGTTGTGTTAAGTTGAATTCGCGTTACTCTCTTTTGTGCTTATATTTTCGATAATAATAATAATAGTATTCCAAGGGTATCCAACATTGCTTGTATATCGAGCGTTGGTGTGCAAACCCGCCAAGCTCTATCCGACACGTTGTTGACAAAGTCAAAGTTGGAATATCTTGGTCTCATTCTATGAGATTGGACACCTAAGGATTACCGACACGTTGTTGACAAAGTCAAAGTTGGCCTGCACAATCCGCCAAGCTCTTTACCTACTCTCCGTTAGTCCGCGAGGCAGTGCATGGGTGGTAAACCTTGGTCTTTTTAGTTAGGTGTATGTACTTAATCATAAATCTTAAAATTTTATAGAATAAAGAATAAGCGATGATACCCAAACACTTCTTGACCTTATTGATTTGACTAGCCATACATGAGAAAATTAGAATACCACTTTGCAAACTGTGCCAAGCAAACTAAGAATTTATTTCATGGCTGCACTATGTTATCGACCGAACTAACTGGCCAAACTAGAATTTAACATTTGAAAACTTGATTTATATTGAAAATTTGTGACAAGTCGAGGTATCTAAAATAAAATCAACTGATTAGAAATTGTTAACTTAATTTGTTGTACCACTTTCCTGAAATAAGTCGTGTTGCCATTGTTCGTTTTTATTTTTGCATATGTCCATTGCATTCATGTAGTTTCATTAGAATCATAGCGTACTGCATTTGGATTTTGTGGGTAGTATCCGCTGAAAACCCTCACGAGACACCACTCGTCCTACTAGGGACACCTAGAGGTTTAACGGCTTGTTGCATACGCTCAATGCAATCGTGTTTCCTACGAAAGTGTGAGCTATCTAGTTTAGTTTTTCATTTTTTTGTTTTACTCGAGGACGAGTAAAAGATAAGTGTGGGGGTATTTGATTGACATTGAAAAGTGTTTATTTTATGACTCTTATGCTTTATCTTTTGTAAATAAATAAATGATACTTCGGGTATTTTTTATGTGTTTTTACAGATTTCAAGCGTTGCCTCCTTCATTTCAAATCAAAGACCAACTACAAGAAAGATCTACTTCCTCACATCAAATTCATTTCAATTGCAAAAGAAGTAGTAGCTCACTGGTAAAGGCATAGGAATTGGTGTTAAGAGACCTGAGTTCGAACCCCGTCAAGCTCACTTTTTGCCAAAGAAATGGAGCGCGTTCACATTGGCCCTTTGCTTTGAGAAATATCTGGATTAGTGTTATGTTATATATATACATACACATATTCATGTGTATGTATTTATGATGTGCACCAATTAACATTTCGGCAATAGCCATATTCTTATCATGGAATCAAATTCAAATCATTCAATTTCAATTAGAAGAATTTCTGATTGAATTGTTGCCAAGAAGAAAAATCAATTTTGAAGATTTTATCTTATATTGCCTTTGGAGTCTGATAAGCGTCCTTGTTTGGAAGAATTAATTAGATGCAATCTTCTATCAATCAAGCCACATGGGAAAAGTGAAAGATATGGAAAATATTTACCATGATATGCCCAGATTTTCTCCAATCAAGTTAGTCAAGGATGGCAAGAGATATTCATGAATGAGGAGGCCCATTTATTCATAGACCTATTTAGGGTTTTCCCATTCTCATCTATAAATATGTGATTGTAACCATTGTAAAATTTCATTCATTCTTCTGTACTCTCTTTTAGTTTTAATAAAGCTTTCTTTTCTTTAGTTTCTGCATTTTATTTCATGGCAAATTGTGTTGTCTAGTCAATTAGATTTGCTAGAACACAATTTATTATTGCTTCTATTTTCTTACTAGTGATTGACCGTCTGATTAGATTCAGCGGTAATCCTAGTTTTTATTTTCAGTTGTTGATTTCTTTTCTGCAATTTTATTTCCAGTGTTCTATTTTATTTTAATCATTGAATTTATTACAGATCCGATTAGATTCGAATCTGCAGTGAATTTAATTGCATCTTTTATTCGTAGTTTCAGTTTTTATTTTGCTTTGCGAAAAAAATCAACCTCTAAGCTTTGTCTAACTCGTCAAGAGATTAGATAAATAATTGATTTAATTCACCTCCCTGTGTTCGACCTGTATGCTTGCAGAATTTATTACAAATGTCGCACTTTTCTAAATCATAGACTAGCGTCGATCAGTGACAGCTAGAGCGGATGATGGGTAGAGGTAGTGTTTGGTGGTCTACCTAGTGATGGGGTAATGGCTAGTTTTCTAAATTCCCTCGACATCACGCATGGTGAGTTGTCAGGTTTTCCCGTTGTTGGTCAGTATCAGGACGTCATCGAGGAAGTGACCGGGCTTCAACCACACCGAGAGATTGAGTTCCGCATTGATTTAGTGAAAGATGCCAGACCTATAGTGATGCCACTTTGTTCGTATGGCACCAAGGGAGCAGCAAAAGCTCGGGGTGCAAGTCAGCGATCTTTTGAAGAAGGGATTTATCAGAAGGAGTATTTCTGAATAGGGAGCACCAATTATGTTTGCTACCAAGGCCGATGGTTCCCTTCGTTTGTGTGTAGACTATCGCGAGTTGAATAAAGTGACGAGGAAGAATAACTATCCTCTTCCACGGATAGATTATTTGTTTGATCAGTTGAGTGGAGTGAGAGTGTTTTCTCAATTGGATCTCGCGACATGTTTTCATCAGCTTAGAGTGGAAGCTGAGAATATAGCTAAAACGACATTTCGGACGCCGTCTGGATTTTATGAGTGGTTGGTCATGCCATTCGGGTTGACAAATGCACCATCATATTTTGTGGATCTTATGAATAGAGTATTCAGGGATCAATTGAATAAGTTTGTTCTTGTGTTCATGGATGATATTATGGTCTACTCGAGGATAGAGGAAGAACACAAGGAACATTTGGAAATAGTGATAGAGGTGGTTAGAAAACACCAATTGAAAGCAAAGTTTTCTAAGCGTCACTTCTGGAGGAGGGAGGTGAGATTCTTGGGCCATGTTGTTTCAGAAAATGGTATCGCCGTGGACCCTGCGAAGGTAGCTACGGTACAAGATTGGTCTCCTAAAAATGCAACGGACATAAGAAGTTTCTTGGGATTAGCTGGATATTATCGTAAGTTTATCCAAGACTTCTCCAAGATAGCAGCATCATTGACTCAGTTGACCAAAAAGAATCAAGCTTTCGTCTGGGACGAAAAGTGCGAGAATGCATTCAAGAGTCTAAAGGACAAGTTGACATGTGCACCAGTGTTAGTCATTCCTAAGGGGAATGAAGAGACGACAGTATATACGGAAACATGTGGTACCGGATTAGGTGCTGTGTTGATGCAGGGAGGTGGGGTTGTAGCTTATGCAAGTCGGCAACTGAAACCGCACAAGAAAAGATACCCTACCCATGACTTGGAATTAGCAGCGATCATATTCGTATTGAAGATGTAGAGACATTATCTCTTGAGAGAAAGATTTTAACTATTTACCGATCATAAATCATTAAAGTATCTCTTCTCAAAAGGATATAAATCTCCGATAGCAAAGATGGTTAGAATTCTTAGCCTCCTATGATTTCGACATCGCATGTACACCAGGAAAGGTCAATGCAGTGGCTGATGCATTGAGCAGAAGAAATGCCAGTTTAGGGGCTATGTTTCTAGAATGGAAGCAACTGGAGTACATCGCTGGGTATGATTTCAGACCAAAGTGCGAATTGGATCCAGAAATGTTAGCAAGTTTGACAATCAGACCCGCTTTGATTGAGCAGATTGGTTCCAGTCAGAGGAACGATCCAAATCTATTGGAAATCATCTCCAAGTTAGAGATGGGTATCGACGAGGAGATGAACAAGTATAGGCTTGATCGAGATGGATGGCTTAGGAAGAATGGAAGACTAGTTGTACCCAATGTCAATGGATTGATAGATGAAGTTCTTAGGAAGTGTCATCACTCAAAACTGACTATACATACCGGTGGTAACAAGATGTATCGAGACATGAAGCAGACATACTACTGGGAAGGAATGAAAAGAGACATTGGAAAGTTTATATCAATATGCATGAATTGCCAGCTGGTTAATGCTAAGCAAAAGAAGCCTAGTGGTTTGTTACAACCATTAGAAATTCCAGAATGGAAATGGGAACAAGTCTCAATGGATTTCATTGATGGGTTACCAAGGACTAGATTGGGCCATGATAGCATTTGGGTGATTGTGGACCGATTGACTAAGAGTGCAAGGTTTATACCCGTCAAATCAAACAGGACAGTAGCTAAGTTAGTTGAACTATATGTAATGTGGGTAGTGAGATTTCATGGAATACCCAAAGGCATTGTGAGTGACCGAGATCCGTTGTTCATTAGTGGATTTTGGAATAGCTTACAAGAGGCGCTAGGATCAGAATTACATCTCAGTACCGCGTACCATCCTCAAACCGATGGTCAAACAGAGAGGGTGAATCGAGTGGTAGAAGATCTCTTAAGAGCTTGCATATTGGATTTTGGTGGATCGTGGGATGACCATTTACATCTAGTAGAGTTCACATATAATAATAGTTATCAATCCAGTATTGGTATGGCTCCATTTGAAGCTTTGTACGGGAGACCGTGCAACTCACCGTCATGTTGGTTAGAAACTGGTGAGAAGTTTGTGCTTGGACCAGATGTGATAAGAGAAACTTCAGATAAGATCAAGATCATTCAACAGTGAATGAAGGCTGCCCAAGATAGGCAGAAAAGTTATGCTGATAAGAGGAGAAGAGAATTAAAGTTCTCCATTGGCGACTTGGTGTTTGTCAAGATTTCTCCATTGAAGAGCGTGTTACGATTTGGCAGGAGAGGCAAGTTAGCACTAAGATTCGTTGGTTCATTCCTAGTTCTTGAGCAAATTGGGAATTTGGCATATAAAGTTGAATTACCAGACAAGATTGCAGGAGTTTACAACATGTTTCATGTTTCCCAGTTAAGGAAATTTGTACACAACCCAGATGTGACTATTTCGCCTGATCAGTTGGATGATGTCGAAGTTGAACCCGAGGCGGTTGGGAACCGCAGGCCTATGCGTATTGTTGGGAACGATACGAAGCAGCTTCGAAGGAAGGCGGTGAAATTAGTCAAAGTTCAGTGGGGCGAGAATGAGAATGACTGTACTTGGGAGACAGAGGAGAGCATTAGGAAGACGTATCCAGAACTCTTCGCCTGGTAAGATTACAGTATCAATTTAGTCTTTCCGCATGCTAGGATAGGTTTGTTTTGTTTGCTTTGCATGATTGATTGTTGTATATGGCTGGTAGGCACGCGGGATCCTTTGTATGTTTTGGGTTAAGGAATTTCGGGGACGAAATTTCTTAAGGGGGGAGAGTGTAACGACCCGAATTCTACTCATCGAAGGATCATAGGATATTTATTTCTTTCACATACGAAGTCGTATGGTCATGTAACTTTGGGAGATGATTATTGAAGTCATTTCCCATGTTCATGATTTTTGTCGATTTTTAAATGACCGTTTTCCCCCTAGTTGATCTTGTTTTGGCCATAACTTTTGATTGAAAAGGAGTTTTGACCTGAAACCACTTCCATTAGATCCAGATGATGGTTTACCTTTCCGTAGAGTGGTCACATTAGCCAAACGGACTCACCGTTTGGGAGATATGGCTGAAACAAGTTTCAGATGATAAAAAACAGCTTAAATGGGCTTAACCGGATGATTAACAGCTAGGCCCAAAGGGGAATTTCGGGATTAGGAGTTTAGAAGGGTTGTTAGGGTTTGGTGAATACCTTTTTCTCATTTTTCAGCCGTCACTATTCATTCCTCTTAACCAAGCCATGGCCTTCAACATCTAAAACATCCCCAAACCACTTTCTAATTGAAGATTAGCATAATCGACATCAAATTAAGGAGGAATAGCACCAAAACAAGGTTAGAGCTGCTGTGATGCATTGGAAACAGCGCCAAACAGAGTATCATTTCAGATTTGGTATTTTATTTGTGGCCAAGGTGAGTGATTTGCATAGTTTTGCACTAATTACGGTTACTTAAGGATAATTAGTGAAGATTAACGAAATTAGACATGATAAAATTTTGGAAAAATATTTATAAATTTGAAAATAATGTTTTAGGCCTCTGTTAGAAAATTTGGTTAAGTTTTGTTAATCCTATCATTAATCATGCCTAAACATACTTAAGAGGAAAATTTGGGTTTTCGGCTATGTTTGATCCATTTTACATGTTATGGTTGTTGTTTTTGTCTTTATGATTGATTGTACTTGTTGCTATGACTGTATGGTATGATTTGTGATTGTCTAGAAGTGTTAGATAGGTCGAAAACGCCGTCAAATGGCGTAAACAGTTTGCTGGACAAAGTGCAGGAAACTGTGCAGGACCGGATCGGATGGGAGAAGCTCGACCCGACCCGATGGAGGGAGCACGACCCGACCTGGCATGGTTCCATGACCCGAACCGAAGCGCCTCGACAAGATGGTGATCCAGGAACATATCTTCGACCCGACCCGCTCACCAGGAGAACTCCACAAGTTGCTGCTCAAGCCAAGGGAGCCGCTCCGAACCGCCTGGTGCCCACGAACCGAGGTACCCATTTGCGAATGGGAGCACCTGACCCGAATAACCTTCCACGAAATGAACATGTGTACTCCGAACCGGACCAGATGAAGACCACGAGCTGATCAGGGTGGAGAAACCTGACCCGACCTGGAGGGGAACTCACGATTCGAACCGATGAAGGGAGGATGCCACGAACCGAACCATTGATGACTAAAGGACCGAACCGATCCGGAGGAGACCAAAACCCGAGATGCAAAGGTAGTCCAAATGAGAAGTAGAACTCAGGATCCAGATGGGAACCAATGAGTCAACTTCATGAGTTAGGCTTTGCTACGGGACGTGTGCTAAGGGATTGTCGATGTCAGTAACTTTGGATCACTATGTATGGGAGGTACGTGGACGGATTCAGGGCCACAGTGGCCTAGTTACGAATAGTGGGCTATAGACCAATGAAGTGGGGTCATTTGAAAGGATTTAGTCATGATCCCATAGGATAAGCTTGGTGGTAGCAGTAGTTGTACAAGTCGAACTCCGTCATTACCTCGATGGGTCTAGTGATCAAAGGGGTCGATATCATATGCTTTACGCACTGAGTGAGAGATGTGAGGATGGTTGCAATGTTTGATTTGTTTGTCATCATTATGACATGCACACCCCCACCCCCCGTACTCTTTACACCATATGTTAATGGCACCTTAGAGTATTGTACCGTATGTAGTGCTAACTCTTTGGTTGCAGGTCCAGGTTCAGGCATGGTTTAGTATACCTGCTATTGTTCTGTTTGCTGCTTATCGCTCATACCAGACTTTTTGTCTAACCTAGAGTTTTATGTCTCTTCTTATTACTCTAGGTGCTATCACGAGAAGACTAGAGATAGGTTAGGAGGTATGCACGAGTAGCTGTACCGGAAGCGAGCAGGAGGCTTCCACGTATGATACATATATATATATATATATATATATATATATATATTCTCCCTGTGTTGTTGCGGTCACTGCTTTGGGCATTAGTGGTGTACCTTTCTTCTTTTATTTAGAGACAGTAATTTGGAAAGTTGTAATAAGCTGTATTTGGATTTCCGCTACTCTGATGATGACGTTGATGTTAGTTTTAGTTTTCAGCTTATGCACTGTCTCGCCTGTTTTATGTAAAGTATATTTTTATTATATTTTGTTCCATGCGCTGTGAGACATTCTACAGGTTTTTTATTAGTTCATTCTTTTCTTTCCTTTCTTTGGCGACCGTTCTGTGCTAGTCGGGCATGTGTACAACGCACTTTCGGAGGAAATGTCGGCTGGTGTGGGGCGGGCCGTCACAGTGTATTGGCAAAGATTTGTGGTGGATAGTGATTTTTGATGTCGATGTCTGTAGTGCAGGACCCGTCGACGCGACGTAGAGGGTGAACTCAAGTTGAGGTTGGTTGGCATCGGGAGATGGAGAAACTGATGAGGAGCATCATGGTATATTAGGTTTGTTGAACGATGGTCTATTGATGGAGTAAAGGGGATGGAAGCAATTCGAAAATGGTAGTTTTTGGTTCCTAGAGAAACTTGTGATTGGGGAAGAAGCTTGGGAATTGCGGTCGGGTATTTAATTTGGGGTATGGGCCATGAAATGAAAATGTAAGGCCCAAGGTTTATATTGGTTTTATTTAAATTAAATTAAATTAAATTAAATTAGTGTACTAACTTTGAATTATCGTATCTGACACATATGAAAACATAATTTTGAACGGTCGGATCCTTAAGACCGCAGGGACGAGGACTTCGCAATGAAACTGACTGGGAGTGACTTAGAGCTCGTACCACTTTATGGTGAAATAAAACGCCTGACTGAATCTATTGAACGGTTATCGCTATCTAACGATTTCCGACCAATGTGAGTAAATCTCACTAACTCTACTCAATTTATATTTTTTTATAAAATATTTTTATAATTTATAAATGATGGTTGTTTGCTGTGTGTTGGCTGTTTGGTTGAACTGCTAGTAAATTGGTTGAAAAATATAGATAACGATATTTATAAATCGTTAATCGAATATGGATTCTGTTTATCAGAATATATCATATTCGTGTTATTCATGTGATTAACATCTGTGGTTGCAGGGAAACAGGTCGGAGGGATCCAACTGGGTTCCTCAACATTTATTTTACTGTTTTTCATATATTGTGATATATGATGTGATTTATCATCTGTTGTTGATTATGTGTGTTTGATCATTGTTATTTGGTACTTCTAAATACCAAAGGAAATACTAGAGTGTGAAAAGGGGAAATTTCAAACTATAATTCGAAATAAAATATTTATATAAAATCAAAGGATTTTATATAAAAAGGAAAATTTCAGAGTGTATATTGAAATAAAAATATTTGTATAAAATCAAAGTATTTTATAAAAAGAAATGTATGAAGTGAATATGGGATTTTATAAAAAAATCAAATGGACTTATTAAAAGGAGATATTTGAAAATTAAATAAAAGACTTATGTATGAAGTTAACAACAGTTATATAGAAATCTGAAAGACCGATTTGGTTAAAATACTAAATGAAAGTAATAAGGAGTAAATAAAGAACTTTATGGAGTAAGTAAAATATTTAGGAAAACAAATAGATTAAAAGGAAATATTTCAGAAATCAAATTTAATTAATAAGGAAATTATTTAGGGAAATAAATAGAATTATAAAGGAGAATTGGCAAGATATAAAAGAACAACGAGAAGATGGTTTCAAAGTAGATTTTAAATAGAAATACGTTTTAAGAGATAGATTGAGAAGATTTATTTATAAATAATATTTTATAAATTAAGTAAAATATTTACCATTTGGTAAATGGAATATATAAGTCCGAACTTATATAGAGAAGTAGAAATCGGATTTTAACACCGATATTATTAATAGAATGTGAACTTAGCATTTATAAAGGGAATTAAATGAGTTTTAAGTGTTAGAAATAAAAAGGAGATTTCGTAGGCATAATTCTAAATAGAAGTATAAATAGAAGTTGGAATTTGGATATTGTTTGGAAATATGAAATAAAACCAAATGGATTATATAAAAGAAATATTTTTCATATTTGGTGTGATTAATGGATTTAATTAAAGATTTTGCATATAAACATAGTTATAAAGGAAAGTGGATTTTTGAAATAGAAATTAACCAGAAATAGAATTTCACATGGTTAGAAATAAATAACTTGTTCAATGATGAAAACGAGTGTTGTGATTTATAAACAATGTTTATAAATGAACTATAATACAATTATCAGTGGATAATTAAGATTGCAAATTCAATAGTGAATTGGCAAGAATGGGAAATTTGGAGTTGTTTTTAAAAGGAACGATGAAATCCATTTCGTTATTCGAAATGTATAAAGGATTAAATAAAATCCGTAAAGATTTGTAATTAGTATACAACTAAGCTAGATGTTTTAAATTATTTGAAGAAATTAAATATTTAATAAATAAGGATTTAACAAGATAATTAGTATTCGGTTGAAAACCGATATCTGCGAATATAAGTTATTCGAAGAGGATAAATCGAATATAAGTTATTCAAAAGAGAATTATTTGAATATAAGTTATTCGGAAGAGGATTTATCGAATATAAGTTATTCGAGAGAGATTATCGAATATAAGTTATTCGAAGATGAGAGTTAATCGAATATAAGCTATCCGAAAGGAAGAGTTATCGAATATAGTTTATTCGAAAGAGAGATTATCGAATATAGTTATTCGAAGGGAGATAATCGAATATAGTTATTCGAAAAGGGAATTATCGAATAACGATTATTCAGAGAGAATTGTAAGTTGAAATTCAATTATATTGAATTAGGGAAAGTACCAATTACTTTCCGTTTTAAAACCAAGATTTATTTATTCTTTAATAAATTATTTATTTGTTTATTTATCCAAATTAATAAAGAAAAGTTATATTTAAGTTATTTTATTTCGGAAGTATGGGATTATAACACCATCGTTATAATCAAACGATTTTGGTAAAGGAAGTGGATTCGTAAATAGAATCCAAGTTACGTAAGGAAATTGGTCAAAATATTTAAAAGGGTGAACTTTGCCTATTTCAAGGTTAGAAATGTTGTTCAGTTAAGGTCTGAGAGGGAATTATACCCCAACTTGATTGGCTTCGTTTTTAACTAAGGGATGGATAAGGTTCGATAGTGAAGGTTAGTTAAGTGAATTTAGTTAATGAGTATAATGGTTTGAATTGGTTTAGTGATGTTTTATTTAAACATCCGTTTAAATCAAATGAAGGAGTTTTGGAAATGTTTTCCAAATAAGAATCAGAAATGTTTTCTAATATAGAAAATAAGGAATGGAGCAAATATGGAAATGTTTTCCAATGATTAATATAGTATATTTTCTAAATTTAGAAAATAAGAATTTACAAATATATAGGAATGGGAAATGAATAAATTAATGATAAATTAAATTAAAGGAGATAAATGTTGAATGTTGATTGATCGATCGAATTTCTATCTGGAAATTAGATCGTTGGTTGTACACTTATTTTTCTTTGATAGTTAAATCACCGACTATCGAAGTTTTTGACCATTTTTCCGTCGTCAATACAGAGAGACTAGGATCAGATTCATTATCTGAAAAACACTCCTTATAGACGTTAGCGTTGCGATCAAATATGATGGAGATAATGAAGACGGACTTAAGTAGTGGCTATCCTGTTTATGGAATAGTGCCTTCGGTTTGTCTAGTCCCAGGACAAACGTGAATGGGCGAATGTCTGACAAAGTATATCTAACAGATCGCATAAGATGATCTCTTCAAACGTACTTACGTTTGGTGGCGGAGGAATTCGTTTCTCTTAGCTTTATACCCGTGGTATTTTTGGGGAAATCAATTTGTGATTTGGCGGGTATGATGATGTGGCATTCAAAGTAAATGGTGGTCAGGTGTTCTAAAAGATACGTTATGACCTCAAGCCTCATCAACCAAGAAATGACAGAAATCGGGCAGGCAGCATGGCTAGGTGGGTCGCTCCCATTAGGGTGTATATCGCCTATCTAGAGAAAACCCATTTCATTCTTTTATCTATTTTCGATGCTGTCCCTTTTCGGGAAACGGCAGGTAGCTTCCAACCGTTGGTGATATACATTCGATACACTCAAGCGAAATGAGTGGTCGGTCATGTATGGGCCGGGTTGCAAGATGTTCCTGTTGAATCCAGTGTATTCGCCTCTAGAGATACACTATCGGCAGGTGGTCCCATACCTTGTCATAGTCGGAATCCAATCTCCAATTAGATCCCATGATTTTGATTTGTATACTATATGTGTGGAACGTGAGATGAAGCGTTCTGCTAGATTGTTATTTACTTGCGATTAGACATTATTATAATATCAGAAAGTATTGATTTCCAAAACTGTTTTGGGTTATCATAAGGTAAAAACCGTTGTGTTTATGTGTGGATCGGTCTTACGATCACCTTTTCTTTTGAAAAGGATTTTGAAAAGTTAAACCATATGATTTGAGTTTACTCATACCAGTCCCATGACTGACCCAGAGTTTATTTTGTTTTCTTTCCCTAAACTCTTGGGTGCCCAAATTTGTACGAGCAGTCAAGTAGTTCAGGCCTTTACAGATATCTTGGAGGAGCTTGAAGCAGGAGGCTTCAGGATTATATAGCTATTTTTATTTCCGTTGTGTGTAAGTGTCGTACGCTGATAATGTTATTGTATATATATACTGTTTTATTACAAAGTTATGTTATATTTATATTTTACTCGTTCCGTTATGAGATTCGTAGTACTCTGATTCTGTTATGTGGTGATCTTCTTCTTCTTCTATTCTAATTTTCTATCTTATCTATTCTCACCCTCTAACTTCTTTCTATTAATGATCAGGTATTTCTGATGTTCGAATAGTCAACATGGTAGTTTTTGTGTTGATTTTCGGAGTCGAAAATCCCAGTTCGTTACAGAACCATTCTTTGAATAAATAAATATCAAATGGTTGATATTTTATATCAGTAGAATTGGTATGGCCGGTTTTAATTCCTTTGATTTGGTTCTCGTTTGTTTTAAAAGGAAAAATACTCTCCTTTTAAAATACAAAAAAAAAACAATATAATCTTAGATCAGAGAAAATAAATCCGTCAATGGCTAGTACCAAATCTTCTATCTCAAATTCATTTGACGAAATTGGGAATTGTTCGTGGACACTGTAGAGACATCATCTGAATTATTGGCGTTTGCGATTTTTCGATTCAAATCAATCAGCAACGTGGTTTTGCAAAATCAAATTGGTATGTAATACTTAATTTATTCATTTTTTTAGACCTTAGATTTAGGTTTGATAAATTTTGATTTCTGCTGCTATTTTGAACGATAAAACCCAACAATGGTATTAGAGCTGCTTGCAAAATGGTTAATTGAGCTTAATTTTGTGTGGTTTTACATCCATATTTCTAGATCAATTGGAATTGTGAATCTGACTTTCAAAAGAAATTGTTGTTATTAAAAACAGTCATGAAATATTTTTTTGTTTTATTTTGGGTCGATGCTATGAACACCGATATAGAAACATAATCTGCATGTTGTTTGGAATTTGTTTCGAAATCATGATTTTTATTTTAAAGATTATAAATGTTATTCTCTGGAAAATTGAACTTGTAAACTGTATTGATACTATTAATATTTAACATTGGTGTTGACCGATTTGTTGAATTATTTTCAATAATACTTGAATTGATCAAATTGACTGATAAGGAGAAATTGCTAGAACATATGTTTTATCTAATGCTAATCTAATTACTTAAAATCAAAGTCATATTTTTTTTACTTTGTTATGCCTTTGATCAAAAGAAACCATCCTGCTTGTTGACCAAATGATTTGAATTAGATATTCATAGTTAAGTCTTCTTAGGTTTTGCATTTACATGACATTTATCATAATTCAAGGATGACCTGCAAGTCATAATGATGATCTTTAGGTCTTAATAAACACATTAGGGTAATTTTTTTAAATCCCAGTATTTTTCTATGAATTTTATTCAAAAATCTCTATATAGATGAAACATCTAGTTCTTGTATTAATAGTGTTGAGTTTTCAACTGTATGATTAATCTGTATGAATATGTGTGTGTATATATATATATATATATTAATAATGAAACTCATTGTTGAATATTCTAAAGCAGTAATTTTGATTGTAAAACAAATCCTGAAAAGCTGTGTTTGTTTTTTTAAATTTTTTTAAACGTATAGACGCTACATATTAATTGGTTAATACTATGTTGTTCAAAATATGCTTGGATCAGTAGCTCATGGTTTACAGTATGTTTCAGATGTTTCATTGAGTTTTGGATCTGATTATGCAAACTCTGTTCAAGCATGAATAAAATGGTTGATTACTGAAAGTAATATTGATAACTGGGTGGTACTAAATGAAATTCTATAATTGGATCGTATGTGTGTCTAACTATAGCAAGTAATTATAATAACAAGCAAGCAATAAAGTAAGTAAGGTAAGAAGTAATCACACCAATATTTTATTCTTGTTTGGCCCTCCCGTGCTACGTCCAGTTCCGAAGCGCCCCTTCGGCTTTTTTACTATCACAAACTGCCCTTTCTTAGCGTGGAGGAATAGGCTTACAGTTGAAAAAGATGCTTTGATAATAGTGTGTTCTTTACAAAGTATTTTGACTGAATCATACAAAGTTCTCTCCTATAATCTCCTTTTATTAATACGAGAGTTGAATAACTTGGAAATAAAGAAGAATTTATGTGCTCAATGAAAGCTATAGAGAGATAATGAATATAGAAAGCTTAGAGAATAAATTAAAGAGTCAAAGAGATTTGGTAATAAAAATTATTCAATCTAAGATATATTTATAGAAACTAAAAAGCTTTTATGAAGGGATTCAACCCTTGAATGTAAAACACTTCATTTGAAATAGTGTATCCATTGAAAAACCAATTTAGGTTTTAAAAGAAAAGTTGTGACCTTTGAAAACAAAGAGCAACCCTTTTAGAACTAAATAGACGTTGCTAGGACAGACGTCTATCCATAAGGTCAGATGTCTGTCAATGTATTATGGATATACCCCAAATACATTGACATACATCTGTCCATATGTTGACAGACGTCTATGGTTTTAGGAAAAAAAATCTGTGACCTTCGACAGACGTCTGCCAAATATGACAGATGTTTGTGCTGAGTCCAGGAATTTTTCCCGAAACTTGTATCAGACGTCTGTACATGCACAAATTGTGTTATATATGTGTTTAATAGGCTGATATGAATTCAAGGAGATTGTACATAAATATAATACTCAATACCTAAATATATTCTTGTAATGAAGCCTTTGAGTGTGTCTTGTGGTCTTGTATATGCCTTCATCTCCTCCTTGAATGATTCCTGTAAGATTATATGTTATGCTATATATATTTTATATGGTCGTATAACTGTCGCCATTAAAAGCTTTGACAAAGGTTTTAATATTCTTCCTCTTTTTGTAGATGACAACTATACAACTAGTGTGAAAGCTCCCCTAGAATTAGTGATCCCGTATTATCCCCCCCTTTGACATTATCAAAAAGCATATGTGAAAGTAATAATGCAAACATAGCACACGTCACATAGCGTCATACACACAAAAGTCGTAGAGTTTTATTACAAACCAAATAAATAGTAGCAAGAACGTAGATAAATAAAGAGAAAAGACAACTAAGTGATAATTCTAGGAAGTAGTAAAATAGCTCCATAGATCGAAGGTTTGATCACCATATTGTTGCCACTGAGATTCGTCGTTGTACGCAATATTTTCCTAAATAACAATCCTTGAAAATCTTGATAACCCTGACGAGGAACCTCTTGTGATGGCCATAAACATTCATCCCCTTCTTCTTCCTCAATTTGTATTTCCTTCCCAGGTGCATGATATTCGGGTAAGGCATCTTGAGCACTTGTTCATGGAGGAAGATCTCGCACTATAGGATGTAATGGAGGCGGAGTGAGTAATGCAGAACAGGATCTATAAGACGAACATCCCCGTACCTTGCAAATTATCTTTCCAAGAGTGGTTACAACATTATCAAAATCTTTTCAACTTTTGTCATTCTAGTATAAAAGGACCTTTCAAGCTGTGTAACCTTCTGTCCTAAAACATGTTGGTTAAGGGAAAGAATTCACTGATTTTGTAGAGTAACATCGTGGACACTTTGATAGGGTTCGGCAATAATTCGAGCTTTTTGAATATCCATGTTGGAGTAATATTGCATTGGTTCACTAGGTTTGGTTGGTAGCTCACGTCGTCATCGTTGAGCTTGTTGTACAGGTGCTTGTGGATGATGTTGTTATTCCCTCCACTGTTCAAGTAGAATAACCTGTGTCGGTCTATCTGGTAGGTGCATCAAAGAAGAAAAACGGTTTCCATCATTTTGAATCTCTATTTCTTGATATTTCGACAACTAGAGAGTAATTTCATGTGATCAAAATATACGCATAAGATAAGCTGCATATGGAATCTTGCATTTTGTGGGGGTCCAAAAATTATTTATTTGATCAAATATATACTGTAACCAATTAACTCATGTATGTCCAAAAATAGAATAAAGTGCCTTATAGTCGTGATCATACATTTGTTCATGTCTTCGTAGTCTCGGAACATCGTATTAATGAGCATTTTATTAATCAATCGTGCTTGTGGCTGAAATTTTTAAGGAGCAACTCTTGGAAAATCGTCTTCCCAATTTGATGAGTAATTGGATCTCTCGGTTTATAGCGCATATCTGGAATTTCTTGCAACTTAACCTCATAATATGAATAACCTAAAATCTGCCCTAGCATTTCAACATTAAACTTGATCATTTTCCCATACACACTTGACCAAATCCATTTTTTAGGGTCAGAGGATTCCAAATAGTAATTGAACATAAATTGATAAAGAACACAAAAATTGCAAGAGGATCAATTATTCCTTTGTTATCATCATAGTCAAATACGTGTTTGAGTTTTGCACGAGTGAGCAAATCATTAATATCATAATGTATTAATCGACTAAGTGGATAAAAAGGACCTGTATGAATGGTTTTCTCCATCAATTGTTTGATTATTTTTTCACCATCCCTTACTTTCATCCATTGTTTGATTTGCTAATCAGTAGCATAGTTTTTGGATGTCTCTTGGGAGATTTTTGCTTCAATTACTTTCTTTCTCTTTGGAACCGAACGCTTTAGAGCCATTGGTTTGGAAATTGAAGAATTGGGAATTGGGGATTTATGGTTAGGGTAAAAGAGAGTAAAAAGTGAAAATTGAATGAAGATAGTATAAAGCGATATATAAAAAGACATTCACATATGAATATATGTCTGTTGCATAGGTAGACAGACATATGTTGTTTCAGAGAATAGTTTCTCATGAACACGTACAAACGTCTGTTGAATTTAGCATACGTCTATGCTAAGTGGAATTTTTTTTTAAATGAAGAAACAAACGTCAGAGTGTTTAGGAACAGACTCCTATGTTTACAGGATTTTTGTTCCCGAGAGCGCAGATAGACGTCTGTGCTGAAGGTTCTTATATTTTTCGTATATATGTCTAATGTTAGACGTCTGTTTTAAAGTTCTTCAGACATTTGAATGTGTGAAATTTACTTTTCATAAATATTTCCTACTACCAAAGATTTTAAGATACAAACATTATAAATATTTATTCTTAATACATGATACTTTGTATTTTTATTCAAAATTTTAGAAACAAATAGCGTATTTGTTAGAAGATTTCGAGTGAGAAGATCCCTTGCTACTCGAATTAGACTTGCACTTAGGATCTTCAGAAGCGCGTTTCAACGGTGACCATTTAGGTTGGTTAGGACTGATATTAGACATTCCTTCTCCCTATAAATTTTTAGGATTTATGTCACAGGAAGCAGGTGATATGTTGAAAGATGGAGATTTCTTATGAATGTAGTTTTTTGTAAGAGTATGTCCGCATATCAATAACAGAACGTCTTCAAGAAAGCGCATATGCATTCCTTGACCTTTTAGCGTATAGTACATCTCCCTATGAAGTTCCATCATTTCCTTTTGATAGTGACATATCTCATCCAATTTATCATGCAAATATCCTTAAGAAGTAGGAGACTTGTCTTTTCTTAGATTCTTAAGTAAAGGAGAGAGACTCCATCAACTTATAGGTGAGGCAACCGGAGATGGTGGTGTTGGAGACATATGAGTTGAGTGAGATGAGGGAGAGATTGAGTTGTAAGATAATGTTATTTCATGATACAACATTTTATTTTTTTTGAATTTACTTATCATAGGATTAACTATTTGTAGTTGTATTTTAAGTGTAAATAGAAACTTGGTTTTTGTAGCAATTTATATTGGATCATTTTAAACCACCAAAGAAAGAAAGGAAAATAAATAATGTAGGAGAATTCAAAGGAAAAACTTTTTAGACATATAATATAATTCTGAGAACACACATATACCTAACTCTCTTCTTAATTTTATAAAAGAGGTTTCACTTAAGGGTTTTGTAAAAATGTCTGCAATTTGTTTATCTGTAGTAATGAATTCCAGTGTTATATTTCTTTTTCGACGCGATCTCTTAAAAAATGATGTCTAAGTTTTGTTCTAGAATGATTTATAGGATTTTTTGATAAATTGATAGCATTAGTATTGTCATAATATATAGGGGAGTTATATTTTGTTTTCCAAAATCTCTTAGAGTTTGTTGCATATAAATTACTTGGGAACGAGCTAAGGCAGCAGATATGTATTCTACTTCTCATATTGAGAGTGAAATCGAATTTTATTTCTTACTAAACCACGATACAAGTGATTGACCGATAAAGTGATAGAAACCACCATTACTTTTTCTATTCGTTTTGCATCCTCCGAAATCAACATCACTATATGATATGATTTCGAAAGAGCTGCCATTAGGATAGAGAAGACCATAATCTCTAATGTTGGTTAAGTATCTCAGAATTTGTTTAACAGCTCTAAAATGTCATTCTTTTGGCTATGCTTGAAATCTTGCACAAAGATAGACACTCATCATAATGTCAGGTCTACTAGCGGTTAAGTATAAAAGAGATACTATGATACTTTGATATAACTTTTGATCAAAATTCTTTTTGTTTTTATCTTTATCGAAATGAGCAGTTGTACTTATTGGTGTTGGCTTTCCGGAAGTTTTCTCCTTACCAAAACATTTTAAAAGATCATTACAATACTTTTCTTGGTTTATAGAGATACTATTGTTTAATTTGAAGTCCCAAGAAGAAATTTAATTCTCTAATGTGAGACATCTCAAATTCATTTTTCATTATATTTGAAAAATTATCACAAACCTTTTCATTAGTTGATCCAAAAATTATACCATCAACGAAAATTTGAACAATCAAAATATCATTTTGTATTCTTTTCATAAGAAGTGTTGTATCTACTTTTCTGACTTCGAAATCAGAGTTGATTAAATGTTATTTTAATCTTTCATACCAAGCACATAGTGCTTGTTTCAATGCATATAATGCTTTCTTCAATTTATAAACATGATCAGGAAATTTTTCGTGAGCAAACAGCAGAGGTTGTTCGACATACACTTGTTCTTTTATAAAACCGTTTAAAAATACGCTTCTTACATCCATTTGAAAAAGTTGTATATAATGATGAACTGCAAAAGGGAGTAAAGTACGAAGTTCTTTAAAGCAAGCTATTAGAGAAAATGTTTTTGTGGCGGCCCGCCCCGCATCAGCCGGCATTTCCTCTAAGAGTGTGCTGTACACATGCCTGGCTAGCACGGAACGGTCGCCAAGGAAAGGAAAGAAGAGAATGAACTAATCGAAAACCTGTAGAATTTCTCACAGCGCATGGAACAAAATATAATAATAATAATATAATCTTGACATAAAACAGGCGAGACAGTGCATAAGCTGAAAATTAAACCAACATAGCAGCGGAATTCCAAATACAGCTTATGATCCAACATCATTATTACAACTTTAAACTGTCTCTAAAGAAAAAGAAAGCTAAAGTAGAAGATGCACTACTAATTCCCAAGCAGTGATCTTCAACAACATAGGGAGAACATCTATATGTATCTACGTGGTAGCCTCCTGCTCGTCTCCGGATCAACTACTCGTGCATACCCAGCTAACCTGTCTCTAGTTTGCTCGTGAGAGCACCCAGAGTAATAAGAAAAGACATAAAACTCTGGGTCAGACAAAAAGTCTAGTATGAGCGATAAGCAACTAAACAGAACAATAATAGGTATACTAAACCATACCTGAACCTAGACCTGCAACCAAAGAGTTAGCACTACATAACATACAATACTCTAAGGTGCCACTGAACAGATGGTGTAAAGATAACGGGGGTGGGGGTGTGCATGTCATAATGATGGCAAACAGATCAACCATAGCAATCATCCTCACATCTCTCACTCAGTGTGTAAAGCATACAATGTCCACCACTGTCAATCACTAGACCCATCGAAGTAGTGACGGAGTTCGACTTTACAACTACTGCAACTACCAAGCTTACCACATGGAGTCATGACCAAACCTTTACAAATGACCCCACTTCATTGGTCTATAGCTCTTTAGTCGTACCTAGGCCACTGTGGCCCTGAATCTGTTCATGAATTCCCTACACATAGTAATTCAAAGTTACTGACATCGACAACCCCTTAGCACACGTCCCGCAGCAAAGCCTAACTCATGAGGTCGACTCGTTGGTTCCCAACTAGATCCTGAGTACAAACTTCTCATTGGATTACCTTTGCATCTCGGGTTATTGGTCTTCTTCTCCAGATCGGTTCGGCTACCCCTTCTCTTCACTCCGGATCGTGCTCTCCAAGGTCATTCAGTTCGCATCCACTTCTCCACTCGTAACGGTTCGGATCGGCTGTGGTTATCGCATTGAGTCAGATAAAACTCCTCCAGTGGTTCGGATCGGGATCCACACCTCCTGGCTTCGGGGAAAACTCCTCTGGTTCGGTCCTTCTTCCCAAGCACTTCGGATCGGGTGGGGTCCTTCAAGCTTCTCCATGGTGCATCGGTTCGGGTCGGAGTGGCATACGAGAGGCAAATCGAGTCCAGATCATCTTGCGGATACAACAACTTGGAGGGGCGGTTCGGTTCGGGCTCCTTCCTCCGATCCGATCCGGATCAGCCAGATTCCTGCACTTTTTCCAGCGGCTTTTTACGCCATTCGACAGCGTTTTCGACCAATCTAACACGTCTAGACAGTCACAGTTCATACCATACAGTCATAGCAACATGTACAAGCAATCATAAACATCAAAACAACAACTATAACATGTAAAAAGAATCAGACATACCCAAAATCCCATATTTTTCCCTTAAGCATGTTTAGGAAAAACTAATGATATGATTAGCAAAACTTAATCAAATTAACCCAAGTTTCTAACAGAGGTCTAAAACATCATTTAAGAATTTATAAATAATTTTCCAGAATTTATTAGTGTATAAATTCGCTAATCAACACTAATTACCCTTAATTAACCGTAATTAGTGAGGAACTATGCAAATCACTCACCTTGGCCACAAATAAAATACCAAATCTGAAATGATTCTCTATTTGGCGTGAATATTGATGTCTAACAGCAGCTCTAACCTTGCTTTGGTGCTAATCCTCTTTGATTTGATGTTGCTAAGCTTAATCCTTGATTAGAAAGTGATTTGGAGGTGTTTTAGAGGTTGGAGGCCATTGTTAGGGTTTCTAAGAGGTAAGTGGCGGCTAGAAAACTGAAGTATAATGAAAACCTAACTCATTTCAGCCTCTCCATAACCCTAATCCAGAAATGGGTTATGGGCTCATTCACTAATCACCCTATTTGGCCCAGTTAAGCAGTTTTTCACCTTCCAAACCTTATTTACGCCATATCTCCCAAACGGTAAGTCCGTTTTTCACAGTGACCACTCTACGGAACTGTAAACCATCATCCGGAGCCAATGGGAGCTGTTTCAGGTCAAAATTCCTTTCCAGTCTTAAGTTATGGCCAGAACAAGATCAGCCAGGGGCAAAACGGTCATTTAAAAGTCGGGAAAAATCGTGAACATGGGAAATGACCCCAATAGTCGTCTCCCAAAGTTATATGACCATACGACTTCGTATGTGAAAGAAATAAATATTCTACGATCCTATGATGCGTAGAATGCGGGTCGTTACATTCTCACCCCTTAAGAAATTTCATCTCCGAAATTCCTTAACTCAAAACATACAAAGGATCCCGCATGCCTACCAACCATATACAACAATCAATCATGCAAAACAAACAAAACAAGCCTATCCTAGCATGCGGAAAGACTAAATCGAAGTTAAAATCTTACCAGGCGAAGAGTTCTGAATACGTCTTCCTAGTGCTCTCCTCTGTCTCCCAAGTACAGTCATTCTCATTCTCGCCCCACTGAACTTTGACTAACTTCACTGTTTTCCTTCGAAGTTGCTTCGTATCGTTCCCAACGTACGCATAGGCTTGCGGTTCCCAACCGCCTCGGGTTCACCTTCGATATCATCCAACTGATCAGGTGAAATAGTCACATTTGGGTCGTGTACGAACTTTCTTAACTGGGAAATATGAAATACGTTGTGAACTCCTGCTATCTTCTCTGGTAATTCAACTTTGTATGCCAAATTCCCAATTTTCTTAAGAACTGGGAATGGACCAACAAATCTTGGTGCTAACTTGCCTCTCTTGCCAAATCGTATCACGCTCTTCAATGGAGAAATCTTGACAAACACCAAGTCGCTAATGGAGAACTTTAATTATCTTCTCCTCTTATCAGCATAACTCTTCTGCCTATCTTGGACAGCCTTCATTCGCTATTGGATAATCTTAATCTTGTCTGAAGTTTCTCTTATCACATCGGGTCCAAGCACAAACTTGTCACCAGTTTCTACCCAACATGACGAAGAGTTGCACGATCTTCCGTACAAAGCTTCAAACGGAGCCGTACCAATACTGGATTGATAACTATTATTATATGCAAACTCTACTAGATGCAAATAGTCATCCCATGATCCACCAAAATCCAATATGCAAGCTCTAAAGAGATCTTTTAACACTCGGTTCCCCCTCTCTGTATGTCCGTCGGTTTGAGGATAATATGCGGTATTGAGATGTAGTTCTGATCCTAACACCTCTTGTAAGCTCTTCCAGAATCCACTAGTGATCAACGGATCTTGGTCACTCACAATGCCTTTGGGTATTCCATGAAATCTCACTACTCACTTTATATACATTTCCGCTAACTTAGCTGCCGTCCTATTTGACTTGATGGGTATAAACCTTGCACTCTTAGTCAATCGGTCCACAATCACCCAAATGCTACCATGGCCCGATCTAGTCCTTGGTAACCCATCAATGAAATCCATTGACACTTGTTCCCATTTCCATTATGGAATTTCTAATGGTTGTAGCAACCCACTAGGCTTCTTTTGTGCAGCTTTAACTAGCTGACAGATCATGCATTTGGATATAAACTTCCCAACGTCTCTTTTCATCCCTTCCCAGTAGTAGGTCTGCTTCATTTCTCGATACATCTTGTTATCACTGGGGTGTATAGTCAGTTTTGAGTGATGACATTCCCTAAGAACTTCATCCCTCAATCTATTGACATTGGGTACAACTAGTCTTCCATTCTTTCTAAGTCATCCATCTCGATCAAGCACATACTTGTTCATCTCTCCGTCGATTCCCATCTCTAACTTTGAGATGATTTCCAATAGGTTAGGATCGTCCCTCAGACGGGAACCAATCCGCGCAATCAAAGTGGGTCTGATCGTCAAACTTGCTAACATTTCTGGATCCAGTTCGCGCTTTGGTCTGAAATCATACCCAGCGATGTACTCCAGTAGCTTCCATTCGAGAAACATAGCCCCTAAACTGGCATGTCTCCTACTCAATGCATCAGCTACCGCATTGCCCTTTCCTGGTCTGTATGCGATATCGAAATCATAGGAAGCTAAGAATTTTAACCACCTTTGTTGTCAGAGGTTTAGATCTTTCTGAGAGAAAAGATACTTTAACGATTTATGATCGGTAAACAACTTGAATCTTTCTCCCAAGAGATAATGTCTCCACATCTTCAATGCGAACACGATCGCTGCCAGTTCCAAATCATGGGTAGGGTATCTTTTCTCATGCGGTTTCAGTTGTCGGCTTGCATAAGCTACAACCCTACCTCCTTGCATCAATACAGCACCTAGCCCTGTGCCACATGCATCCGTATATACTGTCATCTCTTCATTCCCCTTAGGAATGACTAATACTGGTGCATATGTCAACTTTTCTTTTAGGCTCTTGAATGCATTCTCGCACTTTTTGTCCCAGACGAAAGCTTGGTTCTTCTTGGTCAACTGAGTCAATGGTGCTGCTATCTTGGAGAAGTCTTGGATAAACTTACGATAATATCCAACTAACCCCAAGAAACTTCTTATGTCCGTTGCATTCTTGGGCGTAGACCAATCTTGTACCGTAGCCACCTTCGCAGGATCCACGGCAATACCATTCTCTAAAACAACATGGCCCAAGAATCTCACTTCCCTCCTCCAGAAGTGACACTTAGAAAACTTTGCTTTTAATTGGTGTTTTCTCAACACCTCCATCACTATTCTTAAATGCTCCTTGTGTTCTTCCTCTGTCCTCGAATAGACCAAAATATCATCCACGAACACAAGGACAAACTTATTCAACTGATCTCTGAATATCCTTTTCATAAGATCCACAAAGTATGCTGGGGCATTGGTCAGCCCGAATGGCATGACCAACCACTCATAAAATCCAGACGGCGTCCAAAATGCCATTTTAGCTATACTCTCAACTTCCACTCTAGGCTGATGAAAACCTAACGCGAGATCCAATTGAGAGAATACTCTCGTGCCACTCAACTGATCAAACAAATCATTTATCCGCGGTAAAGGATACTTATTCTTCCTCGTCACTTTATTCAATTCGAGGTAGTCTACACACAAACAAAGGGAACCATCCGCGTTGGTAGCAAACACAACTGGTGCTCCCCATTCAGAAACACTCCTTCTGATAAATCCCTTCTTCAAAAGATCGCTGACTTGCACCCCGAGTTCTCGCTACTCCCTTGGTGCCATACGACGAAGTGGCATCACTATAGGTCTAGCATCTTTTAATAAATCAATACGGAACTCAATCTCTTGGTGTGGTGGAAGCCCGGTCACTTCCTCATAAACGTCCGGATACTGGCCAACCACGGGCAAACCTGACAACTCACTATGCGGGATGTCGAGGGAACTTAGAAAACTAGCCATTACCCCATCACCAAGTAGACCACCAAACACTACCCTCTTCCCTTCATCCGCTCTAGCTGTCACCAAAAAGCCCTCACAGTCTACCACCACCGCGTATCTTTGGAGCCAATCGACTCCCAAAATAATGCCAAACCCAGTAAAGCCCAAAACAAAGCAATCACAAACAAACATGCATCCATGACTCGATAAGACCACATTACGACAAATCATGCTAAGGTTAGTCGAACCACCAATCGGGTTCGTCACTATTAAAGGTCTATCGATAATCTCGGGCTCCAATCCCAACCTAACTACCAGGTCACTAGATATGAAAGAACTGGAAGCCCCGGTATCAAACAAATCTCTAACGGGAACATCATAAATAGAAAGCATACCTTGAACAACATCATTCTTTCCTTTCTCCGCCGCAGTTGGGGCATTCAACGAAGAAGGAATAGCATTAAGGGCATATGCTTTCACCATCTGCTTTTCTTTAGGGGGTTGCAGACACTTGTCCTTGTGATGTCCCACTTGGCCACATTTGAAGCACTTCCTATCCGCTGGCTTGGCCCGACACTCTTTGGCATAGTGGCCCTTCTTACCACAGCTGAAGCACTCAACATCTTGCTTATTCTTTTTCTTCTGTCCATCCCTGGTCTGATTCTGCTTTCTCTTATTTTGAGAACCATTCTTGCCTCCACCGCTTGCTTGCGGCTTTGGCTCCTCTATAGATGCAACCTCAGTCTTCGACTTAGGGTAAAGACTCTCGGACCTCAATGCTTTCCCCACAATCGATTTAAATGTCTCATCGATGTGGTTGATAAGCCTTTCCCCAAGTACTGATCTAGGCCAGTTATGAACTTCTAATTCTTCTTCTCGGCAGTATCAATAAGAGATAGTCCATACTTCGATAAAGTATCGAATTCTGCGATATACTCCGAGACAGCTCTGCCATTCTGCTTGAGCTCCAGGAATTTCTTAAACAACACTAACTTCTGAGCAGCTGGAATGAACTTATTGCTAAAGCGAACCTTAAAACTGTTCCCAAGTAATCTGATCTTCGGAAGTAGCTGCCTTTATAGCATTCCACCAATTCATTGCCCGTCCTTGCAGCTGACGGGATTCTAGCCTTCTCTTCATCGCATCCTCGATACCCAAGTCTTTGAAGATACGCTCGCAGCTATCCAACCAATCCTGAACATCCGTAGCCGATTCCGTTCCGTGGAACGACTTCCCGTCAGGACTAGTATAATCCTTATTCAGCTTGGCGAAATCGGCCTTAGGCACCTGCACTATTGAACCACCACCATTACCACCATTGGGAGCTGCCCTCTACACATCCCTAAGCATCTCCCTCATGAGGTCAGTAAACATCGTCCTCATGTCAGCAACATTCCCATTATTGGCTCCTCTACCGGCACCTCTTGTGTATCGGCTCATCGTTCAATACGTAAATAGAAAACGATTAACCATCTCCATAGTGGTGCTAGTGCAGTGTGACTTCATCCTTAGCTATACTGATAGTGTATATATATATAGCTTTTGAAAACCAACATAATCACAAATACGCGCTCTCATATACGTATACTGAAAGGGGTCGAGTGTATACGACCTAAGCAGGATCTTAATATGGCTATGCGGAATGTATGTGATAACTTAAGCTATTCAATAGTTATGCGAATAAATATTCGCAAACAAGATATATATCACAAATAAATATAAATGCAGTAAAGTAAAGTAAAGTAGAGTAACAACACCAGGATTTTTATACTGGTTTAGACTTCCCGTCCTACGTCCAGTCCCGAAGCTCCTCTTCGGTTTTTCACTAACCAAAACCCTCTCTTCACCTGGAGGAACAGGTTCACAGTACCCGAGCAGCCGAACGGGATTTCACGCCTCAACAACACTGAGGACTTCAACACTTTCCTCTTATATCACCGAGGACTTCAAATCAGACGAACAACAATTATTTGACAATGTGTGTTCTTTACAACACGGATTTGTCTTTTATAGTACACCCTTCCTATAATCTTATCCTCAAATATGATTTGATGTTTGTGAAGATTAGGAAGTGGATTATCGTGTTGAATCTCAAGTGTATTAAATAGGCTTGGAGATTCAAACGATAATATATTGAATTTGAGTGCTTTTTGAATGCAAAGAATATCTAGAAAGTAAGATCAGAAGTTAGAGCAAGAATTAGTGATTTGAATGATGATTCAAGATGTATTTATAGTGAATGAGGAGTTGTAATCATTGATGAAGAATTACAATGAAAAGTAATGATTTTTGTTGAAGAGAAATGGATACAACTCTTGATGAAAGAAGATGGCTTTTCGAAAGGTTGCTTGCTGTTTGAAAAGCTGTTGACAGGTCGAAATTGATAGGTAGACGGGTATTTAAATATATATATACGTTATGTTCATGAATGGACATTTGCTGTGCAATTTTCCCAAAAGAGGTAGACAGGTTGAAAATAACAGGTAGATAGGTTTTGTCTCTGTCTTGAAAAAGGTAGACAGGAAAATATTTGTAGGTAGACAGGTTTTGTCTCTGTCTTGAAAAAGGTAGACAGGAAAAAATTTGTAGGTAGACAGGTTTTGTCAACTTGTACAGAAAATGTGTATTTATGTATATATTCAAAAATGATGAAGAGTATGATTATTTGAGGATAGATTTTAACATTTATAACTCTAAATAATCAACTTCTAACTTACGAAAACATTGATTCTTCTTTTTGTCGATCATGAAGCTCCTTCTTGTCATTAATCAAAATATGCTATGAAACCTTTGACTCAACATTCTCCCCCTTTTTGATTGATGACAATATAGCTTGATAAAATAATCTCCATCGTTCTCTCCCCCTGTATATATGCTCCCCCTGAAATATAACTGAACTTCTTATGATCTTTATTGCACCTTTATATGTTGTCATCGATCAAAATCCTTGTCTCAACATTCTCCCCCTTTTTGATTGATGACAACACCTTGGATTTTCTCCCTCGAATATAAAGCTCCCCCTGAATTTCTGCAACATTTGTTAGTTCATACTATAAATAATCTTACCTTTTGATTCCTGCATTAACAAATGTTAGCATACATATACTATTACCATGTTAAGCACATAATTCTAAATGATAGTATATCATATGAATCATCATAAGAGAAAATATTTCTCCCCCTTTGTCATCGATTAAAAAGAATAAATATCATAATAAGCATAGTAATCGAGAGTAGTAGAGAATACAGATAATTATAGAACAGTTATTAGATATTGAATCATGTGGTTTTCTTCCTCTGTATATGATCTCCTTTTGAATGTATGAACTAATTTTCTTGCATATACACTATTACAAGCACTTTCACCCCAAAAAAAATACGAGAATATGACACCAAAATCCACTTTTCTCTGTTCTTAAGTGGGACCTGAAAAAATATGATTAAGTCCATGGTTCCCACCTTTTTATGGGGTCCTAAGAGTTAGGTCTTAGGAGTCCAAACCCATACGGGTCCAGTATCCCCTTTATATAAATAATTTGGATTATGATGCACAGAATTCAAAAAATTTTGAATGTACTTGTTCCTAATCAAATTGTTATTTGTTTTAGGAACCCATATTTTTATAGATTTGATATTCTTCTTTTGAAATTTCACAATCGGTTTTGGTTTGGAATACAATAAACTAAGATTTTTCTTAGCTTTAGTTTCTTGTACTATTTTATTTTTTCCTTTTTCTTTCGTTGCCAAGATGTTTCTTGATATCTTGTTTCTTATATCCCAAACCTTGTTTATTCGTAGCAGATTGTGAACTTTCAATAATTTTTGTTAAATTTTCTCGACCTTTGTTAAAGGTAGAAACATTTTGAGTAATGTCGTCTAACTTTGTTTGTAAACTAGCTTTTTCAAGGTCTAACATTTTGACTTTTGCCTTAAGCTCATGATTTTCGATAGTAAGAGCATCATTTTTCTCTTTTTGAGTTTCAATTTCTTGACTCAAAAGAGATAGTTGAGAATCAATATTAGATGATGATTGTTGAGCTTTTTCAAATTCCTCCTCTAATATTTTCTTCTCGTCTTTTAACATATCTCGTTCAAATTCTGCTCTACTTAAATCTGCTTGAGCTTGTTTGCATTGTCATTTCATATCTTTGAATTTAAATATTAATTCAGCATTAATATCAAGAACTTCTTCAAAAGAAGGAATTTGTACCTCATCTTCGGTTGCCATGAAACATATATTCGCTTGTTCATCGTCTGAGTCACTTTCACTATCAGATGAAGATGAGTCCGAATCATCCCATGTTACTGAGAATGCTCGTTTCTTTGACTTGTCTTTCTTGTATTTGAATTTGTCATTTTCTGACTTCTTCTTTTGTTCTGGACAATCTTTTTGCATATGCCCCTTTTTATGACAATTGAAGCATTTTATACTTGAAGATGATGGTTTATTTGAACCGAACTTCTTTCTGTTGTATCGACTAGCCTTTCGTTGCTTTAAGAATTTCTTGAATCCTTTTGCAATGAACGCTAGATCTTCATCTTCGGAATCTGAGTTGTCCTCATCTTTTTCAGCATGAAAAGCTACAATTTTCTTTTCTTCTTTTTGTTCTTTTCTAGCCTGCAAGTTAACTTCATAGGACATTAGATTTCCTATCAATTCATCTGGCTTCATGGTGGAAAGTTCATTAGCTTCTTCAATCGCTAATACTTTTCCTTCCCATTCACTAGTCGGAGAATGTAGGACTGTTGAAACAACATCAAAATCTGAATACTTTTGTCCTAAACCAATGAGTGCATGATGAATAGTTTGAAATCGTGAATACATCTCATTGATTGTTTCATTCGGCTTCATTTTGAAATTTTGAAATTGACTTTTTAACATAGCTATTTTTGCTTGTTTAACTTTGTTAGTACCTTCATGAGTAGTTTTTAGCGTTTGCCAAATTTGATATGCAGTGGTACAGATACTAACACGGTTACATTCATTTTGATCTAATGCACAAAACACCATATTTATTGCTTTTTCATTTACAGTTGCTGCAGTTTTCTCAGCAGTCGTCCATTATGTATACTCAGTTGTTGCAGTTTTACTATTTCTTTCTGAGTAGCATTCCAAGCATCATAGCTAGTTGATTGCATGTAAAAATCCATATGTGTTGCCCAATAGCTATAGCTAAGACCATTGAAGAAAGGAGGTCTTTGTGTCGATTGACCTTCAGTTTAAGTGGTGTTTGTGCTACAACTTGGGTTATTTGCCATATTACTAAAATATATCAAATAACTGTGTTACGGTTATGAGATGACTATGCTCTGATACCAATTGAAGGTGCAGGAGTATGCGACCTTAGCAGGATCTTAATATGGCTATGCGGAATGTATGTGATAACTTAAGCTATTCAATAGTTATGCGAATAAACATTCGCAAACAAGATATATATCACAAATAAATATAAATGCAGTAAAGTACAGTAAAGTAGAGTAACAACACCAGGATTTTTATACTGGTTCAGACTTCCCGTCCTACGTCCAGTCCCGAAGCTCCTCTTCGGTTTTTCACTAACCAACACCCTGTCTTCACCTGGAGGAACAGGTTCACAGTACCCGAGCAGCCGAATGAGATTTCACGCCTCAACAACACTGAGGACTTCAACACTTGCCTCTTATATCACCGAAGACTTCAAGTCAGACGAACAACAATTATTTGACAATGTGTGTTCTTTACAACACAGATTTGTCTTTTATAGTACACCCTTCATATAATCTTATCCTCAAATATGATCTGATGTTTGTGAAGATTTGGAAGTGGATTATCATGTTGAATCTCAAGTGTATTTAATTGGCTTGGAGATTCAAACGACAATATATTGAATTTGAGTGCTTTTTGAATGCAAAGAATATCTAGAAAGTAAGATCTGAAATTAGAGAAAGAATTGGTGATTTGAATGATGATTCAAGATGTATTTATAGTGAATGAGGATTTGTAATCATTAATGAAGAATTGCAAAGAAAAGTAATGATTTTTGTTGAAGAGAAATGGATACAACTCTTGATGAAAGAAGATGGCTTTTCGAAAGGTTGCTTGCTGTTTGAAAAGCTGTTAACAGGTCGAAGTTGATAGGTAGACAGGTATTTGAATATATATATATATATATACACACACACGTTATGTTCATGAATGGACATTTGCTGTGCATTTTTCCCGAAAGAGGTAGACAGGTTGAAAATAATAGGTAGACAGGTTTTGTCTCTGTCTTGAAAAAGGTAGACAGGAAAAAATTTGTAGGTAGACAGGTTTTGTCTCTGTCTTGAAAAAGGTAGACAGGAAAAAATTTGTAGGTAGACAGGTTTTGTCTCTGTCTTGAAAAAGGTAGACAGGAAAAAATTTGTAGGTAGACAGGTTTTGTCAACTTGCACAGAAAATGTGTATTTATGTATATATTCAAAAATGATGAAGAGTATGATTATTTGAGGATAGATTTTAACATTTATAACTCTAAATAATCAACTTCTAACTTACGAAAACATTGATTCTTCTTTTTGTCGATCATGAAGCTCCTTCTTGTCATTAATCAAAATATGCTATGAAACCTTTGACTCAACATTCTCCCCCTTTTTGATTGATGACAATATAGCTTGATATTATAATCTCCATCGTTCTCTCCCCTGCATATATGCTCTGATACCAATTGAAAGTGTCGATATACGACTTAGGCAGGATCAGTAATATGGATATGTGGAAAGTATGTGATATACTAACTTGTATATTTACAATAGTTATGCAGGTAAATATTTAGTATAAAAATATCTCACAGAAGCAATATCACAGAAAAGTAAGTAAAGTAATAGAAAAATCACACCAGAGATTTTTATACTGGTTCGGAGCACCGTCCTACGTCCAGTCCCAGACCTCTCTCTGGATTTTCACTAACAACCTCACTTCACCCGGAGGAATAGGTATACAACACCCGAGCAGCCGAATGGGATTTCACGCCTCTAATAACACCGAGGACTTCAACACTTTCCTGATCACACACAGGACTTCTATCAAGATGAATAATCTTGTAGTTTGACAATGTGTGTTCTTAATAACACGGATTTTTCACTTGTAGTACACCCTTCCTATAATCTTATCATCAAGTATATAATGTGTATGTGAAGATTGAAGGAAGTATATTACTTATTGAATCAAGAGATATGAAATAATTTCAATGACTCAATAAGCAATTGAAATATTTGAGAGCTTTTAGAATGCAAGAGTATTTAGAAAGTAAGATCAGAAATTAGAGCAAGAATCGATGATTTGAAAGTTTGATTTCAAGTCTATTTATAGTGTAGAATAGTTGCATTCTTTCATGAAGAGTTTCTACAAAAGATTGCATCCGTTTCCATTGAATAGTGAAGAAAAAAACTCTTGATGAATGGAAGCAACCCTTCATAAAAAAGCTTGCTGTTCGGAACCGGTCAACTGGTTGAAAATCACCGGTCGACTGGTTAAGTTTCTGGAAATTTAAAGAATCAAAAAAATAGCCGTTATGTACAAACACAGTAAAACTGGTCGACCGGTCCTTTTTTGGGCGGTTGACCGTTTTCTGGCTATGGACCAGAGGACCTCGGTCCATGGTCTATATCACTCCGCACTCTTTCCCAGTCGGAGCCTGGACCATTTGGGCTTTTTCTGTGACTTTTCAATTCCTCAAATATACAGATTTCAGCAACGAAGATATGATCTTGTTTTGTGCATTCGTGTTATACTTTGAGGATAGATTTTAACATATTTCTAACACGACTCAAAGTAAAAAACCTTATCTCTATGAAATGATCTTCTCTTCACCTTTATATGTTGTCATCGATCAAAATTTTGTCTCAACATTCTCCCTCTTTTTGATTGATGACAATATAGCTTGATATTATAATCTCCATCGTTCTCTCCCCCTGTATATATGCTCCCCCTGAAATATAACTAAACTTCTTATGATATTTATTGCACCTTTATATGTTGTCATCAATTAAAATCCTTGTCTCAACATATACTATCTCTCCCTAATGACTTCCCTAGGTTAACTACGTAACCTAGAGCTCTGATACCAAGTGTGGCGGCTCGCCCCGCACCAACTGGCATTTCCTTCGAGAGTGCGTTGTACACATGCCCGGCTAGCACGGAACGGTCGCCAAGGAAAGGAAAGAAGAGAATGAACTAGTCGAAAACCCGTAGAATGTTTCACAGCGCATGGAACAAAATATAATAATAATATAATCTTGACATAAAACAGGCGAGACAGTGCATAAGCTGAAAACTAAACCAACATAGCAACGGAAATCTAAATACAACTTATGATCCAACATCATTATTACAACTTTAAACTGTCTCTAAAGCAAAAGAAAGCTAAAGTAGAAGATGCACTACTAATGCCCAAGCAGTGATCTTCAATAACACAGGGAGAATATCTACATGTATCATACGTGGAAGCCTCCTGCTCGTCTCCGTATCAGCTACTCGTGCATACCCAGCTAACCTGTCTCTAGTTTGCTCGTGAGAGCACCCATAGTAATAAGAAGAGACATAAAACTTTGGGTCAGACAAAAAGTCTGGTATGAGCAATAAGCAGCTAAACAGAACAATAATAGGTATACTAAACCATACCTAAACCTGACCTGCAACCAAAGAGTTAGCACTACATACCGTACAATACTCTAAGGTGCCACTGAACAGATGGTGTAAAGATAACGGGGGTAGGGGTGTGCATGTCATAATGATGGCACACAAATCAACCATAGCAATCATCTTCACATCTCTCACTCAGTGCATAAAGCATACGATGTCCACCACTGTCAATCACTAGACCCATCGAAGTAGTGATGGAGTTCAACTTGTACAACTACTTCTACTACCAAGATTACCACATGGAGTCATAACCAAACCTTTACAAATGACCCCACTTCATTGGTCTATAGCTCTTTAGTCGTACCTAGGCCACTATGTCCCGGAATCCGTTTACATATTCCCTACACATAGTAATTCAAAGTTACAGACATCGATAACCCCTTAGGACACGTACCGCAGCAAAACCCAACTCATGAGGTCGACTCGTTGGTTCCCAACTGGATCATGAGTACAAACTTCTCATTGGACTACCATTGCATCTCGGGTTATTGGTCTTCTTCTCCAGATTGGTTCGGCTTCCCCTTCTCTTCACTCTGGATCGTGCTCTCCAAGGTCATTCAGTTCAGATCCACTTCTCTACCTCATAACGGTTCGGATCGGCTGTGGTCATCGCATCGAGTCGGATCGAACTCCTCCAGTGGTTCGGATCGGGATCCACACCTCCTGGCTTCGTGGAAAACTACTCTGGTTCGGTCCTTCTTCCCAAGAACTCCGGATCGGGTCGGGTCTCTCAAGCTTCTCCATGGTGCATCGGTTCGGGTCAGAGTGGCATACAAGAGGCGGATCGGGTCCAGATCGTCTTGCGGATACAATAGCTTAGAGGGGCGGTTCGGTTCGGGCTCCTTCCTCCGATCCGATCCGGATCGGCCAGATTCCTGCACTTTTTCCAGCGACTATTTACGCCATTCGATGGCGTTTTCGACCAATCTAAAACTTCTAGACAATCACAGTTCATACCATACAGTCATAGCAACATGTACAATCAACCATAAACACCAATACAACAACTATAATGTGTAAAATGAATCAAACATACCCAAAATCCCATATTTTCCCCTTAAGCATGTTTAGGCAAAACTAATGATATGATTAGCAAAACTTAATCAAATTAACCCAAGTTTCTAACAGAGGTCTAAAACGTCATTTAAGAATTTATAAATATTTTTCCAGAATTTATTAGTGTATAAATTCGCTAATCAACTCTAGTTACCCTTAATTAACCGTAATTAGTGAGGAACTATGCAAATCACTCACCTTGGCCACAAATAAAATACCAAATCTGAAATGAATCTCTGTTTGGCATGAATATTGATGTCTAACAACAGCTCTAACCTTGCTTTGATGCTAATCCTCTTTGATTTGATGTTGCTAAGTTTAATCCTTGATTAGAAAGTGATTTGGAGGTGTTTTAGAGGTTGGAGGCCATTGTTAGGGTTTCTAAGAGGTAAATGGCGGCTAGAAAACTGAAATAGAATGAAAACCTAACTCATTTCAGCCTCCCCATAACCCTAATCCCGAAATGGGTTATGGGCCCATTCACTAATCACCCTATTTGGCCCGGTTAAGCAGTTTTTCACCTTCCAAACCTTATTTCAGCCATATCTCCCAAACAATAAGTCCGTTTTTCACATGTGACCACACTACGGAATTGTAAACCATCATCCGGAGCCAATGGGAGCGGTTTCAGGTCGAAATTCCTTTCCAGTCAAAAGTTATGGCCAGAACAAGATCAGCCAAGGGCAAAAATGGTCATTTAAAAATCGGGAAAAATCATGAACATGGGAAATGACCCCATTTGTCGTCTCCCAAAGTTACATGACCATACGACTTCATATGTGAAAGAAATAAATATTCTACGATCCTATGATACATGGAATGCAGGTCGTTATAGTTTTTTTTTTTTTTTTTTTTTTTTTTTTTTTTTTTTTGTAGTCAATGCCTTTTTTCTTGGTTATAGCCTTGGGCAACTAATCTAGCTTTATTACAAACTATATTTTGAATCTCGTTTGCTTTGTTCTTATAAACTCATTTTGTTCCAATTATTGATTGACATGTTGGTCAAGGGACTAGTTCCCATACCTCATTTCTTTCAAATTGATTAAGTTCCTCCTGCATTGCCAAGATCCATGATTCATCGTTTGCGGCTTTTTTATGATTTTTAGGTTCTAAGGACGAAATAAAAGCAACATGGCTCATTCTGTATAATTGAATTCTAGTAGAAACTCTTAAATTAATATCACCTATTATGTTGTTTGTAAGATGATCTTTTAAAATCCGAGGAGGTGAACTTAAATTTTTTGAAGATTCTTTAGCATTTGAATTTGTTATTTGCAGTATTTTGTATTTCAACTTCATCTTCGTCGTGATTTTTACTTATTAGAAAATTTTCATCAAAAGATACATGTAAGCTTTCTTCTATAGTATTAGTTCTTTTATTAAAGATTTTATAAGGTTTACTTCGATCTGAATAGCCAATAAAAGTTTCTTCATCAGCTTTCAAATCGAATTTTTTTTTAGATTATCTTTTGTATATAATATAAAGTATTTTGAACCAAAAGTTCTAAAATATGAAACTTTTGGTTTCTTCCCATAAAACATTTCACAACAAGTATTCTTTGTCATTTGTTGTAGTGTTACTCTATTTAGTACATAACATGTTTTTGCTACTGCTTCAGCCCAAAATTGCTTCGATAAACCACTACTATTTAGCAAAGTTCTAATACATTCTTGTAGGGTTCGATTCTATCTTTCTACAACACCATTTTTTTCATGGTGTTTGTGGAATAGAAAAATTATGACTTGTTCCCTTTTTGTTATAAAAGTCATTAAAGAAATCATTTTCAAATTCACCTCCATGATCACTACGAATATTTTTTATTTTTAGATCTAATAAGTTCATTATTCGTTTGACAAAGATTTTGAATGTTCCAAAAGCATCACTCTTATGTTTTAAGAAAAAAGTCCATGTATATCTTGAAAAAATTGTCTACTATTATAAAAACATATTTATTATAGTTTAATGAACGTGTGGGTGGGTCCAAATAAGTCTAAATGTAATAATTCTAATGGTTGGTTTTGTAGAAATGTTATTCTTTAACTTAAAAGAACTCGTTTTCAATTTACCAAATTAATACGCATCACATAAATTATTTACTTTGAAATTAATTGTCGATAATCCTCTAACTAGTTCATGTTTCGCTAATTTGTAAATATACTAAAAATTTATGTGACAAACTCGTTATGCCATAACCATGGATCTTTATGATCTACAGTTAAACATATATATGAATTTTGTTTTATTTTCATGTTTAGAACATATATATTTCTATTTCTATTTTTTGGCAAGGCAGACCGGTTTTTATAGTGATCCGTAACACTTTTTATTAGAAAAAAGAAGGAAAATACATGCAAATCAGGAGCTATGCAACACGCATATCAACTGAAAAGACATATGTTCCCACACGGGGGATACCATGGTAAGTTTACATACCACTTTACAGATGAAAAACAAAGCATTACATTACACATAGGAGTAGCACTATATATTTCCTAGTGCAACACACGTGCACACCATCAGCTCAAGGCATCTAGCCTTTGTCAAGTTGCTCTCTCAACAACTCCCTCTTTCTGCTATGGGTAGGAGGAGTCTTCACTATCTCTTCGCTCGTAGATGATGCACCTGAGTCGTCTTCATGACAATAAGCTCAAGGGGAGCCCTATATGCAGGAGGGGGGATAAGGTGAGCATATGGGTTGCTCTTGGGCACAACTGCACTATCACTTTTCGGGCTTTGGGAGTTCAAGAATCCCGATCTGAACGGGATTGGTGAATTGGTTTTTGTTTGTGAAGGCATAGACGCCACTGGGTCTGAAGAAGCCTTTTGTTTCCCTTTATTACAATCTGAGGCTGTTTTCATTTTCAAGAAGGCAATATAGTTCTTTTGCATTAGATTCATCAGGTCATTTTTTGAACAAATGACTCGCCACTTGCCTTTCCACTATGTAAATCATCTCCAAGCTTCTCTATAATTTCTGGAACTGATTTGCAATCATGAGATTTAACATTTGCTTTGAATTAGAGGACTTATCTCTATTCCTACCAACCAGATTCCCTTCAACATTGAAGTTGTGTAAAAGAAAATCATCAAGAGGGACTGTCACGTTGGGGTATGCATTAATGTTATCCATGCTTGTACAGGCAACTGACTCGACAAATTGCTTCAAAGCTGGAGCAATCAGACTTGGCACATGGGGAGCTTTAGCAGCAGAAGTGGATACATCATTAACCGAATTAGACGCCCTGTCAAGGGAGCTATTTCCCTAATTCATAACATTCTTCAGCAATTCTTTCATGGGGTCTTGAATACCCAGATTTTCACCGTTTTGGTTATCTTTGCAAAGCACTTCACTCACAGTCTCATTTACATCTCATTCAGTAATGTTTAAGTCTGTATCCACATCACCATTTTCAACAACCGCACTGCCATCTCCTTTATGCCTTATATCATCATACATTTCGTCAAGAACTTCAAAATATTCGAATGATTCAAGTTAGCATTTATAATTACCTTGATACTGCCTCCATAAATCTTATAAGCTTGCACATCTTTTCCTTTCACTCCTGCTCTATTATTCACAGTTGCGTGATTAACCTTGTCTTTGTTTCCGTTAACCTTTGTCCAGCCGGCCTTCTAACTCGCAGTCGCTCCATCAACCTTGCCATTCACTTTAGCCAGATAGGTTCTACCATCGTTACCACTCTTAACCAGATTGACAGCACCTACTTTGTCCACTTCGGGATGGGCAAGTCCAGAGACACAGCTACTATTGTAAGAACATTTGCAAGATCATGACCAAAAACGCCACATTATGTACACACTTCTGGTTTCCACCAGTATGATACTTTAATAATGTACTCTGTCCCATCAGGATGCTCCACAAGGAATTCAGATGGCATTTCACTCTCCAGCGAGACTTCAACCAAGCATTTCACGTACTGAAGCCGCTTACATTTTTCTGTAGATGTATCTAGGCAAAGGTACTTACCAATTCTTGTCGCAAGCCAACTTATACCCATCAATGACCAAGCGAAGGGGGGACATTTGTTAGCTTAATACAAACCGGAACCTTACTGATGCAATTGCCTCTTGGGTTGAAAAGCACTGACCATGGTTTGATAATAAAGATTTTACCATGTATAATAACAGGATCATCTTCTATATTTCTATTTCGAAATCCTTCATAAATTAAATTTTTATGATTATAAAAAATATTGCATTTATCATTTGCAAAACTAATTTGAAATCTTTTATCTCAAAGCTATACTAATTCTTAAAAGATTATGCCTCAAATCATTAACTAACAAAACATTAGATATAACGGGAAAATTGGTTATACTGATATTGATGGCTTCACCAATGCCAATAGCGTATCCTTTTGAGTTGTCGCCAAATGCCACTATGCTACCATACATATATATTATATTTGATAGCATGTTTTTGTTTCTCGTCATTTGCTTGGAATGACCACTATCTAAAATACATTTCTATTTTTGTCTTGGTTTGGGTACCTGCAAGATAAGAAGTTTTAACTGGTATCGATTTCCTCTATTAGGGTCCTAAGTGTTAGGCGGAGGAGGCATCCATACCCATGTGGGCTTGTGGGCTTTAAAAACATATTTGACTTATGAACTACATTTTGTAGGAAAATTTTAATATACTTTCGTCTAATAAGTTTATTGTTGGATTTTGGAATCCATATTTTTACCTCATTGTGTATCTCTACCTTTTTATTAGAAATTTTCGTTTTCACCTTCTTATATAGAAAACTATAATTTTTAGTTTTTGAATCTTTTTTGAAGCCTAATCCGTTTATATTTCCATATGGTTTTAAATTTTTGATCAAATGATCTAAACTTTGTTTTCCTTTATTAAAGTTTGAAGCATTTGTAGTAATCTTTTCCAGCTCACTTTTGAGTTTAGAAATTTTAGATGATGAGACTTCTAGATAACTACTTAAGGTTATATTTTTATCTAAAATATCATTATTTTCTAGTTTAGCTTTTCCTAATTCTTTGTATAAAGAGTCATTTTCCGAAGTTAACTCTTTACATTTACTCTGTGCATTTTCTAATTCCTCATCTAGAATGGTTTTCTCATCTTTAAATAAACCAATTTCAATTTCCATTCTATTTATTCTAGCAATATATTCTTTATTTAATTTCTTTAGCTCTCTAAATTTATCATCTTACTCCATAATAATTTCCAAGATCTCAATATAAGTGAGTTCAAGACATACCTCGTCCGTGTTTGCCATAAAGCATACATTTGCTTGTTCCGAGTCGCTGTCATTGTCACTATCAGATGAGGAAGAGTCAGAGTCATCCCATGTAACTTGAAAGGGTCTTCTTTTCTTCTTAAAATTTTCATTTTTCTGCTTCTTCTTTTCATTGAGGATCTTTCATATGACCAAATTCATCACATTCGAAGCAGTTGATTGTTGTCTGGTTTGTTGAACGTGGTTTTCCGTCCTTTTGAAATTTGGTCATTTTTCTGAATTTTTTGAACTTATTGTAGTTCTTGGCTATAAACATTATTTCTTCCTCGTCTAAGTCAGAATCCTCATTATTTTCCAGAAAAGTTGTATTTGTTTTTCCATATTTTGTCGTTTTCTAGCCTGCAAGTTTGCTTTATAGGACAACAAATTTTCAATTAATTATTCAACTTTGAGTTGAGAAAGATAATTTGCCTCTTCTATGGCTAAAACTTTTCTTTATCACTCATTAGTTAAAGAATTTAAAATGCATGTAACTAAATCCAAATCGGTAAATTTGAATCCAAGCGCCATGATACCATGTTGAATTGTTTGAAATCTAGAATATATATCGCAAACCAACTCACTAGCTTTCATTTTAAAAGATGAAAATTGGTTTTGCAAAATTGATATTTATGTTTGTTTAACTTTCGTAGTTCCTTCGTGAGTGATTTGTAGAGTTCGCCATATATCATAGGAATTAGTGCACATCATGACACGTGAAATTTCACTTTTATCTAATGCACAAAATAAAACATTCATACCTTTTGAATTGTTAGAAGCTGCGGTTTTTTATGCATCAGTCCACGCACTCAATTTATTAGTTGGTGCTTCATATTTGTTTTGAGTGGCAACCCAAATTTCCAAACTGTTTGCTTTCATAAAAATTCTCATGCGAGTTGACCAATAAGCATAATTAGATCCATTAAAAAGTGGGGGATGTTGTGTTGACTGATCTTCTTGAAATATGCTATTACTTGTCATATTAAATGATGCAAATTCAAGCTACTATAATTTGATCTAACCTTGCTCTGATAGTAGTTGAAATTCTATATGCGGATTGTATGTGTGTTTAACTATAACTAGTAATGACAATAACTAGTAAGCAATAAAGAAAGTGAGGTAAGAAGCAATCACACTAGTATTTTATGCTGATTTGGATCACCCGTCCTACGTCTAGTCCCAAAGCTCCCCTTCGGCTTTCTTACTATCACAAACTGCCCTAGTTTAGCCCGGAGGAATAGGCTTACAGATGAAAAATATGCTTTGACAATAGTGTGTTCTTTACAACATGTATTTTGAGTGAATCGTATAGAGTTCTCCTATAGTTTCCTTATTTTGATATGAGAGTTGAATAAATTGGAAATATAGAAGAATGTGTATGCTGAAAGAAAGCTTTTGAGAGATAATGAATATAGAAAGCTTAGAGAATAAAGAAAAGATTCAAAGAGATTAGGTAATCGAAAACCTTCAATCTAAGATATATTTATAGCAATGAAATGCTTTATGAAGGGATTTAACCATTGAATGTAAAACTCTTCGTTTGAAATAGTGTATCCTCTGAAAAACTAATTTAGGGTTTAAAAGAAAAGTTGTACTTTTGAAAACAAAGACAAACCCTTTCACAATTAAACAACTGTTGCCAGGACATACGTATGTCCATATGGTCCGATGTCAGCCAATGTATTATGGATATACCCAAAATACACTGACAGACGACTGTCTATATATTGATAGACGTCTGTGGTTTTAGGAAAGAATTCCCGAGACCTTGGACAGATGTCTGTCAAATATGATAGATGTTTGTACTGAGTCTAGGATTTTTTTCCTGAACCTTGTATCAGACGTCTGACATATATAGACAGACGCCTGTACATGCACACCGTGTTATATACATGTTTAATATGCTCATATGAATTAAAGGAGATTGCACATAAATATAATACCTAAATATATTCTTCTAATGAAGCCTTTGAGTATGTCTTGTGGTCTTGTACATGCCTCCATCTCCTCCTTAAATGATTCAAGTAAGATGATATGCTATGTATATTTTATATGGTCATGTAGTTGGCGTCATTAAAAGTTTTAACAGAGGATCTAACATTAAAATCATTATAATCATTTGAAACATGAAATTTTTTGGACTTAACTTAATTTATCACATTCTCATTTCAATTTAGTTCACAATTTGAATGATACAAATATGATTTGCATCCATCCCCTGTTAAACATACTTATGATACATATATACGTGTCAGACCCATTATAAAATTATGTCTTTTACTATACCTAGTGGGTTGTGGTGCAAAATACAATTGTATCTGAATATCTATAGCATATCTAACACGTTAAATTTGCTGCATGGATCCTTATATTTAAATGATCGATTATCCTGTAAACATGCATATATATTTAAAATGGTTGCAAATATATGTCACAACAATAAATAGTTGTTAAAAAAATTAGTTCGACAATTGAACATTTTTAAAACCATGTATACAGAAACCAGATATACATAGCACATGGTTAATTTGATGAGATTTTGCATGGAAATTTTTTATCAGTTGCATTGAAGCGTACAATTTTATAAGCATGATATATATATATATATATATATATATATATATATGCGTGTGCGTATATATATACGAACATACTCTGTTCACAATATATACAGGAAGTTGAATAAGACCGCACATGTATATATACTTTTAAAAGAGTATGCTAGATAGGATAAAATCTGTATAATATTGAAATGGTTTCAGACATGAGTATAATGTGATAGAAATGAATAAAATTGTTCTACGTACAAAATTGGATCAATACTCATAGTATTCATCTTTGACACTTTTGCTTGAATATGGACTAGCAACAGTATTGATTTGTATTGCTTGCTTATACTTCTTTTGCTTAATATATATGTGTTCGGACATATTACGTGATAAAATGTTGAGTTCACATAGTGTCTTATATATATTTGATATATATTGCATACTTCGATATAAATTTTATATTTAAGAATATCAATGCAGATTTGATTTGCATTTGGTACACTTTATATGAGATACATCTCCTATTTGTATGCTCCTTATATACACACACACACACACACAGTGCTCTAAATACTGGAATTTTATTTTTATCTACATTTCCCTTATATTTCACATGATGAAATAAACTTATAGCAGTAAATATTGATGTATTGACACACCTTGATAATATAACTGATAGGATAAATTAATAGTGGCTAAAGTTTTGATATAATCTTGTGTGTCAACAAATCCATGATACTTCAAGCTTATACTTAAACTAAAGCTTTCTATTGTACATATATTATGATTCATCACCTTGATCATTTTATGAAATTTAATCTGCAAATAAACCCTTGTATGTAGATATACTGTGGTTCAGTTTGAACCTATATTTTACATGTTATGTATATGAAGTAATAAAAATGATGAGATATTCTCTACATTCATGTAGACATATATATAAATCATAGTATGAATGTATATGTATATTTCATTATGGGCTAGCCTCAACCTAATAGTAGCTTTATTTGTCACCATTTAGATAAACTAGAGAAACTTTGATCTAAATATGCTGCCTATATATACATTGCTGTATGTATGCAGCAAATACGATTGAAATCTCACTACCCAATTTTGATATTTTAGTGCCACATCAAATATGACTTGCTTGTTTCTATTATAATACTCTTATGTAATATATTATTATACAGCAAAATGGTTTGCAGTTGCATACACACTAAAGTGTACATTTCGATTTCGTTTCATCACCTTCATGCGCATATGTGGAATATTATATTTCCTGTAGATGTATAATGATTAACATGTACTTGCTGTAGATATTTGAAACAACAAATATGATTTGCAATCACACATTAATTTAGTTACTTTACTGACTCATAACCTAATGCAAGCACACAATCCTTTGCTTGCTTGGCTTAAATTGTTTTTACATGCTGCACAATTTACTAACCTGTTTGAACCATAACAACTCTACCAGTTATGTTAGAGATTTACCCAGGCTATGATATAATATCTTACATCTTGCTGTTGAAAATATAGGATACACATATGAATCTATTAGAATATGTATATAAGAAGTCAGGATTCTCATTTGGTTTTAAAGTTACTTAATATCATGCTGCATAGGTGTTTGTACTTATATATGTGTTATTCCTGAATGCTTTTAGACAGTTATGCACTTTGCACGAATCAGTTTGTATATATTCTTGTAAATATAATAATAAGCACACCTCAATGCCGTGCACCTGAATAATTGTAAGAAACACATTCTCATGTTTAAATCTTCTTGGATATATTGATATTTGAGCGTCTACTACTGTGCTATCTTAGTTCTTGCATTAATATATATTTATATATGTTATTAGCACACAATAACTTAAGAATTGATAAGCTGTCTATAAGTTATGCTCTGCATAAAACATATTTATTGTATACGAAATGTACATTGTAAGGCAATATGCTGTTGTGTTGAGGATTTTCTTTTAAATGACAAACTTAGCAAAAATTTTGGTGAAAAGTATGCAAAGTTTGAAATTTAGGGAGAATGACACATTTTAGGGCGAAAGTGGAATTGAGGGGCCCATTATCTTTTCTCTTTTACACTAAAATGTGTCCTTCACCCTAAATTTCAAACATTGCATACTTTTCACCAAAAAATTTGCTTAGTTTGTCCTTCAGCCTATTTTCCACTGTTTTGTAAATTAGTGTACAGTATCTCTGTAAATTGTATAACACACAATTGCACACTTCCAATGATAAAAATCCTTCAAAATTGCACGTTTATGTTAAGTCAAAGTGATGTCATCCAATAAATACACTCATCAATGACAGAATCAATAAATGTAGGTATTGGCAGCATTAATGCAATATTTATTTTAATTATATGTGATAGAGTAAATGCGGTACTCGAAATGTATAATTGGGTTTAACTTAACTAGGTTGCCATAATAAGATTGTGGGCTTAGAGACATAGAACATGATATATCTAAAATTGTAAATTTGTTCACCATGCTATCCAAGAATTGTTTAAATGATACAATTGACATGAAATGTCTACCTAAAGAATTATGTTTTGAGGACTAGACAAAGCTAGCTCAAGGCATAGTCTATTATGGATCTTGTTCACTAGAGTACACACACACACATACACACACACAAATATATATATATATGGTTTGTTTTTTGAGAGGGAGCATGCACTGTAATGTATGATTTTGAATCGTCATAAACGTGCATACTTTGTTTTTTTTGTGTGTATATATATATTTGCATGTCATTTTCAAAAAAAAAAATTTGCATGAGAATATTTATTTTATGCACTTGAATGAATATACAAGTTGTGTATGACTGTATAAATAAGTATTGTGTGAATAGTCACCAATTATATCATAGTTTGTACATATATGCAAAATGTCATTCGCTATTCATTAATTTTATTTTTTAATCTCCTGTGGATATTTAAACACCAAATGCTGCTTTGTATATTTAGAAGATCTAAAAAGACAAAGGGAACTATAACTTTAACTAAATCACATATAAAATGTTATAAATGTCAATTTATCTACTTCTACATCTTAAGTATTAGATACCGGATGTGGATCACATATGTGTGTGAATTTGCAGGAAATGCAAAGGTGTAGAAATTTGGCAAAAGGATAAGTGGACTTACGAGTGTGAATGGAGCAAATGTTGCTACATTGGCCATAAGAGACTGCTGCTTATAATACCTACTGGCTTAGATTAAGAATCAAAAGATTGTTATTATGTATTTCCATTAGAAGTAAATGTTATGATTATATTTTGTTTGGACAAGCTTGGATTTTCATTTGTAATAAAAGGACGGTTGTTGTTCATTTTATTTAAATGAAATATTTTTTTATGGAAATGCATAATTAGTTGACGATCTATATATTTTAAAATTTTGATGTCTCTGTTTATAACATAAATGCTAAGTGGATTGAATCTAATTATTTAAATCCAACATATCTTTGGCATTGTTGTTTAGACCTTATAAAGGAGAAAAGAATATCAAAACTCCATAAAGATGGAATTTTGATTCATTTGACTTCGAATCATATGAAGAATGCAAACTTTGTTTATTGGGCAAAATAACTAGAGCACCTTTCACTCGACACAGTGAACAGGTTAGTGATGTATTAGTGCTTATACATTGTAATGTACGTTAACCAATGAGTACATCTGCCAGAGATAGATTTTATTATTTCTTTTCATTTACCAATGATTCCAACTGATATAATTATGTGTATTTTATGAAACACAAATTAGAATACTTTGAAAAGTTCAAAGAATATAAAATGAAGTTCATAACAAACTTTGAAAGAATTTAATGACTATTTGAAAGAGTGTACAATTATATCACAACTCAATACACCTGGAATATGTAACAACCCGAAAATTTGGTCCAGTTTAAAAATTTTAAATTGGCAATTTTAATGAATTTTGAATATTTAAAATGAATTATTTTAAATAATATCGACGAGAAATTTATTTTGAATAGAATTCGAACGTATATATTATATAGATCGACGTTAGAATATAAATATTTATTTTAAATTATAAAAGGAATTGAAAATGGCGCGGTAGTTCGATAATTCGATTTCAAACTTCAAATGAATGGGCAGGATTCAAAATAAACCGGATTTCAGTGAAACCAAAAATATTAGAATCAATTTGTGGATATCTTTCCAACGAATCCGAAAAATTAAAATTTCATAGCGGGAACCAAAAGATACGTCCAGTTGAAAATTCAGAATAGTCGCTATGGAATTTCGGCCCTTAAAAATAGCCATTTTGCAAACGACCTCGGATTTCTACGGAACCACTTTTGTTGGATCCGTGATGTCAAGTTATTGCTAGATTCCAAATTTCATAATTTTTCGAACCAAAATGTGAGCGTGGCCAAGGAAAACGCGTTTGACCAGTTTCAGTTGATTTTAATCGACTGGAAATTAGCCATTTTTCAAACGGTCTCAGAATTCGACGAAACTAGTTTTGTTAGGACCGTATTTTCAATATGAAGCTAGAAAATATTTTTCAGGAATTTTTCTAGTTAGTATGTGACCCCGGTAAATTGAAATGCGCGTTCAAATTCAATATATAGAGTTATATGTTGATTTTGACGAAAACTGGCCGAAACGATCGAATCAGCTTACGATACATATCCCATTGTGTTCGGAATGGGGGTAATTAGCTATGGACGAGAGGCAGTGGGTCTCGTTTCGAGGTCGAAAATAAAAGTTGTTTTTTAATTAAAATATTAATAAAATAATTTATATAACCCCCCCGTTGACTCTCTCACCTCTCCCCTCTCTACATTTAAAATCGAAATCAGAAGGAAAAAAAAACCGACAGTCCTTCGTCGCCTACCGACCACGTCCGTTGCCGCCAGAAGAGTCGCACCCCCTCCGGCCACTCCGCCCTCTCTCTCCGCTCTCGTTTCTTCCTCCGCTTCCCTTTGTTTGATGCTCCAAACCCTAGGCGCCCTAAACCCGATGCGCAGCCCCATCCCCAATCCAACCCCCCTTGCCTCAGATCGCCTCCCTCCTTTGATCCTTCGCCTGAAGTCGACGCCAACTCCAATGCGAGAGCCACCAGTCGCACGGACCACAAAAACCAGCCCCCTCCGATTCCAGACTCGCTGAGCTTTCTAAGGCTTCGATTTGGGGCTCTGGAGATCGAATGAATGTAAATCTCTGATCTTTGCTTTTATTTTTAATTTATTTAGTAGTTATAAGATTTTTAGCAATATGAAAATAGGATTTTCTAAATTTTGAAAATACGATTTTTCTTGGATAAGAAGTTCTATGATTTCTTTGACGTAAAGATATTATCTTTTGAGACAAAATGAAATGATTTTAATTAGGGAAAAAGAGATGATTTTTATATTTGTAGTAAGAAAAAAAAGTGTTATAAAAATATGATCTTGGTTATTTAAAAATATGAAATCTTTGAATGTGAAAATATAGATTTTCAATGAAGGAAAATTTTGATTTTTTCTTATGTAAAAGTTTTGATGTTTCTTATGTAAAAAGATTTGATTTTTCATTTATAAGAATGCGGATAAAAATACGATTTTTATATATTGAATAGCAAAGTAAAAATTCGATTTTTATATATTGAATAGCAAAGTAAAAATTCGATTTTTATATATTGAACAACAAAGTAAAAATTCGATTTTTATATATTGAATAGCAAAGTAAAAAATCAATTTTTATATATTGAATAGCAAAGTAAAAAATCGATTTTTATATATTGAATAGCAAAGTAAAAATTCGATTTTTATATATTGAATAGCAAAGTAAAAAATCAATTTTTATATATTGAATAGCGGTATAAAAATGTGATATTTATCTATTGAAATGAAGCGATAAAAATATAATTTTATTTGAACAGCATGAAAAGACTGCATTGGAATTTCAGTCAAATCCAGGCGATTCAGCAGTTCAAAAGTAAAGCACGGCGGAGTGGAACCCTCGGTGAGAACTTCTCACCTTTTAATTTTGTTTTCTAGTTAATAATATATACTAGGATGCAGACGGTGTTTAGTAGCACCCGACACCCGTCGTCCACAGACCATGGACGGCTTGTATGCTTGTTTGTTTGATTTTGATGTGTAGTTGATTGTGTGATGTGATGTGAAATGAAATAAAACATTTATATAGTTGAAATAAAATATTTCATAGCGGAAAATATTTTATAGTTAAAAATAGAATTTTTAACGTGTATATGAAATGAAATAAAAGTAAACAAATCGGACGATTTGTTTATATACACACATTGGACTAATATTGATTAGGACGATAAATTTTACACATCACCCAACTGCACAAATAAAATCTGTGTTTGATTGTTTGAAACCCCACACGGGTATTGGGATGATATTTGAAATCCCGATTGTTTAGTTGTATGTCGATCGATTGATTGACAGACTGTTATAAGCGTTGAATATTTATATTTGATGCTTATAAAGTGTAAAATGCACTTTTGATGATGGTTGATTATTCATCGTTGTTATTGTATACATGTGTTGTAGAAAATCCATATAATTAACATTATATGGTAATTGATTAGGCCTCATTCCATATTTGAAAAAGAATTATTTAAATATAATATTTGAATAGAAATATTTGAAATAGAATATTTGAATATAGAAATATATGAAGCCGTATTGATTAGATTGACGCCATTTTGACGTAAACGATATTTATATCGATTGTATTCGTTTTATAAGGAATATTGAAAAGTGATTTCAAAATCGAATATTTTAAATTGAAATTTGAACCGAATTGAAACGAATTAGAATTTGAATAGAAACGAATTCGAATTGAAATGGAATAGAAATTGAATAGAAACGAATTCGAAGTGAAATTGAATTTGAATAAAAACGAATTCGAAATGAATTTGAATAGAAATTGAATAGAATTGAATTCGAATTGAAATTGAATATAAATGAATTCGAATTAAAATTGAATATAAATGAATTCGAATTGAAATTGAATAGAAACGAACTCGAATTGAAATTGAATTGAAAACGAACTGAAATTGAATTAGAAATCAGTCTGAATTGAAATCAATTTGAAATGAATTTAAAACGAATTTATAAGTGAAAATTCAATTTTGATTTGAATTAGAAATGAAGTTGAAATCGTTTTGAAAACGAATTTAAAACGATTTATATAATACGTTTTAAAAGGAAATCAACGAAGTATATATTATATATATAATATAATGGCCTGAATAGAACGCGCCACGCCGCGGCAGTTCGCGAATTTCGACCATTGACTTCGAACGGATATTGCAGGAGATCCGACCGTCGGATTCTCCTAAAACCGGAACCATTGGGCTCGTATCGAAAAGAGCTTTCTAACGAATATTAGAAATTTGAAATCTAACGGTTGGATTTGGAATTATGTCCAAATCAAATTTGGAAAAGGTCGCTGTAAGTGCAGTTCGATGGACATTGATGGAAATCGACTGTACGGGTCTTGATAAAATTATTAAAAATAGTAATAATTTGTGTAAAATCATAAGAAATGATTTGGGAAGAATTGGGATGAAAAACTCCATATTTGAAAAGATGAAAATAGATTTTTATCGAAATGAACTAGTTTTAAACTAGAATTATAATTCTATTTATTATTAAATAAATAAATTGGAATTGAAATGGTTTTGAAAATAACCAGAATTTCCAATAATTATATTGGAATGGAATTGAATCGAAATTGTCTTTGGAATATTTCGATGTTGGATTTCGTGATGATACAGATATTGTTATGGGAATTTGAAAGATATAGGTATATATATCGTTATTTCCAATACGATATTTGTTGGTCGTAGAATTTGATATTGAATATAAGCCGGTATATTTTCTATGCGGAGCCTTGTATTTAATAACAAATGTGATTTGGGTTTGTTGTGAATGGTGTCTTCATTAACACTGTTCTTGAAACTAGTTGAGAAAAGATTAAATATTTTTATTTAGATTTAATGAAGTGTACCAATTAAATACTATTTAATTGGAATTGAATTGATATTGATTTTTGGGTTTATCGTGAACAGTGTTTTAAATGACACTGATTCTTTAACCCGGTTAAAGATTAAAACCAAATGGAGTTTTAATGAATCTTTAATTAGATTGTAAAGATCGAGAATGGAGTATCACCAGTTTTGCTCCAGGCGATAGTTAAATCTTTAATTAGATTTGAACGTGAAATGGTAATTGAATTTACCGATAACACCGTGGTGTTAGATATGAAGTATTACCAGTTTTACTTCATGGGATGAATAGGTTGGGATTGGGAAATTAAAACAAATGATTACTTCGGTAAGGTTCGTTAATATCGACTAGTTGAATCGAAATTCAAAAGAAGATTAAAGAATAAATTCAAGGAATTTATCTTTGATAAAATTAATGGGAACCTTTCCCTACGAATGTGAAATTCAGAAACTAACCGTCGGTTCGCTAAGTAGAATGGTTTTCTGGATATTGATCTGATGTTGGTTTCGGCCTTCGAGGTTAATATTTGGGGAATTATTCTCTTGATTAATTTACGGTTAGTGACTGATGAATTGGAATGAGGCGTATGTTGTGTTTGTGTAACACTTATTTAAAATATACGCGAGTTATTCGGAAAGACCGGGTTTATCCCATTCTGAATAACTGATACGACGATAAGTCGAAGATGAAGACGGTGGTTGAAGACCGGAGGTCTTCACGTCGTTTGGATAATTATTGATGATCTTGATTGGGCCGTACACCCAAGTGGAGGGAATCAGTTGGTGGTCGTCCAGACGTGCTTGGAGATCGATGGATATACGGGGTACTAGGTGCCTCCGGTTTCATTCAGACCCAGAACGGACTTGTAAATGGACTGTGTGTCTGACATCGGATTTCATTCTGTGTGACTGATATCGGTTGCATAGAGTGGTTTGCCTATGTGGCATGCTAAGATGCAAATGATCAAGGCTTCTGTTGAAAAGCAGAGTCTTGTGGTTGATGATCAAAGCACGGCCTTTGTGGCATAGCTTTGTGTAACGTTGAATCGCGAGCCTCACACCCCGGTGATGAACCAAAAACGGGAGAGGACCTCAGGGAGGACATGCGTTTCTTTCTAGCTAGAAGTGGCGTCAGTGGTTTTACACGCCCTGATGTGGTTGTTGCTGTTGCGAGGCGCCTCGGTTTGATCGGACGATCCGGGTCCGATGGAGTCATTCGTTGGCTCATTTACGCCCCATCGGGCGGGGAAATGTAGTGTTCAGGCATTTTAATCCACATCGGTGGACCGGCCCTGACGATCCAAGGGTCGATGCGCTCTGACCCTGAGGCTCGGGCTAGACAGTCTCGAAGACGGTGAGGACGATCCCTAGCCTCGGTTCACAGACGGAAATCCAATTTCCAAATACGTGACATTTGCGGTTTTATTTGTAGAGCCTATTATGGCGACATAGTGGGATGGGGCACTTATGCCGTCTATGATTGATACTTATGATTTGAAGTTGTTTTATACACTATACACTTATAGTAATAATAAATGATTTGTTTTAAACGTATCAAGCATTCTTGGCTATTATAAGGTAAAAACCCTATCCTCCGGCTTGCGTTGCATTGTGTGATGGGACCTGGGTCTTATAATAGCTTCATTTTTCTTTATTTAACATTGCGTTGTTGTTTTATGCACTAGTGTTCTTGGGAGGAAACCCGTTCCGTGTTATACGGCGTGGTCCCTTGATTTACCTAACTTTAAAAATAAAGGTTAATAACTGTTTTAGTTCTCACACCAGTCCCATGACTGATCTGGAGTTTATTGTTTTAACCTAAACTATGGGTGCCCTTATTTTGACACGGGCAGCTAGCAGTTTTGGTTTTGCAGATTTATATTCACAGGATCCTGGTTTACAGCTGGAACGATATCCGGAAAGCTTTGTATCCATATATCTCCTTCATTTGTGTATTGTATTATTTCCACTGCGATGTATTTAAATGTAATTTAAATCTCTGATATTTCTGTGTAATATTCATTTATACTCTGCATATTCTTGTATTCTGATGGAATTGTTGTAATATGCAATGAAATGTTCTTCCGTCTACGTTCTATTTTGTCGTGTTCTCAAAACAATCAGGCGTTTCGAACGGTCTGGGTCGGTTTAGCGACTGATTCGGATCGAGCGAAATTCCTTGTTGCCACAGTTGGTATCAGAGCTTTGGTTTACAAAGCTCAGAGAGCAAGGCACATTAGAACCATACGAAAGAATTCATCAGAAATTGGATTAGTAATATCCAATGGGGATGGCTTGTTAGAGATGGGAACAGTAGTATCCTAGAACGAGTGTGGAGAGTATATTTTTTAAATGAAACCAAATTTTGTTTTGAAAATTTAAATCAAGTATTCGTATTTTATTATTTATTTGTATTGACTTGGACAGTCCAGTATATAAAGATTTTGCATATATGCCTTGCAAACGTGTATTTGAAGTTTTAATATACTGGATAGATATAGAATTACACTCTAATCGCCCGAAGATGATTTTGATGATGGAGCTCCATCATTAGAATTTATGTTCGTGTGACGAAAGTGTGCTTTCTATATATTTCCAATTGACTGGTGTGAGAACCAAAATTAGATAGGGCTTATTGTTATGATTTGGCATCAAAAATGTGATTTTTTTGACTATGTATCAAAGTTATGAATTTGAAAAGCTAATCAACTAATTGATTGATGGTTGTGTTGTTTGATTACTGTTTTGATTAATTGAAATTTTAACCATATAGCCAATTTGATAAAATAGTGATTTGTATTGGAAATTTGGTCGCATTTGCTTGCGTATACATGTACTTTCATTGAACAGGTCATAGCAAGGAGGCTAGAGCAGAGAAATAAAATTGTTTGCCCGACAAATAGGTACATGTTTATCATAATTTACTGTTTTGTTTGGGTGATGATGATTTTATGAGACGATTGGCTAGCCGCTTGGCTTTTTCTTTTTGAGATCAGAGGGCCTATATGGCAATTTGGGGATTTTCCCGTGCTCCCGATGCAGGGGAGGTTATGGCGAAATTTTTCGAAAATTGAGGGTGTTAGCCAAATTTTTGAGAAATTTGAAAAGTTCTTAGAAACTGAAAAGTTGAAGAACTTAAGCCGCAGTCAAAACAAAGAAAGTTGAGTTGATTAATGACACAACTTTCGGCTTCGTTCCTTTTCGGGGACGAAAAGTTTTAAGTGGGGGAGATTGTATTAACCCGAAAATCTGGTCCAGTTTAAAATTTATAAATTGGCAATTTTAATGAATTTTGAATATTTAAAATGAATTATTTTAAATAATATCGACGAGAAATTTATTTTGAATAGAATTCGAACGTATATATTATATAGATCGACGTTAGAATATAAATATTTATTTTAAATTATAAAAGGAATTAAAAATGGCGCGGTAGTTCGATAATTCGATTTCAAACTTCAAATGAATGGACAGGATTCAAAATAAACCGGATTTCAGTGAAACCAAAAATATTAGAATCAATTTGTGGATATCTTTCCAACGAATCCGAAAAAACAAAATTTCATAGCGGGAACCAAAAGATACTTCCAGTTGAAAATTCAGAATAGTCGCTATGGAATTTCGACCCTTAAAAATAGCCATTTTGCAAACGACCTCGGATTTCGACGAAACCACTTTTGTTGGATCCGTGATGTCAAGTTATTGCTAGATTCCAAATTTCATAATTTTTCGAATCAATATGTGAGCGTGGCAAAGGAAAACGCGTTTGACCAGTTTTAGTTGATTTTAATCGACTGGAAATTGGCCATTTTTCAAACGGTCTCAGAATTCGACGAAACTAGTTTTGTTAGGACCGTATCGTCAATATGAAGCTAGAAAATATTTTTCGGAATTTTTCTAGTTAGTATGTGACCCCGGTAAATTGAAATGCGCGTTCAAATTCAATATATAGAGTTATATGTTGATTTTGACGAAAACTGGTCGAAACGATCGAATCAGCTTACGATACATATCCCATTTTGTTCGGAATGGGGGTAATTAGCTATGGACGACAGGCGGTGGGTCTTGTTTCGAGGTCGAAAATAAAAGTTGTTTTTTTAATTAAAATATTAATAAAATAATTTATATAACCCCCCCCCCCGTTGACTCTCTCCCCTCTCTACATTTTAAATCGAAATCAGAAGAAAAAAAATCGATAGTCCTTCGTCGCCCCCCCCCCCCCCCACATCCGTCACCGCCAGAAGAGCCGCACCCCCTCCGGCCACTCCGCCCACTCTCTCCACTCTCGTTTCTTCCTCCGCTTCCCTTTGTTTGATGCTCCAAACCCTAGGCACCCTAAACCCGATGCGCAGCCCCATCCCCAATCCGCCCCCCTTGCCTCAGATCGCCTCCCTCCTTTGATCCTTCGCCTGAAGTCGACGCCAACTCCAATGCGAGATCCACCAGTCGCACGGACCACAAAAACCAGCCCCCTCCGATTCCAGACTTGCTGAGCTTTATAAGGCTTCGATTTGGGGTTCTGGAGATCGAATGAATGTAAATCTCTGATCTTTGCTTTTATTTTTAATTTATTTAGTAGTTATAAGACTTTTAGCAATATGAAAATAGGATTTTCTAAATTTTGAAAATACGATTTTCTTGGATAAGAAGTTCTATGATTTCTTTGACGTAAAGATATTATCTTTAGAGACAAAAAGAAATGATTTTGATTAGGGAAAAAGAGATGATTTTTATATTTGTAGTAAGAAAAAAAAGTGTAACAAAAATATGATCTTGGTTATTTAAAAATATGAAATCTTTGAATGTCAAAATATAGATTTTCAATGAAGGAAAACTTTGATTTTTTCTTATGTAAAAGTTTTGATTTTTCTTATGTAAAAAGATTTGATTTTTCATTTATAAGAATGCGGATAAAAATACGATTTTTATATATGAAAAGAAGCGATAAAAATACGATTTTTATATATTGAATAGCAAAGTAAAAATTCGGTTTTTATATATTGAATAGCAAAGTAAAAATTCGATTTTTATATATTGAATAGCAAAGTAAAAATTCGATTTTTATATATTGAATAGCAAAGTAAAAAATCGATTTTTATATATTGAATAACAAAGTAAAAAATCGATTTTTATATATTGAATAGCAAAGTAAAAATTCGATTTTTATATATTGAATAGCAAAGTAAAAATTTGATTTTTATATATTGAATAGCGGTATAAAAATGTGATATTTATCTATTGAAATGAAGCGATAAAAATATAATTTTATTTGAACAGCGTGAAAAGACTGCATTGGAATTTCAGTCAAATCCAGGCGATTCAGCAGTTCAAAAGCAAAACACGGCGGAGTGGAACCCTCGGTGAGAACTTCTCACCTTTTAATTTTGTTTTCTAGTTAATAATATATACTAGGATGCAGACGGTGTTTAGTAGCACCCGACACCCGTCGTCCACAGACCATGGACGGCTTGTATGCTTGTTTGTTTGATTTTGATGTGTAGTTGATTGTGTGATGTGATGTGAAATGAAATAAAACATTTATATAGTTGAAATAAAATATTTTATAGTGGAAAATATTTTATAGTTAAAAATAGAATTTTTAACGTGTATATGAAATGAAATAAAAGTAAACAAATCGGACGATTTGTTTATATACACACATTGGATTGATATTGATTGGGACGATAAATTTTACACATTGCCCAACTGCACAAATAAAATCTGTGTTTGATTGTTTGAAACCCCAAACGGGTATTGGGATGATATTTGACGTACACTAATCCCGATTGTTTAGTTGTATGTCGATCGATTGATTAACAGACTGTTATAAGCGTTGAATATTTATATTTGATGCTTATACAGTGTAGAATGCACTTTGGATGATGGTTGATTATTCATCGTTGTTATTGTATACATGTGTTGTAGAAAATCCATATAATTAACATTATATGGTAATCGATTAGGCCTCATTCCATATTTGAAAAAGAAATATTTAAATAGAATATTTGAATAGAAATATTTGAAATAGAATATTTGAATATAGAAATATATGAAGCCGTATTGATTAGATTGACGCCATTTTGACGTAAACGATATTTATATCGATTGTATTCGTTTTACAAGGAATATTGAAAAGTGATTTCAAAATCAAATATTTTAAACTGAAATTTGAACCGAATTGAAATGAATTAGAATTTGAATAGAAACGAATTCGAATTGAAATGGAATAAAATTGAAATTGAATAGAAACGAATTCGAAGTGAAATTGAATAGAATTGAATTTGAATAAAAACGAATTCGAAATGAATTTGAATAGAAATTGAATAGAATTGAATTCGAATTGAAATTGAATATAAATGAATTCGAATTGAAATTGAATATAAATGAATTCGAATTGAAATTGAATAGAAATGAACTCGAATTGAAATTGAATTGAATTGAAAACGAACTGAAATTGAATTAGAAATCAGTCTGAATTGAAATCAATTTGAAATGAATTTAAAACGAATTTATAAGGAAAAATTCAATTTTGATTTGAATTAGAAATGAAGTTGAAATCGTTTTGAAAACGAATTTAAAATGATTTATATAATACGTTTTAAAACGAAATCGACGAAGTATATATATTATATATTATATATATAATATAATGGCTAGAATAGAACGCGCCGCGCCGCGGTAGTTCGCGAATTTCGACCATTGACTTCGAATGGATATTGCGGGAGATCCGACCGTCGGATTCTCCTAAAACCAGAACCATTGGGTTCGTATCGAAAAGAGCTTTCTAACGAATATTAGAAATTTGAAATCTAACGGTTGGATTTGGAATTATGTCCAAATCAAATTCGGAAAAGGTCGCTGTAAGTGCAGTTCGATGGCCATTGATGGAAATCGACTGTACGGGCCTTGATAAAATTATTAAAATAGTAATAATTTGTGTAAAATCATAAGAAATGATTTGGGAAGAATTGGGATGAAAAACTCCATATTTGAAAAGATAAAAATAGATTTTTATCGAAATGAACTAGTTTTAAACTAGAATTATAATTCTATTTATTATTAAATAAATAAATTGGAATTGAAATGGTTTTGAAAATAACCAGAATTTCCAATAATTATATTGGAATGGAATTGAATCGAAATTGTCTTCGGAATATTTCGATGTTGGATTTCGTGATGATACAGATATTGTTATGGGAATTTGAAAGATATAGATATATATATCGTTATTTCCAATACGATATTTGTTGGTCGTAGAATTTGATATTAAATATAAGCCGGTATATTTTCTATGCGGAGCCTTGTATTTAATAACAAATGTGATTTGGGTTTGTCGTGAATGGTGTCTTCATTAACACTGTTCTTGAACCCAGTTGAGAAAAGATTAAATCTTTTTATTTAGATTTAATGAAGTGTACCAATTAAATAATATTTAATTAGAATTGAATTGATATTGATTTTTGGGTTTATCGTGAACAGTGTTTTAAATGACACTGATTCTTTAACCCGGTTAAAGATTAAAACTAAATGGAGTTTTAATGAATCTTTAATTAGATTGAAAAGATCGAGAATGGAGTATCACCAGTTTTGCTCCAGGCGATAGTTAAATATTTAATTAGATTTGAACGTGAAATGGTAATTGAATTAACCGATAACACCGTGGTGTTAGATATGAAGTATTACCTGTTTTACTTAATGGGATGAATTGGTTGGGATTGGGAAATTAAAACAAATGATTACTTCAGTAAGGTTCGTTAATACCGACTAGTTGAATCGAAATTCAAAAGAAGATTAAAGAATAATTCAAGGAATTTATCTTTGATAAAATTAATGGGAATCTTTCCCTACGAATGTGAAATTCAGAAACTAACTGTCGGTTAGCTAAGCAGAATGGTTTTCTGGATATTGATCTGATGTTGGTTTCGGCCTTCGGGGTTAATATTTGGGAAATTATTCTCTTGATTAATTTACGGTTAGTGACTGATGAATTGGAATGAGGCGTATGTTGTGTTTGTGTAACACTTATTTAAAATATACGCGAGTTATTCGGAAAGACCGGGTTTATCCCATTCTGAATAACTGATACGGCGATAAGTCGAAGATGAAGACGGTGGTTGAAGACCGGAGGTCTTCACGTCGTTTGGATAATTACTGATGATCTTGATTGGGTCGTACACCCAAGAGGAGGGAATCAGTTGGTGGTCGTCCAGACGTGCTTGGAGATCGATGGATATACGGGGTACTAGGAGCCTCCGGTTTCGTTCAGACCCAGAACGGACTTGTAAATGGACTGTGTGTCTAACATCGGATTTCATTCTGTGTGACTGATATCGGTTGCATAGAGTGGTTTGCCTGTGTGGCATGCTAAGATGCAAATGATCAAGGCTTCTGTTGAAAAGCAGAGTCTTGTGGTTGATGATCAAAGCACGGCTTTTGTGGCGTAGCTTTGTGTAACGTTGAGTCGCGAGCCTCACACCCCGGTGGTGAACCAAAAACGGGAGAGGACCTCAGGGAGGACATGCGTTTCTTTCTAGCTAGAAGTGGCGTCAGTGGTTTTACACGCCCTGATGTGGTTGTTGCTGTTGCGAGGCGCCTCGGTTTGATCGGACGATCCGGGTCTGATGGAGTCATTCGTTGGCTCATTTACACCCCATAGGGCGGGGAAACGTAGTGTTCAGGCATTTTAATCCACATCGGTGGACCGGCCCTGACGATCCAAGGGTCGATGCGCTCTGACCCTGAGGCTCGGGTTAGACAGTCTCGAAGACGGTGAGGACGTTCCCTAGCCTCGATTCACAGACGGAAATCCAATTTCCAAATACGTGACATTTGTGGTTTTATTTGTAGAGCCTATTTTGGCGACACAGTGGGATGGGGCACTTATGCCGTCTATGATTGATACTTATGATTTGAAGTTGTTTTATACACTATACACTTATAGTAATAATAAATGATTTGTTTTAAACGTAATAAGCATTCTTGGCTATTATAAGGTAAAAACCCTATCCTCCGGCTTGCGTTGCATTGTGTGATGGGACCTGGGTCTTATAATAGCTTCATTTTTCTTTATTTAGCATTGCGCTGTTGTTTTATGCACTGGTGTTCTTGGGAGGAAACCCGTTCCGTGTTATACGGCGTGGTCCCTTGATTTACCTAACTTTAAAAATAAAGGTTAATAACTGTTTTAGTTCTCACACCAGTCCCATGACTGACCTAGAGTTTATTGTTTTAACCTAAACTCTGGGTGCCCTTATTTTGACACGGGCAGCTAGTAGTTTTGGTTTTGCCGATTTATATTCACAGGATCCTGGTTTACAGCTGGAACGATATCTGGAAAGCTTTGTATCCGTATATCTCCTTCAGTTGTGTATTGTATTATTTCCGCTGCGATGTATTTAAATGTAATTTAAATCTATGATATTTCTGTGTAATATTCATTTATACTCTGTATATTCTTGTATTCTGATGGAATTGTTGTAATATGCAATGAAATGTTCTTCCGTCTGCATTCTATTTTGTCGTGTTCTCAAAACAATCAGGCGTTCCGAACGGTCTGGGTCGGTTTAGCGACTGATTCAGATCGAGCGAAATTCCTTGTTGTCACAGAATACCACATTGGAGTGGTGTATCCGAACGTAGAAATCACATCTTATTAGATATAGTGCGATCAACGATGAGTCAAACAGATCTTCCAATAAATTTTGGGGTTATGTCCTTTAACCAATTGCATTCATATTTAATTGTAATCCTACTAAAACGATTCAGAAGAGGCCATGTGAGATATGGACTAAGAAATGTCCTAGGGCGTCTTTTATGAAGATTTAGGATGTGAGGTATTTGTTTGTAACATCCTGAGATTTTATGATAATTTAAATTATTAAATTTTATGTGATTTTGAACAAAATTGTTTTAAACATTAAAATTAATGATTTATGTTGTATATTGATAAGGTGTGAACTAAAATTGACTTGTTGAAAAAAGAACTGCAATAGCTTTGTATGAAATGACAGTGTTTGATAATCTATTTGTAATGGAATTTGAAATGTATATGAATTAACAAAATAAAATGGATTAACTAATTTTGAGATTTATTTTATATTGATAATTCTAATTTATTGTAACACCCCGCAAATTCTATAACTGAGAAATTAACAAATTAAAGTATAATTAAGTTCAAATCAAAGAACTAAGGGAAGCGGGATACGCCATTGCGTTCGTCTCGGAAAAATACGCGAAATAGAGTCCGAGTTTTCGAAAAACGGAGTCCGTATGAAGAAGATATGGCCTTCGAAAGTTTGAGAATTAAGTTTAAAATTCAAACAGAATAAAATAAGCTCAGAAAATCAAGTTTAATTTCGAATATGGGGCCCAATGGGCCAGGGCGGAAAATACCCGCCTGACACACCCAGGTCGACTGGGCTGTCGACCTGGTCTAACCAGGTCGACAGGGCTGTCGACAGGGCTGTCGACAGGCATGTCGACCTGGTCCAGAGCCAGGTCGAGCCCAGTCTAACCTGGCTGGCCTATGCTATGTTGGTCGATTTTCTGTGGTCTGCTTTGTCATTAGGGCTAGGTGGCAGGCTCTAATTGGTCTCTCCTTAGGATGAATGGCTACGATCAATCCAAGCAACATCAATGGTCCTAATCAGTTCCTAACCTCTATATAAACAACCCTAGACAAACCCTAATCTATTCATTCAAAAATAAGAACAAAGCCGCCATGTTGCTGAGGAACGACTAGGAGTAGCCACCAAATTGGAGAGAAGATTAGGAGGAAAATTCTAAAGCCTAAAGCAATTCAAGCAAATCAAATCAAACCGCATCTTCTTATTCCTAAATTAGAGAATTCGCCGCAACCATTGTAAGTAGAGTATTACTTTGGTATGAACAAATGATTGTGTAGATATGTATACTTGATTTGTGGCGACAAAGTAATTCATATTTGTGCGTTGGAATATTGTATACGTTTGGATATTCTTGAATTATGTTGTTCATTAGGAAAAACTACGTGCGGTAGTTTTATGCAAGTATGACGTTTGGATATTCGCAAAATATGTAATTTATGTTGAAGCTACATGTATGTAGTTGTTAAATTGAAAATCATGCAAGTTTGGGGTTTTGCTACTATGCCATCATAATGTGTATTTTTACACAAACATCATTTTGGTGAGGAAATTGGAATAAGTTTAGGTTGTTATAATCCATATGAAGTTATGTTGATAATTGGGCATCATGGTCTATGTATTAAGCCATGCTTTGTATTAGAAAACCTATGTGCAAACTTATGAATATGACTAGGCTATGATTGATATTTGACCATGTTAGTTCTATATTGTTAGCAAGAATTATATGATGACATATGTGAGACATGGCTAGGTTAGACTCAAAAATCCCTTTTTGCAAGTTTAAAGCAAACACCATGTTTAGGAATATTTATGCATAGGTATATTTATACCATCGTTATGTGATTAGACTTAAATCATGATTAAGTTGAACTATGCTTTTGTGTTAGTAACAAAGTATCCCCTTTGTAAACATGTAGAAACCTTATGAACATGACTTGTTTATGTTTGACATTATGCCTAAATGAGAACATAGGTCTATGTTGTAGTTAAGACTATGTGACACCTAATTTAGATTCTTATCTTAAGTTTACATGGTTTGATTCATGTCACCTATGCTTTATGACCAAAGTATATATGCAAGTACACCAGTTTCTATTTTGTATTTCCAACGTCATATTGCAAGTTCATGCGCTCACATTCCCCTCTTTTTGTATGTAATCACGCTTTAAGCCTCCCCTTTTCGCATGGCTAAATTGGGCTTTAAAAGGCTAAGCCCAATATATATAAATGGACGTGTAAAACGGGGAAAAATAACGTTGGGTTAAAATTAATAAATGAATGAAAATATAAAATAGAAGGGCCCAAGTTCAAGTATGGGTTGGGCCCATGATTGGTGTAACCTTTACACCATTAACTTAATAATGGGCCGCAAATATTTACATATAAGAAATAAAGAAGAATGACAAAATATGTAAATTTAGAAAATACGATGTGTTTAACCCGAGGTTGGATTAAGTTGTGATGTAAACCTGCCCGGAACCGCCCGACTGTCCAGTAGTCACAACAATACCTATCCAATGTGGGAGGTTAAACATGGAGCCCAATAAGGACCCGAGGTTAGACTGAGTTGTGGCGTAAGACTGCCCGGAACCAACCGGCAACAGGCAGCCACAACAATACCTGTCTAATGTGAGAGGTCAGGGCCTTAATAAGACAATTAAGGCTGAGAGGATTGTTAGGATTAAGTGAACTAAAGACTTAATCAAAATGGAACATGCTAAACTAAACGGACTGGTGGGATTAGGTTAGGGAAACACTTAACCAACTTAGCATGTTGGCTAGAGATAGAAAACCTAGTAACGGGGGACCCTTTTCAGCAGTAACCCTAGAAGGTGTATCAGGATACCCTGAAACTAGGCAGGGTGGGGCACGATTACTGGGCTGATTGTAAGAGGTCAAAGCGACGGCGGTGGTGTAGAAGTGTAGGTTCTAACGGGGTGCGGGCGTGCACACACTCCGGCGCAGAAAAATAAGGCACTGGACACCAGTAGCATACCTGTGCACTCTAAGGTTGTGTCGGGCCGCCACCATGGGACTTGATACACCCCATGGTGGGACCAGCATAGGTAACTACAACATCGGGGGCCGTAAGACACATGTAACTATGCGAGTAGGAGCCGATCATCATTGAATGGATCACATCACCCTGATATGGGGTGCCAATTGGAAACTAGTTTATATGGGTTCAGAGATTAACATGGGGTACGATAGTATATTCGACCCTAGACAACTTAACCAAGTTTATAGTGCTTGCCCACTTCTTGTTTATACTTATCATACCCAGTTCTTTATTCATAGACAAAATAGTGCTAGACTTACTCAGGCTTTATGTCTGACTCTACTTTTCTTTCGTCTTCTTTTCTTCCGTTTCCCCCCCCCCCCAGGTCCACAGGGAGGGAACACAGCAGCTTGACCAACCTTAACATCCAGCTTGAAGAAGAGAAATGTATTGCTTGGACTTTCCTGTTTTGAACTATGGCTTTGGACAATCCACTATGGGGCTTTTGCAGTTTATCTATGTTTTATTTATGCTTCTTTAAATAATGTACTCAAGACAGATTATGAAAGTGTTATGTTATGTTTTTGGAAAGGATGTTGTTGTAACACGTATTTGACTTTATGAAATAAAAGTTTGTTGTTCTTCCGCTGTTTACAAATATGCGTTCTTATATCTGTCTTGTATATCTGTGACTTGTACTTATAAACCTCCACCAAAATTAGGGCATTCCCTTTGAGAGTGACCCTAACGGAGGTGGGGTGTTTCACTTGGTATCAGAGCATAGGTTTACCAGATAAGATAAAAAGTTTTGAAAATTATTTTCAAAAAGGAAATTTAAAGAAGCATTTTTAAAAGAAAATATTATTTTATTTTAAAAAGGCAAAGTCCACTCCCCAAAGCCATAGGTACTATCTCTTATCCTTCGTTTCGAATCTATCCTTTTTGTTTCAGCATGTCTGAAGATCTTAACTTGCCAGAAGGGGTGCCAATACCTGGTTGGTTTAGACGGTTCTTAGAAGCAAGGGCCACTCAGCCAGGTCCTACCGTTCCTCCTCCCCCAGCTGCAGGGAATCATCCAGCTGCAGCGGCACCTTTTCCTCCACCTCCTCCTCGGGGAAACACGTTTGCTAAGATATGTAAAGATTTTAAAGCTATGGGAGGAAGGGATTTCCATGGAACTGAGTCCTTCGTGGCAGCTAGAAATTGGCTGAAAGAAACGGAGGACCTATTCATCATCTTTGAGGTAGAAGATAGACAAAAAGTACAACTGGCGGTATGGCTATTGAAGGGCGAGGCTTCCTACTGGTGGGAAGTCACAAATGCTGAAAGACCAGTGGAGACATGGGAGGACTTTAGGGCAAGGTTTGAGACTAAATTTCTCTCAGATGCAGAAAGAAGTTTGCAGTTAGAAAAATTCTTATTTCTTAAGCAAGGGGACAAGACAGTCAGAGAGTATGTGAATCAATTCGATGAGCTGGCTAGGTTTGGGCTTGACCTAGTCAACACCCCACACAAGAAGGCTCTCCGTTTCGTCAAAGGGTTAAATGAGCCATTACACAGTTTGGCCATGACCCATATACCCATGGGAGCCACGTATGAAAGATTGGTGCAAATGGCATTGCTGAATGAAGAGGATAAGGGCAAGAAGAAAGAGGGTTTGCAGCCTAAGAAGACAGACTTTAAGAAAGGCGGAAAAGGCAACAAAGAGAAGAGGAAGTGCAATTTCTGTGGCAAAGTGGGGCACTTAGTAAAGGACTGCCGGAAAAAGAAGGCCAAGGAGAATGGTGGGTGCTTTTCTTGCGGTGAGACAGGCCACAGGGCTAAGGACCGCCCAAAGAAACGCGGACAGGGGCAGAGGGCTGGATCCACCCCAGTGGCACAGGTTCATGTGCTAGAAGCGCCACCTCTGCAACAACGAGGTATAAATACTTCTGTAGAAAGTGTAGTTTATCTTTATGATCACCCCGTTCGCACTTTATTTGATTCTGGCGCATCACACTCCTTTATCTCGTCTGCTTTAGTAGAATCTCTGCACCTAAAACTAGTATGGTAGAGGACCCCTTAATTGTTTCAAACCCAATTGGGGGCCCAGCTCATTTGTCTATGATCTGTTTGGGATTGAAAATTTCCATTCTAAGTGTAGAATTTCAATGTAGTGCCTTTGTTTTGGGCTTTTCGGGGTATGGTTTGATTTTGGGCATGGATTGGCTATCCAGTAATGGGGCCATCCTTGATTGTGAGAAAAGGGTTGTTAGGCTCCTAACCCAGCTCGGTAATACTTTGGAAATTTCTTTTAATCCCTCGCATGCGGTTATGCTTAGTTATCTTGAATCGCTAGATGCCTCTGTTGAAAATTTGCAATCAGTTAGAGTGGTCCGGGAATATCCGGATGTCTTTGAAGAGGTGAAGGGCTTGCCTCCGAAGCAGGAAATAGACTTCCGCATATATCTTGTAGATAATGCAAAGCCCGTTGCGTTGCCCGTTAGACACATGGCTCCACGAGAAAGGAAAGAGCTCAGTAAACAGATTAAAGAGCTTCTAGAAAAGGGGTTCATTAGGAGGAGCATTTCAGAATGGGGCGCTCCAGTGGTGTTCGCTACAAAGGCGGATGGATCACTCCGTCTATGTGTTGACTATAGGGAGCTCAACAAGCTAACGAAAAAGAATAGGCACCCTCTCCCTAGAATTGACGATTTATTTGACCAGCTTGTAGGAGCGTCTGTTTCCTCCCAACTCGATTTAGCAACCGGTTTTCATCAGCTAAGGGTGGCTGAAGATAGCATCGATAAAACGGCATTCAGAACCCCAGACGGTTTCTTTGAATGGCTTGTCATGCCTTTCGGCTTGACAAATGCACCTGCTTACTTCGTGGACCTGATGAGTAGGGTATTTAGAGATTTCCTCAACAAATTCGTAGTGGTCTTCGTGGATGATATCCTTATCTTCTCAAAGAGTGAAGAGGAACATGCTCAACACTTAAGGGCAATCATGGAAACTTTGCGAGCCCATCAATTAAAAGCCAAATTCTCCAAATGCCACTTTTGGAGAGAAGAGGTGAGGTTCCTTGGGCACATAGTATCCAAACAAGGGTTAGCAGTGGACCCTGCTAAGGTAGTGGCGGTACAGGATTGGAAGACACCAAGGAATGCGACTGAGGTCCGAAGCTTTCTAGGACTAGCGGGTTTCTATCGAAAGTTCATAAGGGATTTTGCGAAAATCTCAGCTCCGCTCACGAAATTGACTAAGAAGGATCTAGTGTTCAATTGGGATTTGGATTGCGAGTTTGCTTTCCAACGACTGAAAAGGGCTCTCACAACAGCCCCAGTTTTGACGCTGCCGGATGGGAGCAAGATGTTCACTGTTTATACGGATGCATGTGGGACAGGGCTAGGCGCCGTCTTAATGCAAGAAGGAAGGGTAGTAGCTTATGGCGGGAGGCAGTTGAAAGCGCATGAAAAGAACTACCCAACCCACGATCTTGAGTTAGCCGCAATCGTCTTTGCACTCAAGTCTTGGCGACACTATCTCCTAGGTGAGAAGTTCGAGCTTTACACTGACCATAAATCGTTGAAATATCTTTTCTCGCAGAAAGATCTTAACTTGAGGCAACAAAGATGGATGGAGTTTCTTGCCTCATACGATTTCGAAATCTCCTATACTCCGGGCAAAGGCAACGTAGTGGCAGACGCGTTGAGCCGAAAGAAATTGACCCTAAGCCCGTTGTTTGTTGAAAGACAAAGCCTAGAGTTTATAGCCAGCTTCGACTTTAGGCCTTCCTCCGATTTCGTACCAGGCCTGCTTGCATCTCTCGAAGTGCGCCCAACTTTAGTAGATTCAGTAGGGGCAGCACAACGCGAGGACCCTCAGCTTGTGGAAATGATTGATAGGCTAATTAGGGGTGAGACTTCAAGTCACCTCAACAGATACTCCATTGACGATAAGGGTTTGCTAAGGCGAGACGGAAGACTATGCGTCCCACAGACAAAAGATTTAATAAAGAAGGTTCTCGAGGAAGCACATCACTCCAAGATGACGATACATCCAGGCGGAGATAAAATGTACAAAGACATAAAAAGGACTTTCTTCTGGAACGGCATGAAAAAGGACGTGGCAGAATTCGTTTCTAAGTGTATGGTGTGCCAACAGGTTAAGGCGGAACAGAAAAAGCCTGGCGGACTGCTACATCCTCTAGAGGTCCCGCAGTGGAAGTGGGATAGCATCTCAATGGACTTCATCGATGGGCTGCCTAGGTCTAGGAGAGGCAACACTAGCATTTGGGTAATAGTGGATAGGCTTACTAAAAGCGCCCACTTTTTACCTGTCAAAAGTAAAAGAACTGCCTCATCCCTAGCATCACTTTACCTCAAGGAAATCGTTCGACTCCATGGAATACCATCTAGCATTGTTAGTGACCGAGATCCCATCTTCACCAGCGAGTTTTGGCGAAGTCTGCAAGAAGCAGTAGGAACGCAGTTATGCTTGAGCACAGCCTATCATCCCCAAACCGACGGCCAAACAGAGAGAGTGAATAGAGTTTTGGAAGACCTCTTAAGGCTATGCGTCCTTGACTTCGGAGGGACATGGGAAGACCACCTTCCTTTGGTGGAATTTGCCTATAACAACAGCTATCAAGCAACCATCGGAATGGCGCCCTTCGAAGCTTTATATGGAAGATCGTGCCGATCGCCCACTTGTTGGTAGGAGTCCACGGATAAGCTCATACTTGGACCAGATATGATCCGAGAGACCTCAGAGAAAGTAGACTTAATACGAAGAAGGATGAAGACGGCCCAAGACAAACAAAAGTCCTACGCCGACAAGAGGAGGACCGACCTTGAATTTGAAGTTGGAGACAGAGTTTTTCTCAAGGTATCACCGCTAAGGAACGTTGTTCGTTTTGGAACCACAGGAAAACTGGCACCAAGGTTCGTAGGGCCATTCCCTATTATCGAGAAAATTGGGAAAATGGCCTATAGATTAGAGCTACCCGAGAAGTTGGCTGGAGTCCACAACGTTTTTTACGTTTCACATCTCCGAAAATGTCTACATGAGTCAGCTGAAGTGGTAGAGCCAAATATCCTCGAAGAGGCCGAAGTGGAACGCGAAGCAACCATAAGAAAAGTTCCAACCCGCATCTTAGGAACGGAAGTGAAGAAGCTACGCAACCGTGAAGTCAAGCTCGTCAAAGTTCAGTGGAGCGACGCCGAGGGAGACGCGACTTGGGAAACTGAAGCTAGAATACGCATTGCCTACCCTTTTCTATTCGAGGGTACATCCTTGATCTTTCTTTTTCCTTAAGTTGCGCTTTTATCTATCTTTTAGGTATATTACCTCGACCGTATCTTTTAGGTAGAAAACCTTTGGATGGAAACATGTAGTTGAAACATGTTATGGATGATGGTTGCAAGTGGTTGCAAGTGATTGCTAGTGGTTGCTCGTGGTTGCATATACACACACAATCTAGGTTTTAGATCGGCTCAGTCACTTCATATTGCATATGCATATATGTTTGCATTCGTATATGGTTGAACTTTAATGTGTTGTCATATGGAAGTTGCATTTGTATTGAATGATTGTGCACTCATGTAGAATCAAGAATAGGAAAATTTGCATACATAATGGATTCATGGCACTTACATAATTCGCATTAAGGAGGTCAACTGAATCAGTAGACCGCCTGATTTTGCATTAGATAAGTACATGTACACACACACTTCGCATATGATCATGAAGCATTAGAAGTCTTTTAAGGACAATGGATGCTCTTGTTTGATGGATGAGTAGATGGATGATTGGATGTTAGGATATACATTTTCCTAAACTTGAAGATTTCGGGGACGAAATCCTTTTAAGTGGGGGAGAATGTAACACCCCGCAAATTCTATAACTGAGAAATTAACAAATTAAAGTATAATTAATTTCAAATCAAAGAACTAAGGGAAGAGGGATACGCCATTGCGTTCGTCTCGGAAAAATACGCGAAATAGAGTCCGAGTTTTCGAAAAACGGAGTCCGTATGAAGAAGATATGGCCTTCGGAAGTTTGAGAATTAAGTTTAAAATTCAAACAGAATAAAATAAGCTCAGAAAATCAAGTTTAAATTCGAATATGGGGCCCAATGGGCCAGGGCGGAAAATACCCGCCTGACACACCCAGGTCGACTGGGCTGTCGACCTGGTCTAACCAGGTCGACAGGGCTGTCGACAGGGCTGTCGACAGGCATGTCGACCTGGTCCAGAGCCAGGTCGAGCCCAGTCTAACCTGGCTGGCCTATGCTATGTTGATCGATTTTCTGTGGTCTGCTTTGTCATTAGGGCTAGGTGGCAGGCTCTAATTGGTCTCTCCTTAGGATGAATGGCTACGATCAATCCAAGCAACATCAATGGTCCTAATCAGTTCCTAACCTCTATATAAACAACCCTAGACAAACCCTAATCTATTCATTCAAAAATAAGAACAAAGCCGCCATGTTGCTGAGGAACGACTAGGAGTAGCCACCAAATTGGAGAGAAGATTAGGAGGAAAATTCTAAAGCCTAAAGCAATTCAAGCAAATCAAATCAAACCGCATCTTCTTATTCCTAAATTAGAGAATTCGCCGCAACCATTGTAAGTAGAGTATTACTTTGGTATGAACAAATGATTGTGTAGATATGTATACTTGATTTGTGGTGACAAAGTAATTCATATTTGTGCGTTGGAATATTGTATACGTTTGGATATTCTTGAATTATGTTGTTCATTATGAAAAAACTACATGCGGTAGTTTTATGCAAGTATGACGTTTGGATATTCGCAAAATATGTAATTTATGTTGAAGCTACATGTATGTAGTTGTTAGATTGAAAATCATGCAAGTTTGGGTTTTGCTACTATGCCATCATAATGTGTATTTTTACACAAACATCATTTTGGTGAGGAAATTGGAATAAGTTTAGGTTGTTATAATCCATATGAAGTTATGTTGATAATTGGGCATCATGGTCTATGTATTAAGCCATGCTTTGTATTAGAAAACCTATGTGCAAACTTATGAATATGACTAGGCTATGATTGATATTTGACCATGTTAGTTCTATATTGTTAGCAAGAATTATATGATGACATATGTGAGACATGGCTAGGTTAGACTCAAAAATCCCTTTTTGCAAGTTTAAAGCAAACACCATGTTTAGGAATATTTATGCATAGGTATATTTATACCATCGTTATGTGATTAGACTTAAATCATGATTAAGTTGAACTATGCTTTTGTGTTAGTAACAAAGTATCCCCTTTGTAAACATGTAGAAACCTTATGAACATGACTTGTTTATGTTTGACATTATGCCTAAATGAGAACATAGGTCTATGTTGTAGTTAAGACTATGTGACACCTAATTTAGATTCTTATCTTAAGTTTACATGGTTTGATTCATGTCACCTATGCTTTATGACCAAAGTATATATGCAAGTACACCAGTTTCTATTTTGTATTTCCAACGTCATATTGCAAGTTCATGCGCTCACATTCCCCTCTTTGTGTATGTAATCACGCTTTAAGCCTCCCCTTTTCGCATGGCTAAATTGGGCTTTAAAAGGCTAAGCCCAATATATATAAACGGACGTGTAAAACGGGGGAAAATAACGTTGGGTTAAAATTAATAAATGAATGAAAATATAGAATAGAAGGGCCCAAGTTCAAGTATGGGTTGGGCCCATGATTGGTGTAACCTTTACACCATTAACTTAATAATGGGCCGCAAATATTTACATATAAGAAATAAAGAAGAATGACAAAATATGTAAATGTAGAAAATACGATGTGTTTAACCCGAGTTTGGATTGAGTTGTGATGTAAACCTGCCCGGAACCGCCCGGCTGTCCAGTAGTCACAACAATACCTATCCAATGTGGGAGGTTAAACATGGAGCCCAATAAGGACCCGAGGTTAGACTGAGTTGTGGCGTAAGACTGCCCGGAACCAACCGGCAACAGGCAGCCACAACAATACCTGTCTAATGTGAGAGGTCAGGGCCTTAATAAGACAATTAAGGCTGAGTCAGGATTGTTAGGATTAAGTGAACTAAAGACTTAATCAAAATGGAACATGCTAAACTAAACGGACTGGTGGGGTTAGGTTAGGGAAACACTTAACTAACTTAGCATGTTGGCTAGAGATAGAAAACCTAGTAACGGGGGACCCTTTTCAGCAGTAACCCTAGAAGGTGTATCAGGATACCCTGAAACTAGGCAGGGTGGGGCACGATTACTGGGCTGATTGTAAGAGGTCAAAGCGACGGCGGTGGTGTAGCAGTGTAGGTTCTAACGGGGTGCGGGCGTGCACACACTCCGGCGCAGAAAAATAAGGCACTGGACACCAGTAGCATACCTGTGCACTCTAAGGTTGTGTCGGGCCGCCACCATGGGACTTGATACACCCCATGGTGGGACCAGCATAGGTAACTAAAACATCGGGGGCCGTAAGACACATGTAACTATGCGAGTAGGAGCCGATCATCATTGAATGGATCACATCACCCTGATATGGGGTGCCAATTGGAAACTAGTTTATATGGGTTCAGAGATTAACATGGGGTACGATAGTATATTCGACCCTAGACAACTTAACCAAGTTTATAGTGCTTGCCCACTTCTTGTTTATACTTATCATACCCAGTTCTTTATTCATAGACAAAATAGTACTAGACTTACTCAGGCTTTATGTCTGACTCTACTTTTCTTTCGTCTTCTTTTCTTCCGTTCCCCCCCCCCAGGTCCACAGGGAGGGAACACAGCAGCTTGACCAACCTTAACATCCAGCTTGAAGAAGAGAAATGTATTGCTTGGACTTTCCTGTTTTGAACTATGGCTTTGGACAATCCACTATGGGGCTTTTGCAGTTTATCTATGTTTTATTTATGCTTCTTTAAATAATGTACTCAAGACAGATTATGAAAGTGTTATGTTATGTTTTTGAAAAGGATGTTGTTGTAACACGTATTTGACTTTATGAAATAAAAGTTTGTTGTTCTTCCGCTGTTTACAAATATGCGTTCTTATATCTGTCTTGTATATCTGTGACTTGTACTTATAAACCTCCACCAAAATTAGGGCATTCCCTTTGAGAGTGACCCTAACGGAGGTGGGGTGTTTCATTTATGGTATATGAATAATATAAATCGTTTGATTATGTAATGAAATTCTATTTGTTATAAAATGAAATAATTTGCATTGATTGTAATTATAACTATGATTTGGGGATATACTATTAAATATGGAGATTTGGACTTTAATATTAAATTATATGAATTAAATCGAGTTAATAATTTGTAATTAAAACTTTAATGATTTAATTTTTGGAAAATTTATGGTGAAAACTTAATTGAATGGTTTAAGTATGGAAATTCAATCTATTATGTCAATTGTGACCTGTACTGATTCCAAATAAATTTTTGATTTGTTTAGATTGATTGATGGTGAAAGTTGGAATTTAATATTAATATACTTTAATGAAATTGATTGGCATAATTATTAACCGAAATAAAATTTGAATTTGTAAATAATGAAAAATTGAATTCACAATAAACTATTGTTGATTTATAAGTTTATATGAATTTCATTTTGATTTGAGTAGAATTTATAAACCATTTAATTTAAGGGTGAATAAACGAAAATGAATATTTTATTATATTAATGAATTGGTTAAAATTGTCATTTTGCAAACGATCTCGGAATTCAACGAATTAATTTTATTGGATCCGGAATTGTAAACTATTGTAAGATCTAAAATTTCATAGCCATCAGAGTTGTCATTTAATCGTAATAATTTAAAACGTGTAGGAATTTATGTGTATAATTTAATTAAATAATCGAGTTTTAGAAGAAATTGGTAGAGACTTTGGAATTGGGCTTTGAAACCTATTCCATTGCGTTCAGAAGGAGTCAAACCCTTTTGTTAGGCTATAAGCAGGCCTGATTTGGACTCAGGTCCGTTTTTGGCTTAAATACACGGAAAACGATAACAATTAATATTATTTTATATCCTTAAACTCTAATTTCACCAGCCGCCACTACTTTTTTGATGGCCACGAGATCCCAGAATTTTAACCCTTAATTATTTCCGATTCGATCAATAAAATCAAAAAGTTTCTGAAGCAAAACCGAAGAGCATCGCGAGATCTTTGCATCCATACGGTTGATGGGTGTTCATTTGAATCGAAATTACCAGTAATCAGCCATAAATCTAGCGCATGTTTTGGGGTTTTCGAGGCCAAGCAGATCACGGTGATAGACTAGACTTTGGGCACTAGGGCAGTCATTGGTGGCGAATGCAGTGGTGAAGTTAGATCGCTGATCGGTGGGGAAAAGGAAGTGCATGATTTTGGAAATTTGAACGAATGTAGGGTTCGATATTCCCCTGGAAGAGCATTCACGCGATGAAGAAGAAATAGATTAAGGGTGGCTGACGTGGCAAGTTCTTTTTCCATTTTTGAGCCATTTTTCATTTTTATTATTTTTATTTAATTCCAATTGCATATCTTGCATAACTTTTTCATATGAGCTTCAATTGACACGCGGTTTGTTGTATTGGAATCGTATCGACAAGCTCTTCGCGATGGCACTGGTTTGGACAAGTTCCGAATCAGTTAAAATTTGGGCCTGCTTTGGATTTCAAAATGCGTTCAGAATCAAGGTGAGTGACTAAACTCACTTACTCCTAACTAAAATATTGATTATTAGTTAAATTAAATTTATGTTATGATATGATTGTATTGACTGTTGTCTAGTAGTTAAAATTGCTTATTTCTATTAACTAGTATCGTTTGTGTAATTAAATTTGAATGTTAGTTTAATTTACAGTTATGCTAAAATTTGACATTTTATTTCTAGTTTAAAACCCATCATTTGATAACTAGTAAATTTTACGGTACTAAATTGTTCGTATTTAATGATGATGAATGGCTTGGATTTGATATGTTTAATATATTGATGTTTATTTATGTAAAGTTACTTGTTATTACCCTGATTTTATTTGACCATCGGTTGTGTTGATTGATCCCAACATTATCCTAGATGTTACAGGCATAAAATAAACCCGTGATTAATCATTGAAATGAATTAAGAACGTAGGTTGAAAGGATAAATACCTATGACCCTAATTTGGATTGAAACGATATACATCCTTTCCCAAAATACTAAAACTAAATTTTAATTATTACTTGGCCATACGATAGAAAATTATATACGAACACAGGTCGGTTAAATAATTTTGTTTTAACCATGAGTTCTAAAATATTGTTTTAAAGATATTATAGAAGTTCTTTTGTAAATCGATTTCCTTTGAACTTGAAGGTTGGAGTTTGAAATATAAAAGCTAAAGTCAATTTTTGATGTGGTAAATTGAAGTTAACATGAATTGAATATAAATTGAATTTATCGAAATTGAATTCGTTATCCATCTTTGAAATTAACTTTAAATTAACTTGATTTAAAATTATATTTAAATTGTGAACTTGAGTTTATAAATTGAAATAATTCAAAGTGAGAATTATAATTGAAATTCAAAATATTTGAATTTAATTATTAAATCAAATTGTTTGAATTGAACTGTTGAATGAATTGAAATATAAATGAGAAGTTGAGTCCTTTTGAATTGAGATATCGAAATTTAGTCAAATTGATTTGAAACTAGAACATGATTTCTGGTTTGTTTAAATTTTTGAAGAAACAATTCTAATTCCAACTATAGTATTTTAAACCATTTTATAAACTATTTTAATAATAATTAGTTTTCTTTATAAACTATTTTACCTTATAACTACTTTAATTTTATTAATTATTTGAATAAACCATTTTAATAATTAACTATTTATTTTATAAACTAATTTAATATTTTAACTATAGATTTTTCTAAATCTGATGATTCTGTTTAAATACAAACTATTTATTTTCAAACTATTTCAATTATATATCTAAACTATTTTAAATATACTTTTAATTATTTTAATATTCAAATTATTTTAAAATTGGAATTGTTTCAAGTTCTATGTTTGGTTTAAATGGAGACTTTGATATGAAAATATTATATCTTGACTATTGAAACAAGTTTAAAGCAAAATATGATATTTAGCTATGAATTTTGAACCCCTTTGAAATGTAAAAGAACTGACCGGTGTGAAAAATATAAACGTTTGGTTGTTAAAGTGACAGAGATCGGATTTTTTCATACTCTCTGCCAATACCGAAAACCACTTTAACAACTATGCACGTGGTGGAGAATCCAAAATGAAGTAGGATGATTTGGAAGCGATTACTGGATTTGAAGAAAGAGAACGATGATGGATAGCCTTGACCTTCAGGTCATAATTAAAATGACTAAAACAGGAGCCATACCTAGGCCAATGTGAGTTAGCTAGTCTTATCAGGCATGCTTCTTCAATACCATATATATTACTTTGTGACTAATTTGGGCGCCTTTGATTTTGGGAGTATTGTCTAGTGTAGGCGGTAGCTGGTGGCTATGCGTTACCACCAGCCTGGGTTCGCAATCCGATAGAATCCTACTGATGGGTATTACCTCAATGCCTTGTCATATTTATCTTGATCGAGCCCCCTACGATTTTGATTTAACATTATCGTATAGCGGCGCATCCCTATCCACTGACCTTACTGGTGTTTTATATGCAATGTTTACTATAATGTATAAATAGTGTAAGGTAAAAATGTAATCCTGCTTAAACTATTTTAATATTTTATATTTAACCATAGACACTATTATAATAGCATACCATATTATATAGTATCTAGTTTAACGGATCCTTAGGAGATGGAAATTCCTGTAACATCTCTTAAGTTATTGCACTCTTATTATCATATGAATTTGATTTAACTAATATGAGAATATTTTAGTTCTGATCTGAGTGTTTTTGTCTTTTCATTTGTGCTCGGGTCACCCGGAGTTTCTCAGTTATTGAAGATACCATTATGAAGATGATAATGGAGCTCAACAGATGTATTTATTATTATTATTCCGCTGCAAATATTGGTATGTTTATGATAGTTAACTCTGAATTTTTTTGTAAAATAGAATCAAATATATGTTTTTACAGCTTCATGAACTATTATTTAATTATTATATTTTGTCCTTCCGCTATGAGATTCTATGTTTGTTTTTTCTTCTTTCTTCTTTTTCTTATATAAATCCCATTAACTATCTGTATTTTTGATTTGTTTAAGTCGACATTGAGGATCCTTGTCGATTTGAATGGTCAAAAATCCGGCTTGTTACATTGTTAAAAACCTTGCCTCTGACAAGCTTGGACCCAAATTTGATAAGTGTTATTTTGCGGGATATTTGAAAGAAACAAAAGGATACTATTTCTACAAACCTTCTGAGAATAAAGTGTTTATATTTCAAACCGGTATCTTTTAAAAGAGAACTAGTCTCTAAAAGTACCAATAGGAATGAAGTAGAACTCGAAAAGACTCGGGAACCAAAAGATACCAATGAACCATGTGTATACAAGGAAGTTGGTGGGAGTGACATTGTATTCATATTATTATATATGTATATTAATGACATATTACTTATTGGGAATGATATTAGTTAAAAGCAAGAAACAATTGTTGATTCCGCAAGGGAGGCTGTTTGGATTAAAGAAGTTCATTATTAAACTTGGTTCCATCCATTGTTGATCCAATAGATTTATATTATGATAACATCAGGCTATTGATCAGGCTAAGAAACATAGATCTTATCATCTATCCAAACACATACATAGGCGATATCATCTCATCCGTGAAATAGTTGACAAAGGAGATATACATATCTTCAAAGTACCAACAAATAATTGTAGAAGAATGAAAGTTACACTAGTTTCATGAGTATACGATACATGAATGATTGACTCTAGTCAAGTAGGAGATTGTTTGAGTTTGTACCCTAGAGGCAATCCGTATGATGTGATTAATAACACTGTTGATGTTATATTTTTATTTTGAACAAAAAGATTCTATTATGTTATATTTACTGCGTAATTTAAATATTAACATAATAGAAGTCCTTAGAATAATAATACAGAATTATATAGTTTCAAATAAAGTGACTTTAACATAAGATTATATAATATAATAAATATAGTAATTCTCAAATGTCCCTAGTCAAGTTTTATTGTATATAGGACGACAAAGAAACATTGAGACTATTATGTTGATTGATTGATGATCCTATCTCATTAATCATTAATATATGTGATCATCAATACATGAATATGTATTAGAGAATAGTGTATTGGTCAATTCTCACAGTGATGTAATGGTCCTCAGACCTGAAATCATTATATTTTTATTTGAGGATCTTATACTTTGATATCATCAAATTTACTTTTAATAAGGTAGACGATAAAGATGATTATTGGTTACAACTTGAATCGATTAAATAATATGAATGATTTAGATGGAATTTAACCTTACAATATAAGCGGTGAAATCCATGGTCCTCTCGATTGAATGAGACTATGAAATGCATGGCTGCACTCAAATATTGACTTGTTTATATAGTCCACTCATATATCAAGATAAAAGGATTAAATTATGAAGAGGATGATATGTTCCATGCCTCGAGTTTAATCTTGAATATAATGGTTAAAAGGATTAAATTACGTTGAAACATTGGTCACGGAAAAGGTTGTATCGAATCGTTGATTCTATTATAACTTGGGTAACAATGATGTATTACTAGATGTCGCTAACTATTTATAATTTTAAATACGATTTAAAATTATTGCCAACCCTGTGGTAACCTATAGGGTCACACACTTAGAATGTTAAAAGAAAGAACCATTCTTTGAATAAATATCAAACGATTGATATTTTATATGTAATAGAAATTGTATGACCACTTTTAATTCCTTTGATCTGGTTCTCATTTATTTTAAAAGGAAGAATAATTTTCTTTTAAAATGCACAGAAAACAATATAATCTTAGATCGAAGAAAATAAACCTATCGATAGCTAGTACCCAATCTTCCTATCTCAAATTCATGAGACAAAATTGGGAATTGTTCGTGGACACTATAAAGACATTGTTTGAATTGGTTGCGTTCACGATTCTTGATTCAAAATCTTCAATCAGCAATGTGGTTTTGCAAAATCAAATTAATATGTAATACTTAGTTTATTCATTTTTGCTTAGATCTTGGGTTTAGGTTTGATAAATTTTGATTTCCACTGCTGTTTTGAATGATAAAATCCAACATTTACATATCTGTCCCATTTTAGTCTCCTTCTTTAGTTCTATTTCATAGCCACATTATATCCACCTTCGAAAAATCCAAGATGCCTATGTTCTCAACTAAAATCACGAGATAGGTTGCATTGGAATCGGCTTGGCGAGAGCTCTATGCCCATACTGTTCTCGTCTCGATCGGCGATGGTAGAACTCGAAAATTTGAAACTAGGGTTCGATATTACATGATCTGAGGTCAAAGTTGAAGCTAGGGGAGGATGGCATTGGTTTTGCGAGGGCATAGCGCATCATCACCGTGATTTTGAGAGGATCCAATCATTTTTAGTGATGCGACCTAGACTGGTGCATTGTGGAGCTTGGGTTATCGGATTTCGGATAGGGGAGCTGAAGAGGTGTTTCGAGTATCGATAGGTCGGGTACGCGAAAGGAAAGATGATAGTGCAGTTGGATTTGAGTTTAGTTTGCTGGAATTTTGTATCATAGTTTTATGTTGCACAACCATGGAAATGGGTAACGTGCACATGCCTAGGGAAGATGGAATTGATTTAACTAAGCAAGGTAATTAATTTAATAAATCATTGTTTAAGCTAATTGATTTTTAAATAATCATAAAACTTATATCATCCCTGTGTACGAGGTTGGAATGGGATGTCGTTTCGTGCGTTGGACTCGCATTGACGAGTTTTACACATTATGGCTAGTTTGGACTAATTTATTTGAGGTGAGTGATGTTATCTCTCATTTTACTATAGTTGTTCGTATAATATAAAACTATTTATTTGAATTTAAATGAATTTTAAAAGGGATTTCTAAAATAATAAAATCTAGCTAATAATTTTATAAATAAATTAAAAAGTAAATAAAAAAGTGTTTAATTTTTTTAAGAATGAATATCACATTTTATCCCATTTATACACTATTTGTCGACATTGCTAGATTTTTGACATTTTGACACATATCCCAGTTTGACTGCTTTCGATAGATTTCATTTATCCCATTGATGAAATCATGGATGTTTTATGCTATGTTAGATATTTATCGAACTATTGGTTGTATGGTTGTTTGTTTATGTAGTTTGGTTGTATATGCCATTTATTGGCGATCTAGGATTAGGATAGATTCGTGAGCAAGCTTCAGGACGTAAGTATCGACATGGAGGCTATAGATAGACTCGATGACGAGCATGATTTCAAGACGAACGTTGGACGCTTTCACTGAAAAGTATATGAGTAATCGTTTGGAAATATCGATATCGACTACAATTGATGTTGGTCGTTTTGACCAACTTTGACTTGGATGATGACGGGTATTTAACCAATTCTGGTTAGACACATGGTCGGGTGGTCATTAGCGATTACTAGAGATTAATCAATATTGACTGCTATGATCATTAGTTGTTTTGACTAACTCAGACGTCAGCGAGTTTTCGAGGAGCTAGATTGGATAACCTGTTTGATAGTGGATTCGACATGGTAATCCTTCAATTGGATACATTGATACGAGGAAGGATCGATCCCTCATCAGTCAGTATGGATGGATGGGGTAATCCATAGATTGAGGTAGTTTGACCTTCAGAGTGAGCCGAGGATAGCGACTCTTAGATTTGAGATTCGAATGTTGTCGAGATAGATCGACAAGATGGTTCGATAGCATGTGATTCGTAGATTGGCGAGATTGAGAGATGGATGGATCAGTGTTGAGCAATTTATAGGGAGGCAAGGCTACAGGATGTATCATTGTTATGCAATTTGTAGAGGAACGAGGTTGCATGACTATGGATCAATATGATGTTTACTTCGTGGATGGAATGAAGTTATTGTATAATAGACTCACAACACGGGTATCACGAGGGAGACCCACTTGGATCGGTAGGATCCTGTACCCTGGGCGGCGAGCCTAGACCAGGAGGGCATGTGTCGGCTAGGCACAGAGTTTTGGTATTATTGGACTAGGTTGAGGGTGTACTCAATTAGAGATGGAGTGGGGATCTCAGATGACTTAGGTGTGCCGATAATTTGTTGGTAGCTCGGAGTGTTTTAGTGGACTCAATGCACGGGTACATAGATGTGGTTATGATATGACCATTCATGGTGGTTTAGTTACTTGGGCGGTGAGCTTAGGCCAGCAGGGCACAAGCGCGTAGGAATGGAGTTCCTCTAGAATCGGGGTCTTATTAACCCTTAATAGATTGGGTCAGAACAAGTTATCAACATAGCTACATAGTTAGAAGTTGATAGATAGGAATTGTTTGATAAATGTTATGATTGTTATGGTTGCTCCTATCTTATTTCTCCTAGTTAACTATCACCTCTAGGATTCTGGAGAGAGGATGGGAAGTAGGGCCAGGACGGGCTATGGATATTCTTCTATTTTAGGACAGTTTCCTCTTTTGTTATTTTGAGTAGCATATACTATCTAGATTATATGTGTGGACTCTCTATATGTAGGAACATGACATGTATGATTTTCCATACCTATGTTCTTTATACTATTTCGACTTGTGTAGTATTTTAAGAGTTGTTTATCGCTCACACCAGACTACTGTATGGCCCAAGGTTTTATGTTCCCTCTTATTGCCTTGGGTGCTCATTGACGAGGCTGATGAGTGGATGAGGGGGTAGGTATTAGCATTGCTTGGAGCTATAGAGGTGGACTCCCAAGAGGCGATACCTTTTCATATTTACTTGTACTATTATGGTTTATTCCATTGTATTACACTGTGGAGCCTTGACAGTGTTATTTATTTGGAGATAGTTATTAGTGAATTTATTTATATCTGTATACACTCTATTATCATGTATAACTGTATTGGCCTATACTCTGATTATGTGGTTTGTATAGTTATTACGGTACCATTTACTATATACAGTGATTATTATATATTATCTGATGCGATGTGATATATTCGACAGGTTCTATGATTGCAATTCTGTGTTTTATTTCCTTCTTCATTCTTCATTTCTCTTCCCTTCTATTCTATTTCCTTCCTTTTTTTCTTATTTCTTTCTTTTAGCAACTGTTCTACACAGAGGATATAGGGTGGTCGTTACATCAGCCATTCTAAGGAATAATCATTAGAAGAGGACTGATATCCTAACCACCCCAAAAAGGGTAGGTTAGCCACTTAATATCTTCTCGAGGCATGCTGTGACGATCCCAAAACCCCGTGACATGGTGTTAAGGAAAATCATTGGAATATAACACATTAATCATCATTAGCAGATCACATATAATAGCATAAACAGAAAATAGAATAATTTACACACATATGACAGAGGAATCATATAGATATCATCACATCAGAGAAGCACAGTACAGGATACAACTTAGTGCATAATGATACATAGTCAGTCACCATCGCCTGAGGCGGAATCATACATAAAGAGTACACAAAATAAATATCAGTCTACATCGCCAATGCCGGAATCATAATATAGATACAATAATGGCGGAGAAGATCCAAGTCAGCACGATGTAGTCAAGCCTGGCCATGAGCCAAAAGGTGCATCAGGAACCTGTAACTAGGCTGCCCATGTGAAAATGAGGGCACCCGAGTTTGCAAGGTGAAATAAACTACGAGTCAGTCATGGGACTGGTATGAGAAATCTAATTAACTTATTAACAACAATAATAAGGCAAATCAAAGGACCACGCCACTTTCACGGAACGGGTTTACTCCAATGAGTGCTAGTACATGAAATAAAGTAAATGATTAAATCATCGCAATGCTTTTTGAAAAATGAAGCCATTATAAGACTCAGGTCCCATCACACAATGCAACGCAAGCCGGAGGATAGAGTTTTACCTTATAATAGCCAAAATGCCTCATACGTATAAAACAAAAGTGTTTGATATTATTACTAGTGCATATATGTTTGAAAAGCAAATTCAATCATAAATATCAATCCTAGATGGCATGGGTACCATATATCATGTCGCCATACTAGTAATACAATCACATTCGCATATTTCGTATTGGAAATTGGGTTCCTTCATGAGTCGAGGCAAGGGGCAAGCTCCTCTCCGATTCGAGACACTCTAGCAAATGTCTCGGGACCGCACACAACAATCCCTGGATCCTCCAAGGCCGGTCCTCTCTTGCTTATGAGGATTGGCAATTCCTGAACACACGTTTCCCGGTCCTTACAGACCTATAATCGAGGCGCCTCGTATTCCAACAACCACACAGGTGAAAAGTAGATATAAATGTTAGGGCTGGGAGGTCACTGACACCACCATAGCTAGAAAGAAACGTCGTGCACTCCTTGGGTCCTTCTCCCGTTTTTGACTCATACCGGGGTGTGAGGCTCGCGAATTCACGTTATGCACAAAGCTACGTCACACCGACCATGCATTGATCATCAACCACAAGACTTTGCTTTGCAACATAAGCCTTGATCATATGCCACTCAGGCGTGCCACACAGGCAATCCACTCCATGCGACTGATTTCTATCAATACATAACCTCTGAGCTCGTACGTCTCAGAGAAGGGCGTTAAGCAAGAGAATAAATTCTCCGCCGCCAAACATATATATATTTAACAGAGATCAATCAACACAGAACAAAATCCAATGTCAGACACACAGTCCATTTACAAGTCCGTTCTGGGTCTGAACGAAACCGGAGGCACCAATTCCTCGCATATCCGTACAATCAACATTATGTTTGGACGGCTACTACTTCAGTTCCTTCATGGTAGCTACTCCAATCATGAGCATCAGTAGCGCCCATCCATCCAATGTGAAGATCGTCGGTCTTCAACCGTCTTCGACTCTTCGACTTCTCAACGTCGATCGATTATTTGAAATGAGATGAACTCGGCCTTTTCAAATAACCCACGTATATTTAGATTTTCAAATCAATTATTCACACGGTTGGACTATTCGACATTCACATTTCAGTTCTTTAGTTATAATTCTCATGTTAAATATATTCAACCATCACAAATCAAGCAAACACAATGAAATTGGTTTATTTCCACTCTATATCGTCCATAGTATTTTATAACGATATATCGCCATTTTTAATTAATTTAAAACGGCCATATTTAATTAAACGACGTTTCAGGTCGTGCCGATGCACTGGCGCTGTTTTTCACTAAATTTGTTTAACACATATCTGAAAATCTAACCGTTGGATCTTCACAAAATTTATATCATTAGGAAGGTCATTTCAAAACGAATCCAACGGTTTCAGTTTTGGGAAAATCCGACGGTCGGATCTTCCACACTAGCCATTTGAAGTTACGATTTCAATTTACGAACTGCAGCGTCGTTATTCGATTTAATTTAATTATATTTATATATATATATAAATATAATCATTTCTGGCGCTCTTTTTCTTTAGATTTGAATTAAACATTCCAGACAATCCAACCGTCAGATCTTCACAAAGTTGGTGTCGTTGGAAAGGTATTTCCAAGGCGAACCCAACGGTTGCGGTTTCGGGAAAATCCAATGGTCGGATTTCCCGCACCAGTCGTTTGAAATCATGGTTTCAAAACACGAACTGCACGGCCACGTTTCGTTTTATATTTATTTATTTATATAAATATAGTTCATTCAAAATTCCTATATCGTTTTCACTTCAATTATTTCACTAACGCCTTTAAATTTTGGAAAATTTCGCCATAACCTCCTTTGTACGGGAGAGTCTGGGAAAATTCCTAAATAGCCACACGGGCGTCTCATGTCAAAAAGAAAAAGAAAAAGCCAAGCGGCTAGCCAACGGGCTCATAAAATCATCACCCAAACAAAACAGTAAATGTGTACCTATTTGTCGGGCACAAAATTTTATTCCTCTTCTCTAGCCCCTTTGCTATAACCTATTCAATAAGTATGTATGTACATATATACAATTTTTATCACTTATCATTTTCCATTCAACTTCATATTTGATTTACTTTGGTTTAAAAACACCATTCATTCTAATGTTGCATGCATAGGCTAAAATCATATCATTAGCTAATTAATGTATATTTCAACTCATGCATATTTTATTTGAACAAGTGGCTATTTTTAACACTTCACATTTCAAAGATGATAATTTTGGCGAACTAAAATAGATTTCAACACATGACTATTTTATTTAGTTCCTATGCATGTTAAAAATAATATTTCTTCACAAATATTTATTTCAACGTCCGCATATCTTTAGCATATCACATACATGATAAAAATGATATTTTTATCATTTAAAATATTTATTCCACAAATGGATGTTTTCAACACTTCATAGTTCCAATAAAAATGTAATTTTTTTATTGTTCGATCTTTTTATTCAACACATGAATTTTTCCACTACACACACTTCTCAACACATGAACATTTCCATACATGGATATTTTATTTATATTGTTCATATTAGAAAGATGGAATTTTTATTGTTGAAACTATTTATATATATAAGGCGAATATTTTTCATACTTCATATATATTATAAAAATGTGATTTTTATTGTTTAGACACTTCATTCATTCACAAATGAATTAAATTTTCACACATCACTTTTCAACACATGAACATTTCCACACATGGATATAGTTTCAACACATGACTTTAATTTCAACGCATGAATATAATTTCAACATATGAAAATAATTCTAACACATAAAGATAATTCTAACACATAAAGATTATTCAAAATTTCGGCAGCATAACGGCAGGGTAGTTAAAACTGGCATCGTCCCTAGTACAGCTCCTCGCTCTACCTTAAAACCTCGTGGTTTTTGACAATGGGGATTCATGCATCTAATTCGCACACAGACGACATGTTTTATTTTTATTTCCACAAATATTTCCAATTCATTTCAATCACCAATGGGTATTTTTCAACCACAACCAAACAATATCAACCACAAACAATTATTCAACCATTCGTATTTTTCATCCAATACTTCACACCAATTCACAACAATGAATATCATCCATGGTTTGTGGACGAGGGGAGTGTGTGTATATATATATATATTATTGCTATATTTCACTTGCATTTCAACACATATATCAATTATTCTATGCATGTATAATTCATACTTCGCTTATATAGCTTACACCACGCATGTACATGAGGTATATAACATGTGTGTAATTTATATTTCACTTATATAATTTATACACAACATTTTCCATTCAAATTCTATTAATTTAGATTTCTCACATTGGTTTGTTGCTTTGCTAAAAATAGATACGATGTTAGAAAAATCCGCGGCTTCTTATAGAGTGTAGAGAGCCTCCTTGCGGTCACGATGTCTCCTGTTTCATCAAATTTCGTCAACACACTAAAAAGATATATTTTTTCAAAGTGCAGACATCAAAAAGGACTCACCTTTCTATTTGGTTCGAAACTAGGTTTGAGGTTTTCGCGAAATCTGCTGGCCTAGACGACGATCGGGGGTGCTGACGTGGAAGAGCTTCGAGTGGTGGTCCTGTTGGTGATGGTTTGGTGGCGCTCGATGGCAGATCGGAGCGGCGGCGGCGATGGGAAGCATCGGGCTTCCTGGGCTCGATTCTGGCGGAGGAGGCGTCGAGGGAGGTCGTGGGTGGGTCGAATTTGAAGAGGAGGCGGAGACGAAGCGAACGGTGGTGGCGGCGGCGACTGGAAGTGGCGGAGGCGGCGGCAATCGAGGAGGGAAGCGACGATCGGGTTTTCGCCGTAGGTTTGAGGGTTACGGGTTTTTTTTTTTTAATTATGAAAGAAAAATCATGGTTGGCCGGAATATATATATTTCAGAAAATTAGGGTTTTCACCAACGAACTCCTTTTCAAGCCCAACGACTGTCGCCCCTAGCTAAATACCCCCATCTCGGACACAATGGGATATGTTTCGTTGGCCAATTCGACTGTTACAGTCAGTTATTTTTCAAATTAAAGTATAAAACATTTAATTTTAACTTTGAACGCACATTTCAATTTGCCAGGACCACAAACTGATTCGAAAAATTCAAGAAAAATAAATCTAGCTATGTTTCGACGCTACAGTCCCAACAAAATAGTTTCGTCGAATTCTGAGATCGTTTGAAAAATGGCCATTTTCTGGTCGATCCAATTTAACAGAAATTGACCAAACGCATTTTCTTTTGCCACGCTCACATACTAGCTTCAAAAATTTTGAAATTTGAAACCTAGCAATAGTTTGACATCCCGGACCCAACAAAAGTGGTTTCGTCGAATTCCGAGGTCGTTTGCAAAATATCAATTTTCCAGGGCTATATATTCTATATAGCGACCTTTCTGAAAATTCATTCGGCCATAACTTTTGATTCCCGTTATGAAACTTCGATTTTGAAGATTCGTTAGAAAGGTGTTGATAAACAGATTTAAATATTTTTAGTTTCGCTAAAATCCGTTATATTTTCCACCCTGCACAGTCAGTCAAAGTTTGAATTCAAAATTTCAAACTGACTCACTATTTCTGATTCACTATTTTATTGAAATATTCTATTTCAATTGTTCAAATTCCTTTGAAATCACCAATTTAAAAATTTTAAATTGGCTTCTATTTTCCGGGTTATTACAATCTCCCCCACTTAAAACTTTTCGTCCTCGAAAAGGAAACAACAGTAAAGTAGGAAACAAAATGTAAATGCAAAGTATTGTAAAGGTACCTTGCACCGGAGTTAGTCAGAGATGTCTACTCTGCATTTGGGGTAAGCTTGCTTAATGCTTTCCTCAGTCTCCCAAGTACAGTCTCTAGGATCACTGCTCCACTGCACCTTAACTAAATGAACCTTTTTGCTTCTTAGTTCTCTAGTTTCTTTGCCAACAATCTTTAGTGGCTCTCTTCTGAATGCTAATTCTAGAGTTATGTCTATATCCTGTTGCGCTGCTTCTTCTACAACAAGATCCAGATCATGCACATGTATTCTAAGTTGAGATACGTGAAACACATCATGCACTCCAGGTAACCAATCTGGTAATTGAACCCTATAAGCAAGAGTTCCAATTCGTACGAGTATAGGAAAGGGACCAATAAATCTCGGTGCTTACTTCCCAGTTTTGCCAAATCTGATTACTCCTCTCATCGTAGAAACTTTCAAATAAATATGATCACCAACTGCAAATGTCAAATCTCTCCTCCTAGAATATGCATAACTTTTTTGTCGGCTTTGCGCGGTTCTCAAACGCTTTTTGATGAATTCCACTTTATCAGATGCTTCTCTAATCATATCGGGTCCTAACACAAGTCTATTGCCAGGTTCTACCCAACATGCTGGAGATCTGCACGGTCTGCCATATAACGCTTCAAATGGCGACATCCTCAAATTTGCTTGATAGCTATTGTTATATGAGAATTCTGCCAAATGCAAGTGATCTTCCCATGACCCACCAAAATCAATTATACAAGCCCGCAATAAATCTTCTAGAATTCTATTCACCCGCTCAGTTTGGCCATCTGTTTGAGGGTGATCAGCGGTGCTTATATTCAGTTTCGTTCCCAATTCTGTTTGGAAAGCCTCCCAGAATTTGCTAGCAAATATCAGGTCTCTATCACTGACTATGCTGATGGGAATTCCATGCAGCTTAACGATTTCTTTGAAATATATCTGTGCTAGACTTTGGGCGGTTCTATTGGATCTGACAGATATAAAATGGGCAGTCTTCGTGAAGCGATCTACGATTACCCAAATGCTATCATTACCTTTCCTGGTTCACGGCAAGCCATCTATGAAATCCATGGAAATCTGTTCCCATTTCCAACCTGGGACTTCCAGCGGTTGCAACAATCTAGCTAGCTTCTTTTGGTCGCTCTTGACCAATTGACAAGTAGGGCATCTGCTAACATACAAAGAAATATCCCTTTTCATTGCCCTCCACCAGAAAGTGCGTTTGATATCGTTGTACATTTTACTCACACCAGGATGGATGCAAAATTTGGATTTATGGCATTCATCCAGCACTTCTCTTTTGAGCTCAGGGATGTTGGGAACACATATTCTCCCATTCAGTCTTAGACTTCTTCTTTATCTACCTGAAAACTTGAGGGCTCTCCCCTCTGGATTCTCCCTTTGATCCTTTGAATGAAATAATCATTCCTCTGGAGATCACATATTTTATCAATCAAGCCAGGTGTAATTATAAGATTGGCAATGATTGCAGTTTTTCTACTAAGCGCATCCGCTACAACGTTAGCCTTCCCCGGCGTATACAGGATATCAAGATCATAAGCTGCAAGAAATTCTAGCCAACGCTGCTGTCTCAAATTCAGATCTTTCTGGGTGTATAAATACTTCAATGATTGATGATCTGTGTACAGTATAAATTTCTCTCCCAATAAATAATGCCTCCAGATTTTTAAAGCAAAAACGATGGTTAGCAACTCAAGATCATGAGTCACATAATTCTTCTCATGTGGTTTCAGTTGGCGGCTTGCATAAGCGACTACTTGGCCTCTTTGCATTAACACTGCCCCAAGACCTCTAATAGAAGCATCTGTCCAAACCGTTAAATCCTGATTGCCATCAATAATGGTTAACACTGGAGCAGTTGTCAGTTTCGATTTCAGTTCCTGGAATGCTTCTTCACAGTCGGAAGTCCACTTAATCTTCTCATGTTTCTTTGTGAGCTTCGTTAACGGACCAGATATCTTCGAAAAATCCTTAACGAACTTTCGATAATAACTAGCCAACCCCATAAAACTTCTAACCTCTGTGGGAGTAGTGGGTTGTTTCCAGTCTTGATTCGCTGTTATTTTGCTTGGGTCAACAGAAATCCCTTTCTCTAACACGACATGGCCAAGAAATTTCACTTCTTCTTGCCAGAAGACACATTTAGAGAATTTGGCTTTGAAGACGTTCTTTCTTAGAATCTCCAATACTTGTTCTAAGTGTTTTTCATGCTCGGGTTTTGATTTGGAGTAGATTAAAATATCATCGATGAATACGAGGACAAATTTATTTAGAACTCCCCTGAACACTCTATTCATTAGATCGACAAAGTATGCTGGAGCATTGCATAGGCCAAACGGCATTACTAACCATTCATAAAATATGTCTGGACCTCTGAAAGCTGTCAAAGGAACACACTCTTCTGCTATTCTCAATTGGTGAAAACCTGTAGCTAGGTCCATTCGGGAAAATACTTTCGCCCCATTCAATTGGTCTAGCAAATCATCGATGCGGGGTAATGGATACTTGTTTTTGAGCGTCTGTTTGTTGAGGTCTCGGTAATCAACGCATAATCGAAGAGTACCATCTGACTTTGGGACAAACACAACAGCTGCACCCCAATTAGAAAAACTAGGTCTGATTAGACCCTTCCACAACAGTTGACGAGTTTGATCACCTAATTCTTCTTTTTCTTTCGGAGTCATTCGGCGAATTGGATGTACCACTGGTCTGGCATTGGGAATTAGATCGATTCGGAATTCTATTTCTCTTTGCGGAGGTAAGTTTTCAACTTCTTCAAACACATCCGCATAGTTTCTAACAATCAGAATCTTTTCCATGGAAGTGGGGATAAGTTCTAATGCCGACCAAAATTCTTCTCTATTTGGATTCGAACCATGACAGGGTATATATATATGTCCAAGCTTCGTTCGAATTTTAACGATTCTTTCCGCACACTTCACTTCGGCTTCATATTTCGTTAACCAATCAAGCCCGAGAATCATATCAAATTCGGGAAAATCCATAACGACTAGATCAAAAGGAAACTTGTAGAAACAATAAGAGGCTGGCACTTTACAATATGAATTGAGGATAATAGAACCCCCTATCGGATTATGTACTTCAACTGAATCTTTGAGCTTTCGCTGTTTTAACTTTAATTTGTGCTCTATGTTACTAGCAATAAAACTACGTGATGCACCCATGTCAAACAATACAGAAACAGGAATATTTTTAATTGTAAGGGTACCTCCCAAAACATCGGGTTTACCTGCTCCATCGGAAGCAGCTGGTGGGCTCGACCCGTCATACACGTGAGCTACTGCAGCCTTCTTCAGCAAAGGACAGTCTTTGACTAGATGATCGGTCTTGCAGCAATTAAAGCAGGAGCGAGGGTTCTGAGAACCCTGGCTTGACCCTTGTGAGTTTGTCTTCTGCCTCTTCAGGGCTGTGCACACATTAGAGTAGTGCCCCACTTTGCCACAGTTAAAGCAGCTTCCTCTTGGCGGCTTGCCAGTCTGAGGTTTTGAAGATGCTGCTTGGCTTGACTCAGCTTGATTCGCAGCAGGCTTGCGTTTGTTTCCGGCTTGGCTTCTAGCGCGATCCTGCTCCAGATGCCTATGGTCAAGGTCTTCGTAGTTGCATGTCATTTCCACCAGTTTGTTGAATTCCAACTTGACATGGGCCATGGCTCTATCATGATACTGTCGCCTTAGCCCAAGGATAAACCTCTTATTTTTGGATTTTGCAGTGGCGACGAGCTCCGGCGCGTAGGGCGACAACAGTGTAAATTTATTCAGATAATCCTGCACGGAAAGATCCCCCTGCTGGAGGTTGGCGAAGTCATCGTGCATTCGTTCTAGAGCTTGTTCTGGGACATATTTCTCCTTGAAGAGTTCTTTGAATCCATCCCATGTTCTTCCAGCTTCTCTACTCCCGGCGGTGAGAGATTCCCACCATAGTTCAGCTTGTTCTTGCATAAGCCAGGCGCCCATAATAGCTTTGTCTTGGTCTCCAAGCCTTAGGCCTTCAAGAATTTTCTCGCATGTTTTGAGCCATGCAAGGGCCTCTATTACGGTGCTAGTTCCCGAGAAGGTCTTGCCTCCTATGTTCTTATATCTCTTAGCTACACGGTCTAGCTCGAAGTATTGAGCGGCCGATGGTTGTATCAAAGGTCCTTCTTCTACTGGGACTTCTCCCCGTCTTCTGCCACGGCCAGCACGGCCTCCTCTAGCGGCGGCTGCTCTGGTTGCCATTTCTCAAGTTCTGTATAAGCAAGAAAAGAGTCAGCTAACAGAAATGATGGTTTATTGCATGATTAAGCAGAAAATTTACGGAAAGATAACGATGGACTGATCAAATTGCTTTTTCTATTCTGCTCGGCTCATTCTAGGACTTTACTAGTCCTATCTCTAATGAGCGACTCGCCTTATAATACTACTGATTCTATTTTGACGAAGTGTTTAATGTGTTAGACTCCAGAACTAAGGTTAACCAAAGCTCAAATACCAGCTGTGACGATCCCAAAACCCCATGACACGGTGTTAAGGATAATCATTGGAATATAACACATTAATCATCATTAGTAGATCACAGATAATAGCATAAACAGAAAATAGAATAATTTACACACATATGACAGCGGAATCATATAGATATCATCACATCAGAGAAGCACAGTACATGATACAACTTAGTGCATAATGATAATAGTCAGTCACCATCACCTGAGGCGGAATCATACATAAAGAGTACACAAAATAAATATCAGTCTACATCGCCAATGGCGGAATCATAATATAGATACAATAATGGCGGAGAAAATCCAAGTCAGCACGGTGTAGTCAAGCCTCGCCATGAGCCAAAAGGTGCGTCAGGAACCTGTAACTAGGCTGCCCATGTGAAAATGAGGGCACCCGAGTTTGCAAGGTGAAACAAACTACGAGTCAGTCATGGGACTGGTATGAGAAATCTACTTAACTTATTAACAACAATAATAAGGCAAATCAAAGGACCATGCCACTTTCGTGGAACGGGTTTACTCCAATGAGTGCTAGTACATGAAATAAAGTAAATGATTAAATCATCGCAATGCTTTTTGAAAAATGAAGCCATTATAAGACTCAGGTCCCATCACACAATGCAACGCAAGCCGGAGGATAGAGTTTTACCTTATAATGGCCAAAAATGCTTCATACGTATAAAACAAAAGTGTTTGATATTATTACTAGTGCATATATGTTTGAAAAGCAAATTCAATCATAAATATCAATTCTAGACGGCATGGGTACCATATATCATGTCGCCATACTAGTAATACAATCACATTCGCATATTTCGTATTGGAAATTGGGTTCCTTCATGAGTCAAGGCAAGGGGCAAGCTCCTCTCCGATTCGAGACACTCTAGCAAATGTCTCGGGACCGCACACAGCAATCCCTGGATCCTCCAAGGCCGGTCCTCTCTTACTTTTGAGAATTGGCAATTCCTGAACACACGTTTCCCGGTCCTTACAGATCTATAATCGAGGCGCCTCGTATTCCAACAACCACACAGGTGAAAAGTAGATATAAATGTCAGGGCTGGGAGGTCACTGACACCACCATAGCAAGAAAGAAACGTCGTGCACTCCTTGGGTCCTTCTCCCGTTTTTGACTCATACCGGGGTGTGAGGCTCGCGATATCACGTTATGCACAAAGCTACGTCACACCGACCATGCTTTGATCATCAACCACAAGACTTTGCTTTGCAACAGAAGCCTTGATCACATGCCACTCAAGCGTGCCACACAGGCAATCCACTCTATGCGACTGATTTCTATCAATACATAACCTCTGAGCTCGTACGTCTTAGAGAAGGGCGTTAAGCAAGAGAATAAATTCTCCGCCGCCAAACAGATATATATTTAACAGAGATCAATCATCACAGAACAAAATCCAATGTCAGACACACAGTCCATTTACAAGTCCGTTCTGGGTCTGAACGAAGCCGGAGGCACCAATTCCTCGCATATCCGTACAATCGACAGTATGTTTGGACGGCTACTACTTCAGTTCCTTCATGGTAGCTACTCCAATCACGAGCATCAGTAGCGCCCATCCATCCAATGTGAAGATCGTCGGTCTTCAACCATCTTCGACTCTTCGACTTCTCAACGTCAATCGATTATTTGAAATGAGATGAACTCGGCCTTTTCAAATAACCCACGTATATTTAGATTTTCAAATCAATTATTCACATGGTTGGACTATTCGACATTCACATTTTAGTTCTTTATTTATAATTCTCATGTTAAATACATTCAACCATCACAAATCTAGCAAACACAATGAAATTGGTTTATTTCCACTCTATATCGTCCATAGTATTTTATAACGATATATTGCCATTTTTAATTAATTTAAAACGGCCATATTTAATTAAACGACGTTTCAGGTCGTGCCGATGCACTGGCGCTGTTTTTCACTAAATTTGTTTTACACATATCTTAAAATCTAACCGTTGGATCTTCACAAAATTTATATCATTAGGAAGGTCATTTCAAAACGAATCCAAAGGTTTCAGTTTTGGGAAAATCCGACGGTCGGATCTTCCACACTAGCCATTTGAAGTTACGATTTCAATTTACGAACTGCAGTGTCGTTATTCAATTTAATTTAATTATATTTACATATATATAAAAATATAATCGTTTCTGGCGCTGTTTTTCTTCAGATTTGAATTAAACATTCCATACAATCCAACCGTCGGATCTTCACAAAGTTGGTGCCGTTGGAAAGGTATTTCCAAGGCGAACCCAACGGTTGCGGTTTCGGGAAAATCCAATGGTCGGATTTCCCGCCAGTTGTTTGAAATCACGGTTTCAAAACACGAACTGCATGGCTACGTTTCGTTTTAATTTTAATTTTATTTATATATTTATATAAATATAGTTCATTCAAAATTCCTATATCGTTTTCACTTCAATTATTTCACTAACGCCTTTAAATTTTGGAAAATTTCACCATAACCTCCTATGTACGGGGGGGCTGGGAAAATTCCCAAATAGCCACACGGGCGTCTCATGTCAAAAAGAAAAAGAAAAAGCCAAGCGGCTAGCCAACAGGCTCATAAAATCATCACCCAAACAAAACAGTAAATGTGTACCTATTTGTCGGGCACAAAATTTTATTCCTCTTCTCTAGCCCCTTTGCTATAACCTGTTCAATAAGTATGCATGTACATATATACAATTCTTATCCCTTATCATTTTCCATTCAACTTCATATTTGATTTACTTTGGTTTAAAAACACCATTCATTCTAATGTTGCATGCATAGGCTAAAATCATATCATTAGCTAATTAATGTATATTTCAACTCATGCATATTTTATTTGAACAAGTGGCTATTTTTAACACTTCACATTTCAAAGATGATAATTTTGGCGAACTAAAATAGATTTCAACACATGACTATTTTATTTAGTTCCTATGCATGTTAAAAATAATATTTCTTCACAAATATTTATTTCAACGTCCACATATCTTTAGCATATCACATACATGATAAAAATGATATTTTTATCATTTAAAATATTTATTCCACAAATCGATGTTTTCAACACTTCATAGTTTCAATAAAAATGTAATTTTTTTATTGTTCGATCTTTTTATTCAACACATGAATTTTTCCACTACACACACTTCTCAACACATGAACATTTCCACACATGGATATTTTATTTATATTGTTCATATTAGAAAGATGGAATTTTTATTGTTGAAACTATTTATATATATAAGGCAAATATTTTTCATACTTCATATATATTATAAAAATGTGATTTTTATTGTTTAGACACTTCATTCATTCACAAATGAATTAAATTTTCACACATCACTTTTCAACACATGAACATTTCCACACATGGATATAGTTTCAACACATGACTTTAATTTCAACGCATGAAGATAATTTCAACATATGAAAATAATTCTAACACATAAAGATAATTCTAACACATAAAGATTATTCAAAATTTCGGCAGCATAACGGCAGGGTAGTTAAAACCGGCACCGTCCCTAGTACGGCTCCTCGCTCTACCTTAAAACCTCGCGGTTTTTGACAATGGGGATTGTAACACCCCACACACGCTAAGGTCACTCACTATGGGAATACCTTAACTTCGGTGGAGTATTTTAAGTGAATATAGAACAGAAAAATTACAACAAGACAGATATAAATAATACTTGTTAACTAAAACATCATTTCATTGCAGCAGAAGGTAAACATGTTTGGTTACAAAACCATAAAACAAGAGTCAAGTACTAAATATCCATCCTGATAAAAACATAAGTACATAATCCCACTACATAACTAATAGCCATAATAGAAAAGATAAGCTGGGCTTTACACCAACGGTCCAAGCTCCAAAAGATAGATAAAGGAATCTGATCAAAGCCCACTAGTGCTAGGCCCAACCTGAGGACCTGAGGGGGAAAAAGATAAAAACAACGGGGTCAGACATAAGTCTGAGTGAGCCCTATAACTTTAACAATACAATCATTAAAGTAATTAGGGTATGATATAAACTTGGTACGGTAGTGACTGGGGATAAATGACTACACTAAGCAGCCAACTACACATAGGATGAACTAAGATATCGGTAAAGACGCATCTACCCACCTAAGGGTAATTACTACACTGCACCACACCAGTCATTCCTACTTAAAGGTTGATCCCACCCAAGGACTTAGAAAATTTAACTAGTAGTTTCGTGTACACCTAGCTGACTACATAGGTGCCGTCTGCCCCTATCTCCACTAGGTGTACCCACTACTCCCCAAGCGATCGGCTCCCTAACGTAGATACCCGTGCTGGCCCCACAGTAGGGTGTATCAATCCCCAAAGTGTCAACCCGATACTACCAACGGTGCATGGCTTATACCTACATGATGCAACAACGTCTTACCTACCAGCCCGGGTCCACACACGCATATGAAAACCCGTTGGACTTGCGTTGCCACCGCTAACCCGTTTTGGCCTCTTATAGTCAAGCCCAGTACGCGTGTCTCGTCCTCGACATGGGTCGAGCCCAATAAGATACATATGGGTTACTGGTTGAAATGGGCCCCCACAAGCTACCCACCTAAGCTTGTCCCTTTTTCTAGTGCATCCCACTTAACCCTTTAATCATGTTTAATTACATGTTTCCACTTGGTTAAGTATTCTAATCGTATTTTCTATTGCCACCCAAGGCAACCCACTAGATTTCCACATGCCACCCAAGGCACTTACTTGATTTCCACATGCCACCCAAGGCACCCACTTAACCCCTCATGCCCCACTACATGCTTATCTGGTTAAGTGTTTCTTAATTGATTAAGACCGTAACCTTTGCAAAGACCTCTCACATTAGACTATCTTTTATGGCAGCTGGATTTGCCGGTCGGGTCCGGGCAGCCTTACGCCATAACCGAGTCTAACCTCGTGTCTTTACACTTGTCACGTATTTAGTTTATGCCTAAGACCTCTCACTGGGCCAATCAGTTGTAGCCGCTGGATTTGCCGGTCGGTTCCGGGCAGTCTTATGCTACAAAAGGGTCCAACCTCGTGTCTTAGTCGATTAATTACACCTAATTAATCACCCCCATAATTTGTATTAATTATCCCTAATTAATTACAAATTTAATGATGTACATAATTGACTCAATTATATCCATCCACTTTATGGTATGCATAATCATACCAACTTCACACCATTTTATTAACATGAATATTAACCCCATCGTTCCCCACGTAATACGTTGACATGACATACTTAAAAGGGGAGATTCATCATAAACACAATGGGTTCAACTTGCATTAGCATCAACATGGGTTTTAAAGGTGTCAACATGCATATATGACCATAGCATCAAACCCAACTAGCATAAATAATCAACCCAAACTTGCATGAATCACATATGTCATAAAGAGGGTAACTTGCATAAGTTACTTATGTCATACAAAGAGGTAAACTTGCATATGTATGTATGACATACAAAGGGGTTAACTTGCATATGTATGCATATCATACAAAGGTGTAAACTTGCACATGTTACTTGCATATAATCAAATACCAAAATTGCATAACATGTCATATATGAACCTGCATATAATCAAACACCAAACTTGCATAACATGTCATATATGAACTTGCATATAATCAAACACCAAACTTTCATAACATGGTGTCATAATGGATCAATGTTTATCATAGTGATTTGCATAACTAGCATCATGAACATATAGCATAAATTACACCCAACTTGCATAACTAGCTTCATGGGCACATAGCATCAAACTTGCATAACTTGCATCATGAACATATAGCATACAACTTGCATAACTAACATCATGAACACATTGCATATGATAACATAACTTGCATTGATCCACATACACAACCATAACCTCATTATATCCTATCATAATTAGTTTAGCAATTGCTTGCTAAAGGCATAGAAACTCACAACTTGTTGACTAGCACTCCTATGAAGAAGATTAAGTTGCTAGAGTTGATTAGAAGTTGATTTGAGAAGCTATCTTCCTCTTTAATTTGATGGAGGCTCCTTCAAGTTGCATTTTGACGGCATGATGGCATTGTATCTATTTTTAGTATGGATTAGGGTAGTCTTAGGGTGTATTTATAGATTAGTTAAGTGTTTGAGGCCATAGGATTAACCCTAGGATAGTTTAGAGCCATCAGATCTCGTCATAAGCCACCAAACACAGCCCAAAAGCCAAAACAGTGCACCCAGCCAAACTGGCCGAGCCACCTATGTCGACAGGGGTGTCGACACTACAGTCGACACGCCCCCATGTGTGTCGACTCCCCAGTCGACACGGGGGTCGACCTGGTGCAGGCGGGAATTTTCCCGCCTAGCCCCATTTCTGCATTTGAAATCTATTTTTCGAAATTTGAATTTTCTGAAAACTTCGTTGGGCCTTAACTGGGTCATACGGACTCCGATTTTCGAAAACACGGACTCTATTTCGCGTATTTTTCCGAGACGAACGCAATGGCATAGCCCGTTTCCCCTGATTCAGATTTTAAAATTTATTTCTGCCCTGATTTATATTATTACAAGTTATTCAACATACGGGGTGTTACATTCTCCCCTACTTAATGGATTTCGTCCCCGAAATCTCTAAGTCAAGAAGAACGTATCCTACCAACCAAACAACCATCTACTAAACCATCAAACACTGGCATCCATTATCCTTAAAGTTTCTAATGTTGTATGAACATATGCAAAAAGTGTGTGTATATGTTCCCTGTCTAATGCAAAATCAGGCGGTCTACTGATTCAGTTGACCTCCTTAATGCAAACCATGATTGTGCCATGCATCCATTATGTATGCGAAAGAACCCTATCGACACATATTATCTCTACATGTGTGCACAACCATACACCAAAATGCATCATCCATATGATAACACAACCATTATACATCCATTAATATAGCTACCTACACGCAATTATATGCAATATGCAATATGAAGTGACTGAGCCGATCTAGTGTCTAAAGTGTGTGTACTTGCATCCACACGCATCCATCAATCATAACATGTCTCAAACACATGTTTCAACCATAGGTTTACCCTATCTAAAGGTCAAAGATACTAATGAGAGGACATACTAAAGATAAGATAAGTACTAGACAAACGATAAAGGAGAAGTTAAAAGGCATACCCTCAAAAAGGAATGGGTACAGTGAACGTATCTTCGCTTCTGTCTCCCAAGTAGCATTGCTCTCATTCTCTCCCCATTGCACTTTGACTAGTCGAACCTCTCTGTTTCTCAACTTCCTAACCTCTGACCCAAGGATGCGAATAGGAGCTCGTCGAATCGTCGCATCACGCTCTACCTCCACTTCTCTAAGCAAGCTCGGCTCTACCACCTCTGCGGTCTCACATAGGCACTTCCTCAAATGTGACACATGGAATACGTCATGTACCCCACTAAGTCTCTCGGGTAAATCCACTCTATATGCCATCCGTCCAATCCTTTCCTTAATAGGAAACGGTCCTACAAATCTTGGTGCTAACTTCCCAACGGACCAAAAGCGAACAACATTCCGTAATGGAGATACTTTAACAAAGACCATGTCCCCAACATCAAACTCAAGATCCGTCCTCCTCTTATCCGCGTAAGATTTCTGCCTATCTTGCGCTGCTTTCATCCTTCTTCGAATCAAATCAATCTTCTCCGAAGTCTCTCTAACCATATCGGGCCCAAGCAAGATCTTATCCGTAGATTCCCACCAACATGTAGGTGATCGACAAGGCCTTCCATAAAGAGCTTCAAAAGGAGCCATGCCAATACTAGATTGAAAGCTATTATTATATGCGAACTCCACTAATGGAAGATGCTCTTCCCATATACCTCCAAAATCTAAGATACATAGCCTCAAAAGGTCTTCTAGAACACGATTCACCCTCTCGGTCTGGTCGTCCGTCTGAGGATGATATGCGGTGCTCAAACACAACTGAGTCCCTACTGCCTCTTGCAAACTCTTCCAAAACTCGCTAGTGAAGATAGGATCTCGATCGCTCACTATGCTAGAAGGTACACCATGCAACCGAACTATCTCTCGAAGATAAACTGAAGCTAACCATGGAGCAGTCCTCTTACTCTTCACGGGTATGAAATGGGCGCTCTTAGTAAGTCTGTCTACCAAAACCCAAATCCCCGTATTACCCTTCCTCGATCTCGGTAACCCATCAATAAAATCCATTGAGACGCTATCCCACTTCCATTGCGGAACCTCCAATGGGTGAAGCAACCCACCAGGTTTCTTTTGCTCCGCTTTCACTTGTTGGCACACCAAGCATCTAGCGACATACTCGGCCACATCTTTCTTCATACCGGCCCAAAAGAAAACTTGCTTCATGTCTTGGTATATTTTGTCCCCACTGGGATGAATGGTCATCTTTGAACGATGTGCATCATTTAGTATAGCCTTCCTCAAACCCTCGTCTTGCGGTACACAATGTCTACCGTCTCTACGCAAGCACCCCCTATCGTCTAGGGTGTACCTACTCAAATGGCTGGACGACTCCCCCCTTATGAGCTTCTCTACTAACTCAACCAACTGTGGGTCATCCCGCTGTGCCTCACCAATCCGTCCCAAAAGAGTAGGTCTGACCTCTAAGGATGCTTACAAACCGGGTATAAAGTCAACGGAAGGTCTGAAATCAAACATCGAGATAAATTCCAAGCTTCGTCGTTCCACGAACAATGGACTCAAGGACAACCTTTTTCTGCTTAAGGCGTCCGCCACCACGTTACCCTTGCCAGGGGTATACGCTATCTCGAAATCATAGGATGCTAAGAACTCCATCCACCTTTGCTGTCTTAAGTTCAAATACTTCTGAGAAAACAAGTACTTCAATGATTTGTGGTCAGTGAACAATTCGAATCTCTCGCCAAGAAGATAATGGCGCCAAGTCTTAAGCGCAAAAACAATAGCGACCAACTCTAGATCATGTGTAGGGTAATTTTTCTCATGCGCTCTCAACTGCCTTCCACCGTAGGCTATTACCCTTCCTTCTTGCATTAAGACTGAGCCCAGTCCTGTCCCACAAGCATCGGTATAAACAACAAATGGCTTGCTCCCATCTGGCAACACTAAGACTGGAGTTGTGGTTAAAGCTCTCTTTAACCGTTGGAACGCATCATCACAATCTACGTCCCATGTGAAGACCAGATTCTTCTTCGTCAACCGAGTTAACGGGGCTGATATTTTCGCGAAGTCCTTGATAAATTTCCTATAGTAGCCAGCCAACCCCAAGAAACTCCTCACCTCGGTAGCATTCTTCGGAACCTTCCAATCTTGGATGGACACTACCTTCGCGGGATCCACAGCTATCCCTTCCTTGGAGACCACGTGCCCCAAGAACCGCACTTCCTTCCTCCAAAAGTGACATTTAGAGAATTTAGCCTTAAAGCTATGCGCTCGAAGAGTCTCCAACACTTCCCTAAGATGTAGGGCATGCTCTTCTTCACTCTTAGAAAAGACTAAGATATCGTCCACAAAGACCACCACGAACTTATTAAGGTACTCCCTGAACACCCTACTCATCAAATCAACAAAGTATGCGGGGGCGTTCTTCAAACCAAATGGCATCACAAGCCACTCATAGAAACCATCCGGAGTCCTAAAGGCAGTCTTCTCTATACTCTCCTCAGCCACTCTCAACTGATGAAACCCTGTGGCTAAGTCCAACTGCGAGAACACTGAGGCGCCAACCAACTGATCAAAGAGATCATCAATCCTCGGCAATGGGTGTCTATTCTTCTTTGTGAGCTTGTTGAGTTCTCTATAGTCTACACAAAGTCTTAGGGACCCATCCGCCTTCGTGGCAAAAACTACTGGAGCACCCCACTCCGATATACTTCGTCTTATGAACCCCTTCTCAAGCAACTCCCCTACTTGCTTGTGGAGTTCCCACCTCTCACGAGGAGCCATGTGGCGCACTGGCAAAGATACAGGCTTAGCATTATCTACCAGATATATTCGAAAGTCTATCTCCCGCTTCGGAGGTAAGCCCTTCACCTCCTCAAACACATCCGAGTACTCCCGGACCACTCTAACAGATCGCAAACTCTCGACCGAAGCGTCAAGCGATTCAAGATAACTTAGCATAACAGAATCCATGGGATTATAAGAGATCTCGAGAGTGTTCCCCAAGCGGGTCATGAGCCTAACAACTCTCCTTTCGCAATCAAGAACGGCACCATTACTGGATAACCAGTCCATGCCCAAAATCAACCCATGGCCCGTGAAGCCCAAAACAAAAGCATCACATCTAAACTCAACGCTAAGTATAGAAATCTTCAAACCCAAACGTATCATGGACAAATAAGTGGAGCCCCCAATTGGGTTTGAAACAACCAAGGGATCATCTACTAGACTGGTGTCTAAGTGCAGTGACTCAACTAATGATGATGAGATAAACGAATGCGATGCGCCAGAGTCGAATAAAGTACGGACAGGATGATCAAACAGAAAAACCAGACTTTCAACGGAAATAGTTCTACCTCTTTCCTGAATCGGTGGAACCGCGAGAGCCTGAACTTGCTCCCTTGCCTGACCCGGTGCCATAAGAGCTTGCACCTGTCCTCCTGAGGTAGATCCCGTCCTTTGCCCCTTCTTAGGGCAGTCCTTCACTAGATGCCCTGCTTCGCCACAGTGGAAGCAGCCAGTCTTCTTCTTCTTCCGACAATCTTTGCTTAGGTGGCCTGGTGTCCCACAATTGAAGCACTTCTTCTTTCCCTTGCCACCGTTGCCTTTCCCACCCTTGTTTTGCTGTTGCTGTTGAGGTCTCTTTTGATCTCCTTTCTTCTCGGGTGCCTTATTAGCATTGGGACCCTTCTCTTCCTCATGCGTAAGTGCCATGTCTACTAGCTTCTCAAAGGTGGCCTCCATAGGGATGTGAGTCATAGCTAATCCATGCGTCGGTTCATTCAAGCCTTTAACTAACCTCAAAGCCTTCTTCTCCGGTGTATTCACCATGTCTATGCCAAACCTTGCCAATTGATTAAACTTGTTGACATATTCCTTCACTGATAGGTTTCCTTGCTTTAGAGTCAAGAACCTTTCCATATACAAGTTTTCCTCCGCCCTTGAGAGAAACTTTGCCATAAACCTTTGCCTGAAATCCGCCCAAGAGTCAACAGGGCGCTCTCCATTAGTGACCTCCCACCAGAATGAGGCCTCTCCCTTCATTAACCAAGCAGCTAACTTGACTTTCTTTCCTTCTTCCATCTCAAAGATATCTGTCAACTCTTCCACCTCCTTAAGCCAATCCCTAGCTTCCACAAAAGTTTCTGATCCTTGAAAAGGTTTCCCTCCCATAGCCTTAAATTCCTTGCAAGTCTTAGCAAAAGTATCCGCTCGAGGAGGAGGAGGGGGAGGAAGATCGGGTGCTACTGTTGGTGGAGGAACATTTGCTGGACCTGCAGTGGCGGCCCTAGCCTCCATCAACCTTCTATACCATACTGGTATCGCTACGCCCTCCGGAAAGTTAAGATCTTCAGCCATGCTGAAACGAAAAAGAAAAGATTCAAAACGGAGAATTCGAAAGATAAAGATATGGCTATTGGGGATTATGCTTTTCTTTCAAAAACTTTTCTCTCAAAAGACATGTTTTTGAAAATACTTCTTCCAAAAATGTTTTTAGAAAAATAGTTTTTCTAAAAGTTTTATCTGTTCTAGTAACCTTCAGCTCTGATACCACGTGTAACACCCCACACCCGCTAAGGTCACTCACTATGGGAATGCCTTAACTTCGGTGGAGTATTTTAAGTGAATATAGAACAGAAAAATTACAACAAGACAGATATAAATAATACTTGTTAACTAAAACATCATTTCATTGCAGCAGAAGGTAAAAATGTTTGGTTAGAAAACCATAAAACAAGAGTCAAGTACTAAATATCCATCCTGATAAAAACATAAGTACATAATCCCACTACATAACTAATAGCCATAATAGAAAAGATAAGCTGGGCTTTACACCAACGGTCCAAGCTCCAAAAGATAGATAAAGGAATCTGATCAAAGCCCACTAGTGCTAGGCCCAACCTGAGGACCTGAGGGGGAAAAGATAAAAACAACGGGGTCAGACATAAGTCTGAGTGAGCCCTATAACTTTAACAATACAATCATTAAAGTAATTAGGGTATGATATAAACTTGGTACGGTAATGACTGGGGATAAATGACCACACTAAGCAGCCAACTACACATAGGATGAACTAAGATATCGATAAAGACGCATCTACCCACCCAAGGGTAATTACTACACTGCACCACACCAGTCATTCCTACTTAAAGGTTGATCCCACCCAAGGACTTAGAAAATTTAATTAGTAGTTTCGTGTACCCCTAGCTGACTACATAGGTGTCGTCTGCCCCTATCTCCACTAGGTGTACCCACTACTCCCCAAGCGATCGGCTCCCTAACGTAGATACCCGTGCTGGCCCCACAGTGGGGTGTATCACTCCCCAAAGTGGCAACCCGATACTACCAACGGTGCACGGCTTATACCTACACGATGCAACAACGTCTTACCTACCAGCCCGGGTCCACACACGCATATGAAAACCCGTTGGACTTGCGTTGCCACCGCTAACCCGTTTTGGCCTCTTATAGTCAAGCCCAGTACGCGTGTCCCGTCCTCGACATGGGTCGAGCCCAATAAGATACATATGGGTTACTGGTTGAAATGGGCCCCCACAAGCTACCCACCTAAGCTTGTCCCTTTTTCTAGTGCATCCCACTTAACCCTTTAATCATGTTTAATTACATGTTTCCACTTGGTTAAGTATTCTAATCGTATTTTCTATTGCCACCCAAGGCAACCCACTAGATTTCCACATGCCACCCAAGGCACTTATTTGATTTCCACATGCCACCCAAGGCACCCACTTAACCCCTCATGCCCCACTACATGCTTATCTGGTTAAGTGTTTCTTAATTGATTAAGACCGTAACCTTTGCAAAGACCTCTCACATTAAACTATCTTTTATGGCAGCTGGATTTTCCGGTCGGGTCCGGGCAGCCTTATGCCATAGCCGAGTCTAACTCGTGTCTTTACACTTGTCACGTATTTAGTTTATGCCTAAGACCTCTCACATTGGGCCAATCATTTGTAGCCGCTGGATTTGTCGGTCGGTTCCGGGCAGTCTTATGCTACAAAAGGGTCCAACCTCGTGTCTTAGTTGATTAATTACACCTAATTAATCACCCCCATAATTTTTATTAATTATCCCTAATTAATTACAAATTTAACGATGTACATAATTGACTCAATTATGTCCATCCACTTTATGGTATGCATAATCATACCAACTTCACACCATTTTATTAACATGAATATTAACCCCATCGTTCCCCACGTAATACGTTGACATGACATACTTAAAAGGGGAGATTCATCATAAACACAATGAGTTCAACTTGCATTAGCATCAACATGGGTTTTAAAGGTGTCAACATGCATATATGACCATAGCATCAAACCCAACTAGCATAAATAATCAACCCAAACTTGCATGAATCACATATGTCATAAAGAGGGTAACTTGCATAAGTTACTTATGTCATACAAAGAGGTAAACTTGCATATGTATGTATGACATACAAAGGGGTTAACTTGCATATGTATGCATATCATACAAAGGTGTAAACTTGAACATGTTGCTTGCATATAATAAAACACCAAACTTGCATAACATGTCATATATGAACTTGCATATAATCAAACACCAAACTTGCATAACATGTCATATATGAACTTGCATATAATCAAACACCAAACTTGCATAACATGGTGTCATAATGGATCAATGTTTATCATAGTGATTTGCATAACTAGCATCATGAACATATAGCATAAATTACACCCAATTTGCATAACTAGCTTCATGGGCACATAGCATCAAACTTGCATAACTTGCATCATGAACATATAGCATACAACTTGCATAACTAACATCATGAACACATTGCATATGATAACATAGCTTGCATTGATCCACATACACAACCATAACCTCATTATATCCTATCATAATTAGTTTAGCAATTGCTTGCTAAAGGCATAGAAACTCACAACTTGTTGATTAGCACTCCTATGAAGAAGATTAAGTTGCTAGAGTTGATTAGAAGTTGATTTGAGAAGCTATCTTCCTCTTTAATTTGATGGAGGCTCCTTCAAGTTGCATTTTGACGGCATGATGGCATTGTATCTATTTTTAGTATGGATTACGGTAGTCTTAGGGTGTATTTATAGATTAGTTAAGTGTTTTAGGCCATAGGATTAACCCTAGGATAGTTTAGAGCCATCAGATCTCGTCACAAGCCACCAAACACAGCCCAAAAGCCAAAACAGTGCACCCAGCCAAACTGGCCGAGCCACCTGTGTCGACAGGGGTGTCGACACTACAGTTGACACGCCCCCATGTGTGTCGACTCCCCAGTCGACACGGGGGTCGACCTGGTGCAGGCGGGAATTTTCCCGCCTAGCCCCATTTCTGCATTTGAAATCTGTTTTTCGAAATTTGAATTTTCTGAAAACTTCGTTGGGCCTTAACTGGGTCATACGGACTACGATTTTCGAAAACTCGGACTCTATTTCGTGTATTTTTCCGAGACGAACGCAATGGCATAGCCCGTTTCCCCTGATTCAGATTTTAAAATTTATTCCTACCCTGATTTATATTATTACAAGTTATTCAACATACGGGGTGTTACAGGGATTCATGCATCTAATTCGCACGCAGGCGACATGTTTTATTTTTATTTCCACAAATATTTCCAATTCATTTCAATCACCAATGGGTATTTTTCAACCACAACCAAACAATATCAACCACAAACAATTATTCAACCATTCGTATTTTTTATCCAATACTTCTCACCAATTCACAATAATAAATATCGTCCATGGTTTGTGGACGAGGGGAGTGTGTGTGTGTATATATATATATATATATATATATATATATATATATATATATATATATTATTGCTATATTTCACTTGCATTTCAACACATATATCAATTATTCTATGCATGTATAATTCATACTTCGCTTATATAGCTTACACCACGCATGTACATGAGGTATACAACACGTGTGTAATTTATATTTTGCTTATATAATTTATACACGACATTTTCCATTCAAATTCTATTAATTTAGATTTCTCACATTGGTTTGTTGCTTCGCTAAAAATAGATACGATGTCAGAAAAAATCCGCGGCTTCTTCTAGAGTGTAGAGAGCCTCCTTGCGGTCACGATGTCTCCTGTTTCATCAAATTTCGTCAACACACTAAAAATATATGATTTTTCAAAGTGCAGACATCAAAGAGGACTCACCTTTCTATTTGGTTCGAAACTAGGTTTGAGATTTTCGCGAAATCCGCTGGCCTAGACGACGATCGGGGGTGCTGACGTGGAAGAGCTTCGAGTGGAGGTCCTGTCGGTGGTGGTTTGGTGGCGCTCGGTGGCAGATCGGAGCGGTGGCGGCGATGGGAAGCATCGGGCTTCCTGGGCTCGATTCTGGCGGAGGAGGCGTCGATGGAGGTCGTGGGTGGGTCGGATTTGAAGAGGAGGCGGAGACGAAGCGAACGGTGGTGGCGGCGGTGACTGGAAGTGGCGGAGGCGGCGGCAATCGAGGAGGGAAGCGGCGATCGGGCTTTCGCCGTAGGTTTGAGGGTTAAGGGGGGGTTTATTTTTTTAATTATGAAAGAAAAATTCTGATTGGTCGGAATATATATATTTCAGAAAATTAGAGTTTTCACCAACGAACTCCTTTTCAAGCCCAACGACTGTCGCCCTAGCTAAATACCCCCATCCCGGACACAATGGGATATGTTTCGTTGGCCAATTCGACTGTTACAGTCAGTTATTTTTCAAATTAAAGTATAAAACATTTAATTTTAACTTTGAACGCACATTTCAATTTGCCAGGGCCACAAACTGATTAGAAAAATTCCAGAAAAATAAATCTAGCTATGTTTTGACGCTACGGTCCCAACAAAAATAGTTTCGTCGAATTCTGATATCGTTTGAAAAATGGCCATTTTCTGGTCGATCCAATTTAATAGAAATTGACCAAACGCATTTTCTTTTGCCACGCTCACATACTAGCTTCAAAAATTATGAAATTTGAAACCTAGCAATAGTTTGACATCCCGGACCCAACAAAAGTGGTTTCGTCGAATTCCGAGGTCATTTCCAAAATATCAATTTTCTAGGGCTATATATTCTATATAGCGACCTTTCTGAAAATTCAATCGGCCATAACTTTTGATTCCCGTTATGAAACTTCGATTTTTCAGATTCGTTAGAAAGGTATTGATAAACAGATTTAATTATATTTTTTTCGCTAAAATCCGTTATATTTTCCACCCTGCACAGTCAGTCAAAGTTCGAATTCAAATTTTCAAACTGACTCACTATTTCTAATTCACTATTTTATTGAAATATACTATTTCAATTGTTCAAATTCCTTTGAAATCACCAATTTAAAATTTTTAAATTGCCTCGTATTTTCTGGGTTATTACACATGCCTACTTTACACAACTATATATACACTCTCTCTCACACACACACTGTAATAACCCGGAAAACTAGAACCAATTTAAAAAATTTATTTTAAGGAAATTTTGTTAGAAAATGCATTAGAATTAAAAAAAATCCTTCTTTTTAAAATTAAATTATTGAATTATTATTTTTTAAATAAAATTATGATGTTATTAATGAAATTTATTAATATATGCTGATAGGTTGATTTAAAATAATATGTAGATTCTAAATGAAATAAATTATGACAACATACACGTGTATATCTTTAGCCATCCGCTTTAATACTTTCCTTGTCTATTCAAAGTGTAACATTCGTTAATTAATTAATTTTGAAATGTGAATAGTTGCATTCGTTTTCAATTCCTTCCCTTCTTCATTGTTTCCTTAATGCAGCATTCATTTATTTCCTCCCTACATTCTATTTACATGTATCTTATTTCATATTCTTATTTCTTAAATCTAAATCCCTATAAATCTCCTTTCTCCATTTTGTTATATATATGTATTCCCTTATCTTTTATATTATGTTGTTTATATTCAGAAGCAAACAAAATAATAATAATAATAATACCGTAAAACTTTTAACTCTATTTATATAATAACACATGATATTTAATACTATATGTTTTGAAATTTGAAAAGTTGCAAACTTTCTAACAATTAGCATTAAATAATTAATCTAGCATTCATTTCTTTCCGTTTATTCTCTCTCTCATTGTTATTTACTTTTGAAATTTGAATGAAAAATAAATATTGTCCCGTCAGGCCTTGTTAGCTAATTTAATTCCATGTAACCTATTATATGTGAAGAGACACACTAGGGAAATGAAATAAATGCTAATTGATTGAAAATGGTGGTCCTAGGTGGTGTGAGTTCGGCGCTGTCAGAGAATGGTGGTGGTTTGTGGTTTCATGCGATTTGGTGGTGAAACAAAGGCGGTAAGAGGAATGAAAGTTGGCAGTAATGGGTTGGAAAAATACTGGAGCTATGCGTGTGTTTTTACAAAAGGAGGAAAAAGGATTAGCAATATAATTAAGGTTAATTATATAATTAATTATATTGTTAATGATGGCGTAATGTATACAACCTTGTAAAAATCATAACTTCCTCATACGTTATCGGAATTGAACGAAACAGGATTCGTTGGAATCGTGATGAAAACCCTACGCCTTGGAACAGACCGCAACAAAAACTGAAGTGATTGGGATTTTTGATAAAATTAAACACCTTGTTTAATTTTATTAAAATAAAAATCAGAAATAAAGACTGAGGGAGTGGAAATCGATCAAGGTGAGAACTCGTTCACTAAAATATTTTTACAGTTATTTATTTCATAACTGCATACATCGATTGTCAATGTTGATTTTTATCTGCTTTTAATTATCATAAAATGTTGTGCAGTGCCTGTTAGTTCACATTCACTGTTGTTTGAAAACCATGGATGATTTCATTGACTGTATTGTGTTGTGATTGTAATGTTTAAAATATTAAAAATAGTGTTAACATTAATGTGGTAGTTGAAATTAATTATAAATATCCATTTATAATTTACAATATGAGATCTCTAATTTAAAATAAAATTAATTGTTGATCGCGATGTGAAATTTATATATGTGAATTGATTGATTGTGATTGGATTGAATTGTATATATGAATATAAAATGTTCATGTTGGATAAAATTTGTTTATACAATAAAAATCATACTTTTATTGTATATATGAAGATAAAGTGTTCATGTTTGATAAAATTTGTTTATACAATAAAAAATATATTTCTGTTGTATATATGAAAATAAAATATTCATCTCGGATAAAATTTGTTTATACAATAAAAATCATATTTTTATTGTATATATGAAGATAAAATGTTCATATTGGATAAAATTTGTTTCTACGATAAAAATCACATTTTTATTGTATGTATGAATAAACAATATATTCATTGTTTGAATAAAATATGTCAACATTAAAAATTACATCTTTATTGTATTATTGATTCATTAAAAATAATAACATGTTAAAAGTATGACTTGTCATGTTGGAAATAAATTGTTTATACAATGAAAATTTCTTTTTTATTGTATATATGAATCACAAAAAGAGTCATGTTTTCAATAAAATGTCTAAACATTAAAAATGACATTTTTGTTGTATGTTAGTTTCATTAAAAAGGAACATGTTTTCAATAAAATGTTAAGACATTAAAAATGTCATTTTTAGTGTATGTTAGTTTCATTAAAAAGCTTCATGTTTTCAATAAAATGTTTAGATATTAAATATGACATTTTTAGTGTATGTTAGTTTCATTAAAAAGAAACATGTTTTCAATAAAATGTTTAGATATTAAAAATGACAATTTTAGTGTATGTTAATTTCATTAAAAAGAAACATGTAACAACCCGGAATTTCCAAACCAATTTTAAAATTTTGATTTAAGCAATTTTAATGAAAATGCGAATAGAAATTGGTTATTTTTGCTAAACAGAGTTTGAGAATAATTTTAAAATTAGTTTTTATATTTTATTTGACTTAAAATAAACTCAGTAAAATTATTAAATTGATTTATAAGCTTTATTTTTAAAATTTTGAAAATTAGATTTTGAAAATCATCGCATAGCCCTTAAAAAGTGAAATTTTGCATATGAGCTTAGATGTAACGATCCAGGTTCTTGGCCATTATAATTTGGATATTTAATTTTGTTTTAAATATTTTAATTGGAATATTTATGGATTTTAAATATTTAATTCGTTATTTAAAACGAGGTTTAAACGTTTTAATTTATATATAATTATAAACGTGCTCGTAATGGCACTGCAGTTTGTAATATTCAATTTTGAACTTCAATTGAGTATATAGGATCCAATATAAGTCGGAATTTCGTGAAACGAGAAATGTTTGAATTTGTTTGTTTATAATTTTCTAATAAAAGAAAAAAAATCTGAATTTCAGTGTATAGATTGTTAGTTATGTCCAAATTAAATTTTAAAATAGTCGCTATGGAAATCACTAAATAATGATAGCGTTATTTAATAATTTAACAACATTTTCTACATAAATTTTTGATATTGTTGACTCGAACCTTTTGATGCGGAATTACAATTCGATATTGGCTAAATCTGAAGTGATGTTCCATATGGGCATAATTATTGATAATAATTTATTTATTTTGAATTTAATAATTTTGGTATTTTATTGAGTAATATATCGATATTATAAACTATGTATACGTTTCCAGACCTTGCCTGTACGTATATAAGTAATCACATAACACTGGGGCCTTATGTGAAAACAGTTTAACATACGCAACAGTATGTATCATCTTAAGGAGAATATAAAATCCCAAGGGTACGCGTAACCAATCGCAAACAACAAATATGAATGTAAACTGGTCGTTACAAGGAAAAAAACAAATCATATATAATTGTATGTATAAATGCATGTACAACATAACATATATCATGGTCCGAATGCAAAAAAAAGTAATGTGTTCGTTTATTAAATTAATTTAAATTGATTAGTTATTAAAATAAAGGAAAATTTAAATATTAACAACGTATTAGAATTTTATCAGAATAGGCCGAGTCAAAACGGACTAGAACCGTATAAATGAGCAGGACGGTATGAAACGGAATTGAATAGAATGAGTTGGAATTCATCTGGAACGAGCTGTGTTTACAACGCAAATCAAGGTGAGTTAATCTCACTTAGTTCCCACTTATAATGATTATAAGTTGGGTTTATCATCTGTATGCTATGATTGTTAATTGGATGCGTGTTTAATATTTTTAAATTAAACGGTTGTTTAATTTAAATGGAATGACATCGTTATTTTTAATGATGATTTCCAAACTGATAATTTACCCTGTTGGGTACGTTTATAATCAAATAAACGAATTGAATTTAAATGATGACTGAATGGTCGTTAATGGTTGATCGTGATTAGTTAAATAAATTTATCATGTTTATATTATCATATGGAATGATCTGTTATATCTGAGATTGTAACAACCCGGAAATCCGAGGCAATTTTTTTTTTTTTTTGGCAATTTTAACGGAATTTGAATATTTAAAATGAATTATTTTAAAATAATAATAACGAAAAATTTATTTTGAATAGAATTAGAACGTATATATTTATATAGATCGTCGTTAGAAAATAAATATTTATTTTAAATTATAAAAGGAATTGAAAATGGCGCGGTAGTTCGATAATTCGATTTCAAATTTCAAATGAATGTACAGGATTCAAAATAAACTGGATTTTGGCGAAACCAAAAATATTAGAATCTATTTGAGAATACCTTTCCAATGAATCCGAAAAATTGAAATTTCATAGCGAGAATCAAAGATATGCCCAGTTGAAAATTGAGAATAGTCGCTATGGAATTCTGGCCCTTAAGAATGGAAATTTTGCAAACGACCTCGGTTTTCGATGAAATCACTTTTGTTGGATCCGGGATGTCAAGGTATTGCTAGATTTCAAAATTCGTAATTTTTCGAATCAATATGTGAGCGTGGCAAAGGAAAACGCGTTTGACCAGTTTTAGTTGATTTTAATCGACTGGAAAATGGCCATTTTTCAAACTGTCTTAGAATTTGACGAAATTAGTTTTGTTAGGACCGTATCGTCAATACGAAGCTAGAAAATATTTTTCGGGAATTTTTAGAGTCCGAATGTGGCCCCGGTAAATTGAAATGTGCGTTCAAATTCAATATATAGAGTTATATTTTAATTTTGACGAAAACTAACTGGAACAATCAAATCAGCTTACGATACATATCCCATTGTGTTCAGAATGGGGGTAATTAGCTAAGGACGACAGGCGGTGGGTCTCGTTTCGAGGTCGAAATTAAAAGTTGCTTTTTGAAATTAAATAATTAAATAAATAAATATAAAAAACCCTCTCTTCTATACTCTCAGGCCCCCCTCGTTTCAGTCATTCGAGAAAAAAAAGAAAAAAAGGAGACCGACGATCTCGATCTCGACCCAACCGCCGCAGCAGCCTCCGCCGCGCCACCAGAGGCCGGCCATCAGTACCGCGCCTCCCCCAAAACCCCCTCTCCGATCTGCTCCTTCTCTCCCCCTCCGCAAAGAAACCCGCGAGCCCAAGAACCACCACCGCAATCCGACGCAACCACCACCAGACCCGCCTCCTAGCCCTCCCGCGCCACCCTTGCAGACCCCTCCGACCACCCCCTCCTCGAGCCACGCCATCTCCTACCCCCGAATTTCACTGTGAGTTTTAATTTGGTTTATATTTTTCTTTTTTTATGCTATTGAGTTTTTTTTTTGTATTGATTCTAATTTCAGATATTTTTAATTAATAGAAGGTTTATATATATTTTTTATATAGAAAAGTTTATATTTTTGTACAGTAAAAGAAAGGATTTTTATATGATAAAGTTTATATTTTCATATAGGAAAGATTAGATTTTTAAAAATAGTAAAGATATGATTTTTATATTATAGAACAAATAAAAATATAATTTTTATATTATATAAATAATAAAAATCTGATCTTTATATATATAGCGATAGGATAAAAATGAGATTTTTATATATGAAATGACAACATAAAAATGTGATTTTTATCATGTATATAGCAAAGTAAAAATATATGAAGTAGAAATAAAAATATGATTTTTATTTATTAGAGTGAAGCAATAAAAATATAATTTTTATTGTGAACGACGTGAAAAGAACTACATTAGAATTTCAAACCGATCCAGACGGTTCAACAGTTCAAAAAGCAAAGCACGACGGAGTGGAACCCTCTGTGAGAACTCCTCACTTTTATTTTGAATTTCTAGTTAATATATATACTAGGATGCAGACGGTGCTTAGCAGCACCCGACACCTATCGTCCACAGACCATGGACGGCTTGTTTGTTTGATTGTATGTTATTGTGAAAATTGGTTGTGTTGTGGAATGAAATAAAATATTTATATAGTTAAAAATATTTGATATCGTTAAAAATATAATTTTCAACATGAATGTGAATAAATAAATATCCATTTATAAACCGGATGGTTTGTTTATGTACACCTATTTGAAGGATATTGATTGGGATGATAAATTTTACACATCGCCCAACTGCACAAATAATATTCAGTGTTTGTGGATTGAAATACCACACGGGTGTTGGGATGATATTTGGTGTACACTAATCCCAATTATTTAGTTGTATGTTGATCTATTGGTCGACAGACTGTGTAAGCGTTAATTATTTATATTTAATGCTTATGCAGTAGTGTGGTGCACTTTAGATGATGGTTGATTATTTATCGTTGTTATTATATACTTGTGTTGTATGGAATCCATATAATTAACATTATGTGGTAATTGATTGGGCCTCATTCCATCTGGGAAAATAAAGAATATTATAAAACTAAAATAGTCACGTGTTGACAATACTCATTTGTTGAGATTATGTGGTGAAAGAAATAAAGATTCACGTGTTGACCGTACTCATTTGTTGAGATTAGTCATGTAGTGAAAGAAATAAAGATTCATGTGTTGAACGAAATATTTTAACAATAAAATTTACATCTTTATCATATATAAAATTAGAAACTAACTGGAAAATAGATAAGATAAGCGGTCCCCCGGATATTGATCTGATGTTGGTTCCGGCCTTCGGGGTTAATATTTAGGGAATTGCTCTCTTGCTAATTTACGGTAGAGTCTGATTAAAAATTAAATGATAGAAATCATAATTTTATAAAATATATTAAATAACAAAAATAGTCACGTGTTGGCAGTACTCATTTGTTGAGATTAGTCATGTGTTGAAAGAAATATAGATTCATGTGTTGAATAGGATAAATATTCATTTGTTGAATAGAATAACGAAGTTATTGAAAAATATTAAGTCGTGTTGATTAGAGATGCACTATTTTGTCGCGAACGATATTTATATCGATTATATTTGTTTTTATAATGAATTCGAAATTGAAATTGAATTGAAATTGAAATTGAAATCGAATTGAATTGAATACAAAATGAATTCGAAATTGAATTGAATAGAAAATGAATTTGAATTGAAATGAATTTGAATTGAATTGAAATGAATTTAAAATGAATTTATAAGGAAAATTTTAACTTTGATTTGAATTTGAAATGGAAGTTGAAATTGTTTTTGAAATGAATTTAAAACGATTTATAAAATTCGTTTTAAATAGAAATCGACGAAATATATATTATATATATTATATATATAATATAATGGCCTGAATAGAACGCGCCGCGCCGCGGCAATTTGCGAATTTCGACCATTGACTTCGAACGGACATTGCGGGAGATTCGGCAGTCGGGTTCTCCTAAAACCGGAACCGTTGGGTTCGTATCGAAAAGAGCTTTCTAACGAATATGAGAAATTTGAAATCTAACGGTTGGATTTGGAGATATATCAAAATCAATTTCAGAAAAGGTCGCTGTAAGTGCAGTTCGATGGCCATTAATGGAAATCGACTGTACGGGCCTTGATAAAATTATTAGAAATATCAATAATTAGTGTAAAATCATAAGAAATGATTTGGAAAGAACTGAGAGGAAAATTCCATATTTGAAAAGATAAAAATATATTTTTATCGAAATGAACTAGTTATTAACTCGAATAATAATTTATTTAATTTTAAATAAATAAATTGGATTTGAAAAGGTTTTCAAAAACAACCAGAATTTCCAATATACGAATTGGAATGGATTTGAATCAAAATTATCTTCGAAGTATTTCGATATTTGATTTCGTGATTATACGGACGTTGTGGAGGAATTTGGAAGATATATATATATATATATATCATTATTCCAGTATGAAATTTGTTGATTTCAGAATTTTATATTGAATATAAGCCGATATATTTTCTATTCACAGCCTTGTATTTGATATCGAATGTGATTTTGGTTAGTCATGAACTGTGTTTTAAAAGACATTAGTTCTTTAACCCAGTAAAAGACAGGATTACATGTCTGTCGTTGTATTTCGAACTGTGTGGTTGATCTCTGCTTGATATATATCTGTTTGGTGGCGGAAAATTTATTCTCTTGCTTAACGCCCTTCTCTAAGACGTACGAGCTCAAAGGTTATATATCAGCAGAAATCAATAGTACAGTGTAGATTGTCGATGCGACAGGTTAGTGTTTCCAAAGTTAAATAATCATCAGTATTGATTTTTGGGAAGATTAAAACTAAGTGGAGTTTTAATGAATCTTTAATTAGATTGAAATGTGAATTGATAATTTAAATTATCAAAATTGGGAAATGATCGAAAGGGGAGTATCACAAGTTTTACTCCTAGCGATAGTTAAATCTTTAATTAGATTTGAACGTGAAATGGTAATTAAATTTACCGATAACGCCGTGGTGTTAGATATGGAGTATTACCAGTTTTGCTCCATGGGATGAATAGGTTGGGATTGGGAAATAAAATAAATGATTACTTTGGTGTAGTTCGCTAACCCCGACTAGTTTGGAAAACCGTAATATGGTTTGATATCCAAAGGAAGATTAAAGAATAAATTTAAAGAATTTATCTTTGATAAAATTAATTGGAAACTTTTCCCGAATATTTGAATAAAAGGATATTCTGGATTTGAATGAGGTGTATGATGTGTTGTTATAACACTTGATTATAAGATACGCGAGTTATTCAGAAAGGCCGGGTATAACCCATTCTGAATAACTGATTCGACGGTAAGTCGAAGAGATTGAAGACGGTGCAAGACCGACGATCTTCACATCAAATGGATGGGTGCTACTGATGCTCACGATGGGAGTAGCTATCTTGAAGGGGGCTAAAGTGGTAGCCGTCCGGACGTACTTAGAGGTCGACGGATATGCGAGAAAAGTACTTCCGGTTTCGTTCAGACCCAGAACGAACTTGTAAATGGAACGTGTGTCTGACATTAGATTTTATTCTATGTGATTGATTTCTATTAAATATATATCTGTTTAGCCGCGGAGAATTTATTCTCTTGCTTAACGCCCTTCTCTGAGACGTACGAGCTCAGAGGTTATATATTGATGGATATCAATCGCATGGCATGAATTGCCTATGTGGCATGCCTAAGTGGCAAATGATCAAGGCTTCTGTTGAAAACAAAGTCTTGTGGTTGATGATCAAAGCCATGCTTTAATATAGCGCCGCTTTGTGTATAACGTTAATTCGCGAGCCTCACCCCCCGGTATGGTGGTAAACTGATGGTTAGATCAGTATGCTTTTTAGAGGATGGACACTTTAGTGGTGTCGTGGATTCGGTCGACCGAGATTGAGCTTAGTGCTCAGAGGGATAGGTCTCACCACCGATTCCCTAAGGGATATAGTAAGCAGTGTTTTCTCTCGCTTAGACGTAAGCCGCAGTGATACTCGATTTCCCAAAAGTGCGGATGTGCATTACGGTGTTTTCTCTCGTTGAGACGTAAGCCATTGTGGATTGCACTACGCGATCGATCTTTCGAATCAGGAGCTACCATGATGGAAATCCAATTTCCAAATATGACATTTTCGGTTTTGATTATAGAGCCTAGTATTGGCTACATGATATATGGTACCCATGACGTCTATGATTGATACATTTATATTTGAAGTTGTTTTCTTTACTTATAGTAATAATATAAGATAAAATTTCACGTATCAAGCATATTTGGCTATTATAAGGGAAAACCCTATCCTCCGGCTTGCGTTGCATTGTGTGATGGGACCTGGGTCTTATAATTGCTTCATTGTTCTTTATTTAGCATTGCGCTGTTTGTTTTATGCACTGGTATTCTTGGGAGGAAACCCGTTCCGTGTTTACGGCGTGGTCCCTTGTTTTACCTAACTTTAAAAACAAAGATTAATAACTGTTTTAGTTCTCACACCAGTCACATGACTGACTTGGAGTTTATTGTTTTGACCTAAACTCTGGGTGCCCCTATTTCTACATGGGCAGCTAGTAGTTTTGGTTTTGCAGATTTATATTCACAGGATCCTGGTTTACAGCTGAAGCGATATTCGGAAAGCTCTGTATCCACGTATCTGTTTTCAGTTGTGCTTTGTATTGTTTTTCTGCTGCGATGTATTTAAATGTAATTTAAATCTCTGATATTTTTCTGTGTAATATTTATTCATACTCTGTAACATCCCGAGTTTTCAGTTAACAGTATATTGATAAATTAAAGTATACTTAATTCAAAACTTAAGAATTAAGGGAAATGGCTTATGCCATTGCGTTCGTCTCGGAATTCTACTTGAGATAGTGTCCGAGTTTGCATGAATCGAACTCCGTATGAAGGAGTTATGACCTTCGGAAGTTTCAGAATTAAATTGAAAATTCAAACAGCTCAGTTTCAAGTTCAAATTTCCAAAAAACAGGCTCAAACTGGGCTGGGCGGGAAAATTCCCGCCTAGGGACCAGGTCGACCATAGGGTCAACCATGGTGTCGACCTGGTCACCGCAGGTCGACCATAGTGTCGACCGGCCTGGTCGACTTGGATAGCCTGGTCTGTGTTCTGGTCGAATTCCTGAGCTCCAGTGTGTCACTAGGGCTTACGTGTCAAATTTTGATTGGCTACTCTTGGCATGAATGGCTTGGATTCCTCTGTCTTCATCGAACGGCTCAAATCAACTTAAAATTCTATATATACAACCTAAATCTCAACTAAAATTCACACAAAGAAATAAATCTTGAGCCGACATGCTGCTGAGAGGAGTTTGAGAATAGTCGTCAAGAGGAAAAGCTTAAAGACAAGCCAACTCAAATAAGAACACAACAATCTAATCTATTTTCTACGCATCGTTTTCTACTTCAAGGGAACGCTTGGCAAATTCAGAATAATAGAAACCAGAAAACAAGTTTCAGCGCCCGTTGTAAGTATAATGGAATTTCTGAGTATGAATAGAAATTGCGATGTAATTTGTTATAAATGAAATTGGAGCTTTTCTATTTGTATATAATAATGTAAATTCTATGTTCTGTGATGATTCTATCATAGTTTGTGACTGACGTTTGTGGCATAAGTTGATTGATGCAAGTCTATTGGATAATTGGGTATGAAAATAACGACACTTGCAAGTTCGTGACCAAAAACTAAAATCGACACCTTTGTGATTATGTAACTAGTATGAGCTGTACACATTTTCTAAGTCTAAATTAAGGCTTATGTAAACATGTTCTAGAATTATGACTATTTATTCCCACACGACTCCAAAACTTGTATATATATTATTGGGTTTATTTGCAAGTCATAACTTGGTTTATGTAAGTATCTTCTAGTTATACAAACTATGCTAGTTTCATGTTAAAAATAGACTACTTGATGTAAAGTTAGTTTGCACCCGTGGTTCATGACAAATAGTGGACAAATTTATGACATGTAACATACTTGACATTATGCCTAGTTATATGTGTATAGAACCATGTTTAGGCAAGTTTAAAAGTATGCCATTTCATGTAACATCAAGTTAGCTATGTTCTCATTTGAATGCAAGTTTACCTGATCCATAATCTATGTTAGTGTAAATGCTATACTGCAAGTTCATGCGCCACACACTTTTATGTAATTCTAGAGTATGTCATGATTCTGTGTACCCCTTTCTTTTCATGTTTATAAGTTGGGCTAAATTGTTAAGCCCAACATATGTTATAATGTTGCGTACGTTTGGACGGGGGTAATAACATTGGGTTTATAATAAAATACCTGTATTCGCATGTTTGGCACATGCCAATGACTAGTGACATATTAAGCGGTATAAATTGTTATACCAAAAACTGGTGAATTTGGATAATTGGGCCATAAACATTTACATACAAAATGAATAGTGACAAATATGTAAATTAGAAAAATACGAGTATGCTTAACCCGAGGTTGGATTGAGTTGTGATGTAAACCTGTTCGGACCCGCCCGGCTGTCCAGTAATCACAACAATACCTATCCAATGTGGGTGGTTAAGGCATTGAGCCCAATAAGGACCCGAGGTTAGACTGAGTTGCGGTGTAAACCTGCCGGGAACCGACCGGCATATCCAGTTACCGTAACAACACATGTCTAATGTGAGTGGTTGGTGCTTTAATTAAAAAGCTAAGTCAGGACTAGTAGGGTTAAGTCACTTAAGAAAATGCTTAACCAAATTCACATGCTAACTGAACTAGTGATTGGGGGTTAGGTTCATACAGACACTTAACCAACTTAGCATGTAGACTAAAAAACCCTAGTAACGAGGACCCATTTCAGTAGTAATCCAATAAGGTGTATCAGGGTACCCTGAAACTAGGCAGGGTAGGGCACGATTACTGGGCTGATTGTAAGCGGTCAAAGCGACGACGGTGGTGTAGCAATGTAGGTTCAAACGGAGTGCGGGCGTGCACACACTTCGGCGTTGAAAAATTAGGCGCTTGGCACCAGTAGTGTACCTTTGCATTCTAGAATTGTGGCGGGTCGCCACCACGGGACTTGATACACCCCATGATGGGACCAGCATAAGTAGCTACACTCTTGGGGCCGTTAGACACAGGTGTTTATGCGAGTAGGAGCTGATCATTAGAAAGGGATCATTTCACCCAGACTTATGGGGTGCCAGTCAAAACAAGTACTAGTGGGTGCAGAGATTAATATGGGGTGTGATAGTAATTTCGGTTCTAAACCGCTTGTCTTAGCTTATAGTATTTTTCCCATTTTCAGTTATGCCAGTCATATCCTTTTTCTTATTCATATACCGAAGTACCATTAGACTTACCAGGCTTTATGTCTGACTCTACTTTTCTTTCGCCCCTTTGTCTTTCGTTCCCTCCCCCCCCCCCCCCAGGTCCACAGGGATGAAACAATTCAGCCTAGTCAGACTCTTTGCAAGCTTCAGGATAGTGATGTACGGTTTGGACCCTCTTTGCATGGCTATGGCTTTCGGACACGTTGTGGGGATTTATGCAGTTTTTGGTTTATGTTGCTTCTTTAAGTTGTTTTAAATTCAAGACAGTATTTGTTGTAATAATGGAAAGTTTTATTTTATGGAAGTGATTTGTATGGACAAGTACTTGTGAAATGAAAGTTGGTTTATTTTCAGCTGCTTATACTTGTGTTTAATATCTGTCTTATGTTTTATCTGTGACTTGTACCTATAAACCTCCTCCAAAATTAAGGCATTCCCTTTGAGAGTTACCTTAACAGAGGTGGGTTGTTTCATACTCTGTTATATTCCTATATTCTGATGGAATTGTTGTAATAAGCAGTGAAATGTTCTTCTGTTTGTGTTCTGATTTTTCGTGTTCTCGAAGCAATCCGGGTTTTCCTTCATGGGGAAGTTTGGGTCGTCACATTTTGGTATCAGTACTCTGGTTTACAGAGCTAGATAACATGACACATTAGAACCAAACGAAAGAATTCATCAGAGATTGGATTAGTAATATCCAATGAGAATGACTCGTTAGTGATGGGATTAGTAGTATCCTAGAACGAGTGTGAAGAGAGTTATTTTTGAAATAAAAATAAAAACAAATTTTGTTTTGGAAATTTATATCAAATTATACGTACTTGAATATTTATATATATTGAATTTGGACAATCTAGTATAGGGAGATTTTGAGTATAGGCCTGATGGGGGCGTATATTCGAAGCCTCAGATACTAGATGGATATAGAATCACACTCTAGTCGCCCGGAGATGATACTGATGATTGGGATCCCATCATCAGTGTTTATGTTCGAGTCTCAAAAGTGAATATATATATAATTTCCAATCGACTGGTGTGAGAACAAAAAAACTTAACTAAAATTTACTGTTTGTGACTTGACACTGAAATATGATTTTTGAGTATATAAAAATTATATATATTTGAAAATCTAATCAACAAATTGATTGATGGCTATGATGTTTGATTATTGATTCAACTAATAAAAATACTGGAATGATAAATAAAATATAATCAAGATGATTGTTAATTGAAAAATAATGCAAACTCTCTTGACAAAAATCCTAAAAATATTATTTAGGATATGGACGACTATGGCTTATCTCATACTGAATTCTGGGTGACCCCGAAACAAGCGAGGAGAGCTCACCAGAAAGCAGAAAAAGAACGTGAGTTGAACTTAGGAACGTACGTGGGTATTTATTGCCGTATATGCAGAAAAGAAGGACATTATGCCGTTCGGTGCCCTGAGAGAAAGAAAAGCAGGGAGAAAATGAAGAGAATGGACATAGTTTGTTTCAAGTGCAAAGAGACGGGGCATTTCGTACATAAGTGTCCGAAGGTAAAGAAGAAACCCACAAATCTAGGAAAGGAAAAGAAATGCTTTTGATGCAAAGAAGTAGGGCATCTAGCCCGAGATTGCCCGTTAAAGAAGGGTGATAAGAAATCCAAGGGAAAGGAGCTATCAACTTTGGAAATTATGCAAGAAGAAGGCACGACTTCCTAGAAAGTTGGGTTTTAATGTATTGAACTAGCGTTTTGGATATATGTATGTGTATGTATGATGCTTGTACGAACGTAATTATGCTTTTTGTTTTAAAAAATGTATTGGTATTGTAGAATATAACTAAGGTAAGAAAAATGTTGAACCAAGTTGAATTTAGCACCAAACATCGAACTGTATTGAAAATTTATCGCATTTGCATACATATACATGTCTATACATTGAACAGGTCATTTCAAGGAGACTGGAGCAGAGGAATAAAATTGTTTGCCCGACAAATAGGTACATGTTTACTAATTTCTTGAGTTTGGGTGATTTTATGAGCCGATTGGCTAACCGCTTGGCTTTTTCTTTTTATTTTGGATTGAAGAAGGCCATGGGAGGCCATATGAAATATCCGGAAGTCCCCGGTGCAGGGGAGATTATGGCAAAAAAATTCGAAAATTTAGGGTGTTAGCGAAATTTTTGAAAAATTTGAAAAGTTCTTAGAAACTAAAAAGTTGAAGAACTTAAGCCGTAATGAAAATAATGAAAGTTGAGTTGATTAGTTAAACAATTTTCGGCTTCGTTCCTTTTCGGGGATGAAAAGTTTTAAGTGGGGGAGATTGCAACAACCCGGAAATCCGAGCTAATTTAAAAAATTTATTTTGGCAATTTTAGCGGAATTTGAATATTTAAAATAAATTATTTTAAATAATAATTAAGAAAAATTTATTTTGAATAGAATTAGAATGTATATATTTATATAAATCGTCGTTAGAAAATAAATATTTATTTTAAATTATAAAAGGAATTGAAAATGGTGCGGTAGTTCGATAATTCGATTTCAAATTTCAAATGAATGTATAGGATTCAAAATAAACCGGATTTTGGCAAAACCAAAAATATTAGAATCTATTTGAGAATATCTTTCCAATGAATCTGAAAAATTGAAATTTCATAGCGGGAATCAAAAGATATGCCTAGTTGAAAATTTAGAATAGTCGCTATGGAATTCTGGCCCTTAAAAATGGAAATTTTGCAAATGACCTCGGTTTTTAACGAAACCACTTTTGTTAGATCCGGGATGTCAAGGTATTGCAAGATTTCAAAATTCATAATTTTTCGAATCAATATGTGAGCATGGCAAAGGAAAACGCGTTTGACCAGTTTAAGTTGATTTTAATCGACTGGAAAATGGCCATTTTTCAAACGGTCTCAAAATTTGACGAAATTAGTTTTGTTAGGACCGTATCGTCAATACGAAGCTAGAAAATATTTTTCGGGAATTTTTAGAGTCCGAATGTGGCCCCGGTAAATTGAAATGTGCGTTCAAATTCAATATATAGAGTTATATTTTGATTTTGACGAAAATTGATCGAAACAATCGAATCAGCTTACGATACATATACTATTGTATTCGGAATGGGGGTAATTAGCTAGTGACGACAGGCGGTGGGTCTCGTTTCGAGGTCGAAATTAAAAGTTGCTTTCTGAAATTAAATAATTAAATAAATAAAAAAACCCCTCTCTTCTATACTCTCAGCCCCCCCCCCTCGTTTCAGTCATTCGAGAAAAAAAGGAGACTGACGATCTCGATCTTGACCCAGCCGTTGACTCAGCCTCCGCCGCGCCACCAGAGGCCGGCCACCAGTGCCGCGCCTCCCCCAAAACCCCTTCTCCGATCTGCTCCTTCTCTCCCCCTCTGCAAAGAAACCTGCGAGCCCAAGAACCACCACCGCAATCCGACGCAACCACCACTAGACCTGCCTCCTAGCCCTCCCGCGCCACCCTTGCAGACCCCTCCGACCACCCCCTCCTCGAGCCATGCCATCTCTTACCCCTGAATTTCACTGTGAGTTTTAATTTGGTTTATATTTTTCGTTTTTTATGCTATTGAGTTTTTTTTGTATATTGATTCTAATTTCAGATATTTTTAATTAATAAAAGGTTTATATATATATTTTATATAGAAAATTTTATATTTTTATACAGTAAAAGAAAGGATTTTTATATGATAAAGTTTATATTTTCATACGGGAAAGATTAGATTTTTAAAAATAGTAAAGATATGATTTTTATATTATAGTACGAATAAAAATATGATTTTTATATTATATAGATAATAAAAATCTGATCTTTATATATATAGCGATAGGATAAAAATACGATTTTTATATATGAAGTGACAACATAAAAAATGTGATTTTTATCATGTATATAGCAAAGTAAAAATATTTGAAGTAGAAATAAAATTATGATTTTTATTTATTAGAATGAAGCAATAAAAATATAATTTTTATTGTGAACAGCGTGAAAAGAATTGCATTAGAATTTCAAACCGATCTAGATGGTTCAGCAGTTCAAAAAGCAAAGCACGGCGGAGTGGAACCCTCTGTGAGAACTCCTCACTTTTATTTTAAATTTCTAGTTAAAATATATACTAGGATGCAACGTTGCTTAGCAGCACCCGACACCCATTGTCCACAGAGCATGGCCAGCTTGTTTGTTTGATTGTATGTTATTGTGAAAATTGGTTGTGTTGTGGAATGAAATAAAATATTTATATAGTTAAAAATATTTGATATCTTTAAAAATATAATTTTCAACGTGAATGTGAATAAATAAATATTCATTTACAAACCGGACGGTTTGTTTATGTACACCTATCTGAAGGATATTGATTAGGACGATAAATTTTACACATCGCCCAGCTGCACAAACAATATCCAGTGTTTGTGGATTGAAACCCCACACGGGTGTTGGGATGATATTTGGCGTACACTAATCCCAATTATTTAGTTTTGATCTATTGGTCGACAGACTGTGTAAACGTTAATTATTTATATTTAATGCTTATGCAGTTGTGTGGTGCACTTTGGATGATAGTTGATTATTTATCGTTGTTATTATATACATGTGTTGTATGGAATCCATATAATTAACGTTATATGGTAATTGATTGGGCCTCATTCCAGTTGGGAAAATAAAGAATATTATAAAACTAAAATAGTCACGTGTTGAAAGTACTCATTTGTTGAGATTAGTCATGTGGTGAAAGAAATAAAGATTCACGTGTTGACAGTACTCATTTGTTGAGATTAGTCATGTGGTGAAAGAAATAAAGATTCATATGTTGAACGAAATATTTTAACAATAAAATTTAAATCTTTATCCTATATAAAATTAGAAACTAACTGAAAAATAGATAATATGAGTGGTCCCCCGGATATTGATCTGATGTTGGTTTCGGCCTTCGGGGTTAATATTTAAGGAATTGCTCTCTTGCTAATTTACGGTAAATTCTGATTAAAAATTAAACGATAGAAATCACAATTTTATAAAATATATTAAATAACAAAAATAGTCACGTGTTGACAGTACTCATTTGTTGAGATTAGTCATGTGTTGAAAGAAATATAGATTCATGTGTTGAATAGGATAATTATTCATTTGTTGAATAGAATAACGAAGTTATTGAAAAATATAAAGCCATGTTGATTAGAGATGTGCTATTTTGACGCGAACGATATTTATATCGATTTTATTCGTTTTTATAATGAATTCAAAATTGAATTGAAAATGAAATTGAATTGAAATTGAATTGAAATTGAAATTGAATTGAAATTGAAATTGAAATCGAATTGAATTGAATAGAAAATGAATTCGAAATTGAATTGAATAGAAAATGAATTCGAATTATAATGAATTTGAATTGAAATGAAATGAATTTAAAACGAATTTATAAGGAAAAATTTAACTTTGATTTGAAATTGAAATGGAAGTTGAAATTGTTTTTGAAACGAATTTAAAACAATTTATAAAATTTGTTTTAAATAGAAATCGACGAAATATGTATTATATATATTATAAATAATATAATGACCTGAATAGAACGCGCCGAGCCGCGGCAATTCGCGAATTTCGGCCATTGACTTCGAACGGACATTGCGGAAGATCCGGCCGACGGATTCTCCTAAAACCAGAACCGTTGGGTTCGTATCGAAAAGAGCATTCTGGCGAATATGAGAAATTTGAAATCTAACGGTTGGATTTGGAGATATATCCAAATCAATTTCAGAAAAGGTCGCTGTAAGTGCAGTTCGATGGCCGTTAATGGAAATCGACTGTACGGGCCTTGATAAAATTATTAAAAATATTAATAATTAGTGTAAAATCATAAGAAATGATTTGGAAAGAACTGAGAGGAAAATTCCATATTTGAAAAGATAAAAATATATTTTTATCGAAATGAACTAGTTATTAACTAGAATAATAATTTATTTAATTTTAAATAAATAAATTGGATTTGAAAAGGTTTTCAAAAACAACCAGAATTTCCAATATACGAATTGGAATGGATTTGAATCGAAATTATCTTCGAAGTAGTTCGATATTTGATTCCGTGATTATACGGACGTTGGGGAGAAATTTGGAAGATATATATATATATCATTATTCCAGTATGATATTTGTTGATTTCAGAATGTTATATTGAATATAAGCCGATATATTTTCTATTCACAGCCTTGTATTTGATATCGAATGTGATTTTGGTTAGTCATGAACTGTGTTTTAAAAGACATTAGTTCTTTAACCCAGTAAAAGACAGGATTACATGTCTGTCGTTGTATTTCAAACTGTATGGTTGATCTCTGCTTGATATATATATCTGTTTGGTGGCGGAAAATTTATTCTCTTGCTTAACGCCCTTCTCTAAGACGTACGAGCTCAGAGGTTATATATCTGTAGAAATCAATAGTACAGTGTAGATTGTCGATGCGACAGGTTAGTGTTTCCAAAGTTAAATAATCATCAGTATTGATTTTTGGGAAGATTAAAACTAAGTGGAGTTTTAATGAATCTTTAATTAGATTGAAATGTGAATTGATAATTTAAATTATCAAAATTTGGAAATGATCGAAAGGGGAGTATCACAAGTTTTACTCCTAGCGATAGTTAAATCTTTAATTAGATTTGAACGTGAAATGGTAATTAAATTTACCGATAACGCCGTGGTGTTAGATATGGAGTATTACCAGTTTTGCTCCATGGGATGAATAGGTTGGGATTGGGAAATAAAATAAATGATTACTTTGGTGTAGTTCGTTAACCCCGACTAGTTTGGAAAACCGTAATATGGTTCGATATCCAAAGGATGATTAAAGAATATATTTAAAGAATTTATCTTTGATAAAATTAATGGGAACCTTTCCCAAAGGAAAAGAATATTTGAACAAAAGAATATTATGGATTTGAATAAGGCGTATGATGTGTTGTTATAGCACTTGATTATAAGATACGCGAGTTATTTAGAAAGGCCAGGTATAACCCATTCTGAATAACTCATTCGACGGTAAGTCGAAGAGATTGAAGACTGAAGCGACCCGAACTTCCCCTGTCTCCGAAGAGAAGAGAAAGAAAGAATTACTTTGAGGACAAGACGAATCAGAACGCAAACAGAAGAACATTTCATTGTATATTACAACAATTCCATCAGAATACAAGAATATACAGAGTATGAATAAATATTACACATTATAAAATATCAGAGATTACAATACATTACATAGCAGCGGAAAATAATACAATACACAACTAGAAGTAATACACGGATGCAAATCTTTCCGGATATCTTTCCAGCTGTAAACCAGGATCCTGTGAATATAAATCTGCAAAACCAAAACTACTAGGTGCCCGTGTGGAAAATGAGGGCACCCAGAGTTTAGGTTAAAACAATAAACTCAAGATCAGTCATGTGACTGGTGTGAGAACTAAAACAGTTATTAATCTTTATTTTAAAGTTAGGTAAATCAAGGGACCATGCCGTATCACACGGAACGGGTTTCCCCCCAAGAATACCAGTGCATAAAACAACATCGCAATGCTAAATAAAGAACAATGAAGCTATTATAAGACCCAGGTCCCATCACACAATGCAACGTAAGCCGGAGGATAGGGTTTTTACCTTATAATAGCCAAGAATTCTTGATACGTTTAAAACAAATCATTTGATACTATTATAAGTGTATAGTGTATAAAACAACTTCAAATCATAAGTATCAATCATAGACGGCATAAGCGCCTCATCCCACTGTCGCCATATATAGGATTACAACTAAAATCGAAACGTCACGTATTGGAAGTTAGATTTCCATCTGTGAACCGAGGCAAAAGATAGTCCTCTACTGATTCGAGACTGTCTAGCCCGAGCCTCAGGATCAGAGCTTGAGTGACCCTTGGATCCTCATGGCCAGTCCACCGATGTGGATTAAACTTAAACCCTGAACATGGGTTTCCCCGCCCTATGGGGCGTAAATGAGCCAACGAATGACTCTATCGGCTTCACATAGTCACCGATATATCCGAGGTGCCTCGCAACAGCAACAACCACATAAGTCAAACTCGTCAGGGCGTGTAAAACCACTGACGCCACTTCTAGCTAGAAAGAAACGCATGCCCTCCCTGACGTCCTCTCCCGTTTTGGTTCACACCGGGGTGTGAGGCTCGTGAATCAACGCTACACAAAGCTATGCCACACAGGTGGTGCTTTGATCATCAACCACAAGACTTTTCTTTTCAATAGAAGCCTTAATCAATTGCCACTTAGGCATGCCACACAGGCAATTCACTCCATGCGATGGATATCCATCAATACATAACCCCTGAGCTCGTACGTCTCAGAGAAGGGCGTTAAGCAAGAGAATAAATTCTCTGCCGCCAAAAAGATATATATTTAATAGAAATCAATCACACAGACTGAAATCCAATGTCAGACACACAGTCCATTCACAAGTTCGTTCTAGGTCTGAACGAAACCGGAGGCACCTAGTACCACGCGTATCCATCAATCTCCAATTACGTCTGGACGATCACCAACTGATTCCCTCCTCATGGGTGTACGGCCCGATCAAGATCATCAATAATTATCCAAACGACGTGAAGACCTCCGGTCTTCAACCACCGTCTTCATCTTCGACTATTCGTCGAATCAGTTATTCAGAATGGGATGAACCCGGTCTTTCTGAATAACTCGCGTATATAATAAACAAGTGTTACACAAACACAATATACGCCTCATTCCAATTCATCAGTCACTAACCGTAAATTAGTAAGAGAATAATCCCCCAGATATTGACCCCGAAGGCTGAAACCAACATCAGATCAATACCCAGGAAACCGTTCTGCTTAGCTAACCTACAGTTAGTTTCTAAATTTCACATTCTTAGGGATAGGTTCCCATTAATTTTATCAAAGATAAATTCATTTAAATTTATTCTTTAATCTTCCTTTGAATATCACTTCAAACTAGTCGGGATTAGCGAACCACACCGAAGTAATTATTTATTTTATTTCCCAATCCCAACCTATTTATCCCATGAAGTAAAACTGGTCGTACTTCATATCTAACACCACGTTGTTATCGGTAAATTCAATTTCCATTTCACGTTCAAATCTAATTAAAGATTTAACTATTGCCTGGAGTAAAACTGGTGATACTCCATTCTCGATCTTTTCAATCTAATTAAAGATTCATTAAAACTCCACTTAGTTTTAATCTTTAACTGGGTTAAAGAATCAGTGTCATTTAAAACACGGTTCACGATAAATCCAAAATCACATTCCATTCTATCAGCTTTTAACCGTAAAATAGCAAGTGAGCAATTCCCTAAATATTAACCCCGAAGGCCGAAACCAACATCAGATCAATACCTAGGAAATCGTTCGACTTAACTAATCTCCAGTTAGTTTCTGATTTTCTTAACTCAGTTGGGTCTAAGAACAATATTATTGAAGATACCGTTCACAACAACCCAAAAATCAATTCAAATTCAATTCCAATTAAACACCATTTAATTGGTACACTTCATTAAATCTAAATAAAAAGATTTAATCTTTTTCTCAACTGGGTTTAAGAACAGTGTTAATAAAGATACCATTCACGACAAACCCATATCACATTTGATATTAAATACAAGGCTCTGAATAGAAAATATATCGGCTTATATTCAATATTAAATTCTACGACCAACAAATATCGTATTGGAAATAACGATATAAATATATCTTTCAAATTTCCATAATAATATCTGTGTAATCACGAAATCCAACATCAAAATATTCCAAAGATAATTTTGATTCCAATCCACTCCAATTCAATTATTGGAAATTCTGATTTCTTTTAAAACCATTTCAAATCCAATTTATTTATTTAAAAATAAATAAATTATTATTCTAACTCAAAATTAGTTCATTTCGATAAAAATCTATTTTTATCTTTTCAAATATGAAGTTTTTCATCCTAATTCTTTACAAATCATTTCTTATGATTTTACACAAATTATTATTATTTTTAATAATTTTATCAAGGCTCGTACAGTCGATTTCCATCAACGGCCATCGAACTGCACTTGCAGCGACCTTTTCCAAATTTGATTTGGACATAATTCCAAATCCAACCGTTAGATTTCAAATCTCTAATATTCGTTAGAAAGCTCTTTTCGATAAGAACCCAACGGTTCCGGTTTTAGGAGTATCCGACGGTCGGATCTCCCGTAATATCCGTTCGAAGTCAATGGTCGAAATTCACGAACTACCACGGCGCGGCGCGTTCTATTCAGGCCATTATATTATATATATAATATATACTTCGTCGATTTCCTTTTAAAACGTATTTTCAAAATCGTTTTAAATTCATTTTCGAAACGATCTCTACTCCCTTTTCAAATTCAAATCAAAATTGAATTTTCCCTTATAAATTTGTTTTAAATTCATTTCAAATTGATTTCAATTCAAATCGATTTTTAATTCAATTTCAGTTCGTTTTCAATTCAATTTGAATTTCAAATTAATTCGATTTCAATTAGAATTCACTTCTATTCAATTTCAATTCGAATTCAATTCTATTCAATTTCCATTCGAATTCATTTCTATTCAATTTCAATTCGAATTCAATTCTATTCAATTTCAATTCGAATTCAATTCTATTCAATTTCAATTCGAATTCATTTCTATTCAATTTCAATTCGAATTCATTTCTATTCAATTTCAATTCGAATTCATTTCTAAATATTCGATTTTGAAACCACTTTCAATATTCATTATAAAATCGACAAAATTTCCGTTCGTGTTAAAATGGCATGTAACTACTTAACACGGCTACGCATTTCTATTTTCAAATATTTCTATTCAAATATTTCTTTTCCAAATATTTCTATTCAAATATTCCTTTTTCAAATATTCTATTCAAATATTTCTTTTTCAAAACTGAAATGAGGCCCAATCAATTACCATAGATTTTATTTCTATGGATTTCCATACAACGCATGTATATATCAACAATGACAAATAATCAACCATCATCCAAAGTGCATTCTACACTGTATAAGCATCAAATATAAATATTTAACGCTCATAACAGTCTGTCAATCAATCGATCAACATACAACTAATTATTGGGATTAGTGTATGTCATATATCATCCCAATACACGTGCCGGGTTTCAAAAACTCAAACACAGATATTATTTGTGCAGTTGGGCGATGTGTAAAATTTATCGTCCCAATCAGTATCAATCAAATCAGTGTATATAAACAAATCTCTGATTTGTTTATAAATATTTATTCCGTATACACGTTAAAAATCATATTTTTAACTATAAAATATTTTCCACTATAAAATATTTTCCACTATAAAATATTTCATTTCATTTCACATCACATCACACAATCAACTACACATCAAAATCAAACAAACAAGCATACAAGCCGTCCATGGTCTGTGGACGACGGGTGTCGGGTGCTACTAAACACTGTCTGCATCCTAGTATATATTTTAACTAGAAATAAATTTAAAAGTGAGGAGTTCTCACTGACTAGTTAAACCAAAAGCCACGACTCTTCTTATGTAGAATTCTTCGCCGTGCTCGCCTTTTGTCAATTTCGTTGCTCGTAGCCACTACACATATAAAATCACCTTTTTATATTGTTGCTATGTATATAAAAATCACATTTTTAATTCGCTCTATATGGATAAAAATCACATTTTTATGCTGCTACTATATAGATAAAAATTATATTTTTATACTGCTACTACATAGATAAAAATTCTATTTTTACAATGCTACTATGTAGATAAAATTCTATTTTTATATCGCTCTTCTTCCAATAAAGAATATATTTTTATAACGCTCCTTCTTATATAAAAATTATATTTTTATATCCACTTCTAATATAAAGATCGAATTTTTATATCATCGCTATAAAAATCCCATTTTTATTTCAACATATATATATATATATATATATGATAAAAATCAGATTTTTATTTCGCTTCCTCTATAAAAATTATATTTTTATACTCTACATCATATAAAAATTATATCATTATCTCTTCTTCATAATAAAAAATCGGATTTTTAATATTTGTATAACATAAAAATCATATTTTTAATCTATAAAAGACCTCACCTTTTACATACACAAAAATTCAACCTTCATGTATATCTAAATCTGAAATAAAAATCAAATCTTTTCTTTTATAAAATTCAAATCTTTTCGTTCAAACAAAGGTCATATCTTTACTAAAACAAAGATCATAACTTTTATATACTAATCATAGTAAATAAAAATAAATATAATAAATAAAAAAAATTACTGTAGAAGGTGGCCGAGTTCTGGATTTGCGGGAGGGAGGGGAGCTCGCGTTCGAGGTGGATAGGGGGGGGGAGGGACAGGCGGGTCAATGGCCAGAGGGGGGGTCGGCGCAGTTTATGGTGGGGGGGGGGGTTGAAATCAGGGAAAGGGAGGGGGTGTGCGAGCGGCTAAAGGGGAGGGGTTGGCTTGGACAGAGGTGGGCGGAGGCCGGTCTAGGGAGGGCGACGACGCCTAGCGCCGGCGGTGGTGGGACATCGGGGGGGAGGGGGACGAGATCGGTTTTTTTTCTTTTTATTTTCTGAAATGACCCAACGGGGGAGGAGACTGAGGGTAAGTATAGAGAGAGGGAGGTTTATAAAATAATTAATTTAATTTCAAAAGCAACTTTTATTTTCGACCTCGAAACGAGACCCACCGCCTGTCGTCCATAGCTAATTACCCCCATTCACTACACAATGGGATATGTTTCATCAGCTGATTCGATTGTTTCGATCTATTTTTGTCAAAATCAAAATATATCTCTATATATTGAATTTGAACGCGCGTTTCAATTTACTAGGGTCACATACTAACTCGAAAAATTCCCGAAAAATATTTCCTAGCTTCGTATTGACGATACGGTCCTAACCAAACTAGTTTCGTCGAATTCTGAGATCTTTTGAAAAATGGCCATTTTCCAGTCGATTAAAATCAACTGAAACTGGTCAAACGCGTTTTCCTTTGCCACGCTTACATATTGATTCAAAAATTATGAAATTTGAAACCTAGCAATAATTTGACAACCCGGATCCAACAAAAGTGGATTCTTCGAAATCCGAGGTCGTTTGCAACATTTCCATTTTTAAGGGCCGGATTTCCATAACGACTATTCTGAATTTTCAATTGGGCATATCTTCTGACTCCCGCTATGAAATTTTGATTTTTCGGATTCGTTGGAAAGAAATTCTCAACTTGATTCAAATATTTTTGTTTTTGCTAAAATCCGGTTTATTTTGCACCTGGTACATTCAGTTGAAATTTGAAATCGAATTATCGAACTACCGCGCCATTTTCAATTCCTTTTATAATTACATATAATTATTTATATTCTAACGACGACGTATATTAATTTATACGTTCTATTTCTATTCAAAATAAATTTCTCGTCGTTGTTATTTAAAATAATCATTTTAAATATTCAAAATTCACTAAATTTGCCAAAATAAAAAATTTAAATTGGCTCGTATTTTCTGGGTTGATACAATCTCCCCCACTTAAAACTTTTCGTCCCCGAAAAGGAACGAAGCCGAAAGTTGTTTAACTAATCAACTCAACTGTCACTATTTTCGCTA